>JAVIAB010000001.1:74153916-74823916 GCA_032433765.1 Megaustenia siamemsis
AGAGAGAGAGATCGTTATCAGTTCAATATATCAGTGAAGAGAGAGAGAGATGGCTATCAGTTCAATATATCAGTGAAGAGAGAGAGAGAGAGAGATGGCTATCAGTTCAATATATCAGTGAGAAGAGAGAGAGAGACATGGCTATCAGTTCAATATATCAGTGAAGAAAGAGAGAGATGGCTATCAGTTCAATATATCAGTGAAGAGAGAGAGAGAGATGGCATCAGTTCAATATATCAGTGAAGAGAGAGAGAGAGAGAGATAGAGATGCTATCAGTTCAATATATCAGTGAAGAGAGAGAGAGAGAGAGATGGCTATCAGTTCAATATATCAATGAAAGAGAGAAGAGAGAGAGAGAGAGATCGCTATCAGTTCAATATATCAGGAAGAGAGAGAGAGAGAGAGATGGCTGTTCAATATATCAGTGAAGAGAGAGAGAGAGAGAGATCACTATCAGTTCAATATATCAGTGAAGAGAGAGAGAGAGAGATCGTTATCAGTTCAATATATCGTGAAGAGAGAGAGAGAGAGAGATCGTTATCAGTTCAATATATCAGTGAAGAGAGAGAGAGAGAGATCGTTATCAGTTCAATATATCAGTGAAGAGAGAGAGAGAGAAATCGTTATCATTCAATATATCAGTGAAGAGAGAAAGAGATATCGCTATCAATCAATATATCAGTGAAGAGAGAGAGAAAGAGATCGTTATCAGTTCAATATATCATTGAAGAGAGAGAGAGAGAGAGAGAGAGATCGTTATCAGTTCTATATATCAGTTTAGAGAGAGGAGAGAGAGATGGCTATCAGTTCAATATATCAGTGAAGAGAGAGAGAGAGATCGCTATCAGTTCAATATATCAGTGAAGAGAGAGAGAGAGAGAGATCGTTATCAGTTCAATATATCAGTGAAGAGAGAGAGAGAGAGAGATCGTTATCAGTTCAATATATCAGTGAAGAGAGAGAGAGATCGCTATCAGTTCAATATATCAGTGAAGAGAGAGAGAGAGAGATCGCTATCAGTTCAATATATCAGTGAGAGAGAGAGAGAGAGAGATCGTTATCAGTTCAATATATCAGTGAAGAGAGAGAGAGAGATCGTTATCAGTTCAATATATCAGTGAAGAGAGAGAGAGAGAGAAGAGATCGTTATCATTTCAATATATCAGTGAAGAGAGAGAGAGAGAGAGAGAGAGATCGTTATCATTTCAATATATCAGTGAAGAGAGAGAGAGAGAGAGAGAGAGAGAGAGAGAGAGAGAGATCGTTATCAGTTCAATATATCAGTGAAGAGAGAGAGAGAGAGAGAGAGATCGTTATCAGTTCAATATATCAGTGAAGAGAGAGAGAGGGAGAAGTTATCATTTCAATATATCAGTGAAGAGAGAGGGAGAGAGAGATATCGCTATCAGTTCAATATATCAGTGAAGAAAGAGAGAGAGAGATATCGCTATCAGTTCAATATATCAGTGAAGAAAGAGAGAGAGAGAGAGATGGCTATCAGTTCAATATATCAGTGAAAGAAGAGAGAGAGAGAGAGAGAGAGAGAGAGAGAGATGGCTATCAGTTCAATATATCAGTGAGAGAGAGAGAGAGAGAGAGAGAAAGATCGCTATCAGTTCAATATATCAGTGAAGAGAGAGAGAGAGATCGTTATCAGTTCAATATATCAGTGAAGAGAGAGAGAGAGAGATCGTTATCATTTCAATATATCAGTGAAGATAGGAGAGATCGTTATCATTTCAATATATCAGTGAAGAGAGAGAGAGAGAGAGAAAGAGAGAGAGAAAGAGAGAGATATCGCTATCAGTTCAATATATCAGTGAGAGAGAGAGAGAGAGAGACATGGCTATCAGTTCAATATATCAGTGAAGAGAGAGAGAGAGAGAGGAGAGAAGAGAGAGAGAAAGAGAGAGAGAGATCGCTTTCAGTTTAATATATCAGTGAGAGAGAGAGAGAGAGAGAGAGAGAGAGAGAGAGATCGTATCAGTTCAATAAATCAGTGAAGAGAGAGAGAGAGAGAGAGAAATCGCTATCAGTTCAATATATCAGTGAAAAGAGAGAGAGAGAGAAATCGCTATCAGTTCAATATATCAGTGAAGAGGGGAGAGAGAGAGAGAGAGAGAGAGAGAGAGAGAGAAATCGCTATCAGTTCAATATATCAGTGAAGAGAGGAGAGAGAGAGAGAGAGAGAAATCGCTATCAGGTCAATATATCAGTGAAGAGAGGAGAGAGAGAGAGAGAGAGAGAGAAATCGCTATCAGGTCAATATATCAGTGAAGAGAGAGAGAGAGACAGGGAGAGAGAGAAATCTCTATCAGTTCAATATTTCAGTGTAGAGAGGGAGAGAGAGATCGTTATTAGTTCAATATATCAGTGAAGTGAGAGAGAGAGAGAGAGATGGCTATCAGTTCAATATATCAGTGAAGAGAGAGAGAGAGATCGTTATCATTTCAATATATCAGTGAAGAGAGAGAGAGAGAGAGATCGTTATCATTTCAATATATCAGTGAAGAGAGAGAGAGAGAGAGATATCGTTATCATTTCAATATATCAGTGAAGAGAGAGAGAGAGAGAGAGAGAGATCGTTATCATTTCAATATATCAGTGAAGAGAGAGAGAGAGATCCTTATCAGTTCAATATATCAATGAAGAGAGAGAGAGAGAAATCGCTATCTGTTCAATATATCAGTGAAGAGAGAGAGAGAGAGAGAAATCGCTATCAGTTCAATATATCAGTGAAGAGAGAGAGAGAGAGAGAGAGAGAGAGAGAGAAATCGCTACCAGTTCAATATATCAGTGAAGAGAAAGAGAGAGAGTAATCGCTATCAGTTCAATATATCAGTGAAGACAGAGAGTAAGAGAGAGAGAGAGAAATCGCTATCAGTTCATATGTCAGTGAAGAGAGAGAGTAAGTGAGAGATAGAAATCGCTATCAGTTCAATATTTCAGTGTAGAGAGAGGGAGAGAGAGTGACAGATCGTTATCAGTTCATTATATCAGTGTAGAGAGAGAGTGACAGATCGTTAGTAGTTCAATATATCAGTGTAAAGAGGGAGAGAGAGATCGCTGTCAGTTCAATATATCAGTGAAAAGAGAGAAGAGAGAGAGAGAGAGAGAAATCGCTAACAGTTCAATATATCAGTGAAAAGAGAGAAAGAGAGAGAGAGAGAGAGAGAGAAATCGCTATCAGGTCAATATATCAGTGAAGAGAGAGAGAGAGACAGGGAGAGAGAGATCGCTATCAGTTCAATATTTCAGTGTAAAGAGGGAGAGAGAGATCGCTGTCAGTTCAATATATCAGTGAAAAGAGAGAAAGAGAGAGAGAGAAATCGCTATCAGTTCAATATATCAGTGAAGAGAGAGAGAGAAATCGCATCAGTTCAATATATCAGTGAAGAGAGAGAGAGGGAGAGAGAGAGAAATCGCTATCAGTTATATATCAGTGAAGACAGAGAGAGAAATGACTATCAGTTCAATATATCAGTGAAAGAGAGAGAGAGAGAGATGGCTATCAGTTCAATATATCAGGGAAGAGAGAGAGAGATGGCTATCAGTTCAATATATCAGCGAAGAGAGAGAGAGATGACTATCAGTTCAATATATAAGTGAAGAGAGAGAGAGAGAAATGGCTATCAGTTCAATATATCAGTGAAGAGAGAGAGAGAAATCGCTATCAGTTCAATATATCAGTGAAGAGAGAGAGAGATCGTTATCAGTTCAATATATCAGTGAAGAGAGAGAGAGATGGCTATCAGTTCAATATATCAGTGAAGAGAGAGAGAGAGAGATGGCTATCAGTTCAATATATCAGTGAAGAGAGAGAGAGATGGCTATCAGTTCAATATATCAGTGAAGAGAGAGAGATCGCTATCAGTTCAATATATCAGTGCAGAGAGAGAGAGAGATCATTATCAGTTTAATATATCATTGAAGAGAGAGAGAGAGAGAGAAAGAGAGAGAAAGATCGCTATCAGTTCAATATATCAGTGAAGAGAGAGATACGTTATCAGTTCAATATATCAGTGAAGAGAGAGAGAGAGAGAGAGATCGCTATCAGTTCAATATATCAGTGAAGAGAGAGAGAGAGAGAGAGAGATCGTTATCAGTTCAATACATCAGTGAAGACAGAGAGAGAGATGACTATCAGTTCAATATATCAGTGAAGAGAGAGAGAGAAATCGCTATCAGTTCAATATATCAGTGAGAGAGAGAGAGATCGTTATCAGTTCAATATATCAGTGAAGAGAGAGAGAGATGGCTATCAGCTCAATATATCAGTGAAGAGAGAGAGAGAGATGGCTATCAGTTCAATATATCAGTGAAGAGAGAGAGAGACATGGCTATCAGTTCAATATATCAGTGAAAGAGAGAGAGAGAGGCTATCAGTTCAATATATCAGTGAAGAGAGAGAGAGAGATCGTTATCAGTTCAATATATCAGTGAAGAGAGAGAGAGATGGCTATCAGTTCAATATATCAGTGAAGAGAGAGAGAGAGAGAGATGGCTATCAGTTCAATATATCAGTGAAGAGAGAGAGAGATGGCTATCAGTTCAATATATCAGTGAAGAGAGAGAGAGAGATCGTTATCAGTTCAATATATCAGTGAAGAGAGAGAGAGAGATGGCTATCAGTTCAATATATCAGTGAGAGAGAGAGAGAGAGATGGCTATCAGTTCAATATATCAGTGAAGAGAGAGAGAGACATGGCTATCAGTTCAATATATCAGTGAGAGAGAGAGATGGCTATCAGTTCAATATATCAGTGAAGAGAGAGAGAGAGAGAGATCGCATTCAGTTCAATATATCAGTGAAGAGAGAGAGAGAGAGAGAGAGAGATAGAGATGGCTATCAGTTCAATATATCAGTGAAGAGAGAGAGGGAGAGAGATGGCTATCAGTCAATATATCAATGAAGAGAGAAAGAGAGAGAGAGAGATCGCTATCAGTTCAAAATATCAGAGAAGAGAGAGAGAGAGATGGCTATCAGTTCAATATATCAGTGAAGAGAGAGAGAGAGAGAGAGATCACTATCAGTTCATTTATCAGTGAAGAGAGAGAGAGAGATCGTTATCAGTTCAATATATCAGTGAAGAGAGATAGAGAGAGATCGTTATCAGTTCAATATATCGGTGAAGAGAGAGAGAGAGATCGTTATCAGTTCAATATATCAGTGAAGAGAGAGAGAGAGAGATCGTATCAGTTCAATATATCGGTGAAGAGAGAGAGAGAAATCGTTATCATTTCAATATATCAGCGAAGAGAGAAAAAGATATCGCTATCAGTTCAATATATCAGTGAAGAGAGAGAGAAAGAGATCGTTATCAGTTCAATATATCATTGAAGAGAGAGAGAGATCGTTATCAGTTCTATATATCAGTGAAGAGAGAGAGAGAGAGAGAGAGATCGCTATCAGTCCAATATATCAGTGAAGAGAGAGAGAGAGAGAGATCGTTATCATTTCAATATATCAGTGAAGAGAGAGAGAGAGAGATCGTTATCATTTCAATATATCAGTGAAGAGAGAGAGAGAGATCGTTATCAGTTCTATATATCAGTGAAGAGAGATCGTTATCAGTTCAATATATCAGTGAAGAGAGAGAGAGATATCGCTATCAGTTCAATATATCAGTGAAGAGAGAGAGAGGGAGATCGTTATCAGTTCAATATATCAGTGAAGAGAGAGAGAGAGAGATATCGCTATCAGTTCAATATATCAGTGAAGAAAGAGAGAGAGAGAGAAAGAGAGATGGCTATCAGTTCAATATATCAGTGAAAAAAGAGAGAGAGAGAGAGAGAGAGATGGCTATCAGTTCAATATATCAGTGAAGAGAGAGAGAGAGAGAGAGAGAAAGATCGCTATCAGTTCAATATATCAGTGAAGAGAGAGAGAGAGAGATGGCTATCAGTTCAATATATCAGTGAAGAGAGAGAGATATATATCGTTATCATTTCAATATATCAGTGAGGAGAGGAGAGATCGTTATCATTTCAATATATCAGTGAAGAGAGAGAGAGAGAGAAAGAGAGAGAGAAAGAGAGGGAGATCGCTATCAGTTCAATATATCAGTGAAGTGAGAGAGAGAGAGACATGGCTATCAGTTCAATATATCAGTGAAGACAGAGAGAGAGAGAGAAAGAGAGAGAGAGAGATCGTTATCAGTTTAATATATCAGTGAAGAGAGAGAGAGAGAGAGATCGTTTTCAGTTCAATATATCAGTGAAGAGAGAGAGAGAGAAATCGCTATCAGTTCAATATATCAGTGAAGAGAGGGAGAGAGAGAGAGAGAGAGAGAGAGAGAGAGAGAGAGAAATCGCTATCAGTTCAATATATCAGTGAAGAGAGAGAGAGAGAGAGAAGTCGCTATCAGTTCAATATATCAGTGAAGAGAGAGAGAGAGACAGGGAGAGAGAGAAATCTCTATCAGTTCAATATTTCAGTGTAGAGAGGGAGAGAGAGATCGTTATCAGTTCAATATATCAGTGAAGAGAGAGAGAGAGAGAGAGAGAGAGAGAGAGATGGCTATCAGTTCAATATATCAGTGAAGAGAGAGAGAGATCGTTATCATTTCAATATATCAGTGAAGAGAGAGAGAGAGAGAGATCGTTATCATTTCAATATATCAGTGAAGAGAGAGAGAGAGATATCGTTATCATTTCAATATATCAGTGAAGAGAGAGAGAGAGAGAGAGAGATCGTATCATTTCAATATATCAGTGAAGAGAGAGAGAGAGATCCTTATCAGTTCAATATATCAGTGAAGAGAGAGAGAGAGAAATCGCTATCAGTTCAATATATCAGTGAAGAGAGAGAGAGAGAGAAATCGCTATCAGTTCAATATATCAGTGAAGAGAGAGAGAGAAATCGCTATCAGTTCAATATATCAGTGAAGAAAAAGAGAGAGAGTAATCGCTATCAGTTCAATATGTCAGTGAAGAGAGAGAGTAAGTGAGAGAGAAATCGCTATCAGTTCAATATTCAGTGTAGAGAGAGGGAGAGAGAGTGACAGATCGTTATCAGTTCATTATATCAGTGTAGAGAGAGAGTGACAGATCGTTATTAGTTCAATATATCAGTGTAAAGAGGGAGAGAGAGATCGCTGTCAGTTCAATATATCAGTGAAAAGAGAGAAAGAGAGAGAGAGAGAGAGAAATCGCTATCAGTTCAATATATCAGTGAAAAGAGAGAAAGAGAGGAGAGAGAAAAGAGAGAGAGAAATCGCTATCAGTTCAATATATCAGTGAAGAGAGAGAGAGAGACAGGGAGAGAGAGATCGCTATCAGTTCAATATTTCAATGTAAAGAGGGAGAGAGAGATCGCTGTCAGTTCAATATATCAGTGAAAAGAGAGAGAGGGGGAGAGAGAGAAATCGCTATCAGTTCAATATATCAGTGAAGAGAGAGAGAGAAATCGCATCAGTTCAATATATCAGTGAAGAGAGAGAGAGATCGTTATCAGTTCTATATATCAGTGAAGAGAGATCGTTATCATTTCAATATATCAGTGAAGAGATAGAGAGATATCGTCATCATTTCAATATATCAGTGAAGAGAGAGAGAGAGAGATCGTTATCAGTTCAATATATCAGTGAAGAGAGAGAGAGAGAGATCGTTATCATTTCAATATATCAGTGAAGAGAGAGAGAGAGAGATCGTCATCATTTCAATATATCAGTGAAGAGAGAGAGAGAGAGAGATCGTTATCAGTTCTATATATCAGTGAAGAGAGATCGTTATCATTTCAATATATCAGTGAAGAGATAGAGAGATATCGCTATCAGTTCAATATATCAGTGAAGAGAGAGAGAGGGAGATCGTTATCATTTCAATATATCAGTGAAGAGAGAGAGAGAGAGAGAGAGAGAGAGAGAGAGAGAGATCGCTATCAGTTCAATATATCAGTGAAGAAGAGAGAGAGAGAGAGAGATGGCTATCAGTTCAATATATCAGTGAAAAAAGAGAGAGAGAGAGAGATGGCTATCAGTTCAATATATCAGTGAAGAGAGAGAGAGAAAGATCGCTATCAGTTCAATATATCAGTGAAGAGAGAGAGAGAGAGAGATGGCTATCAGTTCAATATATCAGTGAAGAGAGAGAGATATATATCGTTATCATTTCAATATATCAGTAAAGATAGGAGAGATCGTTATCATTTCAATATATCAGTGAAAAGAGAGAGAGAGAAAGAGAGAGAGAAAGAGAGAGATATCGCTATCAGTTCAATATATCAGTGAAGAGAGAGAGAGAGAGACATGGCTAACAGTTCAATATATCAGTGAAGACAGAGAGAGAGAGAGAGAGAGAGAGAGAAAGAGAGAGAGAGATCGTTTTCAGTTTAATATATAAGTGAAGAGAGAGAGAGAGAGATCGTTTTCAGTTCAATAAATCAGTGAAGAGAGAGAGAGAGAGAGAGAAATCGCTATCAGTTCAATATATCAGTGAAAAGAGAGAGAGAGAGAGTGAAATCGCTATCAGGTCAATATATCAGTAAAGAGAAAGAGAAATCGCTATCAGTTCAATATATCAGTGAAGAGAGGGAGAGAGAGAGAGAGAGAGGGAGAGAGAGAGAGAGAGAAATCGCTATCAGTTCAATATATCAGTGAAGAGAGGGAGAGAGAGAGAGAGAGAGAGAAATCGCTATCAGGTCAATATATCAGTGAAGAGAGAGAGAGAGAGACAGGGAGAGAGAGAAATCTCTATCAGTTCAATATTTCAGTGTAGAGAGGGAGAGAGAGATCGTTATTAGTTCAATATATCAGTGAAGTGAGAGAGAGAGAGAGAGATGGCTATCAGTTCAATATATCAGTGAAGAGAGAGAGAGAGAGATCGTTATCATTTCAATATATCAGTGAAGAGAGAGAGAGAGAGAGAGATCGTCATCATTTCAATATATCAGTGAAGAGAGAGAGAGAGAGATATCGTTATCATTTCAATATATCAGTGAAGAGAGAGAGAGAGAGAGAGAGATCGTTATCATTTCAATATATCAGTGAAGAGAGAGAGAGAGATCCTTATCAGTTCAATATATCAATGAAGAGAGAGAGAGAGAAATCGCTATCTGTTCGATATATCAGTGAAGAGAGAGAGAGAGAGAAATCGCTATCTGTTCGATATATCAGTGAGAAGAGAGAGAGAGAGAAATCGCTATCAGTTCAATATATCAGTGAAGAGAGAGAGAGAGAGAGAGAAATCGCTACCAGTTCAATATATCAGTGAAGAGAAAGAGAGAGAGTAATCGCTATCAGTTCAATATATCAGTGAAGACAGAGAGTAAGAGAGAGAGAGAGAAATTGCTATCAGTTCAATATATCAGTGAAGAGAAAGAGAGAGAGTAATCGCTATCAGTTCAATATGTCAGTGAAGAGAGAGAGTAAGTGAGAGATAGAAATCGCTATCAGTTCAATATTTCAGTGTAGAGGCAGGGAGAGAGAGAGTGACAGATCGTTATCAGTTCATTATATCAGTGTAGAGAGAGAGTGACAGATCGTTATTAGTTCAATATATCAGTGTAAAGAGGGAAAGAGAGATCGCTGTCAGTTCAATATATCAGTGAAAAGAGAGAAAGAGAGAGAGAGAGAGAGAGAGAGAGAGAGAGAGAGAGAAATCGCTATCAGTTCAATATATCAGTGAAAAGAGAGAAAGAGAGAGAGAGAGAGAGAGAAATCGCTATCAGTTCAATATATCAGTGAAGAGAGAGAGAGAGAGACAGGGAGAGAGAGATCGCTATAAGTTCAATATTTCAGTGTAAAGAGGGAGAGAGAGATCGCTGTCAGTTCAATATATCAGTGAAAAGAGAGAAAGAGAGAGAGAGAGAAATCGCTATCAGTTCAATATATCAGTGAAGAGAGAGAGAGAAATCGCATCAGTTCAATATATCAGTGAAGAGAGAGAGAGAGGGAGAGATAGAGAAATCGCTATCAGTTCAATATATCAGTGAAGACAGAGAGAGAGAGAGGGAGAGAGAGAGAAATCGCTATCAATACAATATATCAGTGAAGAGAGAGAGAGAGAGAGAGAGAGAGAGAGAGAGAAATCGCATCAGTTCAATATATCAGTGAAGACAGAGAGAGAGAGGGGGGAGAGAGAGAGAGAGAAATCGCATCAGTTCAATATATCAGTGAAGACAGAGAGAGAGATCCTTATCAGTTCAATATATCAATGAAGAGAGAGAGAGAAATCGCTATCTGTTCAATATATCAGTGAGAGAGAGAGAGAGAGAGAGAGAGAGAGAAATCGCTATCAGTTCAATATATCAGTGAAGAGAGAGAGAGAGAGAGAAATCGCTACCAGTTCAATATATCAGTGAAGAGAAAGAGAGAGAGTAATCGCTATCAGTTCAATATATCAGTGAAGAGAGAGAGAGAGAGAGAAATCGCTATCAGTTCAATATATCAGTGAAGAGAGAGAGTAAGAGAGAAAGAGAAATCGCTATCAGTTCAACATGTCAGTGAAGAGAGAGAGTAAGAGAGAGATAGAAATCGCTATCAGTTCAATATTTCAGTGTAGAGAGAGGGAGAGAGAGTGACAGATCGTTATCAGTTCATTATATCAGTGTAGAGAGAGAGTGACAGATCGTTATTAGTTCAATATATCAGTGTAAAGAGGGAGAGAGAGATCGCTGTCAGTTCAATATATCAGTGAAAAGAGAGAAAGAGAGAGAGAGAGAGAGAGAGAGAGAGAGAGAGAGAAATCGCTATCAGTTCAATATATCAGTGAAAAGAGAGAAGAGAGAGAGAGAGAGAGAGAGAGAGAGAGAAATCGCTATCAGTTCAATATTCAGTGAAGAGAGAGAGAGAGACAGGGAGAGAGAGATCGCTATCAGTTCAATATTTCAGTGTAAAGAGGGAGAGAGAGATCGCTGTCAGTTCAATATATCAGTGAAAAGAGAGAAAGAGAGAGAGAGAGAGAGAGAGAGAGAAATCGCTATCAGTTCAATATATCAGTGAAGAGAGAGAGAGAAATCGCATCAGTTCAATATATCAGTGAAGACAGAGAGAGGGAGAGAGAGAGAAGTCGCTATCAGTTCAATATATCAGTGAAGACAGAGAGAGAGAGAGAGAGGGAGAGAGAGAGAAATCGCTATCAGTTCAATATATCAGTGAAGAGAGAGAGAGAGAGAAATCGCATCAGTTCAATATATCAGTGAAGACAGAGAGAGAGATGGGGAGAGAGAGAGAAATCGCATCAGTTCAATATATCAGTGAAGACAGAGAGAGAGATCCTTTTCAGTTCAATATATCAATGAAGAGAGAGAGAGAGAAATCGCTATCTGTTCAATATATCAGTGAAGAGAGAGAGAGAGAGAGAGAGAGAGAGAGAAATCGCTATCAGTTCAATATATCAGTGAAGAGAGAAAGAGAGAAAAATCGCTATTAGTTCAATATATCAGTGAAGACAGAGAGTAAGAGAGAGAGAGAAATCGCATCAGTTCAATATATCAGTGAAGACAGAGAGAGAGAGAGGAGAGAGAGAGAGAGAGAGAGAAATCGCTATCAGTTCAATATATAAGTGTAGAGAGGAGAGAGAGATCGCTATCAGTTCAATATATCAGTGAAGACAGAGAGAGAGACAGAGAGAGAGAGAGGGAGAGAGAGAGAGAAATCGCTATCAGTTCAATATATAAGTGTAGAGAGGGAGAGAGAGATCGCTATCAGTTCAATATTTCAGTGTAGAGAGGGAGAGAGAGAAATCGCTATGTAAGCGTGAATGATGACACACGAACACATATTTAGATCATAATTAAGCAAGAACACATGACAAAGTAACGACCAGACCAATTTATAGTAGGGACCACTAAGAGACCATGTTGAGAAATAAACCGCCGTGACGGACCATGGCTGTCTGTAAGAGATGTTGAACTCAGAAACTGAAGGATAGCCAAACGGTGACAGGTAGTCAGGGATGGTCACCTTGGAGCTCAGAGAAGAATAGAGCAGTATTAGATGTCAGTTTATCTGGAGAAAGAATAGTTAGCAGGGAGGTAGAAGTTTAGCAAGAGAGGAAGACATGAAGATCTAGTTACTAGTAACAGATGTGAACTTGACTGACTGAACTGTAGGAATTTCCAGGGATTGGCTCTGAAATCTGTTACAATGAGTGGACAAAAAGAAGCAGGAAGTCATGTTAACTGCCGTTAAAAGACAGGAGTATAAAGTTAGAGGGCAAACTAGAGATAGCCACGCACTAGGGACCGATAGGCTAGAGACTAGAACTAGAGAAGCAGAACTACGGGAGAGCAGAATTAGACTAGACCAGAATTAAAGGAGGAAATTAGAATTAGACAAGAGGACCAGAACTAGAAAGGAGAACTAGGAAGCAGAACTAGAGAGCAGAAACTACAGGACAAGACTAGATCAGAACTGGAGAGCTGAAACTGGAATTAGAAGAGATCAGAATTAGAAGTCCCGTACCAGAACTCGAGGACGAGAACTAGAACGAAAGACTGAGAACTAGAGCTAGACACCGAGATAACCACTAGCAGGAACTTGATAGTTATAGTCCGTTTTCAGATTCGTTGCCTAGACATTAATTTATTTTTTCAAAAACTTATTGTTCATTTGCATTGATCTTTTGAAGTTAGGTTTAGAATACTAATGTCGCTATAAAAATATTTTTTTATCAAAGAAATGTGATCCAGTTTCAAAGATGCCTTATTTAACCTATATTTAAAAAAAGTTAATCGATATTATAAACACCGGCGGGATTATGTAGATGCTTACATCTCACAGCTGATTCTTTAACATATAGGCATGACCTTCACGGCTGAATGCGCACCGTCCTAAAATAGTTATGTTTCCACTATAAATTTTTATAAAGAAATGTTACATATGAAATTTCCCGTTTAGCACAAAATGACATTTTAGCCGAAACCGGAAATTATGTGACGTCAAAATCACGGCCGTAGACTCGAGTTCGAGTCATAATTCAGAGGCAAATCTCAATATTTACAGAAAGGAGGCGGCACTATCCATATATCTTCTGCAAGTCTATGTGAGAATGAATATAAAGGCAAAATATTTTACTGAGCATAACATTGCTATAAAGATTTATCAATACTTCTGCAGAGAGCGTAAAAAGGGACATCTTTATTGTTCTTTATCAAACCCTGAGAAGAGAACAATGCATATTTTAGGTTTGTGTAAACGTTCATTTGATCGAATAGTTAAAGGAAACGGATATTTATTGCCAACAAATGCAAGAAAGCAAGGAAGGAAAGAAACGTTAGACAGTTTTGATAAGGACCTAGTAAAAAGATAAATCTGTCGAATGTTTGATATAAACGAAGAAGTGACACTTAGAAAGTTTAAGCTTTGGCTGAAACTAACAACGACATTGAAATATCAAAAACTTCATTATGGAAAATATTAAGAAGTGCAGGCTTCACCTTTAGAAAGTATGCTGGTGGAAAAAACATTATTTGTGAGAAGCCACATCTAGTAGCTCTTAGAAGCAAGTATTTATGTGAAGTGAAGGAAATGCGCGAAAATGATTATGATATTGTTTATTTAGATGAAACTTGGATCAACGCTCATCACACAAATGAAAAGGAATGGCAGTTAGCAGATGGAAGTATTAAAAGATCAGTACCAAGCAGTAAAGGGCAACGTTTGATAGTTGCACATGCAGGTAGCAGACATAAGGTGTGTTGCAGAATGCTCATCTCGTTTTCATTTCAAAATCCATAGACAATAGAGACTACCACTCCGAAATGAATGGGCACATATTTAAAGACTGGATCGAGAAAAGTATCCTTCCAATATTAGATCGACCTTCTTGTCTGATAATGGACAATGCTTCATACCATAACGTAGTTAACGTAGAAGATAGAATCCCAACATCATCAAGTACAAAAGATGCAATCAAAACGTGGCTCATAAAAGAACACATACAAGTTAACGACAGCTACTTGAAACCCGAATTGCTTAACCTTGTAAAACAGACACAACGTACAAAGATATTTAAAATAGACAAGTTAATTCAAGAACATGGCCATAGATGTTTGAGACTACCTCCATATCATGCACACTTAAACTATAGAACTAGTTTGGGCAAAAGTTAAAGGACACGTAGCATATACAAATAAAACTTTCAAATTATGCGATGTTGAGACACTTACAAATCAGGCTCTATCAAATATAAATAAAGACTACTGGGTAAAATGTGAGGATCATGTGTTACGACAAGAAGAGAATATCGGAAAAAGGATGGTTTGTTGTTTGTTCAGCCGAAAGCAGTAATCGACCTATTTGACTTGTCTGATTCTGAATGATCATTACTCTGATTAAGTCTACTGATAAATAGTTTGATTTGCAAAATTTCCTAGTTGATTTGTTAAACAGTTTATTGTTCAAGACCACCCAAGCAATCAAAAATATGTTATAAGCAAACCAACAACCATTACTTTGAATGGAAGCCTGCTTGAGTCAGTACAGAAGTTCAGCTATCTTGGATCCACTATTACAGCCACACTTTCCTTAGATGAGGAACTAAATGTACGTATTTGAAAGGCAGCGACAACATTTGGGAAACTCACACCAAGAGCAAGGAACTATATCAAATTGACTCTACGAACAAAAGTTTATATATAATTTAAAATTTGTATACTTGCCACCAAGTAAAATTTTATGGACACGCCTATGGGTCATCGTTGCACTAGATTACTGTATAACATTTTGATTAGGGTCAAAATAATAGTTACATGGGCAAAGATCAAAGGAATTCGCCGCTTTAAGAAACCGTTATAGCTAGACATCGAGTAACACATATGTTCTCGTGACATGGACATTTTAACACCGTATGCCAAAAATCATGTGAAATCATCAAGAACTTTTTGAATTATAAATCATAACATCTCGGCAAACGAATCTGAACGGACTATAGCCACGAAAGACAGACAGAGCAAGGACAGGTAGTCCAGAGAAAGAACTCAGCCATTGGAGAAAGTTAGAAACAGAAGACACAGACGAAAGAGAACTAGATAGAGAGACAGAATCGCCACTGTACGACTAGCTGAGGTACAACACCCACGGTAGTCGAAGTCCTTCAGCGGCCAGGACTGTTGTTATATAGATCAAACAATTATCTACAGTGACGTTATGAAATATAGCCTGATAGTATCTACGTGTATACATAATAAATGATGACTGATTTGTAACGCACAAAGGTTGTTCATTCTTCAATGTGTAGTGTCGTGTCTTATACCAAGAAATAATCAGAACACGGCTATAGCTATCAGTTCAATATATCAGTGTAGAGGGAGGGAGAGGGAGAGAGAGAGGGGGAGAGAGGGAGATCGCTATCAGGTCAATATATCAGTGTAGAGAGAGGGAGGAAGAGAGAGGGAGGAAGAGAGAGGGAGATCGCTATCAGTTCAATATATCAGTGAAGAGAGAGGAGGAAGAGAGAGGGAGATCGCTATCAGTTCAATATATCAGTGAAGAGAGAGGGAGGAAGAGAGAGGGAGATCGCTATCAGTTCAATATATCAGTGAAGAGAGAGGGAGGAAGAGAGAGGGAGATCGCTATCAGTTCAATATATCAGTGAAGAGAGAGGGAGGAAGAGAGAGGGAGATCGCTATCAGTTCAATATATCAGTGAAGAGAGAGGGAGGAAGAGAGAGGAGATCGCTATCAGTTCAATATATCAGTGAAGAGAGAGGGAGGAAGAGAGAGGGAGATCGCTATCAGTTCAATATATCAGTGAAGAGAGAGGGAGGAAGAGAGAGGGAGATCGCTATCAGTTCAATATATCAGTAAAGAGAGAGGAGGAAGAGAGAGGGAGATCGCTATCAGTTCAATATACAGTGTAGAGAGAGGGAGATCGCTATCAGTTCAATATATCAGTGTAGAGAAGGAGGAAGAGAGAGGGAGATCGGTATCAATTCAATATATCAGTGAAGAGAGAGAGATCGCTATCAATTCATATATCGTGAAGAGAGAGGGAGGAAGAGAGAGGGAGATCGCTATCAGTTCAATATATCAGTGTAGAGAGAGGGAGGAAGAGAGAGAGAGAGATCGCTATCAGTTCAATATATCAGTGAAGAGAGAGGGGAAGAGAGAGGGAGATCGCTATCAGTTCAATATATCAGTGAAGAGAGAGGGAAGAGAGAGGGAGATCACTATTAGTTCAATAATCAGTGGAGGAGAGAGAGGGAGATCGCTATCAGTTCAAATATCAGTGTGAGAGAGAGAGAGAGAGAGTCATATAGTTCAATTCAGATATAGCGATTCAGAGAGAGAGGGAGATCGCAGTATCAAGAGAGGAGTGAGAGAGAGAGAGGAGAGAGTAGAGAGAGAGAGAGAGAGAGAGAGGGAGAGAGAGAGGGAAGAGGAGAAGAGAGAGGGAGGAAGAGAGAGGGAGGAAGAGAGAGGGAGAGAGAGGGAGAGAGAGGGAGGAGAGAGAGAGGAGAGAGAGGAAGAGAGAGGGAGGAAGAGAGAGAGGAGGAAGAGAGAGGGAGATCGCTATCAGTTCAATATATCAGTGTAGAGAGAGGGAGGAAGAGAGAGGGAGATCGCTATCAGTTCAATATATCAGTGTAGAGAGAGGCAGTGAGATTCGCTTATCCCACTACTATCTCAGAAACACGGAATGTATCCCTTTTAACAATCCCTTGGTAATTGATCAGTAAATATCCAGCATAGTTAAATCACACCAGGAAAAGTTGATCAAGACATCTCACACAGTAAAAGAGCGTCAGTCGACTAGACGGCAAGTAAATCAAGTCAGACAGGGCGCTACAAGGCAAGAGGTAGCCAACGTAGACTAATAAGCCAAGAGTGAAATCGTCGTCGCTACACGTCGGGGTGGGGGCGGGGTAACTGGATCTACCATGACTGAATCTACCATGACTGAATCTACCATGACTGGGCCTACCATGACTGGACCTACCATGACTGGACCTACCATGACTGGACCTATCATGACTGAATCTACCATGACTGAATCTACCATGACTGGACCTACCATGGCTGAATCTACCATGACTGAATCTACCATGACTGAATCTACCATGACTGGACCTACCATGACTGGACCTACCATGACTGGACCTACCATGACTGAATCTACTATGACTGAACCAACTATAACTAGAACATGGACTGGACCTACCATGGCTGAACCAACCATGACTGCAACTACCATGACTGGACCTACCATGACTGTAACTACCATGACTGGAACATGAACTGGACCAACCATGACTGGACCTACCATGACTGGACCTACCATGACTGAATCTACCATGACTGGATCATGGCTGAACCCACTATGACTAGAACATGAACTGGAACTACCATGACTGACCTACCATGGCTGTAACTACCATGACTGGACCAACCATGACTGTAACTACCCTGACTGTAACTACCCTGACTGTAACAACCATGACTGTAACTACCATGACTGTAACAACCATGACTGTAACTACCATGACTGTAACAACCATGACTGTAACTACCCTGACTGTAACTACCATGACTGTAACTACCATGACTGTAACTATCATGACTTTAACTACCCTGACTGTAACTATCATGACTGTAACTACCATAACTGGACCTACCATGATTAGACCATAACTAGATAGTCCATGAGATGCGACGTTTCGGTAACACCATCGGGGTGGTTCACTGCCGCCCTGTTTGGCAGAGAGGAATGGGGTCGACAAACATTCACAGGATAAATAAGCATGAACACAATCACGTGAGTAACAAAACTGTGCTTGAGAATCCAAGTATCACATGAGGATCAAGTAATCACATGAGGATCAAAGTAATCACATGAGGATCAAAGTAATCACATGAGAAACAAAGCAAATCACAAGAGGAACAATATTACCACGAGAATTTTAAAAAATCACATAACAAGTAATGATATGAGAAACAAAGCAATTACACGAGAAACAATGTAATCACATGAAATACAAAGTAATCATCTGAGAAATAAAGTAATCACACGAGAAAGAAATCAATAACATGAGAAATAAAACAGTGCCATGAGAATCAAAGCAATCACATGAGAATCAAATCAACCAAATGAGAAACAAAGCAATAACATGAGAAACAAAGCAATAACATGAGAAACAAAGCAGTCACAGGAGAAACAAAGCAAACTCAATCACACGAGAAACCAAAACTGTAACATGATAATCAACGAAATCGCATAAGGAACAAAATAATCACATGAAAATCAAAGAAATTATATGAGGAACACAGTAATTACATGAGAAACAAAACAATGTCACGAGATTAAATGTAATCATACAGGAAACAAAACAGTGACGCGAGAATTTAAAAAGTGACATGAGAATTAACAAAAATAGTCACAGAAGAAGCAAAGCAATTACATGAAAAACAAAGTAATCACAGGAGAAAAAAGTAATCACAGGAGAAACAAAGTAATCACATGAGAAACAAAGTAATCACAGGAGAAACAAAGCAATTACATGAAAAACAAAGTAATCACAGGAGAAACAAAGTAATCACATGAGAAACAAATTAATCACTTGAGAAACAAAGTAATCACTTGAGAAACAAAGTAATCACAGGAGAAACAAAGTAATCACATGAGAAACAAAGTAATCACCTGAGAAACAAAGTAATCACATGAGAAACAAAGTAATCACAGAAGAAACAAAGTAATCACAGGTGAAACAAAATAATCACAGGAGAAACAAAGTAATCACATGAAACAAAGTAATCACTTGAGAAACAAAGTAATCACATGAGAAACAAAGTAATCACAGAGAAAATAGTAATCACAGGAGAAAAAAGTAATCACATGAGAAACAAAGTAATGACATGAGAATCAATAATCACAGGAGAAACAAAGTAATCACAGGAGAACCAAAGTAATCACAGGAGAAGCAAAGTAATCACATGAGAAACAAAGTAATCACAGGAGAAACAAGTAATCACATGAGAAACAAAGCAATCACAGGAGAAACAAAGTAATCACATGAGAAACAAAGTAATCACAGGAGAAACAAAGTAATCACATGAGAAACAAAGTAATCACAGGAGAAACAAAGCAATTACATGAAAAACAAGTAATCACAGGAGAAAAAAGTAATCACATGAGAACAAAACATTTATACGAGAAACAAAACAAAAACAAGACCATTAAAAAACACATACTCATGGGAAGCAAAACAAACAAGACCACACAATAAATACATACACATTCGAAATAAAAAGAAACGCAGGAGAAACAAACCAAAAATATTCACAAAAGAAATAAAAGAGCAAGAAACATTTACAAGTGAAATAGAAAAGTGAATAGGCCAAACACGGGCTTTTGAGATACGATTTCTGGTATGGAAATATACGCGAGGCCAGCTGGGACATTTGTACAAGTTCAAGGTCCATCATATAAGCGACACGAGGTAATATCGGCTGTGGTAATGTCCTCTTCAACATGGCAATTCTGGCTATGTCCAAAATAAAAAGGTGTCTCATTTGATTGCCAGAACGTATCTACCAAAGGGGAATGTAGCGATAGCACTGATATGATCCTCTTGTAACAGACAAATTGTTTTTCACGAACAGACTGGGTGTGATGTATGTACCCATAACATACTTCGCGAGGACACACCTACTGGACAGATATAAGAACAGAGCAATGAACTCGTTTATCATATTCTGTATCTAATCTCCATGTGTGACCCTGGACAGTGACGTATACCATCGAAGATCATATTTTCTCCCCCCCCCCCCCCTAAACCACTTGTATATCAAGTCCCTATAATCAAGATTACAAGGTGAAGACAAATTATGAATAAACTGAAATAATGACACACATCGCAACTCAGCCTGAGACTAGAACAACGGCGGCCGGCGAGAGTACGGTAGTTGGGCTCAACTTTTCACCAATGAAGGAACATTAGACAAAGAGACAAAAATCCAGAAAACAAATAATGTAAGCGACCGCACTAATCACACAGTGCTACAATGTCAGAGATGGAGACTTCTTTAGAAAGGAGAAGGAAAACTGTCAACAAAAACAACTAGAAGAGATCAAATTAGTAATGAAATGCGATAGTTAATCAAAAGACGGTAAAGAAAAAAAAAACCAAATCAGATCACGTGATATGTCAGTCCAGGAGAACATCACTGGACAGGCTGTTGTAAATAGGAGCAAGCGTTCAGCAAACATCAGTTAAATATACTAGAGCCAATAAATAGTTGAGACTTAACGTTGATGAACAAGACTAGCACGTGCTTACCTGACACTTGTCACCTGGCGCCAAGCCCTTACAAGCATCTAACGTCCGGAGTCGAGTTTCTGCAAGAAAAAGGATGTGTCGCTGATTGGACAGGAGCCAGTGGTGTGGCACAGGGTGGGGATATTGTGTGTGATTGAGTGTGTGACACAAGGTGGGGATATTGTGTGATTGAGTGAGTGACACAGGGTGGGGATATTGTGTGTGTGTGATTGAGTGAGTGACACAGGGTGGGGATATGTGTGTGATTGAGTGTGTGACACAGGGTGGGGATATTGTGTGTGTGTGATTGAGTGTGTGACACAGGGTGGGGATATTGTGTGTGATTGAGTGAGTGACACAGGGTGGGGATATTGTGTGTGTGATTGAGTGAGTGACACAAGGTGGGGATATTGTGTGTGTGTGATTGCGTGAGTGACACAGGTGGGGATATTGTGTGTGTGATTGAGTGAGTGACACAGGGTGGGGATATTGTGTGTGTGATTGAGTGTGTGACACAAGGTGGGGATATTGTGTGATTGAGTGAGTGACACAGGGTGGGGATATTTGAGTGAGTGACACAAGGTGGGGATATTGTGAGTGATTGAGTGTGTGACACAAGGTGGGGATATTGTGTGTGATTGAGTGTGTGACACAAGGCGGGGATATTGTGTGTGATTGAGTGTGTGACACAAGGTGGGGATATTGTGTGTGATTGAGTGACACAAGGTGGGGATATTGTGTGTGATTGAGTGTGTGACACAAGGTGGGGATATTGTGTGATTGAGTGAGTGACAGGGTGGGGATATTGAGTGAGTGACACAAGGTGGGGATATTGTGTGCGATTGAGTGACACAAGGGGGGATATTGTGTGTGATTGAGTGACACAAGGTGGGGATATTGTGTGTGATTGAGTGTGTGACAAAAGGTGGGGATATTGTGTGATTGAGTGAGTGACACAGGGTGGGGATATTTGAGTCAGTGACACAGGGTGGGGATATTGTGTGTGGTTGAGTGTGTGACACAAGGTGGTGATATTGTGTGTGATTTAGTGTGTGACACAAGGTGGGGATATTGTGTGATTGAGTGAGTGACACAGGGTGGGGATATTGTGTGTGATTGAGATGGTGACACAAGGTGGTGATATTCGAGTGAGTGACACAAGGTGGGGATATTGTGTGATTGAGTGAGTGACACAGGGTGGGGATATTTGAGTGAGTGACACAAGGTGGGGATATTGTGTGTGATTGAGTGACATAAGGTGAGGATATTGTGTGTGATATGTTGTGTGTGATTGAGTGACACAAGGTGGGAATATTGTGTGACTGAGTGACACGGTGGTGATATTGTGTGTTATTGCGTGAGTGACACAAGGTGGGTATATTGTGTGTGTGATTGAGTGAGTGACACAGGGTGGGGATATTGTGTGAGATTGAGTGAGTGACACAAGGTGGGGATATTGTGTGTGACTGGGTGAGTGACACAGGGTGGGGATATTGTGTGTGACTGAGTGAGTGACACAGGGTGGGGATATTGTGTGTGACTGGGTGAGTGACACAGGGTGGGGATATTGTGTGTGACTGGTGAGTGACACAGGGTGGGGATATTGTGTGTGACTGGGTGAGTGACACAGGGTGGGGATATTGTGTGATTGAGTGAGTGACACAGGGTGGGGATATTGTGTGTGTGTGATTGAGTGAGTGACACAGGGTGGGGATATTGTGTGTGATTGAGTGTGTGACACAGGGTGGGGATATTGTGTGTGTGTGATTGAGTGTGTGACACAGGGTGGGGATATTGTGTGTGATTGAGTGAGTGACACAGGGTGGGGATATTGTGTGTGTGATTGAGTGAGTGACACAAGGTGGGGATATTGTGTGTGTGATTGAGTGACACAGTGGGGATATTGTGTGTGTGATTGAGTGAGTGACACAGGGTGGGGATATTGTGTGTGTGATTGAGTGTGTGACACAAGGTGGGGATATTGTGTGATTGAGTGAGTGACACAGGGTGGGGATATTTGAGTGAGTGACACAAGGTGGGGATAATGTGAGTGATTGAGTGTGTGACACAAGGTGGGGATATTGTGTGTGATTGAGTGTGTGACACAAGGCGGGGATATTGTGTGTGATTGTGTTGACACAAGGTGTGGATATTGTGTGTGATTGAGTGACACAAGGTGGGGATATTGTGTGTGATTGAGTGGTGACACAGGTGGGATATTGTGTGATTGATGAGTGACAGGGTGGGGATATTTGAGTGAGTGACACAAGGTGGGGATATGTGTGTTGAGTGACACAAGTGGGGATATTGTGTGTGTTGAGTGACACAAGGTGGGGATATTGTGTGTGATTGAGTGTGTGACAAAGGTGGGATATTTGTGATTGAGTGAGTGACACAGGGTGGGGATATTGGTCAGTGACACAGGGTGGGGATATTGTTTGTGTGAGTGTGTGACACAAGGTGGTGATATGTGTGTGATTTAGTGTGTGACACAAGGTGGGGATATTGTGAGTGAGTGAGTGACACAGGGTGGGGATATTGTGTGTGATTGAGTGTGTGACACAAGGTGGTGATATTGTGTGATTGAGTGAGTGACACAGGGTGGGGATATTGTGTGTGTGTGATTGAGTGAGTGACACAGGGGGGATATTGTGTGTGATTGAGTGTGTGACACAGGGTGGGGATATTGTGTGTGTGTGATTGAGTGTGTGACACAGGGTGGGGATATTGTGTGTGATTGAGTGAGTGACACAGGGTGGGGATATTGTGTGTGTGATTGAGTGAGTGACACAAGGTGGGGATATTGTGTGTGTGTGTGATTGAGTGAGTGACACAGGTGGGGATATTGTGTGTGTGATTGAGTGAGTGACACAGGGTGGGGATATTTTGTGTGTGATTGAGTGTGTGACACAAGGTGGGGATATTGTGTGATTGAGTGAGTGACACAGGGTGGGGATATTTGAGTGAGTGACACAAGGTGGGGATATTGTGAGTGATTGAGTGTGTGACACAAGGTGGGGATATTGTGTGTGATTGAGTGTGTGACACAAGGCGGGATATTGTGTGTGATTGAGTGTGTGACACAAGGTGGGGATATTGTGTGTGATTGAGTGACACAAGGTGGGGATATTGTGTGTGATTGAGTGTGTGACACAAGGTGGGGATATTGTGTGATTGAGTGAGTGACAGGGTGGGGATATTTGAGTGAGTGACACAAGGTGGGGATATTGTGTGTGATTGAGTGACACAAGGTGGGGATATTGTGTGTGATTGAGTGACACAAGGTGGGGATATTGTGTGTGATTGAGTGGTGACAAAAGGTGGGGATATTGTGTGATTGAGTGAGTGACACAGGGTGGGGATTTTGAGTCAGTGACACAGGGTGGGGATATTGTGTGTGGTTGAGTGTGTGTGACAAGGTGGTGATATTGTGTGTGATTGAGTGTGTGACACAAGGTGGGGATATTGTGTGATTGAGTGAGTGACACAGGGTGGGGATATTGTGTGTGATTGAGATAGTGACACAAGGTGGTGATATTCGAGTGAGTGACACAAGGTGGGGATATTGTGTGATTGAGTGAGTGACACAGGGTGGGGATATTTGAGTGAGTGACACAAGGTGGGGATATTGTGTGTGATTGAGTGACATAAGGTGAGGATATTGTGTGTGATATGTTGTGTGTGATTGAGTGACACAAGGTGGGAATATTGTGTGACTGAGTGACACGGTGGTGATATTGTGTGTTATTGCGTGAGTGACACAAGGTGGGTATATTGTGGTGTGTGATTGAGTGAGTGACACAGGTGGGGATATTGTGTGAGATTGAGTGAGTGACACAAGGTGGGGATATTGTGTGTGACTGGGTGAGTGACACAGGGTGGGGATATTGTGTGTGACTGAGTGAGTGACACAGGGTGGGATATTGTGTGTGACTGGGTGAGTGACACAGGTGGGGATATTGTGTGTGACTGGGTGAGTGACACAGGGTGGGGATATTGTGTGTGACTGGGTGAGTGACACAGGGTGGGGATATTGTGTGTGACTGGGTGAGCGACACAGGGTGGGGATATTGTGTGTGACTGGGTGAGTGACACAGGGTGGGGATATTGTGTGAGACTGGGTGAGTGACACAGGGTGGGGATATTGTGTGTGACTGAGTGAGTGACACAGGGTGGGGATATTGTGTGTGACTGGGTGAGTGACACGGGAGACACAGTGAGTTCAAGATAATGATAAAAAAACTATATGAACAGTGAGAGATAAATTTAGATAAGAACAGTGAGAGATAAAATGAGATATGAACAGTGAGAGATAAAGTGAGATATGAACAGTGAGAGATAAAGTGAGATATGAACAGTGTGAGATAAAATGAGATATGAACAGTGAGAGATAAAGTGAGATATGAACAGTGAGAGACAAAATGAGATATGAAGAGTGAGAGATAAAATGAGATATGAACAATGAGAGATAAATTTAGATAAGAACAGTGAGAGACAAAATGAGATATGAACAGTGAGAAAAATGAGATATGACAGCGAGTGATAAAGTGAGATATGAACAGTGAGAGATAAAATGAGATATGAACAGTGAGAGATAAAATGATATATGAACAGTAAGGGATAAATGATATATGAACAGTGAGGGATCTATATATCTATCTTTCGTTCGCCTGAAGTATTGTCTATATCTGCAATGTCGTTTCCTGTATAAATTTTACTGTCTTTTGTAATTCTTGCAGTGCCCATATAGTTTTGTCTGTAGTGTTGTATCTATGGGCCAATGGATTTTCCTCAGTCTACTATATTCAGTGCAGTCTTGAAGTATGTGTTCAGCAGTCTGGGACAGTGAGGGATAAAATGATATATGATCAGTGAGAGATAAAATGAGATATGAACAGCGAGTGATGAAGTGAGATATGAACAGCGAGTGATGAAGTGAGATATGAACAGCGAGTGATAAAGTGAGATATGAACAATGAGAGATAAAATGAAATATGAACAGCGAGAGATAAAATGAGATATGGACAATGAGAGATAAAGTGAGATATGAACAGTGAGCTATAAAATGAGATATGAACAGTGAGATATAAAATGAGATATGAACAGCGAGAGATAAAATGAGATATGGACAATGAGAGATAAAGTGAGATATGAACAGTGAGCTATAAAATGAGATATGAACAGTGAGATATAAAATGAGATATGAACAGCGAGACATAAATGAAATATGAACAGCGAGACATAAAATGAGATATGAACAGCGAGAGATAAAGTGAGATATGAACAGTGAGTGATAAAATGAGATATGAACAGCGAGAGATAAAATGAGATATGAACAGTGAGAAATAAAATGAGATATGAACAGCGAGAGATAAAGTGAGATATGAACAGTGAGAGATAAAGTGAGATATGAACAGTGAGAGATAAAATGAGATATGAACAGCGAGAGATAAAGTGAGATATGAACAGTGAGAAATAAAATGAGATATGAACAGCGAGAGATAAAGTGAGATATGAACAGTGAGAGATAAAGTGAGATATGAACAGTGAGAGATAAAGTGAGATATGAACAGTGAGAGATAAAGTGAGATATGAACAATGAGAGATAAAGTGAGATATGAACAGTGAGAGATAAAGTGAGATATGAACACTGAGAGATAAAATGAGATATGAACAGCGAGAGATAAAGTGAGATATAAACAGTGAGAGATAAAATGAGATATGAACAGCGAGAGATAAAATGAGATATGAACAGCGAGTGATAACGTGAGATATGAACAGCGAGTGATAAAATGAGATATGAACAGTGAGAGATAAAGTGATATATGAACAGTGAGAGATAAAATGAGATATGAACAGTGAGAGATAAAGAGAGGTAGAGACATTGAGAGATAACGTGAATACGTGAATGTACCCATTGGGTGAATAAGCTTTCTATTGATTTCCCTTTAATTTCGCACTGTATGTACCCATATTCTTTCCATTGTCTTTCCCTTTCCTTCCTCATTTGGCTTCCAGCGCCGATCAGCGATATCATTTGCGGTATTTGCTCTTCTGTTCGCCTCTGCAGCTATTATGTTTCCTAGTGCTTCTAATATTCCCTCAACCCATGTGTTTTGTGGTCGGCCCTTGGTTACTTCTATGTTACTATTACTTCTATGTTACTATTACTTCTATGCTATTATTATTAGTATGTTACTATTACTTCTATGTTACTATTACTTCTATGCTATTATTATTAGTATGTTACTATTACTTCTATGCTATTATTACTAGTATGTTACTATTACTTCTATGTTACTATTACTTCTATGTTACTATTACTTCTATGCTATTATTACTAGTATGTTACTATTATTTCTATGTTACTATTACTTCTATGTTACTATTACTTCTATGCTATTATTACTAGTATGTTACTATTACTTCTATGTTACTATTACTTCTATGTTACTATTACTTCTATGCTATTATTACTAGTATGTTACTATTACTTCTATGTAATGCTTATCCCTGTATTCCTTTTTGTTCACTAACGTTAACACTCTTCCCACATGTACTAAACTTCATGTACTTCTGCAACACTCTAATACAACACACTGGATTCTTCTATCTTGATTTCAAGTTATTGTTGTTGTCATCAGCTGCAACACTCTAATACAACACACTGGATTCTTCTATCTTGATTTCAAGTTATTGTTGTTGTCATCAGCTGTAACAATTCAATAACAATGGTCAACATCATTCATATAACAGTGTTCGAGCATCTTTCATTTGACGTATTCAACATTCCGCTCTGACGCCATCTAAAGTAAGCCTCATCTTAGACCTAACAATACTATTCTATCATATAACTCACCACCCAGTATCACACTGTTTATCACGTACCCCGGAGTTTAATACCTCAAGTGTTGCATGTCTATTGAATACTTTCTCTCCACGGCCGACGACATCAGTTTTCCCTTGATTCATGGATCCCAATCTATCATCACATCTAGTCTTGGTTTTAGCAAACGGACCAGGTGTTCACATCTGTGCCTGTCCTGACTTGACGCCTCGACGATCTCGTGAGGTCTGTCCCACTAGTCCTAGTATCCTTGTCCTTTTTTCTGTTTATTCGCTCATTTCACTCTGCATGACTTCAGCTCGCCCACCTATGTCCTTGACTATGCCCACTCAAGTCCAGTCTACTTTTTCACTATTGATCGCTAATCCATTTATCCTCTGCCACTGGCTTCATATTTTCCATTTCTTCTCTTAAATCGCATACAGGGACATCATGAGATAACGTGAATTAGGGACATCAAGAGATAACATCACATAGGGACAGTTAGAGATAAGGTGAGATAGGAACAGTTAGAGATAACATGAGATAGGGACATCAAGAGATAACGTGATATAGGGACAGCTAGAGATAACATCATATAGGGACAGTTAGAGATAATGTGAGATATATGGACAGCAAGAAATGAAATCAGATATGGACAGCTAGAGATGAGGTGAGGTAGGGATAGTTAGAAATAAGGTGAGCTAAGAATAGTTAGAGATAAGAATAGTTAGAGATAAGATGAGATAGGGACAGCTAGAGATAAGGTGAGATAATGACAGTTAGAGATAAGGTAAGATATATGGACAGCAAGAGATGAAATCACATATGGAGCGCTAGAGATGAGGTGAGACGGGGACAGCCTGAGAGAACATAAGATTGGGACATCTAGAGTTAAAAGTGAGAAAACGAAAGCTTGATATAACACAATACAAAGACAGCTGGAGATAATATGAGATAGGTACAGATAAAGATATGGACAGATGAGACAGCGTGATATAAGGAAATATAGGGATAAAGTGAGATAGGGACAGCTAGGGATAAAGCGAGATATATATGTGCAGCTACAGATAACGTGGGCTAGGTACATCAAGAGATAAAGGGACAACTAGAGATAAAGATAGCTAGAGATAAAGTGAGAAAAGAACAGTTAGAGATAAAGACAGCCACAGATAAAGTGATTAAAGAACAGTTAAAGATAAAATGAGATAGGGATAGCTAGAAATAAAGTGGAAGGAGGACATCCAGAGTAATCTGAGATACTGACTGAGATAAAGTGAGATAATCGAGAGAAACTGCGATTGGAACAGCGATAGATAACTTGAGATACCGATAGAGAGAGAGATAAAGTGAGATACGGACAACGACAGATAACGTTAGAAAGGGAAAACGATAGTCAGCAAAAGATATGGACATCAAGAGATAAAGTGAGAGAGGGTCAGGGATAGATAAGTGAGGTAGGGACACAGAGAGATAAAGTGAGAGATGGTCAGGGATAGATACGTGAGGTAGGGACACCGAGAGATAAAGTGAGATACGGACAACGACAGATAACGTTAGAAAGGGAAAACGATAGTCAGCAAAGATATGGACATCAAGAGATAAAGTGAGAGAGGGTCAGGGATAGATACGTGAGGTAGGGACACAGAGAGATAAAGTGAGAGATGGTCAGGGATAGATACGTGAGGTAGGGACACCGAGAGATAAAGTGAGAGATGGTCAGGGATAGATAAGTGAGGTAGGGACACAGAGAGATAAAGTGAGAGATGGTCAGGGATAGATAAGTGAGGAAGGAAACAGAGAGAGAGAGAGAGAGAGAGAGAGAGTCAGAGATAGATAAGTGAGGTAGGGACACAGAGAGATAAAGTGAGAGATGGTCAGGGATAGATAAGTGAGGAAGGGAAACAGAGAGAGAGAGAGTCAGAGATAGATAAGTGAGGTAGGGACACAGAGAAATAAAGTGAGAGATGGTCAGGGATAGATAAGTGAGGAAGGGAAACAGAGAGAGAGAGAGAGAGAGAGAGAGAGAGAGAGTCAGAGATAGATAAGTGAGGTAGGGACACAGAGAGATAAAGTGAGAGATGGTCAGGGATAGATACGTGAGGTAGGGACACCGAGAGATAAAGTGAGAGATGGTCAGGGATAGATACGTGAGGTAGGGACACCGAGAGATAAAGTGAGAGATGGTCAGGGATAGATAAATTAGGCAGGGACACCGAGAGATAAAGTGAGAGATGGTCAAGGATAGATACGTGAGGTAGGGACACAGAGAGATAAAGTGAGAGATGGTCAGGGATAGATACGTGAGGTAGGGACACCGAGAGATAAAGTGAGAGATGGTCAGGGATAGATACGTGAGGTAGGGACACAGAGAGATAAAGTGAGAGATGGTCAACGATAGATACGTGAGGTAGGGACACCGAGAGATAAAGTGAGAGATGGTCAGGGATAGATAAGTGATGTAGGGACACCGAGAGATAAAGTGAGAGATGGTCAGGGATAGATACGTGAGGTAGGGACACCGAGAGATAAAGTGAGAGATGGTCAGGGATAGATACGTGAGGTAGGGACACCGAGAGATAAAGTGAGAGATGGTCAGGGATAGATACGTGAGGTAGGGACACAGAGAGATAAAGTGATAGATGGTCAGGGATAGATACGTGAGGTAGGGACACCGAGAGATAAAGTGAGAGATGGTCAAGGATAGATACGTGAGGTAGGGACACAGAGAGATAAAGTGAGAGATGGTCAAGGATAGATACGTGAGGTAGGGACACAGAGAGATAAAGTGAGAGATGGTCAGGGATAGATAAATTAGGCAGGGACACCGAGAGATAAAGTGAGAGATGGTCAGGGATAGATACGTGAGGTAGGGACACAGAGAGATAAAGTGATAGAGGGTCAGGGATAGATACGTGAGGTAGGGACACAGAGAGATAAAGTGAGAGAGGGTCAGGGATAGATACGTGAGGTAGGGACACAGAGAGATAAAGTGAGTTAGAGACAGTGGGGAAAGTGTTTCCTAACCATTAACCTCAGTGCAGAAACTACCTTCGTCCATTTGTAACACATGAAGAGAAGATACCCACACATGCATTTATAAGAAAATAAACTTTACATTAGCCAGACTCAAGTAGACTTAACTTCAACAGACTTGAGTCTCGAGTATATAGAATATCTCTAGTGACTATTATTGTAACACATAGAATAACACAAGTGACTATTATTGTGACACATAGAATAACACAAGTGACTATTATTGTAACATATAGAAAAACTCTAGTGACTAATATTGTAACATATAGAATAAACACAAGAGACTATTATTGTAACATATAGAATAAACACAAGTGACTATTATTGTAACATATAGAATAAACACAAGTGACTATTATTGTAACATATAGAATAACTCTAGTGACTATTATTTTAACATATAGAATAAACACAGCTGAGAAGTATTGCAACGTAAAGAATACTTAGCTGAGCTGTATTGTAACTTATAGAGCACTAAAGTTAACAATGATTTTATAGAGCTGCAAAGTTAACAATGATAAGATCTCAAAGAGAAAGTCAAGAAGAGCTACCTCTCCTCTCCTCCAGCACAATGTCCAGTTCTACGTTCCGATATAGACCTGGATGCAGGGCCTTGGCTATTCTGTATGGGACCGGGGGGCACGACCGAGCACACACTCTCTGGCAGGAATAGAAACATTGAGGCTTCAATAGCTTGACAGTAATCTTTAATGGCTTCAATAGCGTGACAGTAATCTTTAATGGCTTCAATAGCGTGACAGTAATCTTTAATGGCTTCAATAGCGTGACAGTAATCTTTAATGGCTTCAATAGCGTGACAGTAATCTTTAATGGCTTCAATAATTTGACAGTAATCTTTAATGGCTTCAATAGCGTGACAGTAATCTTTAATGGCTTCAATAACGTGACAGTAATCTTTAATGGCTTCAATAACGTGACAGTAATCTTTAATGGCTTCAATAGCGTGACAGTAATCTTTAATGGCTTCAATAGCGTGACAGTAATCTTTAATGGCTTCAATAGCTGACAGTAATCTTTAATGGCTTCAATAGCGTGACAGTAATCTTTAATGGCTTCAATAGCGTGACAGTAATCTTTAATGGCTTCATAGCGTGACAGTAATCTTTAATGGCTTCAATAGCGTGACAGCAATCTTTATGGCTTCAATAGCGTGACAGTAATCTTTAATGGCTTCAATAGCGACAGTAATCTTTATGGCTTCAATAGCGTGACAGTAATCTTTAATGGCTTCAATAGCGTGAAAGTAATCTTTAATGGCTTCAATAACGTGACAGTAATCTTTAATGGCTTCAATAGCGTGACAGTAATCTTAATGGCTTCAATAATTTGACAGTAATCTTTAATGGCTTCAATAGCGTGACAGTAATCTTTAATGGCTTCAATAGCCAGACAGTAATCTTTAATGGCTTCATAATTGAACAGTAATCTTTAATGGCTTCAATAACTTGAAAGTAATCTTTAATGGCTTCAATAGCTTGAAGTAATCTTTAATGCCTTCAATAGCTGAAAGTAATCTTTAATGGCTTCAATAACTTGACAATAATCTTGAATGGCTTCATAAAAGTAATCTTTAATGGCTTCAATAATTTCACAGTAATCTTTAATGGCTTCAATAATTGACAGTAATCTTTAATGGCTTCAATAACTTGACAGTAATCTTTAATGGCTTCAATAACTTGACAGTAATCTTTAATGGCTTCAATAATTTGACAGTAATCTTTAATGGCTTCAATAACTTGACAATAATCTTTATGGCTTCAATAACTTGACATAATCTTTAATGGCTTCAATAACTTGACAGTAATCTTTAATGGCTTCAATAACTTGAAACAATCTTTAATGGCCTCAATAACTTGACAGCAATCTTTAATGGCTTCAATAACTTGACAGTAATCTTTAATGGCTTCAATAACTTGACAACAATCTTTAATGGCTTCAATAACTTGACAGTATCTTTAATGGCTTCAATAACTTGACAAATCTTTAATGGCTTCAATAACTTGACAGTAATCTTTAATGGCTTCAATAACTTGACAGTAATCTTGAATGGCTTCAATAACTTGACAGTAATCTTGAATGGCTTCAATAACTTGACAGTAATCTTTAATGGCTTCAATAACTTGACAGTAATCTTAATGGCTTCAATAACTTGACATAATCTTTAATGGCTTCAATAACTTGACAGTAATCTTTAATGGCTTCATAACTTGACAGTAATCTTTATGGCTTCAATAACTTGACAGTAATCTTTAATGGCTTCAATAACTTGACAGTAATCTTTAATGGCTTCAATATTGACAGTAACTAGAATGGCTTCAATAATTTGACAGTAATCTTTAATGCTTCAATAACTTGACAGTAATCTTTAATGGCTTCAATAACTTGACAACAATCTTTATGGCTTCAATAACTTGACAGTAATCTTTAATGGCTTCAATAACTTGACAGTAATCTTGAATGGCTTCAATAACTTGACAACAATCTTGAATGGCTTCAAAAACTTGACAGCAATCTTTAATGGCTTCAATAACTTGATAGTAATCTTGAATGGCTTCAATAACTTGACAGTAATCTTTAATGGCTTCAATAACTTGACAGTAATCTTTAATGGCTTCAATAACTTGACAGTAATCTTTAATGGCTTCAATAACTTGACAGTAATCTTTAATGGCTTCAATAACTTGACAGTAATCTTTAATGGCTTCAATAACTTGACAGTAAACTAGAATGGCTTCAATAACTTGACAGTAATCTTTAATGGCTTCAATAACTTGACAGTAAACTTGAATGGCTTCAATAACTTGACAACTCTTTAATGGCTTCAATAACTTGACAGTAATCTTTAATGGCTTCAATACTTGACAGTAATCTTTAATGGCTTCAATAACTTGACAGTAATCTTTAATGGCTTCAATAACTTGACAACAATCTTTAATGCTTCAATAACTTGACAGTAATCTTGAATGGCTTTAATAACTTGACAGTAAACTTAATGGCTTCAATAACTTGACAGTAATCTTTAATGGCTTCAATAACTTGACGTAATCTTAATGGCTTCAATACTTGACAGTAATCTTTAATGGCTTCAATACTGACAGTATCTTAATGGCTTCAATACTTGACAGTAATCTTTAATGATTCAATAACTTGAAAATAAACTTTAATGCTTTAAAAAGCTTGACAGCGATCCTTATGGATTCAATAATTTGACCAATCTCTACTTGACCAACACTACAGACATGTTACGTAGTTTCTCTACTTGACCAACACTACAGACATGTTACGTGGTTTCTCTACTTGACCAGCACTACAGACATGTTATGTGGTTTCTCTACTTGACCAGCACTACAGACATGTTACGTGGTTTCTCTACTTGGCCAGCACTCTTGACCAAGACTACTTGACCAACACTACAGAGACATATTTGGTTTCTCTACTTGACCAAAACTACAGACACGTCACTTGTTTCTCTATTTGACCAACACTACAGACATGTTACTTGGTTTCTCTATTTGACCAACACAACAGACATGTCACTTGGTTTCTTTACTTGACCAACACTACAGACATGTCACTTGGTTTCTCTATTTGACCACCACTACAGACATGTTACTTGGTTTCTCTACTTGACCAACACTACAGACATGTTACTTGGTTTCTCTATTTGACCACACTACAGACATGTTACTTGGTTTCTCTACTTGACCAACACTATAGACACGTCACTTGGTTTCTCTATTTGACCAACACTACAGACATGTCACTTGGCTTCTCTACTTGACCAACACTACAGACATGTCACTTGGTTTCTCTACTTGACCAACACTACTTGACCAACACTACAGACAAGTCACTTGGTTTCTCTACTTGACCACACTACAGACACATCACTTGATTTCTCTACTTGACCAACACTACAGACACGTTACTTGGTTTCTCTACTTGACCAACAACTACAGACACGTTACTTGGTTTCTCTACTTGACCAACAACTACAGGCACGTTACTTGGTTTCTCTACTTGACCAACAACTACAGACAAGTCACTTGGCTTCTCTACTTGACCAACACTACAGACACATCACTTGATTTCTCTACTTGAGCAACACTACAGACACGTTACTTGGTTTCTCTACTTGACCAAGAACTACAGACACGTTACTTGGTTTCTCTACTTGACCAACAACTACAGACAAGTCACTTGGTTTCTCTACTTGACCAACACTACAGACACATCACTAGGTTTCTCTACTTCATCAACACTACAGACACATCAATTGATTCCTCTACGTGACCAACACTACAGACACGTCACTTGGTTTCTCTACTTGACCAGCTCCACACACATGTCATAAAGGAACAAATACTTCATTATCATGCGGAACTGCGAGAAGAGCAGAAATATTTTATAACTGAAATGTATACTTGTAGTGGGCAGTTCAACACGAAGAATAACCGGATGAAGATACGGAAGTGGCGTGCGTCCATGATTGTCATGGAAGAACATCAATCCAGTTCCCAGATTGCATGCCTCCATGATTGCCGTGGAAGAACATCAATTCATAGTAGTGAAAGTTTCGTTTTAGAGTGCGTGGTTGTAGAGCCAAAATGTTCCGCCGGTCAAAGGGTGAATTCCCATCCTCCCCGGGTTATGGGGGGCGTACCTTCATGCTTGGTAGTACCATTTACTTTTAGTGAGGTTACGGCAGGGGCGTAACCCTCATGAGTGGTAGTTCTTTCTTTAAGTAGTTTTATGTCAGCAGCGCTTAACCTTCAAGAGTGATAGTACTTTCTTTTAATAGGGTTATGGCAGGGGCGTAACCTGCCAGATTTTTTATTCTTTATTTTGCATCTAAGATTTTTTACCATATCTTTAAGATTTTTTAATTTTTTGTATTTAACTTTTTTTTTTATTTGTATCAAAGATTTCTGGCCTTTGGTTCTAACTATTTTGAATTTGGGAGTAATTCTTTTTGTGTGTAACTTTTTTTTTTTTTTTTTTTTTTACTTTTGGATCTAAGTTTTTAGGGGTTGGGTCTAAATTTGTTGCCTTTGGTTCTAACTTTTTGGGCTTTGAGTCTTTTTTTTTTGGCCTTTGGTTTTAACATTTTTGACTATGGGTCTAGGATTTGTAAGTATGTATCTAAGATGTTTTTTTTACTTTGGGACTAACTATTTTGACTTTGGGACTAATTATTTTGACTCTGGGATTATTTTTTTTGGCTTTGGGTCTAATATTTTTGACTTTACATTTAGATTTTTTACTTTGTGTCTAACGTTTTGCGTTTGCGTCTACATTTTTTGCGCTTGGGTCTAAGATTTTTTACTTTACGTCAAACTTTTTTTACTATGGGTCTAAAAATGTTGACCATGCATCTATGGGACTTACAAATAGTTTTTGTTTCGTTTATAAATACGTGAAACTTCGTATGCTAGATTTTAATTTCGAGTTCTTAGATAAGTTTGTTGTCTTAGGGCTGACTTTCAGTTATGCGAAACAGATACCGATAGTTTCAACTTGGTTTTAAATGCACATTCGTTACAGGAGTCTGTAGAAATGTGGTTTTACAGAAGAATGTTGAGAGAACCGTGGACAGCTAAGAAGAGTAATGAAAATGTTCTGAAAGAGGCCAAAGCAAAAAGAGAGCTAATTTCCAATATTAGGAAGAAACAATAATCATTTTTTTGGTCATGTAATGAGATGAGAACAACTGGAATATATTGTAACAACTGGACAAATTGAGGGACGAAGAGATAGAGGGAAGCAAAGAGAAAAGATACCAGACAGCTTAAGAGAATGGCTTGGCAGAAGGTCAACAACATAAATGATAAATAACTGTCGTGATCGAAAGTTGTGGAGAGACTTGATCACCTACGCCAGCAGGCCCGGTACTTGATGATGATGATGATGATTATATCATATTACAATAGTTACAAAATTTAGTACACTAAGTAAATACATAGTATAAGGATACAATTTATTTCTAGCTATATAGTTGGGTGTCTGCATAGCTCTATGACATAAAAGAGACATAAGGGGTGAAACTGATAGAGATCACTGGTCGGTCGAAGCTGGTAGTGTAACGAGTTAAATATCTAGAGGCGTAGTTGAGACATTATCATCAGCTACCTTTCTTTTTATATAGAAATAGGAAAGAGCATTTCTCGTTTGACTGTAGGAAAATATGGAATTATTTAAGACTTTGAAACCTACATTTTGCCCACCCTTGGCCTTTTGCGTGTCGAGGAACTCTAAAAACATCTTTTCTAATTATTATAATAAAATAATAATTATGTAAAACCTCAGTACCTCACTACCAGAGATACATACCTCCAGCAGTTGCCAAAGCCACTACAGAAGCAACCAAAGTTAATACAGTTGTAAACATTCATTGACGAGCCGTACAAGTATCAGTGTAATCGTGGGAGACTTCTCGCTGCCAGCAACATAATTAATGAGATGAGCTTGTGAAGTTTATCTAGAGAGCGCAATTCTAAAAACAGGCTCTTCTATTGGGAACATTAGGATACAGAAAAGAGGAAGACCTAGAGAAACACTGAAAATATCACTTATAAGAGAAGCACACCTGACAGGCACAGACTCATTGGATAAGATTTAGTAACTTGTGAGTGTAACAAAGACTGTGGGTAATCACGGGAAGTGTTTAGGACCAGTGTTACAATTTCTGTGTTGTTTTAATTATCAAAATGCTCGTCACTGGAACACACCGATGAGACAACTTTCCTTCTATAAGCCCCCCCCCCCCCAAATCCTACCATTATTTCTGGACGCAGATTATTGTCAACCACGCTGATTGTAAAAACTGTCGAATCAAATTCAACGAAAACGTTATAAAAAAAGGACACAAAAAGGGGGACAATTTTAGTGATCTTAAATTTGTTGCTGACAGTCTCGACAAATTCCCCCCACAGCTTACGCCAGGCTAGTTACATAAGATTTCAAACATAAAAGACAAGACAGTCTTACCAAAAAGTGAGAGCTTCCGTGGTGTGTCCACAAGAGAGCGTGCTCTCACCAAATCTAATCCAGCTTGTCTTTTTAAATGCCAACAACTAATGGGATCATTCCAAATAACCAACACGGATGCGTCAATAACAAGAAGAGTTCTATTAATATTATGTCATAAGATTAACACGTTTCATATGAAAGCTCAAATTTGCCTATTCAGAAAGATACGCCAAAGCAGCAATGAGCATATTTTACATCAACTGCATATCACATAGGAATGCTCATTGTCCTGAACGTCTGTATATTTATTTATATATAGCGTACATCAACGGCCTAGTTGTCGGTCTACAGATAACACCCCAGCATAAATGTTTGTTTTCAGCTACGCTGCAGTTCTGTTTGAAGTCTGAATGATTTCTCTCAAATTGATATTTCTCTTCAATCAATGCAGCTCGCAGGAGCATTTAACACATTTCTTTCACACAGGATTCTTAACACGATCTCAAGTAATACAGGAATGAGGTCAATCTCTCCAAGTAGTTAAGTTTGAACACAAACTGAAACTAGTCAATCTAAATACAATAATCCTCGGCACGTGCCTACTGAGAAGCTACTACCATATTCTGCTTATAACTATGAGTTCATGTCCGTTATCTAATTATAAAAGATGCACTGGTGGACAGCTAGTGACTGGGCGACACTCTCATCACAGACAGCAACAACGAGAACGTGCACAAACTGTCCTCACCAGAAAGAAATGTCCGGACAGTTGAACTGGACAGCTGTTGCATGATTAACCTCTTGTCCGTGCTTCTGCCAGATGTTCTTGAGCTTGCAACTATTTTAGGCTGAGGAGACCGTTGTGTGATGGCGGGAAGTGGTAGAGAGAGCTGCACTGACAAGATGTGACTACTGCAGTTTACCACAAAGTTGTAGCGCGAGAACATAATGGTCGCGTGCCTTGTTTGACCATCTTTTGTAGAATAAATCATGTAGAATGTTAATAGTGAAGTACAAACATGTCATTGTAGCACAGACCACGATCCGCTGAGAAATGTTTGCAATAATCGAGCTCACGGCAGTCCAGCCTCTTATATTAACCTTTGTTCACTCTCAACAAATGACGACGAATCTAGACGATGATATCATGATAGGCCCTGCAACTCATCGCTAAATTCATTCATTTTTCTCTGCGGCCGACGATGACACATACGACGAAAGTCATAGTTCTCCACGATTGATTATTTGCTGCTTGTGCTTGGTTGTTTCTTCGTCTTCCCTAGCAATTATTCTTCTTGGCGATTCTCCTGGTCTGCATTGTTTTCGTTTACCAGACGGTTTCATATGAATGCATGGGGGAAGTCTTTCTTCATTCATTCTTGTTACATGAACGATGTTTTTTTTTTTTCAACGCGTTCTTCTTATATTCTTGTTTTGATTCATCTCTTACCTGTTCGTTTGAAATGTATTCTTTCCAGCTTATGTTTGAGATCTTACGAAGACATTTGTTTTCAAAGACATTTTAAATTTCCTATCTTATAAGTCATGGTAGGTTTCCAATACTCACATCCATATGTTAGCACTGGTATCACATTCATATGTTAGCACTGGTATCACATACCTATGTTAGCACTGGTATCACATCCATATGTTAGCACTGGTATCACATCCATATGTTAGCACTGGTATCACATCCATATGTTAGCACTGGTATCGCACCCATATGTTAGCACTGGTATCACATTCATATGTTAGCACTGGTATCACATACCTATGTTATCACTGATATCACATTCATGTTAGCACTGGTATCACATCCATATGTTAGCACTGGATCACATCCATATGTTAGAACTGGTATCACACCCATATGTTGGCACTGGTATCGCACCCATATGTTAGCACTGGTATCACATCCATATGTTGGCACTGGTATCGCACCTATATGTTAGCACTGGTATCACAGAGGAGTTGAACAATCTAAGCTTTGTTCATCTGCTAAGAACTTTGGATCTCCAGATGTTCGCCAGTTTGTTGACAGCAAGTGATGCTAGTGCGATGCGTGACGTAAATTGTGTAATGTTATGTCTCCATCTCTAGACACCTTGTAGCCTAGGTAGGTAATATTTATAACTTTTCGTAAAGTGTCGTTAATTGTTATATCAGATGTTTTATGGTAATATCTTTCTTTGGTATAGGACTTTCTTTTAGGTCGTGTTGATCTGGAGGGCTATTTGACCAAATATACTGTGGAGTCATCGGTTATACACACATTTATACAAGCGTCAAGTGTTCCTGCTATAGACACCAATTAGCTGTCCTAACCCAAGCCATTTCTCCTGTCAAACCTTCTGTGGACTCCGAGTGACGAGGCTCATATGTCAATACAAGCCCTTGAAAGTTTGGGGACTCCAACTTGCTCTACGAATCTCGACAAAACAATGGGAACGGTTCTGCAATTGCAGCATCTCCGTATGTCGCCAAGGAAAACGATGACTGGAACAATCCTCCCCATTATAATATTACTTTTGGATGTCAACACTGATGAACTGATACCAACTAAACAGTATATCACTTTTCTGCCATTCACTCACGTTCTTTATAAGTCCTATGTCCTCAACGGAACACAATCAGAAAACTCCTCACTGCATCCATGATTTTCCTATTTTTAAAATGATTCTTTTTTAATCATGACGTCATTTTGCGGTGGATGTTCTGTTCTAATGTTGTGACACGGGGAGACAGAAGAATATATCAAGTTGACAGTGATACCGAGGTTGTGACACGGGGAGACAGAAGAATATATCAAGTTGATAGTGATACTGAGGTTGTGACACGGGGAGACAGAAGAATATATCAAATTGACAGTGATACCGAGGTTGTGACACGGAGAGACAGAAGAATATATCAAGTTGATAGTGATACTGAGGTTGTGACACGGGGAGACAGATGAATATATCAAGTTGATAGTGATACTGAGGTTGTGACACGGAGAGACAGAAGAATATATCAAGTTGATAGTGATACCGAGGTTGTGACACGGAGAGACAGAACACGTTGTGTTTGTGATTCTTGTAGTTAATATCTGTCTCATCAGAGTTAGGTTAAGTACTGAAATGCTATGCATCGCCAGTTAGGTGAGGTACTGTAGTTGCTATGTCACACGAAAGTTAGGTGAGGTACTGTAGTTGCTATGTCACACGGAAGTTAGGTGAGGTACTGTAGTTGCTATGTCACACGAAAGTTAGGCGAGGTACTGTAGTTGCTATGTCATACGAAAGTTAGGCGAGGTACTGTAGTTGCTATGTCATACGAAAGTTAGGTGAGGTACTGTAGTTGCTATGTCACACGAAAGTTAGGTGAGGTACTGTAGTTGCTATGTCACACGAAAGTTAGGTGAGGTACTGTAGTTGCTATGTCACACGAAAGTTAGGTGAGGTACTGTAGTTGCTATGTCACACGAAAGTTAGGTGAGGTACTGTAGTTGCTATGTCACACGAAAGTTAGGTGAGGTTCTGTAGTTGCTATGTCACACGAAAGTTAGGTGAGGTACTGTAGTTTCTATGTCACACGAAAGTTAGGTGAGGTACTGTAGTTGCTATGTGTCTTGCCAAATATGAGGTACTGTAGTTGCTGTGTCTCGCCAAAGTTAGATAACTTACTACAGTTGCTATGTTTCTTGCCAAAGATAAAGTAATGTAGTTGCTATGTGTCTCGGCAAAGATGAGGCACTATAGTTACAATGTCACGCCATAGGTGGGGTACTGGATTTGCTATATTTCACGCTTAAAGATGATATACTGTAGTTGCTGTGTCACGCCAAAGATGATATACTGTAGTTACTATGTCTTACCAGAGATGAGGTACTGTGGTTGCTATGTGCCTTGTCAAGGTTTAGATACTGAAGTTGCTATATCACGCCATAGTTGAAGTAGTGTAGTTACTATGTGTGGCCAATTAGGTGACATGCTGTAGTTGCTATGTCACCCCATAGTTAGGAGAGGTGCTGTAGTTGTTATGTCACGCTATAGTTAGGAAAAGTTATGTTGTTGCTATGACATGCCATAGTTAGGAGAGGTGCTATAGTTATGTCACGCCATAGTTAGGAAAAGTTATGTTGTTGCTATGACATGCCATAGTTAGGAGAGGTGCTATAGTTATGTCACGCCATAGTTAGGGGAGGTGCTGTAGTTGCTATATCACGCCATAGTTGAAGTATTATAGTTGCTGTCTCGACAATTAGGTGAAGTGCTGTAGTTGCTATGTCACGCTATAGTTAGGAGAGGTGCTGTATTTGCTATGTCACGCCATATTTAGGAGACGTGCTCTAGTTGGTATGTCACGCCATAGGTGAAGTACCTGTATTGTAGTTCCTATGTGTCGACATTTAAGTGAGGTGCTGTAGTTGCTATGTGTCGCCAATTAAGTGAAGTGCTGTAGTTGCTATGTCACGCTATAGTTAGGATAGGTGCTGTAGTTGCTATGTCACGCCACAGTTTAAGTATTGTAGTTACTATGTGTCAACAATTAGGTAAAGTGCTGTAGTTGCTATGCCACGCCATTGTTGAAGTATAGTAGTTACTACGTGTCGACAATTAGGTGAGGTGCTGTAGTTGATATGTCATGCCATAATTAGGTGAGGTACTGTAGTAGCTTTATCACGCCAAAGTTAGTTGAGACACTGTAGCTGATGTGTGTCACCAGTAGGTGATGTACTGTAGCTGATGTGTCACCAGTTAGGTGATGTACTGTAGCTGCTGTGTCACCAGTAGGTGCTGTACTGTAGCTGTTGTGTGTCACCAGTAGGTGATGTATTGCAGCTGCTGTGTGTCACCAGTAGATGATGTACTGTAGCTGCTGTGTCACCTGTAGGCGATGCACTGTAGCTACTGTGTGTCACCAGTAGGTGATGCACTGTAGCTGCTGTGTGTCACCAGTAGGTGATGTACTGTAGCTGCTGTGTGTCACCAGTAGGCGATGTACTGTAGCTGCTGTGTGTCACCAGTAGATGATGTACTGCAGCTGCTGTGTGTCACCAGTTAGGTGATGTACTGTAGCTGCTGTGTCACCAGTTAGGTGATGTACTGTAGCTGCTGTGTGTCACCAGTAGGTGATGTACTGTAGCTGATGTGTGTCACCAGTTAGGTGATGTAATGTAGCTGCTGTGTGTCACCAGTAGGTGATGTACTGTAGCTGCTGTGTGTCACCAGTAGGTGATGTACTGTAGCTGCTGTGCGTCACCAGAAGGTGATGTACTGTAGCTGATGTGTCACCAGTAGGTGATGTACTGTAGCTGCTGTGTGTCACCAGTAAGGTGATGTACTGTAGCTGCTGTGTGTCACCAGTAGGTGATGTACTGTAGCTGCTGTGTGTCACCAGTAGGTGGTGTACTGTAGCTACTGTGTGTCACCAGTTAGGTGATGTACTGCACCTGTTATGTGTCACCAGTAGGTGATGTACTGTAGCTGCTGTGTCACCAGTTAGGTGATGTACTGTAGCTGCTGTGTCACCAGTTAGGCGATGTACTGTAGCTGCAGTGTCAGAGGTTAGGTACTGTAGCTGCTGTGTGTCATCAGTTAGGTGATATACTGTAGCTGCTATGTGTCACCAGTTAGGTGATATACGGTAGCTGCTGAGTGTCACCAGTTAGGTGATATACTGTAGCTGCTGTGTTAACAGTTAGGTGATATACTGTAGCTGCTGTGTGTCACCAGTTAGGTGATACACTGTAGCTGCTGTGTCAACAGTTAGGTGATGTACTGTGGTTATGTGCCATGAGAATGTTAAGTAAGACACTGCAGTTACTACTGTTATTTCTAGATGACCTTTAATTAGCTTCAATAAAAGCCCTAACAGCTCTCATCAAAGTTACAGTCAGCTTGTCCTCATCGCATCCTATTACATGACCCGAGTCAAGACCTGAGGGAACCTCTACATAACGTTGAGCTCAACAAACAATTTAACTGCTCCCACTAGATCAATGCCGGCGCGGTCAAATTCGAATCTTATTCTTGGTGTGACTGGGACAAGCACGTGATGCAGCTGTGCACAAGGACAGCAAAGCAAACAAATCAGTTCGTGATCGAATCAAACAAAAACCTACCTGTATGGTCTCCACGTTTTCTTTCCCAAACAATGAAAGCACGTCATCAAGAGAACAGCTGCGGGTACAAGATAAAAAAAAAAACACCATTATTGATTCTCTTCACCTCACACAAACCACAATTCTGCACTAGATAATACCATGTTCCCTTCGTCCGTCCCACTTTCGCAATCAGAAAACACTTTCCCTTACATCGCTTCGCCTACGTCTGTCCCACTTTTACAATCAATAAACACTTTCCCTTACAACGTCCATCCCACTATCACAATCAGAAAACACTTTCCCTTACAACGTCCGTCCCACTATCACAATCAGAAAACACTTTCCCTTACAACGTCCGTCCCACTATCACAATCAGAAAACACTTTCCTTTATAACACGTCTTGTTTCCTTGGTTTCTTCCATCTGTCGCATATATCTCTCATTGCTGAGCTAACTGTCTGCCATTGATGCTGGTAGGTTACTCCCATCTGTTGGATATGTCTCTCATTGCTGAACTAACTGTCTGCTATTGATGCTGGTAGGTTTCTTCCATCTGTTGGATATGTCTCTCATTGCTGAACTAACTGTCTGCTATTGATGCTGGTTGGTTTCTTCCATCTGTCAGATATGTCTCTCATTGCTGAACTGTCTGCTATTGATGCTGGTTGGTTTCTTCCATCTGTTAGATGTGTCTCTCATTGCTGAACTAACTGTCTGCCATTGATGCTGGTAGGTTACTCCCATCTGTTGGATATGTCTCTCATTGCTGAACTAACTGTCTGCTATTGATGCTGGTAGGTTTCTTCCATCTGTTGGATATGTCTCTCATTGCTGAACTGTCTGCTATTGATGCTGGTTGGTTTCTTCCATCTGTTGGATATGTCTCTCATTGCTGAACTGTCTGCTATTGATGCTGGTAGGTTTCTTCCATCTGTCAGATATGTCTCTCATTGCTGAACTGTCTGCTATTGATGCTGGTAGGTTTCTTCCATCTGTTGGATATGTCTCTCATTGCTGAACTAACTGTCTGTCATTGATGCTGGTTGGTTTTCCCCATTGCTGAGCTAACTGTCTGTCATTGATGCTGGTTGGTTTTCCCCATTGCTGAGCTAACTAACTGTCTGTCATTGATGCTGGTTGGTTTATCCCATTGCTGAGCTAACTAACTGTCTGTCATTGATGCTGGTTGGTTTTCCCCATTGCTGAGCTAACTAACTGTCTGTCATTGATGCTGGTTGGTTTATCCCATTGCTGAGCTAACTAACTGTCTGTCATTGATGCTGGTTGGTTTTCCCCATTGCTGAGCTAACTGTCTGTCATTGATGCTGGTTCGTTTTCCACATTGCTGAGCTAACTGTCTGTCATTGATGCTGGTTGGTTTCTTCTCCCATTGCTGAGCTAATTGTCAGTCATTGATGCTGGTTGGTTTCTCCCATCTGTCGGATATGTCTCTTGTTGCTGAGTTGTCTATCATTGATGCTGGTTGGTTTCTCCCATTGCTGAGCTAATTGTCTGTCATTGATGCTGGTTGGTTTCTCCCACTGCTGAGCTAACTGTCTGTCATAGATGCTGGTTGGTTTCTCCCATTGCTGAGCTAACTGTCTGCCATTGATGCTGGTTGGTTTCTCCCATTGCTGAGCTAACTGTCTACCATTGATGCTGGTTGGTTTCTCCCATTGCTGAGCTAACTGTCTGTCATTGATGCTGGTTGGTTTTCCCCATTGCTGAGCTAACTGTCTGTCATTGATGCTGGTTGGTTTCTCCCATTGCTGAGCTAACTAACTGTCTGTCATTGATGCTGGTTGGTTTATCCCATTGCTGAGCTAACTAACTGTCTGTCATTGATGCTGGTTGGTTTTCCCCATTGCTGAGCTAACTAACTGTCTGTCATTGATGCTGGTTGGTTTCCCCATTGCTGAGCTAACTAACTGTCTGTCATTGATGCTGGTTGGTTTATCCCATTGCTGAGCTAACTAACTGTCTGTCATTGATGCTGGTTGGTTTTCCCCATTGCTGAGCTAACTGTCTGTCATTGATGCTGGTTCGTTTTCCACATTGCTGAGCTAACTGTCTGTCATTGATGCTGGTTGGTTTCTTCTCCCATTGCTGAGCTAATTGTCAGTCATTGATGCTGGTTGGTTTCTCCCATTGCTGAGCTAGCTGTCTGCCATTGATGCTGGTTGGTTTCTCCCATTGCTGAGCTAACTGTCTGTCATAGATGCTGGTTGGTTTCTCCCATTGCTGAGCTAACTGTCTGCCATTGATGCTGGTTGGTTTCTCCCATTGCTGAGCTAACTGTCTGCCATTGATGCTGGTTGGTTTCTCCCATTGCTGAGCTAACTGTCTGTCATTGATGCTGGTTGGTTTCTCCCATCTGTTGGATATGTCTCTCATTGCTGATTTGTCTGTCATTGATGCTGGTTGGTTTCTCCCATTGCTGAGCTAACTGTCTGCCATTGATGCTGGTTGGTTTCTCCCATTGCTGAGCTAACTGTCTGTCATAGATGCTGGTTGGTTTCTCCCATTGCTGAGCTAACTGTCTGCCATTGATGCTGGTTGGTTTCTCCCATTGCTGAGCTAACTGTCTGTCATTGATGCTGGTTGGTTTCTCCCATTGCTGAGCTAACTGTCTGTCATAGATGCTGGTTGGTTTCTCCCATTGCCGAGCTAACTGTCTGTTATAGATGCTGGTTGGTTTCTCCCATTGCTGAGCTAACTGTCTGTCATTGATGCTGGTTGGTTTCTCCCATTGCTGAGCTAACTGTCTGTCATTGATGCTGGTTGGTTTCTCCCATTGCTGAGCTAACTGTCTGTCATTGATGCTGGTTGGTTTCTCCCATTGCTGAGCTAACTGTCTGTCATTGATGCTGGTTGGTTTCTCCCATTGCTGAGCTAACTGTCTGTCATTGATGCTGGTTGGTTTCTCCCATTGCTGAGCTAACTGTCTGTCATTGATGCTGGTTGGTTTCTCCCATTGCTGAGCTAACTGTCTGCCATTGATGCTGGTTGGTTTCTCCCATTGCTGAGCTAACTGTCTGTCATAGATGCTGGTTGGTTTCTCCCATTGCTGAGCTAACTGTCTGCCATTGATGCTGGTTGGTTTCTCCCATTGCTGAGCTAACTGTCTGTCATAGATGCTGGTTGGTTTCTCCCATTGCTGAGCTAACTGTCTGCCATTGATGCTGGTTGGTTTCTCCCATTGCTGAGCTAACTGTCTGTCATAGATGCTGGTTGGTTTCTCCATTGCTGAGCTAACTGTCTGCCATTGATGCTGGTTGGTTTCTCCCATTGCTGAGCTAACTGTCTGCCATTGATGCTGGTTGGTTTCTCCCATTGCTGAGCTAACTGTCTGTCATTGATGCTGGTTGGTTTCTCCCATTGCTGAGCTAACTGTCTGCCATTGATGCTGGTTGGTTTCTCCCATTGCTGAGCTAACTGTCTGCCATTGATGCTGGTTGGTTTCTCCCATTGCTGAGCTAACTGTCTGCCATTGATGCTGGTTGGTTTCTCCCATTGCTGAGCTAACTAACTGTCTGTCATTGATGCTGGTTGGTTTCTCCCATTGCTGAGCTAACTAACTGTCTGTCATTGATGCTGGTTGGTTTCTCCCATTGCTGAGCTAACTGTCTGTCATTGATGCTGGTTGGTTTCTCCCATTGCTGAGCTAACTGTCTGTCATTGATGCTGGTTGGTTTCTCCCATTGCTGAGCTAACTAACTGTCTGTCATTGATGCTGGTTGGTTTCTCGCATTGCTGAGCTAACTGTCTGCCATTGATGCTGGTTGGTTTCTCCCATTGCTGAGCTAACTGTCTGTCATAGATGCTGGTTGGTTTCTCCCATTGCTGAGCTAACTGTCTGCCATTGATGCTGGTTGGTTTCTCCCATTGCTGAGCTAACTGTCTGTCATAGATGCTGGTTGGTTTCTCCCATTGCTGAGCTAACTGTCTGCCATTGATGCTGGTTGGTTTCTCCCATTGCTGAGCTAACAGTCTGTCATTGATGCTGGTTGGTTTCTCCCATTGCTGAGCTAACTGTCTGCCATTGATGCTGGTTGGTTTCTCCCATTGCTGAGCTAACTGTCTGTCATTGATGCTGGTTGGTTTCTCCCATTGCTGAGCTAACTGTCTGCCATTGATGCTGGTTGGTTTCTCCCATTGCTGAGCTAACTGTCTGCCATAGATGCTGGTTGGTTTCTCCCATTGCTGAGCTAACTGTCTGCCATTGATGCTGGTTGGTTTCTCCCATTAATGAGCTAACTAACTGTCTGTCATTGATGCTGGTTGCTTTCTCCCATTGCTGAGCTAACTGTCTGTCATTGATGCTGGTTGGTTTCTCCCATTGCTGAGCTAACTGTCTGCCATTGATGCTGGTTGGTTTCTCCCATTGCTGAGCTAACTGTCTGTCATTGATGCTGGTTGGTTTCTGCCATTGCTGAGCTAACTGTCTGCCATTGATGCTGGTTGGTTTCTCCCATTGCTGAGCTAACTGTCTGCCATTGATGCTGGTTGGTTTCTCCCATTGCTGAGCTAACTGTCTGTCATTGATGCTGGTTGGTTTCTCCCATTGCTGAGCTAACTAACTGTCTGTCATTGATGCTGGTTGGTTTCTCCCATTGCTGAGCTAACTGTCTGTCATTGATGCTGGTTGGTTTCTCCCATTGCTGAGCTAACTGTCTGCCATAGATGCTGGTTGGTTTCTCCCATTGCTGAGCTAACTAACTGTCTGTCATTGATGCTGGTTGGTTTCTCCCATTGCTGAGCTAACTGTCTGTCATTGATGCTGGTTGGTTTCTCCCATTGCTGAGCTAACTGTCTGTCATTGATGCTGGTTGGTTTCTCCCATTGCTGAGCTAACTGTCTGCCATTGATGCTGGTTGGTTTCTCCCACTTGTCGGATATGTCTCTCGTTGCTGAGCTGTTTGGTTTTTCCCATCTTTTAGATATGTCTCTCATTGTCTCTGTTCATGCCCACAGTCCGTCCCCTTACCTGAATAAAGTCAGTCTGATCTATTTCTTTTCCGTTACCCCCTTGACGTATTTCTCTTCTCGTCCCTTAGTTACTGGTATAGTTCTTCAATTTTCCTAAATCTCTATATATAGTCTACGTTTCATTTTTCGTGCGGACATCTCCGAGATTTTGGCGGGCGCGTTCACCGCGTACTTTGATGCTATATGATGATGATGATGATGATGATGCGTTCATCCGATGATTTGAGGTATTCTAACGGATACGAACCGTAGACTTCCTCCTCGTCATCCGCCCTTAAAAGGACGTTAAGTGGACGTAGTTACGTTGTGTTGCAGTTTGCAGTGTAACACTGTGATATCTGCGCCTTTCGGCCCAACACATCCGATTTCAGCCGACGCTTTTTTGTGTACCGGGTTCGTCTTCCCACTTCGATCCCTGCTCGCTTGGCCAGACTAGACAGGTTAGTCTGTTTCTAGAGGCACCACGAAGAGGTGTAGCAGGGTCTGGATGGTTCTGGTTCACCGATCCTGGCGCAAGCCATCAGTTATGAGTCACTGACGACTTCCAGCTCTGGTGCTGGGGGGGGGGGCGCGCCTTCGCCTCCTGATGCTATATGATCCCTTCTTTACGTTTTCACCGTCCATGACTTCCAATAGGCGTGCAATCCCAATGCTTCTGGGTCTATATTCTAGACTCCTCCCAAGTTGCTCATTTCCTGTCTGTCCCTGTACTGCTCTCGCCTTCTAACAGCTTACGTCCTTCCCGCTTTCACATTCAATAAACACAATACCTTACAACAGTTCACCTACGTTGGATCTACTATCACAAACAATAAACACATTCGCTTACAACACTTCACCTACGTCCGACTTACTTTCACAATAATTTTTTATCCAAACATGAACACCGCCCTTCAAAAAGCTTCCATTCTCTCATAAACTGCATTCTCCGCCCTCCATCCCCTCCATACCATCTAGAACCTAGTCTCCTCCTTAGATCTCTCTGTATCCGCATCACTGAGGTGTTTTTACCTTACTCTACCCGTCACTGAGGTGTTTTTACCTTACTCTACCCGTCACTAACGTATGTCCATATCTGAGGTGTTTCCATCTCCATCAACCAGTCACTGAGGTGTTTCCATCTCCCTCCACCCGTCCCTGAGGTGTTTCCATCTCCTTCCACCCGTCACTGAGGTGTTTCCATCTCCTTTTCCCGTCACTGAGGTGTTTCCATCTCCCTCAACCGGTCACTGAGGTGTTTCCATCTCCCTCCACCTGTCACTGAGCTGTTTGAATCTCTCTCCACCCATCACTGAGGTGTTTCCATCTCTGAGGTGTTTCCATATCTCTCCAGCCACCACTGAGGTGATTCATTCTCTCTCCAGCCATCACTGAGGTGTTTCCATCTCCCTCCACCCGTCACTGAGGTGTTTGAATCTCTCTCCACCCATCACTGAGATGTTTCCATCTCCCTCCACCCGTCACTGAGGTGTTTGAATCTCTCTCCACCCGTCACTGAGATGTTTCCATCTCCCTCCACCCGTCACTGAGGTGTTTGAATCTCTCTCAACCCCTCACTGAGGAGTTTCCATCTCTGAGGTGTTTCCATATCTCTCCAGCCACCACTGAGGTGATTCATTCTCTCTCCAGCCACCACTGATGTGTTTCCATCTCTCTCCATCCGTCACTGAGGTGTTTCCATCACTAAGGTATTTCACTCTCAGAGCTGTTTTCATCTCGGAGGTCTTTCCATCTTTCTGCAGCCACCACAGAGCTGTTTCAATCTCGGAGATCTTTCCATCTTTCTGCAGCCACCACAGAGGTGTTTTCATCTCTCTCTAGCCACCACTGAGGTGTTTCCATCTCTCTCCACCCATCAATGAGGTGTTTCCATTTCTCTCCACCCAATACTAAAGTGTTTATATCTCTCTTCACCCGTAACTGAGGCATTTCCATATATGAGGTGTTTACATCTCCCTCCACTCGTCACTGAGGTGTTTCCATGTTTCTCTGTACTAGTGTCACCACACTCAAGATCGTACTTTCAACTTGACGGAATGAACAAGATCTTTTATAAAATAGCAATCAGTTTGTTCCATCTATTCTCTGATCTTCAAAATCTAATTTACAATATTTGTAATTCACTCAGCTAGACTAATCCTGTACTAACTAAGGAGAGACTGACTGCTGACAACCTTCTGACTGCTTGATTGTTAACTGCTATGCTCTGACTGCTCTGCTGACCGTTGAGTGCGCTTCTAAGCTTTATATTTCCCCCTAGTTGCTATCCCAAGCTCCCTCACTCAGCCAATCAAATTCTGCCACTCTAATTTCATTTGTCTCCTAGTTGCTACACAAACACGTCACAACCGTTAAAACAATACGTCACCCCTTTTAGAAATTTCCAGATCGTACCATCTTGAACACCTCAAGTACCCATCCTCTATTCCCATACTTTGCACACTTTCCACAATCTCCTAGTTCACCGAAACCCTAGCCGGTGACTATTACATTAAATCCCCACCAATCTTTTAGTTTTCCAACGAGAAACGTTGAAAACTCCTTTAAAAAAAAGTAAGTCTATAAACAGAGCTTTACTATCAAACCTACTTCCACTGTAAAATAAACCCCACTAATATCAGTACTTCAAATGCTGAACACCAGCGGTACTGTCCTAAAATCTAACAATGATAACTATGAAGTTCGCCTAATTCAGTGCACAATTATCATGTATGCATTATAATCGAAACCACGTACTGTACACTATCATTATATTTGGTGCCATTACAACATGTACTTTGAAAGTATTACTAAAAATATTCAACAAGTATTCAACATCTCTGATATCAACACAACATGCATTTTTTTTTTTTGACAGATATCTTGCACATGTCTGAATTAGAGGTAAGCATTAACTTTAACAGGTCGTCATGTTTGTCAGAACATAATATCCTCTTAATTCACATAAGAACGTATAACAATAATTGGACAACTCACACATCTCCAGAGATCACGATCACAAACAAACAATTAGCACGAGTATCATACTGATATTTTTTTCCATTCACCAGACCTGGATTGGAATATCACACGAATTGTTGGGAAACAACTTGGAGGCAGCGACCACCGACCAGTCTTTTTAGTGGTACAAAATAAGGCCATCAGGGAGAGCAGCACTCTCTCCAGATGGAATTACAAAAAGGCAGACTGGAAAATGTATCAACACTACACCAGTGTACTGACTAAAGATATAAATACAGATAGAGACATCAACAAAATAGTTGATGAATTCAGTAGACTAATAATACAAGCTGCCAGTGAAACAATACCTAGAGGGGCACGGAAACACTACAAACCATACTGGAGTAGTGAACTAGAGCAACTACACAATGACATGGAAACATCTCGAAAGCAAGCAGAAAATAACCCTTGCCAAGAACACCACAACAACTACCAGCATGCTAAAGCCAAATTTCAACGGGCTAAACTACAAGCCAGACGGAGAAGCTGGAAAGAGAAAACAGAGTCCTTGAATCTTGAACGAGACACAAGAAAAGTGTGGAAGCTTGTAAAACAGCTGAATGATGAGGGTACAGAAAGGAACACCAAAATTACACTGAAGAAGGATGGAAACATTCTAACAGGTAAACATGCAGCAAATTACTTTGCAGACTCCTTTGCAAATGACAATAATATTGAAACTAGCCTAGAAAAACGACAAGAGACCCGTTTAAAACAACAAAATGCAAGACAAGAAGAGACCACACATGAAGTAATGGAAACACCCATTACACAAAGAGAGCTAGAGCTGGCAATATCCAAATTAAAAATGAAAAAGTCACCAGGCAGTGATGGAGTGTCCAATGAAATGATTAAGAACTTGGGAACTGCAGCTAAAGCAAAACTACTGCAGATCTACAACATTTGCTGGATCACAGGTAGAGTGCCACAGGCATGGAGAGAAGCAATTATGATACCATTACTAAAGCCAGGAAAAGATGGTTCAATGACATCCAGCTATAGACCAATCAGCCTTACAAGCTGTTTGTGTAAAACAATGGAACGTATAATCAATCTCAGACTGCAGTGGTACCTGGAAAGTGAAAATCTCCTTGTCCCACAACAAGCAGGCTTTAGACAGTGTTACTCTACCGAAGATCAAGCAACCTATCTTTCCCAGGAAATTGAAGATGCGTTTCAAGAAAAGAAACTGGTACTAGCAGCATGGATAGACCTAAAGAAAGCATTTGATAAGGTATGGAAGGAAGGGCTTTTGAAGAAACTGAGAAATTATGGAGTAAATGGCAGGATGTACAAATGGGTCAAAGCATACCTGCATAATAGGAGAGCCAGAGTGCAACTGGATGGTCTTAAGAGTAAGAAGGTCTTATTGCGCCAGGGCGTTCCACAAGGAGGGGTACTATCTCCAACACTTTTTCTGATCTACATCAATGACCTAGTTACTGAACTACCACATGGCATCAAAGTGGCAATGTATGCAGATGACTTGGTAATGTGGTGCACAGAGGAGTATGCAACAGTGGCCTCCAAATTGCTACAAAGAGCTATGAATGCACTGAATTCATGGACAAATAGATGGTGTATCAGCATCAATACAGACAAATGCAGTACTACACTTTTCACACTCTCCCCAAAACAAAAAGCAGGAGCCATCTACATAAACAATGAGCCTGTGAAAGAAGACATACAAGCTACATATCTCGGAGTTACATTTGATAACAAACTATCTTGGAAACAGCAGATAAATAAGGCAACCCAAAAAGCAAGGAGGAAATTGGCTATTCTAAGAAAGTTGTGTGGAACCACATGGGGTGCGAGTGGAAAATACTCAGTAAAGTTTACCAACAGAGTATACGCCCACATTTAGAATATGGATCATCCGCATGGTGCTCAGCATCAAACACCACATTGCAAGAACTGGATAAAGTACAAAACCAGGCACTTAGGGTCATCACAGGAGCAATGAAATCAACACCAATATTGGAGATGGAGAAATTGTGGAGGATACCAGCACTGAGAGAACGGAGAGACACAAAGGTGCTGATACAGGCAGAAAAATTTGCTTGCATGCCGAGACATCCAATGAAGGACAGATTCCAAAATCTTGCATTGGGACGACTTAAGAGAAGCAGTTTTATCCACCAAGCCAAGCGTATTAGTAGACAAACACCAGACATGCCAAGAGTTGTTAAACCCCTTCTGCCCATACCAGAACAGACTCCCTGGACAGATGAATCAGGATTATCAGTTCAAATACGGACAGAAGTGAAAGGAATAGTTGACAAAGAGGAACAAAATAGTCTACAGCGAAAAACAATAACTCTCAGTTTCCTGGATGAAGAATACCCACAAGACCTATGGATCCGTGTGTACACAGATGGATCAGCACAGAATGCAGTAAAGAATGGGGGAGCAGGTGCATATATAGAGTACCCAAATAACACTAGGGATATGAATAAAATAGCAACAGGGAAATATTGTCACAATTATGATGCAGAAATACAAGCAATAAAGTTGGCAATAGAAAAGCTGCTGAACAGTAATCTTAGCCCACAGCCTGTAGTGTTTTTGACAGATGCAAGATCAGTACTCCAGGCACTACAATCCAGAAAATTACCACATCTACAGACCTTATTGACTGAACTCTGCAAGCACCACAGGGTTGCCCTGCAGTGGATCCCGTCTCACTGTGGAATACCAGGAAATGAGAAAGCAGATCAGTTGGCAAAGGAAGGTTCAACAGGCACACAACTAGATACACCAGTCACATACCATCATAAGAAACAGATAATCAAATCAATCAGAGGACCACAAGCCCCATATCAGGATGCCTTTCATAATATGAATAGATATGAACAAGTTATCATTATACGCCTAAGAACAGGACACAATCGACTCCATAGTCACATGTATACAAAATTCAAGATCGGCACATCAACTACTTGTACATGTGGACAGGCACCCCAGACTGCTGAACACATACTTCAAGACTGCACTGAATATAGTAGACTGAGGAAAATCCATTGGCCCATAGATACAACACTACAGACAAAACTATATGGGCCACTGCAAGAATTACAAAAGACAGTAAAATTCATACAGAAAACGACATTGCTGATATAGACAATACTTCGAGCGAACGAAAGATAGATAGATAGATACTGATATTTTACTTACATCTCCACCCGTCACTGAGGTGTTTCTATCTCTCTCCACCCGTCACTGAGGTGTTTCTATCTCTCTCCACCCGTCACTGAGGTGTTTCTATCTCTCTCCACCCGTCACTGAGGTGTTTCCACATATCTCTCCACCCGTCACTGAGGTGTTTCTATCTCTCTCCACCCGTCACTGAGGTGTTTTCACATATCTCTCCACCCGTCACTGAGGTGTTTCCATATATCTCTCCACCCGTCACTGAGGTGTTTCCACCTCTCTCCACCCGTCACTGAGGTGTTTCCACCTCTCTCCACCCGTCACTGATGTGTTTCCATCTCTCTCTCTCCAACCGTCAGTCAGGTGTTTCCATCTCTCTTCACCCGTCACTGAGGTGTTTCTATCTCTCTCCACCCGTCACTGAGGTGTTTCCACATATCTCTCCACCCGTCACTGAGGTGTTTCCACCTCTCTCCACCCGTCACTGAGGTGTTTCCATATATCTCTCCACCCGTCACTGAGGTGTTTCCACATATCTCTCCACCCGTCACTGAGGTGTTTCCACCTCTCTCCACCCGTCATTGAGGTGTTTCCACCTCTCTCCACCGTCACTGATGTGTTTCCATCTATCTCTCTCTCTCCAACCGTCACTCAGGTGTTTCCATCTCTCTTCACCCGTCACTGAGGTGTTTCAATCTCTCTCCACTCGTCACTGAGGTGTTTCTATCTTTCTTCACCCGTCGCGGAGGTATTTCCATCTCTCTCCATCCATCATTGAGGTGTTTCCATCTCTGAGGCATTTCACTCCCGGAGTTATTTCCATCTTTCTGCAGCCACCACAGAGGTGTTTTCATCTCTGAGGTGTTTCCATCTCTCTTCACCCGTCACTGAGGTGTTTCAATCTCTCCACTCGTCACTGAGGTGTTTCTATCTTTCTTCACCCGTCGCGGAGGTATTTCCATCTCTCTCCATCCATCATTGAGGTGTTTCCATCTCTGAGGCATTTCACTCCCGGAGTTATTTCCATCTTTCTGCAGCCACCACAGAGGTGTTTTCATCTCTGAGGTCTTTCCAGATCTCTTCACCCGTCACTGAGGTGTTTCCATCACTTAGGTGTTTTCATCTCTCTCCAGCCACCACAGAGGTGTTTCTATCTCTCTCCACCCACCACGGAGGTGTTTCAATCCACGAATCCCCGTCTTGGCTTTATCGTCTCTCCTCCGCACGGCATATTTGCCTCTCCCTACTCCCGTACTTTATCAGTAACTTCCGAACAAATTCCCTAACTCTACTATCATATGTGTACCGCTTAAGACACACTCTACTCCCCTACATTATATGTACTGCTTAAGACACACTCTACTCCCCTAATATATATGTACCTCTTAAGACTTTCTACTCCCTATATTATATATACCTCTTGAGACACTCTACTCACCTACATTATATGTACCTGTTAAAACTCTCTACTCCCTTACATTATATGTACGGCTTAAGACACACTCTACTCCCCCAACATTATAAGTACCTCTTAAGACACTCTCTACTCCCTATCTTATATGTACCTCCTCTTAAGAAACTCTCTACTCCCTATCTTATATGTACATCCTCTTAAGACACTCTCTACTCCCTATCTTATATGTACCTCCTCTTACTCACTATTTTATGTGTACCTCCTAAGACACTCTCTACTCCCTATCTTAAAACGTACCTCCTGTTAAGACGCTATACTGCTCTACTTTATATGAACTTCTTAAACACTCTACTATCTTATCTTATCACCACCACTTTAAACAGTCCCTACTCCCCTAACTTATATGAACCTCTCAAGACACTCTCTTCTCACCGAACTTATATGAACCTCTCAAGACACTCTCTTCTCACCGAACTTATATGAACCTCTCAAGACACTCTCTTCTCCCCTAACTTATATGAACCTCTCAAGACACTCTCTTCTCACCGAACTTATATGAACCTCTCAAGACACTCTCTACTCCCCTAATTTATGAACCTCTCAATAAATTCTCTACTCCCTTAACTTATGAACCTCTTAAGACACTCTCTTCTCCCCTAACGTATATGAACCTCTCAAGACACTCTCTTCTCCCCTAGCGTATATGAACCTCTCAAGACACTCTCTTCTCCCCTAACTTATATGAACCTCTCAAGACACTCTCTTCTCACCGAACTTATATGAACCTCTCAAGACACTCTCTTCTCACCGAACTTATATGAACCTCTCAAGACACTCTCTTCTCACCGAACTTATATGAACCTCTCAAGACACTCTCTTCTCACCGAACTTATATGAACCTCTCAAGACACTCTCTTCTCCCCTAACTTATATGAACCTCTCAAGACACTCTCTTCTCACCGAACTTATATGAACCTCTCAAGACACTCTCTACTCCCCTAATTTATGAACCTCTCAATAAATTCTCTACTCCCTTAACTTATGAACCTCTTAAGACACTCTCTTCTCACCGAACTTATATGAACCTCTCAAGACACTCTCTTCTCCCCTAACGTATATGAACCTCTCAAGACACTCTCTTCTCCCCTAACGTATATGAACCTCTCAAGACACTCTCTTCTCCCTAACGTATATGAACCTCTCAAGACACTCTCTTCTCACCGAACTTATATGAACCGCTCAAGACACTCTCTTCTCACCGAACTTATATGAACCTCTCAAGACACTCTCTTCTCACCGAACTTATATGAACCTCTCAAGACACTCTCTTCTGCCCTAACTTATATGAACCTCTCAAGACACTCTCTTCTGCCCTAACTTATATGAACCTCTTAAGACACTCTCTTCTGCCCTAACTTATATGAACCTCTCAAGACACTCTCTTCTGCCCTAACTTATATGAACCTCTCAAGACACTCTCTTCTCACCTAACTTATATGAACCTCTCAAGACACTCTCTTCTCACCTAACTTATATGAACCTCTCAAGACACTCTCTTCTCACCTAACTTATATGAACCTCTCAAGACACTCTCTTCTGCCCTAACTTATATGAACCTCTCAAAACACTCTCTTCTGCCCTAACTTATATGAACCTCTCAAGACACTCTCTTCTGCCCTAACTTATATGAACCTCTCAAGACACTCTCTTCTGCCCTAACTTATGTGAACCTCTCAAGACACTCTCTTCTCACCTAACTTATATGAACCTCTCAAGACACTCTCTTCTCACCGAACTTATATGAACCTCTCAAGACACTCTCTTCTCACCGAACTTATATGAACCTCTCAAGACACTCTCTTCTCACCGAACTTATATGAACCTCTCAAGACACTCTCTTCTCGCCGAACTTATATGAACCTCTCAAGACACTCTCTTCTCCCCTAACGTATATGAACCTCTCAAGACACTCTCTTCTCCCCTAACGTATATGAACCTCTCAAGACACTCTCTTCTCCCCTAACGTATATGAACCTCTCAAGACACTCTCTTCTCACCGAACTTATATGAACCTCTCAAGACACTCTCTTCTCACCTAACTTATGTGAACCTCTCAAGACACTCTCTTCTCACCGAACTTATATGAACCTCTCAAGACACTCTCTTCTCACCGAACTTATATGAACCTCTCAAGACACTCTCTTCTCACCTAGCTTATGTGAACCTCTCAAGACACTCTCTTCTCACCGAACTTATATGAACCTCTCAAGACACTCTCTTCTCACCAAACTTATATGAACCTCTCAAGACACTCTCTTCTGCCCGAACTTATGTGAACCTCTCAAGACACTCTCTTCTCACCTAACTTATATGAACCTCTCAAGACACTCTCTTCTCACCGAACTTATATGAACCTCTCAAGACACTCTCTACTCCCCTAATTTATGAACCTCTCAAGACACTCTCTTCTCACCGAACTTATATAAACCCCTCAAGACACTCTCTACTCCCCTAATTTATGAAACTCTCAATAAATTCTCTACTCCCTTAACTTATGAACCTCTTAAGACACTCTCTTCTCCCCTAACTTATATGAACCTCTTAAGACACTCTCTTCTCCCCTAACGTATATGAACCTTTAAAGACACTCTCTTCTCCCCTAACGTATATGAACCTCTTACGACACTCTCTTCTCCCCTAACTTATATGAACTTCTTAAGACACTCTCTTCTCCCCGAACTTATATGAACCTCTTAAGACACTCTCTACCCCAGTAACTTATATGAACCTCTTAAGACACTCTCTTCTCACCTAACTTATATGAACCTCTCAAGACACTCTCTTCTCACCTAACTTATATGAACCTCTCAAGACACTCTCTTCTGCCCTAACTTATATGAACCTCTCAAAACACTCTCTTCTGCCCTAACTTATATGAACCTCTCAAGACACTCTCTTCTGCCCTAACTTATATGAACCTCTCAAGACACTCTCTTCTGCCCTAACTTATGTGAACCTCTCAAGACACTCTCTTCTCACCTAACTTATATGAACCTCTCAAGACACTCTCTTCTCACCGAACTTATATGAACCTCTCAAGACACTCTCTTCTCACCGAACTTATATGAACCTCTCAAGACACTCTCTTCTCACCGAACTTATATGAACCTCTCAAGACACTCTCTTCTCGCCGAACTTATATGAACCTCTCAAGACACTCTCTTCTCCCCTAACGTATATGAACCTCTCAAGACACTCTCTTCTCCCCTAACGTATATGAACCTCTCAAGACACTCTCTTCTCCCCTAACGTATATGAACCTCTCAAGACACTCTCTTCTCACCGAACTTATATGAACCTCTCAAGACACTCTCTTCTCACCTAACTTATGTGAACCTCTCAAGACACTCTCTTCTCACCGAACTTATATGAACCTCTCAAGACACTCTCTTCTCACCGAACTTATATGAACCTCTCAAGACACTCTCTTCTCACCTAGCTTATGTGAACCTCTCAAGACACTCTCTTCTCACCGAACTTATATGAACCTCTCAAGACACTCTCTTCTCACCAAACTTATATGAACCTCTCAAGACACTCTCTTCTGCCCGAACTTATGTGAACCTCTCAAGACACTCTCTTCTCACCTAACTTATATGAACCTCTCAAGACACTCTCTTCTCACCGAACTTATATGAACCTCTCAAGACACTCTCTACTCCCCTAATTTATGAACCTCTCAAGACACTCTCTTCTCACCGAACTTATATAAACCCCTCAAGACACTCTCTACTCCCCTAATTTATGAAACTCTCAATAAATTCTCTACTCCCTTAACTTATGAACCTCTTAAGACACTCTCTTCTCCCCTAACTTATATGAACCTCTTAAGACACTCTCTTCTCCCCTAACGTATATGAACCTTTAAAGACACTCTCTTCTCCCCTAACGTATATGAACCTCTTACGACACTCTCTTCTCCCCTAACTTATATGAACTTCTTAAGACACTCTCTTCTCCCCGAACTTATATGAACCTCTTAAGACACTCTCTACCCCAGTAACTTATATGAACCTCTTAAGACACTCTCTTCTCACCTAACTTATATGAATCTCTTAAGACACTCTCTTCTGCCCTAACTTATGTGAACCTCTTAAGACACTCTCTTCTCCCGTAACTTATATGAACCTCTTAAGACACTCTCTTCTCCCATAACTTATATGAACCTCTTAAGACACTCTCTACTCCCCTAACTTATATGAACCTCGCAAGACACTCTCTACTCCCCTAACTTATATGAACCTCTTAAGACACTCTCTACCCCAGTAACTTATATGAACTTCTTAAGACACTCTCTTCTCCCCTAACTTATGAACTTCTTAAGACACTCTCTTCTCCCCTAACTTATGAACCTCTCAAGACACTCTCTTCTCCCCTAACTGATATGAACCTCTCAAGACACTCTCTTCTCACCGAACTTATATGAACCTCGCAAGACACTCTCTTCTGCCCTAACTTATATGAACCTCTCAAGACACTCTCTTCTCCCCTAACTTATGAACTTCTTAAGACACTCTCTTCTCCCCTAACTTATGAACCTCTCAAGACACTCTCTTCTCCCCTAACTGATATGAACCTCTCAAGACACTCTCTACTCCCTAACTTATATGAACCTCGCAAGACACTCTCTTCTGCCCTAACTTATATGAACCTCTCAAGACACTCTCTTCTCCCCTAACTTATGAACTTCTTAAGACACTCTCTTCTCCCCTAACTTATGAACCTCTCAAGACACTATTATTAATTAACCTTACATGAATGGCTTACTCTATTATTAATTAACCTTATATGAATGGCTACACTTATTAATTAACCTCACATGAATGGCTACACTTATTAATTAACCTCACATGAATGGCTACACTTATTAATTAACCTCACATGAATGGCTACACTTATTAATTAACCTTACATGAATGGCTTACTCTATTATTAATTAACCTTACATGAATGGCTACACTTATTAATTAACCTCACATGAATGGCTACACTTATTAATTAACCTTACATGAATGGCTACACTTATTAATTAACCTCACATGAATGGCTACACTTATTAATTAACCTTACATGAATGGCTACACTTATTAATTAACCTTACATGAATGGCTACACTTATTAATTAACCTTACATGAATGGCTACACTTATTAATTAACCTCACATGAATGGCTACACTTATTAATTAACCTTACATGAATGGCTACACTTATTAATTAACCTTATATGAATGGCTACACTTATTAATTAACCTCACATGAATGGCTACACTTATTAATTAACCTCACATGAATGGCTACACTTATTAATTAACCTTATATGAATGGCTACACTTATTAATTAACCTTATATGAATGGCTACACTTATTAATTAACCTTATATGAATGGCTACACTTATTAATTAACCTTATATGAATGGCTACACTTATTAATTAACCTCACATGAATGGCTACACTTATTAATTAACCTCACATGAATGAACTTGCCCAGTGGATAAAGAGATACGGCGAAGACAATAGTAATGGATAGGCCACACAATGCGGAAGCCAACTGAGAGTTTTACAGAACAGGCCCTTTATGGAATTCCCAAGAAAACAGACAAAGGGTAAGACTAAAATATTCTTGGAGAAGACAGATGGAAGCTGAGATGAAGATGATGGGGAAGATATTGAGTGATCTAAATACAATGGCAAGAAACAGAACGGCTTGGAAAGTGTTTGTAGAAGACATATCCTCCACAAGGAGCTGAAAGGTAAAAGAAGAGACTACTACACACATCTTATGTCTCTCACCAAGTCTCTCTCTACTCCACACACCTTCTGTCTCTAAAATGTCTCTCTCTACTCCACACACTTTCTGTCTCGAACAAGTCTCCCCTATACACATATCTTTCTACTCCACACATCTCATGTCTCTTCCATACCTCTCCACTGTCTCTCTCTACTCCACAAATTTCATATCTCTCACATGTCTCTCTCTACTACACACATCTCATGTATCTTCACATATCTCTCTCTACTCCATACATCCCATATCTCTCCCATGTCTCTCTTTACTCCACCCATCTCATGTCTCTTCCATGTCTCTCTACTTTACACATCTCTTCCATGTCTCTCTATACTCCACCAATCTCATGTCTCTTCCATGTCTATCTACTTTACACATCTCATGTCTCTTCCATGTCTCTCTACTTTACACATCTCATGTCTCTTCCATGTCTCTCTACTTTACACATCTCATGTCTCTTCCATGTCTCTCTACTTTACACATCTCTTCCATGTCTCTCTTTACTCCACCCATCTCATGTCTCTTCCATGTCTCTCTACTTTACACATCTCTTCCATGTCTCTCTATACTCCACCAATCTCATGTCTCTTCCATGTCTATCTACTTTACACATCTCATGTCTCTTCCATGTCTCTCTACTTTACACATCTCATGTCTCTTCCATGTCTCTTCCATGTCTATCTACTTTACACATCTCATGTCTCTTCCTACTCCACACATCTCATGTCTCTTCCCATATCTCTCTCTACTCCACACATCTCATGCCTCTCCTCATGTCTCTCTCTATTCCACATCTCATGTCTCTTCCCATGTCTCTTTCTCTATTCCACATCTCAATTCTCTTCCGATGTCTCTCTATTCCAGATCTCATGCCTCTGCCCATGTCTCTCTCTCTCTCTCTCTCTTCCACATCTCATGCATCTTCCCATGTCTCTCTCTCTCTCTTCCACATCTCATGCCTCATCCCATGTCTCTCTCTCTATTCCACATCTCATGTTTCTTCCCATGTCTCTCTCTCTATTCCACATCTCATGCCTCTTCCCATGTCTCTCTCTCTCTATTCCACATCTCATGTCTCTTCCCATGTCTCGCTCTCTATTCCACATCTCATGCCTCTTCCCATGTCTCGCTCTCTATTCCACATCTCATGCCTCTTCCCATGTCTCTCTCTCTCTCTCTCTCTCTCTATTCCACATCTCATGTCTCTTCCCATGTCTCGCTCTCTATTCCACATCTCATGCCTCTTCCCATGTCTCTCTCTCTCTATTGCACATCTCATGCCTCTTCCCATGTCTCTCTCTCTATTCCACATCTCATGCCTCTTCCCATGTCTCTCTCTCTATTCCACATCTCATGTCTCTTCCCATGTCTCGCTCTCTATTCCACATCTCATGCATCTTCCCATGTCTCTCTCTCTCTCTCTCTATTCCACATCTCATGTCTCTTCCCATGTCTCGCTCTCTATTCCACATCTCATGCCTCTTCCCATGTCTCTCTCTCTCTATTCCACATCTTATGCCTCTTCCCATGTCTCTCTCTCTATTCCACATCTCATGCCTCTTCCCATGTCTCTCTCTCTCTCTCTCTATTCCACATCTCATGTCTCTTCCCATGTCTCGATCTCTATTCCACATCTCATGCCTCTTCCCATGTCTCTCTCTCTATTCCACACCCCATGCCTCTTCCCATGTCTCTCTCTTCCACATCTCATGCTTCTTCCCATGTTCCTCTATACACACCTTTAGTCTGTCTATTCCACACCCCACGCCTCGTCCCATGTGCCCCTATACACACCTTTAGTCTGTCTATTTCACACCCCACGCCTCATCCCATGTTCCTCTATACACACCTTTAGTCTGTCTATTCCACACCCCACGCCTCGTCCCATGTTCCTCTATACACACCTTTAGTCTGTCTATTCCACACCCCACGCCTCGTCCCATGTTCCTCTATACACACCTTTAGTCTGTCTATTCCACACCCCACGCCTCGTCCCATGTTCCTCTATACACACCTTTAGTCTGTCTATTCCACACCCCACGCCTCGTCCCAAGTGCCTCTATACACACCTTTAGTCTGTCTATTCCACACCCCACGCCTCGTCCCATGTGCCTCTAAACACACCTTTAGTCTGTCTATTCCAATACTATGGTGATATATGAAGCGTCAGTGATTGACTTATTGGTATCAAGACCTTTACGTGACAAACGTCCGAGTCAGAGGACACGTCCCAGCTGCTCTACTTCGCTTCATATTTATCTGCGCCGTGGTCCATCAGCTACAACGGAATGAGGCGAGCCTGAGACACTTGACTACATTAAATATTGTATAGAATAATGAACGACCGCAATCAGTCATTCACGGCATTGCGTGGGCCTTTGATGCTGTCATGCACATGTGTTGCTGCAACGTTATGAATTACATCATTGGCTAGCACACACACATACACACACACGGTACCGCCAGGCTACTAACTCACCGCCACCAAAGACCATCAATAGAATTGCTTTGCTATAGTCACACTAAGTATATGATAATTAAACTACAATAACTATTGTCCTCTCATACTGTGGATGTGTCATATTCTTTCTCGACATATATCATCATTATCAGGTCACATGACATTTGCAAAACGTTGCATTCAACACAGCCCGCCAGAAAGAATACCTGTCTCTAGCCAGATTTCCCACAAAACGTTGCATTCACCACATCCCCTCTGAAAGAATACCTGTCTCTAGCCAGATTTCCCACAAAACGTTGCATTCACCACATCCCCTCTGAAAGAATACCTGTCTCTAGCCAGATTTCCCACTTCTGTTGTCAAGATCTCCTTCATTACCTGAAACCACCTTTTTCTTGGTCTGTCATTGAAGCGTCGCCCAGGAACCTTGCCTTCCATTATTGTTCTTTTCAGACCGCTGCGTCTTTTGACGTGACCATGGTATTTTAATTTCCTCTGTAGAATGATTTTTATAAGCCAGTTCCTTTTCTTGTCTAAGTCTTTTAATATGTCTTCATTGCTCTTTTTCAATATCCAAGGTTTCTTAAGCATTTTTCTGCCGCTCTTTGTTTCGAATGAATATATTTTCTTTCTTGCTGTTTACGAGATTATCCATGATTCACAACCATATGATACTATCGTTAAGATATATGTCCTCAGTAATTGTAATGCTACTGCCTTGCTGGTGTTTAGCCACATGGTCTCTGTGGCGTTTAATGTTTGTGTTGCTATTGCTAATCTTCTTTTGATCCCTTTCTGACAGTCTCCATTGTTAGTTTCTACAGATCCCAGACATTCATAGTTTGTTACAATTTCAAGTTCTTCACTGTTGGTGATTTTGGGTTTGGTTTTTTGCTTTGTCAATGGACATTATTTATTAGTTCTCTGTATTTAAACATGGCAGTAATTATTGCTCTGTACTTTAATATAACACTACTAGTTCTCTGTACTTTAACACGACAATATTAGTTCTATGTACATTACCATAACACTATTAGTTCTCTGTACTTTGACATGACACTATTGATTCACTGTACTTTGACATGACACCATTAATTCTATGTACTTTAACACGACACTATTAGTTCTAAGTACTTTAACACGATACTATTAATTCTATGTACTTTGACATGACACAATTGGTTCTATGTACTTAACATGACACTATTAGTTCTATTTACTTTAACATGCCACTATTAGTTCTGTGTACTTTGACATGACACGATTGGTTCTCTGTACTTTGACATGACACTATTGGTTCTCTGTACTTTGACATGACACTATTGGTTCTCTGTACTCTGACATGACACTATTGGTTCTCTGTACTTTGACATGACACTTTTGGTTCTCTGTACTTTAACATGACACTATTAATTCTGTGTACTTTAACATGACACTATTAGTTCTGTCTACTTTGACATGACACTATTGGTTCTCTGTACTTTAACATAACACTATTAGTTCTATGTACTTTAAAATGACACTATAATTCTATGTACTTTAACATGACACTCATCATCATCATCATCGCGTGCCTTCTCCGCAACGAAGGATGGCTACCATGGATCGCCATTCTACTCTGTTTCTTGCTTTGATGGTGCAGGCTGACATAGATTGACTTGTCCATCTTTTGGTGTTACTCGTCCATGTTAGTCTTGGTCTGCCTCTGCCTCTTTTACCTTGTATTTTCCCCTCCAGGATTGCTTTTAGTAGGCTGTTGTGTCTTTTAACACGTCCCAGAAATCGCATTTGTCTTGTTTGAATTGTGCTTAGTAGTTGTCTTTTCATTTTTAGTTGTTTTAAGACTTCATCGTTTGTTTTCTTTTCTTTCCATCCAATTCTACCTATTCTTCTATATATCCACAGTTCAAAGGCTTCAATTCTCTTTTATGTTTTCTTGTTTAATGTCCATGTTTCTGCACCATATAGGAATATTGAGAAGATGTAACATTTTGCTATTCTTAGTTTTAACTCTGGTGTTATTTGTTTTGATGTTCTTCATGACATTAAAATTACTTTTTGCCATTCCTATTCTTTTGTTTATTTCAGTTGTACATTTTCCATCACTGGTTATAGTATGTCCCAGGTAGTTGTAGTTCTGAACTGTCTCAAGGTCTATTCCTTCTATTTTGATATCTACTTGTGGGTTTTAAGTATCTTCTTTGTTTATGATCATAGTTTTAGTCTTTTTGATATTCATATCTAGTCCATATTTTTTGCTTGTCATGTTTATTTCATTAAGTAATTGGTGTAGATCTTTAGGATTTTCTGCTAGTAGTACAGTATCGTCAGCATATCTTAGGTTATTGATTATCTTTCCATTAATTTTTAGGCCTGGCATTTCTATGATGTTTTTAAAAATTTGCTCAGTGTATAGATTGAACAAGCTTGGTGATAGGATGCATCCCTGTACTACTCCTCTTTTTATATCAATGGGTGTAGAGTCCTCTTTGTTATATTTTATTATTGCTGTTTGCTCCCAGTATAGATTACATATTAGTCGTATGTCCATGTCATTTAGATTTATCTCTTTTAGGCATTCTATAAGTTGTGTGTGGTGTACTCTATCAAAAGCTTTGGTGTAGTCTATGAAGCAGGCATATATTGGTTTGTTTACTTCTGTGTATTTTTCGATTAATTTTCTCATGCAGAATATGACTTCTTTTGTCCCGCTATTTAACTCCAAATTGCTGCTCATCTAATTCAGTATTGATTTTATTCTGAATCCTTCCTTGTATAACTTTTAGCAAAATTTTTGTAATATGGCTCATTAGGCTTATTGTTCTAAAGTCACTGCATTCAACTGCACCATTCTTTTTAAGCAATGCAATGAAAGTTGATGTTTTTAGTTCGTTTGGTATGTATTCTGTTTGGTATGTATCCTGTGTGGTATATGTCGTTGAATATGTCTATAATCACTTCAATGCCAAAATCTCCTAGTGCCTGTATCATCTCTATCTGTATGCTGTCAGGTCCTGCTGCTTTTCCCTTTTTCATTGTTTTTATAGCTTTTTCCACCTGATTTTAAGATTTTATAGCCTTATGTACATTTTATAACTGGTTTCTTGTCCCTTTGATCCTGAAATAGTTCTGTTATATATTCCTGCCATGCATCTATAATATCCTTATTGTATGTTAGCATTTTTCCTTTTTGGAGGTTTCTAGATTCCGAGAAATACACTTCCGGTTATGTATTTATGGTGTGTGTGTGCGCGCGTGCGTGCGTGTGTGTGGGTTTTTAATGCATTATTAGTGGTAGATTGCATAATTTGTACCAGTGACCAATATAAACTAAACTGGAAATACAGGACGTAATTATAACATCAGCTATCTGTATATCAAACCAACTTTCATACCTTGGTATATTTGTGTGCCTCTTTTCTAATCAAACGCCGTTTAGCAATGCCACGGTCATGTGTGAACAGTGCAAACATTTGTAGATATATTATGGTAAAGACATTTCTGTATTACAAAAGTGAAATATGGCTCGTGTTTAGGAAAATCTAGATTTTTTATTATGGTTCCAGTGTTTAACTCTTTCTGTACGGAAGCTTTTTATCGACGCAACGGAAGAGATTTCAGACACAACATTTTTCATGGTTTTAAGAATAAATCTATATATTTATGTTTATCTAACATGCAACATTTTATACATGAATTTTAGCTAATTTAACAAGGTATTAGATTTCGCCAATATCAAGATGATATAAGATATGTAAAAAGAATATGGTTTGATGGCGTTCACATTAATCAAATTGAGCGTGGCGCACAGTGCGGCGAAACGTACGGATAAAGAAAATGTAGATTTTGTATTATGGTTCCAGTGTTTAAAAAAAACTGGATTTTGTGTTATGGTTCCAGTGTTTAAGAAAATATAGATTTTGTATTATGGTTCCAGTGTTTAAGAAAATCTATATTTTGTATTATGTTCCAGTGTTTAAGAAAATCTGGATTTTGTATTATGGTTCCAGTGTTTAAGAAAATCTAGATTTTGTATTATGGTTCCAGTGTTTAAGAAAATCTATATTTTGTATTATGGTTCCAGTGTTTAGGAAAATATAGATTTTGTATTATGGTTCCAGTGTTTAAGAAAATATAGATTTTGTATTATGGTTCCAGTGTTTAAGAAAATCTATATTTTGTATTATGGTTCTAGTGTTTAAGAAAATATAGATTTTGTATTATGGTTCCAGTGTTTAAGAAAATATAGATTTTGTATTATGGCTTCAAAACAAGAGATGAGGATTAGGGCTGGGAGACACGCACATATAGTAATACATAGGCACGATATCTTGAACAATGGTTGCGTAGCAAATGGCACGTTTTGACGATTGCAGTTCCAATGATTTGGAGAGAACCCACTGATCAGATCAGTAGTAGTTGCTTTCATGTACTGCATTTTACAAAAGCATATTTAAACAAAATATCTTCGTGAAATATCCAACCATTGCCTCTGCTATACGTCCTTTAGCACATAGATTTAGCCTTTCGGTTCCCAAAGTGCCAGGATCACTGACAGCCGATTGAACAGAATGAGAATTGTGTGATCTGTAAGCATCCAGTTACATGCACTAAACCACAAATAATACCCTAACAATGAATGACCTTATCTGAATTGACCCCAGAAATAGGTCAAGTTTTTGCTTCCAAACAACAACATCGCAATCTCCTACAGGAAGTTAGAATACAGGGTGGCTTCTGTTGCTTTCTTTCTGATCGAGTAGTCCTACATGAAATGGTCATTACATCAAGTACTGTTGCTTTCTTTCTGATCGAGTAGTCCTACATGAAATGGTCCTTACATCAAGTACTATTGCTTTCTTTCTGATCGAGTAGTCCTACATGAAATGGTCATTACATCAAGTACTATTGCTTTCTTTCTGATCGAGTAGTCCTACATGAAATGGTCATTACATCAAGTACTGTTGCTTTCTTTCTGATCGAGTAGTCCTACATGAAATGGTCATTACATCAAGTACTATTGCTTTCTTTCTGATCGAGTAGTCCTACATGAAATGGTCATTACATCAAGTACTGTTGCTTTCTTTCTGATCGAGTAGTCCTACATGAAATGGTCATTACATCAAGTACTGTTGCTTTCTTTCTGATCGAGTAGTCCTACATGAAATGACCACTACATCAAGTACTATTGCTTTCTTTCTGATCGAGTAGTCCTACATGAAATGGTCATTACATCAAGTACTATTGCTTTCTTTCTGATCGAGTAGTCCTACATGAAATGACCACTACATCAAGTACTATTGCTTTTTTTCTGATCGAGTAGTCCTACATGAAATGACCACTACATCAAGTACTATTGCTTTCTTTCTGATCGAGTAGTCCCACATGAAATGACCACTACATCAAGTACTGTTGCTTTCTTTCTGATCGAGTAGTCCCACATGAAAATATCATTACATCAAGTACTGTTGCTTTCTTTCTGATCGAGTAGTCCCACATGAAATGATCATTACATCAAGTACTGCTGCTTTCTTTCTGATTGAGTAGTCCCACATGAAATGACCACTACATCAAGTACTGTTGTTTTCTTTTTGATCGAGTAGTCCCACATGAAATGATCATTACATCAAGTACTGTTGCTTTCTTTCTGATTGAGTAGTCCCACATGAAATGACCACTACATCAAGTACTGTTGCTTTCTTTCTGATCGAGTAGTCCCACATGAAATGACTACTACATCAAGTACTGTTGTTTTCTTTCTGATCGAGTAGTCCCACATGAAATGACCACTACATCAAGTACTGTTGCTTTCTTTCTGATCGAGTAGTCCCACATGAAAATATCATTACATCAAGTACTGTTGCTTTCTTTCTGATTGAGTAGTCCTACATGAAATGACCACTACATCAAGTACTGTTGTTTTCTTTCTGATCGAGTAGTCCTACATCAAATGATCATTACATCAAGTACTGTTGCTTTCTTTCTGATCGAGTAGTCCCACATGAAATGATCATTACATCAAGTACTGTTGCTTTCTTTCTGATCGAGTAGTCCTACATGAAATGACCACTACATCAAGTACTATTGCTTTCTTTCTGATCGTGCAGTCCTACATGAAATGACTACTACATCAAGTCTATCTATCTATCTATTGACCTTTCGAGCCGTTGCCGGCCCATAGGGCGTAGACCAAGATACACCTTCCCATATCTGAATTTTTGTTCTAGCAGTTTTCTTTTAAAGATATTTTATCAAATCTCGCCATTTGTCTCTGTTCTGTGCAAGCAGCTCTATCTCATTGAGGGAGCCGAATCCTGTTGCTCTTGCCTCTCTCATCAATGTTCTTCTCAGTGTCTCCCTGGTTCTTCCTCTTTTTCTCTTACCTGTTGTTTCCCACATGAGGGCTTGCTTTGCTATTCGGTTATTATCACCTCTCATCACATGTCCAACATATGACCATCGTCTTTTCTTTACTGAAGATATTAGTGGTTGATTGGCGATTTCTCTAATTTCCTCGTTTGTTTTGAACTCGTTCCACGCTATACCAAGTATTTTCCTTAGATATTTATTTTCGAATGCGTTCAACTTTGTTTCTATATCTCTTGTTGTTTTCCAGCTTTCACACGCATACGTAAGGGTTGATAGTACATTTGATTTGAATAGCCTAAGTTTTGTGTTTGTGCTGATGAGTTTTGATTTCCACAACTTTTCAAGGCTTCTGAAAGACATTGCTGCTTTAGCTATTCTGATTCTAATTTCTTTACTTGTATCCTTTTCTCGATCAATGTGACTTCCAAGATAGATAAAGTGATCGATCTCTTCTACTGGTTTGTTTTCCATGTATATTTTGTCATCTGTTGGAATTAAACTTTTCATGACTTTAGTCTTTTCATGATTGATCTCAAGCCCAATTTTGCTGGCTATTGCTGATAGTTAATTTGTGTTTTCCTGCATCGTTTTTATTTCTAATAAACTTCTTGCAGCTATGTCTGTCATCATTATGCCTACTCCTTCGCGGTGATTTCCATCTTCCCTTCCAGAAAAAAACACTATTTTATTATCAATAGATCTCCTACCTGTTCCAAGCCAGCGCATTTCGCTTAATCCTAAAATATCTAGATCGTATCTGTCCATTTCGCTCGCGACCTGTGCATGTTTCGTCGGTGCAGCCACTGTGCGTACATTCCAGAATCCTATTTTTGTTGTTGTTTTAGGGCCGAAAAAACTATCACTACTATCTACTGCTAATTTACACATTCTGTATCAGGTCTACGTTTCATTAACAACATTGTTTTTACGATAGCGGCTTGTTAAACCTCTGATCAACGGTTCTATACCAAGCCGGAGAAAAATAATTCCTAATTTTGGAAACAACCGGAAAACCTACATCAAGTACTGTTGCTTTCTTTCTGATCGTGCAGTCCTACATGAAATGACCACTACATCAAGTACTGTTGGTTTTCTCTGTGATTAGATAGTCGTGTAATAAATGACCACTGCATCAAAAAAAATATTGGCCAGTCAGTTAGTGATTGCAAGCTTACAGTAAGAATATAGAGCACTCAGCAATTATATACACCAGTCTATATGTGACTTAAATCGCGAGTCCAACAATATAGATTATTCTCCATTGTTCATTCCATGTAACCATGGTAGCCCCTGGCTAAACATGTGTTAACGTTTTCATACAGCTCTGCTCCTAATCAACATCAAAGTTGTGTTCTACGTCACTACCAGACTGGATGTCACATACCAAGCGTAACAAGGTCTCGGGTTCGAATTCGTGGACATTTCTCTCTTCTGTGCTTTTTTCCCGTACTCTCCCAATTCTGGGAAGATTTTAGCACTTTTGGAAAACGGTGAAAAACAGGAGGTCCCACACATCGCTTACATTAAAGAACGCCCAGCAGTCAAAGAGTTGGTCAAAAGGCCCTCTGTCTAGGGAATCTTTTTTTTTTTTTAATCGACCTAAAACTTCATATACCCAGCAATAAAATTATGAGTATCTATCAAGTTGCTGGATATTTGCCTGTACGGCCAGGTATATCCGCTAGCAGTGAGGACACACTCAGCTGAGTGCTGAAGATGCCAGTATGTTCTGTCAACAAAACAGGTATACACGCAAAATTCAATCCATTATAAGGTCAGCAGGGTTTCGATAGAGGTTAAACAACCAGGTGAACTCTGACAAGATGAAGATTTTAGTTATCTATCTGGAGAGTTGATAACAAAAAATATGGACTAGATATGAATATCAAAAAGATTAAAACTATGATCATAAACAAAGAAAATTCTCAATACCTACAGATAATATCACGGTTGAAGGAATACATCTGAAGACAGTTCAGAGCTACAACTACCTTGGACATACTATAACCAGTGGTGGAAAATGTAAGTTTGAAATAAACAAAAGAATAGGTATGGCAAAAAGTTATATATATATATATATATATATATATATATATATATATATATATATATATCCCCCTCTCCCTCTCTCCCTCCCTCCCTCCCTCTCTCTCTCTCTCTGCGATTAAGACTCAATCAGAGTAGGATTCCAGATTCTCACATGAAGACAGCTGTCTATTTAGGTGAATTGATCGACCCCACAGACAGAACATCATAATTAGAGTCTGTTAGAACCACTCTGATTGAGTACCTATTAAAACGTTGCATTGTGTTCTGCGCCAGTGGCCCAGTGCATCCGATTTCAGCCAGCATTTTATTCAGGTTTGCTTTCCTTAAAAAAAGTAATTTTAATTTTATAATATGAAAACAAATAACAGCAGGGCTGAAACTAAGAATAGCAAAATGTTACATCTTCTCAATATTGGAAGAGAAAATACAAGGTAAAATAGGCAGAGGCAGACCAAGACTAACATGGACGAATAACAAACCAAAGATGGACAAGTCAACCTATGACAACCTGCACCACCAAAGCAAGAAAAAGAGTGGAATGGCGATCCATGGCAGCCAACCTTCGTTGCGGAGACGGCACTCGATGATGATGATGATGATGATGATGATGATGATGATGATGATGATGATAACAAGAACTGGAATAAACTTAACCGAGATGAGCGCTACAATATATGAATGTCGTGAATAATTCAATAACGCCTCGTGGTTGGGCAGTTTAAAATATAACAGCAGTGAATATTTTAGAATATACAGTGAACAGTTAGAAAAGTGCCGAAGTAATCACTAAATACAAAGCCGCAAGTCAACAAGTTAATATAGCCCGAAGTAATCGGTCTAATCTTGGGAGTTTATAGTTTAATCTTTAATCGGAGTGTACACTTTCACATAGCACCGAAGTAAAGTTTATTATAGGACAGGAGTAAACAGTTTATTACAGGACCAGAGTAAACAACTTATTATAGGACAGGAGTAAACAATTTATTATAAGACCAGAGTAAACAGCTTATTATAGGACAGGAGTAAACAGCTTGTTATAGGACCAGAGTAAACAGTTCATTATAGGACCGGAGTAAACAGTTTATTATAGGACCGGAGTAAACAGTTTATTAAAGGACAGGAGTAAACAGCTTATTATAGGACAGGAGTAAACAGTTTATTATAGGACCAGAGTAAACAGCTTATTATAAGACCAGAGTAAACAGCTTATTATAGGACAGGAGTAAACAGTTTATTATAGGACCAGAGTAAACAGTTTATTATAGGACCAGAGTAAACAGTTTTTATAGGGCCGGAATAAACAGCTTATTATAGGACCGGAGTAAACAGCTTAATATAAGACCAGAGTAAACAGCTTATTATAGGACAGGAGTAAACAGTTTATTATACAACCAGAGTAAACACTTATTATAGGACCAGAGTAAACAGTTTATTATAGGACCAGCGTAAACAGTTTATTATAGGACCAGAGAAAACAGTTTATTATAGGGCCGGAGTAAACAGCTTATTATAGGATCGGAGTAAACAGCTTATTACAGGACCAGAGAAAACAGCTTATTATAGGACAGGAGTAAACAGTTTATTATAGGACCAGAAAAACAGCTTATTATAGGACAGGAGTAAACAGCTTATTATAGGACAGGAGTAAACAGCTTATTATAGAACCAGAGTAAACAGCTTATTATAGGACAGGAGTAAACAGTTTATTATAGGACCAGAGTATACAGCTTATTATAGAACAGGAGTAAACAACTTATTATAGGACAGGAGTAAACAGTTTATTATAGGACAGGAGTAAACAGCTTGTTATAGGACCAGAGTAAACAGCTTATTACAGGACAGGAGTAAACAGTTTATTACAGGACCGGAGTAAACAGTTTATTATAGGACAGAAGTAAACAGTTTATTACAGGACCGGAGTAAACAGCTTATTATAGGACAGGAGTAAACAGTTTTTATAGGACCGGAGTAAACAGCTTATTATAGGACCAGAGTAGACAATTTATTATAGGACAGGAGTAAACAGTTTATTATAGGACGCGGGTTAACAGCTTATTATAAGACCAGAGTACATAGTTTATTATAGGACCAGAGTAAACAGTTTTTATAGGGCCGGAGTAAACAGCTTATTATAGGACCGGAGTAAACAGCTTATTACAGGACCAGAGAAAACAGCTTATTATAGGACAGGAGTAAACAGCTTATTATAGAACAGGTGTAAACAGTTTTATTATAGGACAGGAGTAAACAGCTGATTATAGGTCAGGAGTAAACAGTTTATTATAGGACAGGGTAAACAGTTTATTATTGGACAGGTTTAAACAGCTTATTATAGGACAGGAGTAAACAGTTTATTATAGGACAGGAGTAAACAGTTTATTATAGGACAGGAGTAAACAGCTTATTATAGGACAGGAGTAAACAGTTTATTATAGGACAGGAATAAACAGTTTATTAAAGGACAGTAGTAAACAGCTTATTATAGGACAGGAGTAAACAGTTTATTATAGGACAGGAGTAAACAGTTTATTATAGGACAGGAGTAAACAGCTTATTATAGGACCAGAGTAAACAGCTTATTATAGGACAGGAGTAAACAGCATCATCTAGAACAAGAGTAAACAGCATCATATAGAACAAGAGTAAACAGCATCATAGAGAACAAGAGTAAACAGCATCATATACAACAGGAGTAAACAGCATCATCTAGGACAGGAATAAACAGCATCATCTAGAACAGGAATAAACAGCATCATCTAGAACAGGAATAAACAGCATCATCTAGAACAGGAGTAAACAGCATCATCTAGGACAGAAATAAACAGAACCATATAGAACAGGAGTAAACAGCATCATCTAGAACAGGAATAAACAGCATCATCTAGAATAGGAGTAAACAGCATCATCTAGAACAGGAGTAAATAGCATCATCTAGAACAGGAGTAAACAGCATCATCTAGGACAGAAATAAACAGAACCATATAGAACAGGAGTAAACAGCATCATCTGGAACAGGAATAAACAGCATCATCTAGAACAGGAGTAAACAGCATCATCTAGAACAGGAGTAAACAGCATCATCTAGAACAGGAGTAAACAGCATCATCTAGAACAGGAGTAAACAGCATCATCTAGAACAGGAGTAAACAGCATCATCTAGGACAGGAATAAACAGCAACATCTAGAACAGGAGTAAACAACATCATCTAGGACATGAATAAACAGCATCATCTAGAATAGGAGTATACAGCATCATCTAGGACATGAATAAACAGCATCATCTAGAACAGGAGTAAACAGCATCATCTAGGACAGGAATAAACAGCATCATCTAGGACATGAATAAACAGCATCATCTAGAATAGGAGTATACAGCATCATCTAGGACATGAATAACAGCATCATCTAGAACATGAATAAACAGCATCATCTAGGTCATGAATAAACAGCATCATCTAGGACATGAATAAACAGCATCATCTAGAACAGGAGTATACAGCATCATCTAGGACATGAATAAACAGCATCATCTAGGACATGAATAAACAGCATCATCTAGAATAGGAGTATACAGCATCATCTAGAACTGGAGTAAAAATCATCCTCCTGAAGAGGAGTAAACATCATCTTCCAGAAAAGGAGTAAACAGCATCATCTAGAACAGGAGTAAACAGCATCATCTAGAACAGGAGTAAACAGCATCTAGAACAGTAATAAACAGCATCTAGAACAGGAATAAACAGCATCTAGAACAGGAATAAACAGCATCTAGAACAGGAATAAACAGCATTTAGAACAGGAATAAACAGCATTTAGAACAGGAATAAACAGCATCTATTACAGGAATAAACAGCATCTAGAACAGGAATAAACAGCATTTAGAACAGGAATAAACAGCATTTAGAACAGGAATAAACAGCATCTAGAACAGGAATAAACAGCATCTAGAACAGGAATAAACAGCATTTAGAACAGGAATAAACAGCATCTATTACAGGAATAAACAGCATCTAGAACAGGAATAAACAGCATCTAGAACAGGAATAAACAGCATCTAGAAAAGGAATAAACAGCATCTAGAACAGGAATAAACAGCATCTAGAACAGGAATAAACAGCATCATCAAGAATATGAGTATAAGTCTGAGGTATTCCGTCAGAGAATAAGTCGGAGGTATTCTGTCAGAGAGTAAGTCTGAGGTATTCCGTCAGAGAATAAGTCTGAGGTATTCTGTCAGAGAGTAAGTCTGAGGTATTCTGTCAGAGAATATGTCTGAGGTGTTCTGTCAGAGAGTAAGTCTCAGGTGGTCGATAAAAGAATTACGTCTGAGGTGTTCTATCGGAGAATAAGTCTGATGTGATCTATCAGAGATTAAGTCTGGGGTATCCAATCAGAGAATATGTCTGGGTTTTCTGTCACAGAATAAGTCCGGGGTGGTCTTTCAGAGAAAAAGACTGAGGTGTTCTATCAGAGAAAATGTCTGAGGTGTTCTGTCAGAGAGTAAGTCTCGGGTGTTTTGTCAGAGAGTAAGTCTCAGGAGGTCTATCATAGAGTACGTCTGAGGTGTTCTATCGGAGAATAAGTCTGAGGTGTTCTGTCAGAGAATAAATCTGAGGTATTCTGTCAGAGAATAAGTCTGAGGTATTCTGTCAGAGAATAAATCTGAGGTATTCTGTCAGAGAATAAGTCTGAGGTATTCTGTCAGAGAATAAGTCTGAGGTATTCTGTCAGAGAATAAGTCTGGGTTGTTCTGTCAGAGAGTAAGTGTGGGTTGTTCTGTCAGAGAGTTGGTCTGGGTTGTTCTGTCAGAGAGCGAGTCTGGGGTGTTCTGTCAGATAGTTAGTCCGAGGTATTCTGTCAGAGAATACGTCCGAGGTGTTCTGCCAGAGAGTAAGTGTGAGGTGTTCTGTCAGAGAGTAAGTGTGAGGTATTCTGTCAGAGAATAAATCTGAGGTATTTTGTCAGAGAATAAGTCTGAGGTATTCTATCAGAGTATAAATCTGAGGTGTTCTGTCAGAGAATAAATCTGAGGTATTTTGTCAGAGAATAAGTCTGAGGTATTCTGTCAGAGAATAAGTCTGAGGTGTTCTGTCAGAGAATAAGACTGAGGTTTTCTGCCAGAGAATAAGTCTAGGTTGTTCTATCAGAGAATAAGTTGAAGTGTTCTATCAGAGAATAAGTCTGAAGTGTTCTATCAGAGAATAAGTCTGAAGTGTTCTGTCAGAGAATAAGTCTAGGTTGTTCTATCAGAGAGAGTAAGTCTGAGGTTTTGTGTTTAATCTGAGACAGAATGTGACTAATCTATCAGAGATGGACGGTACCTGGATGTGATTCAATATATTATGTATGATGGACATAGTACGATCTACTTCCAAAATAAAACTGTAAAATTGGTGTCCTTGAAGTGTGAGAGACTAGTCAAAGATTTCATGTCTGTCAAACAAGTGACTTGTGATGGTCTGATCAATATAGATAATAAAAGGTAAAAGGGAAGTATCACATGCTTGTATCATAACACCTGTGATTAGAGAAAACGACATCCCTAATGACTAAATGTTTCAGTAAAGTGTGTGAGAATTCTATTGCTGGTGCTAGTGGCTCTCTGATATCTAAAGAGAATAGTGTCAATGAATGTCCTCGATATAAAATAGTATATATCTGAGATGTCTGTGAATGGTTGATAGATACTTACAACTTCAGTGGTCTCTGCCTGTTCTCTCTCTCTGTCCACGGTCAACAAAAAGAAGGTCTTGGTAGAGATAACCAACACTAGGCAGTGCCGCCTGCTAGCCCTACATGGCCTGGACAACTAGTCGCCCATTGTGCTATTTCGATCGCTAGTCTGCGCAGACAGCACGCGCCCGTCAGTCAATTAATAGGTCAATCTTCAATAGGCCAATCAATTTGTCAACTACACTGCTCACATACCCCCCCCCCCTTTTCCAAGACTGTTACACAATTTTAATTATAGCGAGCTGAAATAACGTTATTTTTAGTTTGTCGGGGAAGGGGAGGGGGTGGCGGTGTAGTCCGAGCCTTGCTATGTTGCTCCTACAACTAATATGGAGGGAGAGATAGACGAGGTACATTTCTGATAACAAACAAATAGATAGAGAGAGCGCATCACAGACACCTAACACCCAACAGAGAGATAGAGAAGGTACATAGCGAATCGTACACAAACCACTCGTACCTAACAGAGAGAGAGAATAAGGTAGAGGAGATGAATCACTGACAGAAGGGGTGTTACTTCTAGAAATATCACACCAGAGACAGAGATCACTAGAAGATACGAGTTTTAAACAAAATCTGGTAGAGTTAATCAGAGTTAACAAGTAACTCAGTTGAAAAAGTAATGCTAGCTAAATTAATTAGGTAGGTGAAGTAATGTTACTAAATTAACTAAGTAGGTGAAGTAATGTTACTAAATTAACTAAGTAGGTAAAGTAATGTTACTAAATTAATTAGGTAGGTGAAGTAATGTTACTAAATTAACTAAGTAGATGAAGTAATGTTAGCTAAATTAACTATGTAGGTGAAGTAATGTTAACTAAATTAGCTCTGCAGGTGTAGTAATGTTAACTAAATTAACTATGCAGGTGAGGAAATGTTAACTAAATTAGCTCTGAATGTGAAGCAAGGTTAACAACATAAATCAGTAAAATGTAACTGCAGTTAAAGCAAGATTTTTAAAAAATAAGTATGTAGATGAAAGAAAGGTTAGTCAGTGATGAACATGGAAAACACGTGGAATCGCGCAACATCAAACAACTGCACTCCACTTCACCTCGCTTGTTCTATTCATTCAGATGCTGTGCTGGGTAAAGGTAAAGGTAAAGTACGAGACTTGAACCAACCGGCGTCTCAGCACGCGAGTTTACACCCATATGTGCTCGGTCGCCTAACCAGAAATGTTCGGAGATTTCTGTATAGTATCGCCTCAAGTATCGAAACTCAGATGCGAAGCGACATTCCTCACCTTCCCAGTGTAATACTCTGGCACCCATTTCTGCCAACGGGTGGGTTGACCGTATGGGTATTTTTTTTCCAACTACGAGTACAATTCACACTGCTTCCAGCGGGAATCGAACACGGGTTGTCCGAACGTCGGTAGTCCAATCGAGTGGTTTTCCCAACTAGGCTACCGAGGCACTCATCAAGAGTACTGATATGTGTATAGTCTTCTTTGTCTGCCTTTTCCCCTTTCTGTTCACTTCTCACCAAACCCCTCTTTTGTGTTTGTCCTTTCATCTTGGCATATCATGTCTACACAAAGGATAAAGTATACGTCAGTGCAAACAATCCTGGTCACGTGCAACAGTTCACAGTTGGTCACCTGCTCAACACAACATGATTAATTCACAACACAGAAATTGTAGCTCCAATCCTTTCTAAACAACACTTGTGTTGGACACTTCACATAATGACACGAGACGTCGTCTACATCTCATACACAAGTTTATTCACACAGTTCTTGAGTTACACTTCACATGTCATCTGGATACATATCTTGGTTGTAAATACAAGTAAGACATTGCACATTAATGAATCAATTCAGAGGAAGGGGTATGTTTAAAGCACTCGGAAACAATTGACAAATAATAACAACAGAAAAAATATGGAACAAAGCATGATCGAACACGTGATAGGCGGCCGAGCACATAAGGGTGGAAACTCGCGTGCTAAGACGCCGGTTGAAGTCTCGAAGATTGCACTTTAATGTTTGTTATGGCCGTCTAAACACATTTATCATTAGAAGAAGTTCTGTATTCGTATCTCAACTACCGCCGTTGCTATATGACACTCTCCCAGGTTCTGTAATTACATCCACCTATCTTCTTGCACTTTGCATAAAATCACACACACGATAACATGACTTATGTATCAGTCTGTATATTCCTAACCTTGCTCAGTAGAGACCTGAAATACCTATAGCTAAATATATTCCCTTGAAATAAGTCTTCTGAACAATCTCTCAGTCTCGAATTCCAAGTCAAGTCCTCAGCTGTCTCTCTGAGACTCTAATGTCTCTTATCTTCATATCTCTCTCAGACTCTAATGTCTCTTATCTTCTTATCTCTCTCTGACTCTAAGGTCTCTTATCTTCTTATCTCTCTCTGACTCTAATGTCTCTTATCTTCTTATCTCTCTCTGACTCTAATGTCTCTTATCTTCTTATCCCTCTCTGACTCTAATGTCTCTTATCTTCTTATCTCTCTCTGATTCTAATGTCTCTTATCTTCTTATCTCTCTCTGACTCTAATGTCTCTTTTCTTCTCATCTCTCTGTGAGTCTAATGTCTCTTTTCTTCTCATCTCTCTGTGAGTCTAATGTCACATTTCTTCTCATCTCTCTGTGAGTCTAATGTCACATTTCTTCTCATCTCTCTGTGAGTCTAATGTCACATTTCTTCTCATCTCTCTGTGAGTCTAATGTCACATTTCTTCTCATCTCTCTGTGAGTCTAATGTCTCTTTTCTTCTCATCTCTCTGTGAGTCTAATGTCACTTTTCTTCTCATCTCTCTGTGAGTCTAATGTCACTTTTCTTCTCATCTCTCTGTGAGTCTAATGTCACTTTTCTTCTCATCTCTCTGTGAGTCTAATGTCACTTTTCTTCTCATCTCTCTGTGTCTAATGTCACTTTTCTTCTCATCTCTCTGTGAGTCTAATGTCACATTTCTTCTCATCTCTCTGTGAGTCTAATGTCACTTTTCTTCTCATCTCTCTGTGAGTCTAATGTCACATTTCTTCTAACCTCTCTGTGAGTTTCTTCTCATCTCTCTGTGAGTCTAATGTCACTTTTCTTCTCATCTCTCTGTGAGTCTAATGTCACTTTTCTTCTCATCTCTCTGTGAGTCTAATGTCACTTTTCTTCTCATCTCTCTGTGAGTCTAATGTCACTTTTCTTCTCATCTCTCTGTGAGTCTAATGTCACTTTTCTTCTCATCTCTCTGTGAGTCTAATGTCACTTTTCTTCTCATCTCTCTGTGAGTCTAATGTCACATTTCTTCTCATCTCTCTGTGAGTCTAATGTCACATTTCTTCTCATCTCTCTGTGAGTCTAATGTCACATTTCTTCTCATCTCTCTGTGAGTCTAATGTGACATTTCTTCTCATCTCTCTGTGAGTCTGTCACTTTTCTTCTCATCTCTCTGTGAGTCTAATGTCACATTTCTTCTCATCTCTCTGTGAGTCTAATGTCACATTTCTTCTCATCTCTCTGTGAGTCTAATGTCACATTTCTTCTCATCTCTCTGTGAGTCTAATGTCTCTTTTCTTCTCATCTCTCTGTGAGTCTAATGTCACATTTCTTCTCATCTCTCTGTGTCTAATGTCACATTTCTTCTCATCTCTCTGTGAGTCTAATGTCTCTTTTCTTCTCATCTCTCTGTGAGTCTAATGTCTCTTTTCTTCTCATCTCTCTGTGAGTCTAATGTCTCTTTTCTTCTCATCTCTCTGTGAGTCTAATGTCACTTTTCTTCTCATCTCTCTGTGAGTCTAATGTCACTTTTCTTCTCATCTCTCTGTGAGTCTAATGTCACTTTTCTTCTCATCTCTCTGTGAGTCTAATGTCACTTTTCTTCTCATCTCTCCTGTGAGTCTAATGTCACATTTCTTCTCATCTCTCTGTGAGTCTAATGTCACATTTCTTCTCATCTCTCTGTGAGTCTAATGTCACTTTTCTTCTCATCTCTCTGTGAGTCTAATGTCACTTTTCTTCTCATCTCTCTGTGAGTCTAATGTCACTTTTCTTCTCATCTCTCTGTGAGTCTAATGTCACTTTTCTTCTCATCTCTCTGTGAGTCTAATGTCACTTTTCTTCTCATCTCTCTGTGAGTCTAATGTCTCTTTTCTTCTCATCTCTCTGTGAGTCTAATGTCACATTTCTTCTCATCTCTTTGTGAGTCTAATATCACTTTTCTTCTCATCTCTCTGTGAGTCTAATGTCACATTTCTTCTCATCTCTTTGTGAGTCTAATATCACTTTTCTTCTCATCTCTTTGTGAGTCTAATATCACTTTTCTTCTCATCTCTCTGTGAGTCTAATGTCTCTTTTCTTCTCATCTCTCTGTGAGTCTAATGTCTCTTTTCTTCTCATCTCTCTGTGAGTCTAATGTCTCTTTTCTTCTCATCTCTCTGTGAGTCTAATGTCTCTTTTCTTCTCATCTCTCTGTGAGTCTAATGTCTCTTTTCTTCTCATCTCTCTGTGAGACTAATGTCACATTTCTTCTCATCTCTTTGTGAGTCTAATGTCTCTTTTCTTCTCATCTCTCTGTGAGTCTAATGTCACATTTCTTCTCATCTCTCTGTGAGTCTAATGTCTCTTTTCTTCTCATCTCTTTGTGAGTCTAATGTCTCTTTTCTTCTCATCTCTCTGTGAGTCTAATGTCACATTTCTTCTCATCTCTCTGTGAGTCTAATGTCTCTTTTCTTCTCATCTCTCTGTGAGTCTAATGTCACATTTCTTCTCATCTCTTTGTGAGTCTAATGTCACATTTCTTCTCATCTCTCTGTGAGTCTAATGTCTCTTTTCTTCTCATCTCTCTGTGAGTCTAATGTCACATTTCTTCTCATCTCTCTGTGAGTCTAATGTCTCTTTTCTTCTCATCTCTCTGTGAGTCTAATGTCACATTTCTTCTCATCTCTTTGTGAGTCTAATGTCACATTTCTTCTCATCTCTCTGTGAGTCTAATGTCTCTTTTCTTCTCATCTCTCTGTGAGTCTAATGTCACATTTCTTCTCATCTCTCTGTGAGTCTAATGTCTCTTTTCTTCTCATCTCTCTGTGAGTCTAATGTCTCTTTTCTTCTCATCTCTCTGTGAGTCTAATGTCTCTTTTCTTCTCATCTCTCTGTGAGTCTAATGTCTCTTTTCTTCTCATCTCTCTGTGAGTCTAATGTCACATTTCTTCTCATCTCTTTGTGAGTCTAATGTCTCTTTTCTTCTCATCTCTCTGTGAGTCTAATGTCACATTTCTTCTCATCTCTCTGTGAGTCTAATGTCTCTTTTCTTCTCATCTCTTTGTGAGTCTAATGTCTCTTTTCTTCTCATCTCTCTGTGAGTCTAATGTCACATTTCTTCTCATCTCTCTGTGAGTCTAATGTCTCTTTTCTTCTCATCTCTCTGTGAGTCTAATGTCACATTTCTTCTCATCTCTTTGTGAGTCTAATGTCACATTTCTTCTCATCTCTCTGTGAGTCTAATGTCTCTTTTCTTCTCATCTCTCTGTGAGTCTAATGTCACATTTCTTCTCATCTCTCTGTGAGTCTAATGTCTCGTTTCTTCTCATCTCTCTGTGAGTCTAATGTCACATTTCTTCTCATCTCTTTGTGAGTCTAATGTCACATTTCTTCTCATCTCTCTGTGAGTCTAATGTCTCTTTTCTTCTCATCTCTCTGTGAGTCTAATGTCACATTTCTTCTCATCTCTCTGTGAGTCTAATGTCTCTTTTCTTCTCATCTCTCTGTGAGTCTAATGTCACTTTTCTTCTCATCTCTCTGTGAGTCTAATGTCTCTTTTCTTCTCATCTCTCTGTGAGTCTAATGTCACATTTCTTCTCATCTCTCTGTGAGTCTAATGTCACATTTCTTCTCATCTCTCTGTGAGTCTAATGTCTCTTTTCTTCTCATCTCTCTGTGAGTCTAATGTCTCTTTTCTTCTCATCTCTCTGTGAGTCTAATGTCTCTTTTCTTCTCATCTCTCTGTGAGTCTAATGTCTCTTTTCTTCTCATCTCTCTGTGAGTCTAATGTCTCTTTTCTTCTCATCTCTCTATGAGTCTAATGTCACATTTCTTCTCATCTCTCTGTGAGTCTAATGTCACTTTTCTTCTCATCTCTCTGCGAGTCTAATGTCACTTTTCTTCTCATCTCTCTGTGAGTCTAATGTCACTTTTCTTCTCATCTCTCTGTGAGTCTAATGTCACTTTTCTTCTCATCTCTCCTGTGAGTCTAATGTCACATTTCTTCTCATCTCTCTGTGAGTCTAATGTCACATTTCTTCTCATCTCTCTGTGAGTCTAATGTCTCTTTTCTTCTCATCTCTCTGTGAGTCTAATATCACTTTTCTTCTCATCTCTCTGTGAGTCTAATGTCTCTTTTCTTCTCATCTCTCTGTGAGTCTAATGTCTCTTTTCTTCTCATCTCTCTGTGAGTCTAATGTCTCTTTTCTTCTCATCTCTCTGTGAGTCTAATGTCACATTTCTTCTCATCTCTCTGTGAGTCTAATGTCACATTTCTTCTCATCTCTCTGTGAGTCTAATGTCACATTTCTTCTCATCTCTCTGTGAGTCTAATGTCACATTTCTTCTCATCTCTCTGCGAGTCTAATGTCACTTTTCTTCTCATCTCTCTGTGAGTCTAATGTCACTTTTCTTCTCATCTCTCTGTGAGTCTAATGTCACTTTTCTTCTCATCTCTCCTGTGAGTCTAATGTCACATTTCTTCTCATCTCTCTGTGAGTCTAATGTCACATTTCTTCTCATCTCTCTGTGAGTCTAATGTCTCTTTTCTTCTCATCTCTCTGTGAGTCTAATATCACTTTTCTTCTCATCTCTCTGTGAGTCTAATGTCTCTTTTCTTCTCATCTCTCTGTGAGTCTAATGTCTCTTTTCTTCTCATCTCTCTGTGAGTCTAATGTCTCTTTTCTTCTCATCTCTCTGTGAGTCTAATGTCACATTTCTTCTCATCTCTCTGTGAGTCTAATGTCACATTTCTTCTCATCTCTCTGTGAGTCTAATGTCACATTTCTTCTCATCTCTCTGTGAGTCTAATGTCACATTTCTTCTCATCTCTCTGTGAGTCTAATGTCTCTTTTCTTCTCATCTCCCTCTGATCTCCTATAGCTTACTACCCTTCTTTAAATACTGTAGTAGCTAATATTGGCTCCGCCATCTTCCTATAATCGCATGCAAACGGTTTACTTCAAATGCAAGTCCAACCCAAATGTGTATGGGTCACTGACGAGTTATATAACCTTTACATAATCTCAATACGAGATAGTATCTATCTGTTTACTGTCTTTCAGTTCCAGCAACTCGTATCAATATCAAACATTTCATTTCTTAAAGTAGCGACCAAAAAATTGACGTGGATGCGGGAAGCGTTATGTCCATAAAATAATGTCCGATAAGAGCGTATAGTCCGGCCTAACCAAAAACAATGACATAATATCATTACATTCTTCCCTAAATGTTTCCAGTGCTTTAAAAAAAAAACAGTACGAAAATACCAGTGACAGAAACAATACCAGCGGTAGAAAGAATACCAGTACACGAATACCAGCGGTAAGAATACCAGTGAATGCAGCAGTGGACATCAGTGTACAGAAGGCATTGAGTTATTTGTGGGTCATCATCATTGCACTCCGAACATGTCCATAGGTGCTCAAATCCCCTCCTCAGCAAGTCCCGCAGTGTCCAACGACTGACGATTCCGTCTCTGTGTTGGTTGATAAGTCTTCTAATGCGCCCACTAGGCATTTCGTTTATGGCTGTGCCTATAACATTTCTACTTAGTTACATCCCAACCTTGACGTTTAGTTACATCCCAACCTTGACGTTTAGTTACATCCCAACCTTGACGTTTAGTTACATCTCAACCTTGACGTTTAGTTACATCCCAACCTTGACATTTAGTTACATCCCAACCTTGACATTTAGTTACATCTCAACCTTGACGTTTAGTTACATCTCAACCTTGACGTTTAGTTACATCCCAACCTTGACGTTTAGTTACATCTCAACCTTGACGTTTAGTTACATCTCAACCTTGACGTTTAGTTACATCCCAACCTTGACGTTTAGTTACATCCCAACCTTGACATTTAGTTACATCTCAACCTTGACGTTTAGTTACATCTCAAACCTTGACGTTTAGTTACATCTCAAACCTTGACATTTAGTTACATCCCAAACTTGACATTTAGTTACATCCCAACCTTGACGTTTAGTTACATCTCAAACCTTGACATTTAGTTACATCTCAAACCTTGACATTTAGTTACATCCAAACATTGACATTTAGTTACATCTCAAACCTTGACATTAGTTACATCCCAACCTTGACATTTAGTTACATCCCAACCTTGACATTTAGTTACATCCCAACCTTGACGTTTAGTTACATCTCAACCTTGACATTTAGTTACATCCCAACCTTGACGTTTAGTTACATCCCAAACTTGACATTTAGTTACATCTCAACCTTGACATTTAGTTACATCCCAACCTTGACATTTAGTTACATCCCAACCTTGACGTTTAGTTACATCCCAACCTTGACGTTTAGTTACATCCCAACCTTGACGTTTAGTAACATCCCAACCTTGACATTTAGTAACATCCCAACCTTGACATTTAGTAACATCCCAACCTTGACATTTAGTTACATCCCAACCTTGACATTTAGTTACATCCCAACCTTGACGTTTAGTTACATCACAACCTTGACATTTAGTTACATCCCAACCTTGACATTTAGTTACATCCCAACCTTGACGTTTAGTTACATCCCAACCTTGACATTTAGTTACATCCCAACCTTGACATTTAGTTACATCCCAACCTTGACATTTAGTAACATCCCAACCTTGACATTTAGTTACATCCCAACCTTGACATTTAGTTACATCTCAAACCTTGACATTTAGTTACATCTCAAACCTTGACATTTAGTTACATCCAAACATTGACATTTAGTTACATCTCAGCCATGACTTTTAGTTGCATCTCAGCCATGACATTTAGTTACATCTAAACCTTGACATTTAGTTACATCTAAACCTTGACATTTAGTTACATCTCAACGATCTAATGTCTATCCACATCTCAGAAAAGGCCTATCGTGGTACTGCTGGGCACTATGTCACAGATGTGTCCGCTGTCTAGGTTTTCTCTGGGTACTACCTACCAAACAGTTGTTTCCTGTCTAAATCCCCGTAGTCCTTTTACGCGTACCTTACATTTCACATGTTTGTTTTTATATATATATATACACATTTATTAATATTTGGTGCTGATGATCTCCTCTGAAGGCTGCTTCTGGCTAAAACGTGCCTTTTGTCCGATGAGGTGTGTTTACAGCGTGAAACAGTGTCAATCCCGTATTAGGTTATCGAAGGCTAGCTCCTTAAGCAACATGTGAAGTTAGGTTATAATGCAAACAGTTGGCATCAAAGGGAACATGTGGCAAAGACGAGGCAACCAATAGCAAGATTTATGAATTACGTGCTCATGCAGGTTAATGACGTTTACTTTCAAGATGGCGGCTGTAAATATTCTTCGACGTTTTTATTGTTCATTTATTGTTACCATACTGTAGCAGATCATTGGACGTTGACAAGTGGTGGGGGGCGCGCCTGGGATAACATGATGTGAGATTAGTTTGAACTTCTTTACATCAGAGAGAGAGAGGGAGTGTGTGTGCGTGTGTGTGTTTGAATTATTCAACGAGTAAACGAGCTACTGGTGATACCCGATCGTCATCAAGCTACTGTATGCAAGATCACAAATAAAGAGACACTAGAAATAGGAACTTGGAACATTAGATCAGCATTCCAGGTTGGTAAAACAGAAAACATCAGTCAAGAAATGAAGAGAATGGAATTGAACATCTTGAGACTATGTGAAATGAGATGGAAAGGAGCAGGATTATTACAACGTGACAGTGGAAATGTAATTTACTCTGGGGGAACAACACACGAAAGAGTAGTAGACATCATGTTAGACAGAGAAAGAAGCAAAACAGTGAAAGGATTTTGGCCATTATCAGACCAAAATTGAGAGGTAGACCAATGGATATCAACATAATTCAAGCTTACGCGCCAACAAGTAATAGCGAAGAAGAAGACATTGACACTTTTTACAACGAGCTAGAGATGACCATGGAACAGTGTGAATCCCAAGAAATAACTATTATATTAGGGGATTTCAATGCAAAGGTAGGAACAGCTAAAGTGCAAAATGTGACAGGGGAACATGACTTTGGAGAGATGAATGGCAGAGGGGATAGATTGACAGATTGGGCAAAGACAAAGAATGAAATGATTATAGGTAACACCTGGTTCAAGCAATATCCTAGACTACTATGGACATGGCAAAGCCCAGACAACAAAATACACAATCAAATTGATTTTATACTGGTACAGAGAAGATTCAGGAATGTGCTAACATCTGTTAAAACAAGGCCAGGAGCAGATTGCAATAGGGACCATGTACCAGTAGTTGAAAATATAAGAATAAATCTGCGGAAGACACAGAAATCCACAAGAAATATAAAATTAGAAATAGATATGCTTAGAGTAGATAGACAGATGAGTAATAAGTACAGTACGATAGTACAAAATAGATATAATGCTATTGAGAAAATACAGGACATCGAGGAACAGTGGGAAATGCTCAAACAATCGATTCAACAAACATCTAAAGAAGTAATACCAGTGACTAAAAGAATCAACAAAAAGAAATTGATGACAGAAGAAATATTACAACTAACGGACGAAAGACGAAAACATAAGAAGAGTGGACATACAAAATATTGCACAAATACGTCCAAAACAAACGCAGAGAAGCAAAGGAAGGATGGCTAAAGCAGAAATGTGAAGAAATGGGGAAAAAACAACAAAGAAAGACTCAAAATTTATGCACAATCATCATCATCATCATTGAGTGCCGTCTCCGCATCGAAGGCTGGCTATCATGAAGCGCTATTCCACTCTGTCTCTTGCTTAGTAGTTCTCTTTTCATTTTTAGTTTTAAAAACTACATCGTTTGTTTTCTTTACTTTCCATCCAATTCTACCTTTTCTTCTATAAATCCACATTTCAAAGGCTTCAATTTTCTGTTCTGTTTTCTTGTCTAATGTTCATGTTTCTGCACCATACAGGAATATTGAGAAGATGTAACATTTTACTATTCTAAGTTTTAGCCCTGGTGTTATTTGTTTTGATGTTAGTATATTTTTCATGGTATTAAAGTTATTTTTTACCATTCATATTCTTTTGCTTATTTCAGTTGTACATTTTCCATCACTGGTTATAGTATGTCCCAGGTAGTTGTAGCTCTGAACTGTCTCCATGTGTATTCCTTCAACTTTGATATTTATTTGTAAGTCTTGAGAATTTTCTTTCCTTATAATCATAGTTTTAGACAACACATGCACAATCAGTTAAATGAAAAGAAGTCAAAGTTTCAGGATGTGTGAAATCAAAGGAAGGAAATATAATAATGTAACAAAGAATACAATGGAAAGAAGGACAGAGTATATCAGTCAACTCTATGATGATGAAAGACCAGAGCTAAACAATTCAAACAAAGACACAGGACCGCCACTAATGCAGATTGAAGTGGAGGACGCAATTCAACACATGAAAAAAGGCAAAGCTCCAGGTCCCAACAATATAACAATCGAAGTGATAAATGCATTAGAAGAGCTGGGAGTATACGTCATCACAAAACTAATCAATGACATATATAACATATGGAAGGGAGGAGAAGAACTGTGACTTTTGCTGATGATAATATGGTATATCGACAAGGAAGAGACAGAAGGGAAATCGCCTCCACAATGCAAGACAAACTCGATCGCATTTCTTCCTGGTGTGGGGTTTCAGGTGCATTGCAATCTTAATAAAGTATTAGTTTCATGGTTCTCCCTTAACAATCATACCGTTAATACAACCACACCAGTAGTACGAATGGAGGCTGATGAGGTGACCAGGGCCAAGTTGATGACATACCAGCCTTTTTTAGCCAGGTACCGGATTTTTTTCTAGGAAAGTAAAGCGGCATGGGCGTAATACCGACCACATTACCCCAAAAATCATGTGCTGAAGGTCTGTAAATGGTCACTAACATCATATTCCATATACGCTACTTGGCGTGACGGGGGCTTTTTACTTTACTGTGCTAATACTGTGTCACAAGTTCTCTGTGGCGTTTAATGTTTGTGTTGCTATTGCTAATCTTCTTTTGATCTCTTTCTGACAGTCTCCATTGTTAGTTACTACAAATCTCAGATATTCATAGTTTGTTACAATTTCAAGTTCTTTACTGATAATGATTTTGGGTTAGTTTTTTTGTTTTATCAGTGGACATTATCTTAGTTTTCTGTATATTTAGATAGAGGTTTTCCTCTTCACTGTGTATTTTAACACACTCACTTGTCTCTTTTACCATCTGCACTGTTTGAGAGGAGGACTGTGTCACTGCAGTTATTATATTGGCATTTCTTGTGAAAGAGCCGAGCTTCACACAAATCTGTCATCGTTTCTGACATTCCTCAAGTTGTTCTCAGCATCGATCTTGAACAGGTATGGAGAGAGAATGCATCCCTGCCTCAACCCTCTTTGCACTTCAAACCACTTTGATGTTTCGCCCGCTACTCTGATAGCTGCTTGCGTGATATATCGTGATTCGATAGGTTGTATTAGGTTTGTTGGAAAGCCCATTATCTTTCATGATGTTCCACAATTTCTGATGTTGTACGAAGCCAAATGCCTTGCTGTAATCTATGAAGCATGTATGTAGTTCTCTACACTTCTCAAAGATGTTAAAGATGTGGTCCCGGGTGTCAATGAAACCTGCTTGAACTACATGACGTTTCTGTTCTAACTGCCACTCTATCAAACCAGTCATGATTTCGCTGGCTTGGTTTATTAGAGAGATTCAAGAAGATTACAATAGCTAAGAGAGATTCAAGAAGATAATAACAAAGAGAGATTCAAGAAGATCACAATAGCAAAGAGAGATTCAGGAAGATTATAATAGCTAAGAGAGATTCAAGAAGACTACAATAGCTAAGAGAGATTCAAGAAGACTACAATAGCAAAGAGAGATTCAAGAAGATCACAAGAGCTAAGAGAGATTCAAGAAGACTACAATAGCAAAGAGAGATTCAAGAAGATTTCAATATCAAAGTGGCATTCAAGAAGACTACAATAGCAAAGAGAGATTCAAGAAGATTTCAATATCAAAGTGGCATTCAAGAAGACTACAATAGCAAAGAGAGATTTAAGAAGATTATAATAGCAAAGAGAGATTCAAGAAGATTATAATAGCAAAGAGAGATTCAAGAAGATTATAAAAGCAAAGATAGATTCAAGAAGATTATAATAGCAAAGAGAGATTCAAGAAGATTACAAAAATAAAAAGAGATTCAAGAGTAATCATTCTTTAAGTTTTCACTAAAAGCAATAGCGTTATTTAGAAAACAGCTAAATATCACTGTCACTGTCCACTCCTGGTGAAGGTTTGCCAGACTGTCTCCAAATCAGATATAGACACCAGCCTGGGGTGATAATTCTGCATCTGATATGTTCCATAGCTGAGCTCACCACAAATAAAAGTCAATCTCATAACACATATTTTCAGATATAAACAAATACAGAACATAATAAAACATTTTCAACTATCAATGACACATACAAGAACATCATCACACACTTTCGAGTACATAAACCTAGAGTAGATATCAACAGATTTTATTCTGACCTCGACAGGCAGCCATCCCTGGGTAACTGCTTCTGAATGTCAAGAAAGAGAAGAGCTTCCTCCAGTTCAGAGTCCAGTCCAAATACTCCCTTGTACAAAATTTCATAAATGATGGCTGGAGAAATAAATATATATGATCACAATGTGTGGAATAAAGGTTCATCTGTAAGAACAATTTCCAACTCAAATGTTAAGGCGGTCCTATTATATAGCTGTGAAACATGGAGAACAACAAAATTGACAATCACGAAGATACAGACTTTCATTAATGGATGCTATTTTGACCATTATTTGACCATCATTTATTGGTAATGGAGAAGGACCAGAAATACTCAAAGAAGAAGTGAAAGTTGTCGTGCGCAATATGAAAGCAGGAAAAGCTCCTAGACTAGATAATATAACTAAAGAAGAGATTGAAGCCATGGGTGATTCTTCTTCTTCTTCTTCTTTTCTCTTTCACTGATACCTAAAAGGTGTCGTGGTTTATATCATTTGTTGTTCTTGTGCTGCTCGAATTGTCTGAATTAGTGATTTTCCTTTGTTGTTACATGTCTCTGTCACTGCATCTATCCATCTTCTTCTGTGTCTTCCTCTTGGTCTTTTTCCTTGCATTCTCGAGAAGAACGCCCTTGATGGTGATTGGTGAGGATTCATTCTGACCAGGTGGCCAAACCATTTAAGTTGTTGTTGTTCTATATATTCTTGGCAGGGTTTTGTTCCTACCATTTTTCTTATGGTTTCATTTGGTATTCTATCTCTCTAAACATCAAAAGAGTTCATACCACCAGTGAGGACAAATTCAAGAAAGAAATGGATGACAGATTACATTTGGCTGCTAATGGATACAAGAAGAAATAAAGAAAATAAAGATAATAAAGAAAATAAAGAAAAGTATAAGAGATTAAATAAAGAAATTGTAATGAAGTGCAATGAAGCAAAAAAAGCATGGCTAAAAGAGAGATACAAAGAGATTGAAATGCAACAAAAAGGAGATGCCAAAGCTATATACAAACAAATTGAAGAATTAACAGGAAGAAAAACGCAATCAAAAACTGGATGTTTAAGATCAAAGGAAGGAGAACTTGAACAAGAAAGCATAATTGAACGATGGACAGAATACATTAAAGATCTTTATAATGATGAACGAATGGAAGTAAATATTAAGGATAATGGAGAAGGACCAGAAATACTCAAAGAAGAAGTGAAAGTTGTCGTGCGCAATATGAAAGCAGGAAAAGCTCCTAGACTAGATAATATAACTAAAGAAGAGATTGAAGCCATGGGTGATTCTTCTTCTTCTTCTTCTTTTCTCTTTCACTGATACCTAAAAGGTGTCGTGGTTTATATCATTTGTTGTTCTTGTGCTGCTCGAATTGTCTGAATTAGTGATTTTCCTTTGTTGTTACATGTCTCTGTCACTGCATCTATCCATCTTCTTCTGGGTCTTCCTCTTGGTCTTTTCCTTGCATTCTCGAGAAGAACGCCCTTGATGGTGATTGGTGAGGATTCATTCTGACCAGGTGGCCAAACCATTTAAGTTGTTGTTGTTCTATATATTCTTGGCAGGGTTTTGTTCCTACCATTTTTCTTATGGTTTCATTTGGTATTCTATCTCTTCTTGTGTTGTTTGTTACTTTTCTCAAGCATCGCATCTCACATGTATTGATCTTTCTTAAATGTGATTTAGAAAGGGTCCATGTTTGACTTTCATAGCACAAAGTTGGTATGAAGATGCTATTTATCATTTGTTGTTTAGATGGCATAGAAATGTTTGGATGTCTTAGCAATGGTGAAAGCTGGTATGTGACAGCATTCGCTTTTTGTATTCTCATGTCAATTTCTCTGTCTAGTTTTTGTTTTATGGGTGATTTTGGAATAGAAATAATAACAAAAATATTGAATGATATCTACAACATCTGATATATACCAGATGACATACTCAAATCAATATTCATAGCACTACCAAAGAAATCTGGTGTGATTGAATGCAATGATCATCACACAAAAAGCCTTATGAGTCACATGACTAAATATTACTAAGAATCATCATGCGAAGAGTGTGAAATAAAATCAGTCCAGAAATTAGCGATGAACAGTGTGGTTTTGTTAGAGGTAAAGGAACAAGCAATGCCATTTATATTACAAGATCTTTAGTAGAAAGAGCCATAGAGGTGAAAACAGATCTATACCTATGTTTCATAGATTATACCAAAGCATTTGACAAAGTAAAGCACCAAGAAATAATCAAAATTTTAGAAAGCATAAACGTAGATAAAAAAGATCTAAGAAAATAAAGAACATGTACTGGCAACAAACAGCAGCCATAAGAACTGGAAATTAATTGGGAATGTTTCAACAAATAAAACAGGGTGTTAGGCAAGGTTGTGTGCTTGTCACCAGATTTGTTTAATATGTATAGTGAGATTATTTTAAGAACCATAAGGGGCATGCCTGGAATAACAATTGGAAGTCATAATATAAATAATCTAAGGTATACTGATGATACAGTTTTAATCGCTAAGAGTGAGTTACAAGAAATGTTAGACATTATAGTGAAAGAAAGCAAAAATAAAGGACTCAGCCTTAATAGCAAACAGACAGAAGTAATGGTAACAACAAAGAAAAAGACAGAAGTAATGGTAACAACAAAGAAAAAGACATCACCTTGGTGCAAAATAAAAACAAGTTGAACAATATTAAAACAGGTTAATGAATTTAAATATTTGGGAACTTTGTAAACTCAGATGGAAGATGTACAACAGAGGTGAGATGTAAAATGACTCAGGCAAAAGCAGCATTCCAAAAAATGAGGAAGATACTATGCAATCCATTTTTGACAATAGAAACATGAAAAAGAGTTCTTGAATATTATGTAGAGCCAGTCTTAACATATGGATGTGAATCACGGACAATAGGACAACAGACAAGGAAATCATTGGAGTCTGTAGAATTGTGGTTTTACAGAAGAATGTTGAGAATACCATAGACAGCGAAGGAGAGAAATGAAAATGTTCTGAAAGAGGCTAAAGCAAAAAAGAAAGCTAATTTCCAATATTTGGAAGAAACAATCATTATTTTTTGGCCATGTAATGAGAACAGCTGGAATATATTATAACAACTGGGAAAATTGAGGGACGAAGAAATTGAGGGAAGCAAAGAGAAAAGTTGCCAAACAGCTTAAGAGAATGGCTTGGCAGAAAGTCAACAACAGAAATGATAAATAACTGTCAAGATCAAAAGTTGTGGAGAGACATGATCACCTACGCCAGCAGGCCCGGTACTTTATGATGATGATGATGATGTTTAATGTAGTGGATTCTGTGGGCACTTCAAGGGCCAAGAAAAATAGACTGGTGGACTGGATCTGGCCCGCAGGCTGCAATTTGGCCGCCGCTGCTCCAGACATTATGGCAGATATTTGGAATAGCCAGAAATTATTCTTACTTTACATTTTATGTTTGGGTAAAGGATTTCACAAATCACAGGGCTGTGATTGCCCCAAATTGCCACATGAGGCTTAATAAACTGTGTGGCAAAGTGCAGAGTTATCATTGAAGGCAGAACTTAAGTAGTCGTTGTATAGAAAACAGGGCTCTCTGGCATGCTAATAAAGTGGCTATTTGCTCCAGAGTGTTTTCTCATAGTCTTTCTCTGTCTACTCTGCCAAATCAAGGACTTGACACAAACAAAGATTATGGTAATGAAAAAAAAATTATAAATCCAATAATCCTATAGCAGCTGGTAATCTTCTCCTACTTCTATTTTTGAGAAATAAAAGCACTCTCTATTTTGTTGAGAACTAAAACAAGAGCCAATAATCCTCTTTCACTCATTGTTTGTTATTATTGATTAATACCATGAGTTGATGCGGGCAGGGTCCCCTCCTCTCACTGGTACACAAATTAATAATAAGTACACACACTGACATATTCCAGTCACAGGTACAGAAATTATTAATAAGTACCCACTACTCACACTGACATATTCCTGCTGCTTCAATATGTGCTTTGGTGTAGACAATGTCATAATGATTGTTTTCTAGACTACAAAGAATGATCTGAAACAATAACAAAAAAGCAATTTGTAAATGTTTGAGAATAACAAGAGTTCAGTAGTTTCAACAATTCAACATTCATGGGAAGTAGGGTGTGTTAGCAAAGCATACACACACATTTCATTTAACATAATCAACAAACATGCATTCAGTTTATCAGTACTTGGTGACCTTAGACAAAATTAGTATACAGAGCTCCTACTATTTCTCGCTGATAGACAAGAGTACTTCCACCATTTCTCACTGATAGACAAGAGTACATCCACCATTTCTCACTAATAAACAAGAGTACTTCCACCATTTTTCACTGATAAACAAGAGTACTTCCACCATTTTTCACTTATAAACAAGAGTACTTCCTCCATTTCTCACTGATAAACAAGAGTACTTCTACCATTTTCACTGATAAACAAGAGTACTTCCTCCATTTCTCACTGATAAACAAGAGTACTTCCTCCATTTCTCACTGATAAACAAGAGTACTTCCTCCATTTCTCACTGATAAAAAAGAGTACTTCTACCATTTTTCACTTATAAACAAGAGTACTTCTACCATTTTTCACTTATAAACAAGAGTACTTCTACCATTTTTCACTTATAAACAAGAGTACTTCCTCCATTTCTCACTGATAAACAAGAGTACTTCTACCATTTCTCACTGATAAACAAGAGTACTTCCGCACTTTCTCACTGATAAACAAGAGTACTTCCACCATTTCTCACTTATAAACAAGAGTACTTCCACCATTTCTCACTGATAAACAAGAATACTTCCTCCATTTCTCACTGATAAACAAGAGTACTTCCACCATTTCTCACTTATAAACAGAGTACTTCCTCCATTTCTCACTGATAAACAAGAGTACTTCCACCATTTCTCACTTATAAACAAGAGTGCTTCCTCCATTTCTCACTGATAAACATGAGTACTTCCTCTATTTCTCACTGATAAGCAAGAGTACATCATTTCTCACTGATAAACATGAGTACTTCCTCCATTTCTCACTGATAAACAAGAGTGCTTCCTCCATTTCTCACTGATAAACAAGATTATTTCCACCATTTCTCACTAATAAACAAGAGTACTTCCACCATTTCTCACTGATAAACAAGAGTACATCCTCCATTTCTCTTCCTTTTTCTCACTGATAAACAAGAGTACTTCCACCATTTCTCACTTATAAACAGAGTACTTCCTCCATTTCTCACTGATAAACAAGATTATTTCCACCATTTCTCACTAATAAACAAGAGTACTTCCACCATTTCTCACTGATAAACAAGAGTACATCCTCCATTTCTCTTCCTTTTTCTCACTGATAAACAAGAGTACTTCCACCATTTCTCACTTATAAACAGAGTACTTCCTCCATTTCTCACTGATAAACGAGTACTTCCTTTTCTCACTGATAAACAAGAGTACTTCATCCATTTCTCAAACAGAGTACTTCCTCTATTTTTCACTGATAAACAAGAGTACTTCTACCATTTCTCACTGATAAACAAGAGTACTTCCTCCATTTCTCACTGATAAACAAGAGTACTTCCACCCTTTCTCACTTATAAAAAAAAGAGTACTTCCTCCATTTCTCACTGATAAATGAGTACTTCCTTTTCTCACTAATAAACAAGAGTACTTCCACCATTTCTCACTGATAAACAAGAGTGCTTCCTCCATTTCTCACTGATAAAAATGAGTACTTCCTCTATTTCTCACTGATAAGCAAGAGTACTTTATTTCTCACTGATAAGCAAGAGTACTTTATTTCTCACTGATAAGCAAGAGTACTTTATTTCTCACTGATAAACATGAGTACTTCCTCCATTTTCTCACTGATAAACATAGTACTTCCTCTATTTCTCACTGATAAACAAGAGTACTTTATTTCTCACTGATAAACATGAGTACTTCCTACATTTCTCACTGATAAACAAGAGTGCTTCCTCCATTTCTCACAGATAAACAAGATTATTTCCACCATTTCTCAATGATAAACAAAGTACTTCCGCCATTTCTCACTGATAAACAAGAGCCATCATCATCAAGTACCATGCCTACTGGCGTAGTTGATCGCGTGTCTAGCCATAACTTTTGATCTCAACACCTACTTATCATTTCTGTTGTTGACCTTCTGCCAAGATATTCTCTTAAGCTGTCTGGTATCTTTTCTCTTTTCTTCCCTCTATCTCTTCGTCCCCCTCAACTTTCCCAGTTGTCACAATATATTCCAGCTGTTCCCTTCTCATTACATGGCTAAAAAATGATGATTGTTTCTTCCTAATATTGGAGATTAGCTCTCTCTTTGCTTTGGCCTGTTTCAGAATGTTTTCATTACTCTTCTAAGCTGTCCATGGTTTTCTCAGCACTAAAAAAAAAGTACTTCCACTATTTCTCACTGATAAACAAGAATACTCCTAATATTAATTCAATTATGGTCCATGCTGAGGTGCATTGTCTCTATGTGTGAATACATCTCTATGTGTGAATACATCTCTACGTGTAGATACGTTTCTACATAAACCTTGATCTTGTGTGTTGGTGATTCCATTGAGATTTTTTTCAAATTCACACCATCAAAGCATCCACCATTTTCCCCTCATTATCTGCCGAGAATATCTTCTATTTTTCCTTTTATTATTTCAATCAACCTGCCTCTTCTTCAAACATGACCAACAAATCTGAACTTTTGTCTTTTCCTAATTTGTGTTACAATCTTCTTTTCAATTTCTATCTCTTTCAGTTTTTCTTTCTTGGATTTTTTGGCTGCCTTCACTTCCTTTAGCATCCTCCTAAAATCCACATCTCAATTGATTTATTTGACATTGTATCTCTTTTTCACTGTCCATGATGTGCAACCATAAAGCAAAAATGGCTTAATGTTTTATTATTTTTCTAACTCTCAAAGATAATGTCTTGTTCCATAACATACTAGCTTACTGAAAATATTCTTACCTATGCAATTTTATATTTCACCCTCACAGGACATCCGATATGAATACTGTTCCCAACCATTTCAAACAATCAACTTTTACTCATTGATTAACAAGAGCACTCCCCAAACAACCTATTCATAATGTTTTCAAGCCAAAGATGCACATATTGCTAGACTTTCCATGTTCAACCATTTTTCCAAATAAATATAAAACTTTGTACAGGATCCCTATTTAGGGCAAGGCTCTCAATCTCTGTAAAGGAGCTATCGTTCGTTTGCCTGAAGCTTAGGTAGAGGAACTTCCATCGTGCAGTTGCTGGACTATGTGGATACATTTCTTAGGACAGCCATATTTTTCAATTATTCTCCATAGGGCGTCTCTTTTGGCTAAGTCAAAGGCTCCTCTTACGTCAGAGAAAGCTGGGAATAAAAGGCAATGTTGTACTTGACATTTGTTCTTGTAGCATTACAGTGTAACAACACATCCACTAGGTTACTCTCTGAAGGGTATGTAGTGGTATAGGATATAGTAGCTGTCTTGTGGCAAACACCATGTCAAATATTTTAATTTCTTTCTTAAACCACAATGACTTTATCAAGATGGGCTGTGAGGAGAATCAACAAGATTCTGGCAAATACCTTCACTGAGACTGACAGTAGTGAGATATCTCGATTGCTGTTGCTGATATGATGGAAGCCTTTATGTTTGTATTGATGAATAATCAACACATTTAGAGATGGTTTCACTCCACCACATTTGTCAGAACATCAGATGTAGCCTATCAACAACAACTGAATCACTTTCCTGACAAATCTCAGAGTGAATTGAGCAGGGCTGGAAGCTTTGACGTTGGAAAGTTGATAAACTGCTTTCCCTTTTACTTCTAGTGAATAGTGAAGGTACACTGTCTAGTTGATTTTTAATTGAAATATGTGGATAATGATGACTTCAATGCTAACAGAATCTGATCGATTCAAACTAAGTTGGAAATGTTCTGCCCAGTAATGAAGAGTTTTATCGGCGTCTGTTAAAAGTGTTTTTCCTTTCTTTAAAATATTCTGAACAAGCAGGGCTGTAGATCATGTTTAGTACATTGCAGAAATGTTTCTAGTTATGACTATCGGCTAAGTCTGGAAGTTCTTCTGTGTTGCTTCTCAGCCAGGAGTCATCCCATCTGGTGTAATGTATTCATATATTGTTGAAAGCATCTTTCTCAGAAGTGGACTTTGGATCACTGAAGTAAACTTTGTGAAGAAGACATCTTGTTTATCTCATGAAGCTAGCCATTTGGTTTCCTGGTGGTGGAGGCCACTGTTTTGGAGGCATATGCTCATTTTTAATGTTTCCTAATGTTTGCTCCCACACACCGGCTGCCAAGTAAAAGACTTCTATCTAGGGTATCATGAAGCTTTTGTTGTTTCTTTTAATTTGGTTATACCCAGCCTCTCTTTCCCTGGAAATGCTTAGCTTGCTGGATGCAAGTTTAGACACAATGAAGTAATGGTAGGTCCAGCACAACACATTGACTTTTGTTAACACAGACATCCCATCCTGCCTGTTATTCTTCTCAACAATTACAGTCTATTAAGTTCTAGTGCTTTCAACACTGCTATATAAAGAAGACCCCGTTACAAGTAAGAAAACTAAAGATGGTGTTAGAGACAAGAAAGTAGTCTTCTGCACACGTATGTCTTTCTCTCCTCCCTTTTCTTTCTTCACTTCCTCAAGTGTCGTGGAAGATAAAAAGTTCTGGTTCTCGTCCATTGGCAACTTCAATCATTGTCAATTAATGTTGTTGTTGCATTTCTTTGATGTTGTCTGTCCATCTTACTTTGGGTTTGCCTCTTGCTCATCTCCCATCTCAACTTTTAATATATGCTTTGTATGGTAAGAAATAACACAACATGATTTCTATATGGGTAAACCAGTTTATTTGTTGTTTTTTTATGTAGCTCAGGATTGGTTCAATGCCTACTCTTTCTCTTATAATTTTAATTCTGTCTTTTCTGGTCACTCAAAGTGCTTTTCTCAGACATCTTATCTCTGTGGTGCCTTCTTTTATGCTTAATCGTAAGTGACCATGTTTGGCATTGGTAGCAGAATGTTGGAGCAAATATACTCTGTATAAGATGTTTCTTGGTGGTATTAGTTATTGCGTTTTGTTGAAGTATAGGGGATAGCTGTCCCAATATTTGATTTGCCTTGTTGCATCATTGAGAATACCTTGGCCAGCTAAGAAGAGTAATGAAAACACGTTCTGAAAGAGGCCAAAGCAAAGAGAGAGCTGATTTCCAATATTAGGAAGAAACAATCATTCTTTTTTGGCTATGTAATGAGACGGGAACAGCTGGAATATATTGTGACAGTTAGGAAAATTGAGGGACGATGAGATATAGGGAATCAAAGAGAAAAGATACCAGACAGCTTAAGAGAATGGCTTGGCAGAAGGTCAACAACAGAAATGATAAATAACTGTCGTGATCGAAAGTTGTGGCTAGACATGATCACCTATGCCCGCAGGCATGGTACTTGATGATGATGATGATGATGTTGCATCGTATGTTTATTTTTTTATCACTTTTACCATCTTCAGAGATTGTTGATCCCAGATATTTAAAATGTGTTACTTGTTTTATAACATGATGTTCTATAGCTATGTTTAATGTCTTGTCTTCCTACTGATACAACTTCTGCTACTTCACCATTTATTTTCATTTTACATTCTTTTTTCAAGGACAGCAAATATTGTTGAAGTTCTGTTTCTTTGAAAGTTATTAGGGCTTGATCATCAACAAATAGTTCATTTTTATCTTCACACGGGGGGGGGGGGGGGGGGGGGGGGGGGGGGGGTGTTATGACTGAAAGGTAAGAGAGACCGAGGGTAGTAAAGTAAAAGAAAAATGAAAAACTATACAGGAAATGATAAGAAGCAATATGACGTGGCACTTACCTTGTTATGATAGTTATGAACCATGGGATGAAACGTTGGAGCATTGAAGAGTACAAAGTCTAATCTGTTTGAGAAATAGATATATCAAATTAATGATTTTTTTATTTTAAAAAAGGGGTGGGGAGGATCAGTGAGTGATAAATTGTCAAAGAAGGGGTAATGTCATGGGAAAATATCCTCATGTCCACAAATTTAAATAATGGAGCATAAGAAATGGAGACAGTAGAAAAGCTTTATTTTTTGTGTGTGCCTGTGTATGTGTTTTTTTCTTCAGTCTTCCATTTGTCAATTCCTAGAGATGTGTCAGGCAAGAATGCTTTTACTGCAAGGTTTGAGCTTGTGGGCATGTTGCATCAGCTTCATTGACTAAATGGAAACACTCTAACTTAAAAGATAAACAAAAACACTCATATATTTATTAAGTTCTTTCATGAACAAATAAATGAGCAGAAATCAGAAGAAGGTGTGAAGTGTTGGTATAAGATGTGCTGTGTTGCTACGGCCCTGGTTGTGATGGATAAATCTTTACCTTATGTTACAGTGACAGATCTTATGTGAGGTCTGTGTGAGGTTTGTGAGATGTCTATGAGAGGTCTGTGTGAGGTCTGTGTGAGGTCTGTGTGAGGTCTGTGTGAGGTCTGTGAGAGGTCTGTGTGAGGTCTGTGAGAGGTCTGTGAGAGGTCTGTGAGAGGTCTGTGTGAGGTCTGTGAGAGGTCTGTGTGAGGTCTGTGAGAGGTCTGTGTGAGGTCTGTGAGAGGTCTGTGTGAGGTCTGTGTGAGGTCTGTGAGAGGTCTGTGAGATGTCTATGAGAGGTCTGTGTGAGGTCTGTGAGAGGTCTGTGTGAGGTCTGTGTGAGGTCTGTGAGAGGTCTGTGAGAGGTCTGTGAGAAGAATCAAGAAAAAGCTCATATGCATATTTTATGGCAATGTTGTCAGCAGCATCCTTGGCTGCACTACTTTCCCAAAAAAAAAGACAACCCATTTTGTGTAGGGGCTTGTTAATTGGTTTATACACATATGAGAGGTGCAACAGTAAAAGTCTGAAGCTTTTCTCTTTATTTTTATGAACAGGTATTATTCATCATCATCATCATCATCATCATCACCGAGTGCCATCTCTGCAATGAAGGTTGGCTACCATGGATCGCCATTCCACTCTATTTCTTGCTTTAAAGGTGCAGGTTGTCATAGATTGACTTGTCCATCTTTTGATGTTTCTCGTCCATGTTAGTCTTGGTCTGCCTCTTTTACCTTGTATTTTCACTTCCAATATTACTTTTATTAAGCTGTTGTGTCTTTAACATGCCCCAAAAATTTCATTTGTCTTGTCTTAATTATATTTAGTAGTTCTCTTTATTTTTAGTTGTTTTAAAACTTCATTTCTTTCCATCCAATTCTACCTATTCTTCTATAAATCCACATTTTAAAGGCTTAAATTTTCTGTTCTGTTTTCTTGTCTAATGTCCATGTTTCTGCACCATACAGGAATATTGAGAAGATGTAACATTTTGCCATTCTTAGCTTCAGCCCTACTGTTATTTGTTTTGTTGTTAGTATATTTTTCATAGCATTAAAATTACTTTTTGCTCATTAGGCTTATTGTTCTAAAATCACTGCATTCAAGTGCACCATTCTTTTTAGGCAATGCAATGAAAGTTGATGTTTTTAGTTCTTTTGGTATGTATCCTGTACGGTATATGTCATTGCATATGTCTGTGATCACTTCGATGCCAAACTCTTATAGAGCCTGTATCATCTCTATTTGTATATTGTCAGGTCCTGCTGCCTTTCCCTTTTTCATTGTTTTTATAGCTTTTTCTACTTCTGATTTCAGGATTTTATAGTTGTATGTACATTTTGTGAATGGCTTTTTGTCCCTTTCGTCATGAAATAATTCTGTTATATATTCCTGCCATCTATCTATTATATCTTTGTTGTCTGTTAGCATTCTTCCCTCTTTGTTTGCAATACATCCACTTCCTGCAGCTTTTTAGTTTTTATTAGTCATTCTCTTTATTTCTGTGTGCATCTCTCTTAATTAAATTTTGTTTATTTTCCATAGTTTCGACTTCTAGATATCTTTGGTTGAGCCAGTCCTCTTTTGCCTTTTTGCACATTCTCCGTAATTCATTGTCAATATCCTTATATCTGGCAGTGTTTTTCGCTTGTCTTCTTTCTTACATTTTTTCTAAGATTTTGTCAGTTATCCATTTTTTATTTTTGTTACTTTCCTTTTTGGGCAAGGTGTTGCAGGATTCTTGCATGCTGTTTTTATGCATTGCCATTTTGTTGTGACTTTTTCCTCAGGATTTTCTCTTCTGTACTGTTCAATCCCCTCTTCTAGCAGCTTCTGATATGTGTTCTTTATTTGTACAGTATAAGTTTCTTTTATATCTTTCTGGTTTAAGGCTGTTATAAGGTATTATTATTATACCTTTAAATGAGATGCCGTGTGCATAAGTGTTCAAATTAAGTCAAAAGTCAAGTTGGTCATAAACTGTTTCAGAGCACAAACGCTTTTAGAGTTAACATCCAATGCACACACACACAGTCTAACTAATGTCTGGACAGGGATTAAATTCATGTTTACCACCACAATCTAGCTGGTGAGTTCACTTCATTTGTCTTGTGTTTTGTAGTCAGCCACTGCTAGCAAAGACATCAGATGTGTGCTTGTACCTCTCATGTGTACAGTGACTGGCACGTTCAACTCTTCTCTCATACGCAGGATGAATGTGAAGAGAGCTGGTCAGAGAGTGGTGTTGATTGTTCTTTCTGACTGCTTGCCCTGCTGAGTTCACCACAGAATGTCTGTTTCAGAATGTCTTCAATGGTCATGTGTGCAACATTTCCAGCCAATCTCACATGAGCTATTTGCTGCAGTAAGTTGATGCCGGAAATTATGCTTTTCATGGGAACTTCAGCATCTGTAACCTTATCCTGCTATTTTATTTTGATAATCTGCAGAGACAAGTCACATAGAAGTAACAAGTGGTGGGGGTGTAATATACACTCCTACAAGCTACGGTGACAGCTTTACAAAACAAGAAAACAACAAAATACTGACGTTTCGGCCTACATAAGTCGTCTTCAGAGAACGAGAACAACACAAACAGACAACAGAATAAAGATAAACTATACTGCATCTAGGATATAGAATCATATAGATAATAGAAAAATGTTTCCAGAAAAAGGTGTATCACAAGATGGTGGTATTATATTTACCAGTTCAGTAATGTATCAAATTTTCCATTTTGTGTTCATTATAAGTGAGATTTCTCTGACGAATTATCACAAGATGGTGGTATTATATTTACCAGTTCAGTAATGTATCAAATTTTCCATTTTGTGTTCATTATAAGTGAGATTTCTCTGACGAATTATCACAAGATGGTGGTATTATATTTACCAGTTCAGTAATGTATCAAATTTTCCATTTTGTGTTCATTATAAGTGAGATTTCTCTGATGAATTATCACAGGATGGTGGTATTATATTTACCAGTTCAGTAATGTATCAAATTTTCCATTTTGTGTTCATTATAAGTGAGATTTCTCTGACGAATTATTACAGGATGGTGGTTCTCTTTTTGCCAGTTTGGCTGAAAGTGTAGTTTTCATGTTGTGTGATCCTGAACGAGGATTTTCTGGCAGAATATACCAACCTCAAGCTAAAGAGCTGTATGACTGCGGTTAACCAGTCTTAAACCATGCTCATCAAATCGCCAACGTTCAGCAATGAAATCAATGATAACTAGAGGTGGTACAAAACAGATAAGGCCTAAACAGCAACATCGAAGAAGGTAAACAAAAAACAATTTGACCTGATTCGCCTATGTAGGTCATCTTACATCGCTTACATATGATGGTATATATGTTGTGCGATGTACAAGTGAGTCCTTCTCTGATCTCAAAAGGACCATTAGGGAAGAGAACTGTATCCGTCTGGAGAACATGGTTGCAACTCTGACATTGATTGTGATCACAACAGAGAGTACCCTGATGGTTATGGGGGGAGGCAGCTCCTGACAAGCTTATTGTGAAGGTTGTGATCACGCTTGAAGGCAACTAATAGAGGGTCAGGGAAGAGTAGATGGGTAGTGGAGTCAGTGCGGTGAATGGGGAGGTAGCAGTGAATGATTCTGATCACTGCCTAATGGTGAGGGTGATGGGTGACAGCATATACTACCCTGTCAGAGAGGAGAAACAGCTAGAGGGGGAGAGGGCAGCCTGTGGTGTGGTGCAAAGAATTCGTTAGAGAGTTCTAAGAGCTGATTCAGGATAGAGACATCAGCCGAAGAAGTCAAGCATCAGGTGGGCATTATGTAGGAAATCTTCATCATCCTGGCTAAGGCGATGAAGACTGAGTTTTTGCGAATAGGGAAGAGAGTTCTTGCAAGATGTCGGGTGAGAAGAGTTGTAACGGAGGAAATAATTGGAGTCAGTAGTTTTGTAGAAGACCGAGGTAAGTAGACCGGAGACACATAAGAAAACTGTGATATCTAGGAAAGAGACAGAGGAGGTGGAAATGTAGGAAGTGATGCGGATAGAGAGAGATGGGGGGAGGGATCATAATAAGTTAAATACCTACAATATATATACAATACAGAAGGTTTGCTTCTCTTATCAAAGAAAAATTTGAGAGCTCTATGGTCATGGGTGTGGGTAATGGAGGTAATGCAGTTTCGCATTAAGTGCATTTCTTTGCATTGACCCTAATGGAGGTGTACAGGGAGCAGACATCCATGACAAAGAGATGGTAGTTATAGTCAAGAGAAAAGAGTGATGGAGGTCAAGATTCTGTTTTTGTCAAGCTGTCACCGTACGTTGTAGGAGTGTACATTACACCCAACCACTTGCTCCTTGCTACCAGCTTTACAGCAGCCCTGCAATTAGTGGCCTGTTCCCTACTCACATAGAAGTAGTTAGCTGTTCTGACATGTCAGAGGTTTCATTTGTTATGTGCCACATACTTATCTTTACTGCAGACAAACTTAACTTAAATCACATACCTGTACATCCGAGACAGAACTATCATTTCCAGGTGTCCAGCCATGGCCTACATGGTGGGAGAAAACAACATTGGTTACAGCACAAACTTTGACAAGATCAAACAGATTAATAATTATTTTACAAAAACTCAATGTGGACAGTTAATAAGAATAGATACATTCAAACTTTCTCAAAATGTATTCGAATCACATAAAATACACAATAAACATCTGGAGACATCTACATCTGTACAAGATTTGACGGCTTCTTATTCAATCTTGCACATAGGAGGTCAAAATTAAAAACAACTGAGACCCTAATCAAGGAGCTTCTATTCACTGATGATGCAGCACTGGTTGCTCACAATGTCCTGCTGTCAATGATGGACAATCTAGCTAGATCATGTGAATTATTCTCCTTATCATTAAGTATCCAGACTGTGGTGCTTCAACAAGGTGTAGCCAGCCCCACAGCTATATCATTAAATAACATACCCCTACAACCTGTGAGAAAGTTCACCTATCTCAGTTCTATGGTCACAACCAATGTCTCCCTTGAAGAAGAAATAAATTCCAGAATCGGAAAGGCAGCTTCCACATTTGGTAAACTTAAAGATAGAGCATGGACCAACACCAGTTTAACACTCAGGACTAAGATTCAAATTTATCAAAGTTGTGTGCTTAGTACACTTCTATCATCAGAAACTTGGACTACCTATAAAGGGCAAGAGAAAAAGTTAAACAGATTTCATGAACGTTGCCTTCGCAAGGTTATGAACATCAAATGGCAGGACAAAGTAACTAACTCTAATGTTTTACAACGAGCCAAACTCCCATCGATCACGACAACAGATTCGTAGACTAAGGTGGCTGGGCCATGTAAGAAGAATGGCAAATAATCGTATTCCCAAACAAATATTGTATGGCGAACTTAAGGACGGAAAGAGACCAAGGGGCAGACCAGTGCTGAGATATGAGGATGTTTGCAGGGCTTCCTTGAGGGAATTTTCTATCAGTGAAAGAAACTTGGAAATGTGGCTGTGGATCGTAGCACATGGAGAGCAAAAATAAAAAAATAGCACTGCAACTTTCGAGACAGTGCTGATATCAAATTCAGAAGACAAAAGGCACAAGAGAAAAGAGACAAGGCCAGGTACACAAATACACCTTGTTCGTTCTGTGGATGGATCTGTCTGTCCAGGATTGGCAAATTCAGCCACGAGAGGAGAAGCTGTTCAGTAAAGCAACACCCACTAATGCTTTACCAAACTACTGACTTATCACGATTGCTTGCTACCAACCGTCTGTCAAGACGCCAAAGGCCATATAAAACACTGCCAGTTATACAATAAACACAGACAGTTATACAATAAAAACCACCAGTTATACAATAAACACCACCAGTTATACAACAAACACAGACAGTTATACAATAAACACAGACACATACAAAAAACACCACTAGTTAAACAATAAACACTGACAGTTATACAATAAACACAGCAAGCTATACAATAAACACCGCAAGTTTTTTTTTTAAAAACACCACCGGTTATATAACAAACACTGTCAGTTATACAATAAAAAAAAAGTAAAGTACCCCCGTGACGCCAAGTGGCGTATAGGGAAATATGGTGTTAGTGACCCTATATTTTACAGACCTTCAGCACATGATTTTTGAGGTAATGTGGTCTGTATTACGCCCGTGCTGCTTTACTTTCCCAGAAAAAAATCCTGGTACCCATTTAAGGCTGGGTGAACCCGGAAGCCGTCGGTTGGGATCGAACCCTACCCCTTGTCCGTGGTAGTCCAGTTCACTAACCACTGAGCTATCGCGGCTCCCTCAGTTATACAATAAACACCATAAACAAAAGTAGTTTGGCTGACCTAGAACATCTGTCTGTTGTTTTTGTCATAACAAATCCAGGTATAGTTTCTTGACAGAATTGTCCTGTCCATTACAATGGACTATCTTTCATGTAAAAGTAAAGTAAAGAGCCCCTTCACGCCAAGTGGCGTATAGGGAATATGGTGTTGGTGACTATAACTTTTATAGACCTTCAGCACATGATTTTTGGGGTAATGTGGTCAGTATGACACCCGCTTTACTTTCCCAGAAAAAACAGGTACCCATTAAAGGCTGGGTGAACCTGGACAGTAGGCAAACAAATGAAAAGACGATTAGAGGACACAGAGATGGGATTTCTCAGAAGAATGTTGAATGTTTCCTGGACAATTTAAAAGACCAATGAGGAAGTTCTCAAAGAAGCCAACACAAAAAGACAGCTCCTAAAAAACATCAGAAAGAAACAACATTTTTCGGGCACATCATGAGAAGAGGAAAGTTGGAATACTTGGTTACAACTGGCAAAATAAAAGGAAAGAGAGATCGCAGACGACAAAGAGAGAAAATACTGGATAGTTTAGTATCATGACATGGAAAACAGTCAAAAAACAGAGATGATATGATGCACTGTAGATAGAAGATTGTGAAAGGACATGATCGCCTATGCCAACCGGTATGGCACATGATGATGATGATGAACCTGGAAACCATCAATCAGGATCGAACCTGACTTCTTGTCCTTTGTAGTCCAATTCACTAACCATTGAGCTATCGCGGCTCCCATCTTTCATGTGCCATGCCGTAACCACTTCCTGTTTTATTCATCTCATTCAATGCAGCACGTACCACCTCCTTCCAACATTAAAGTTCCAACTCATTTACCCATTTCAGATCCAAATCCCCCCCCCCCACACACACACTCTTCAACACTCTGAGAGTCTGTAATTCACTTAATTTTTTTGTATGCTCTCATTGCCATGTTAGATTACTCTCCCACAGCCTATTCTGACATCACAGCTCCTACACAAATTAAATGGAAACTTCTTTGACAGATTAGTTGTTTAGCAACTGATACTAAAATGTATGCCCACTGATGTACAAACTATCTGGAGCAGTAGTTCACTTTTCTGACATGTAAATGGTTTCATATGTTATGTGCCACACACTTATCTTTAGTGCAGACAGATTAAACTTACTTCACATACTTGTACATCTGTGACACAACTATCATTTAGTTGGTGTCAAGCCAATGGCCACTAGTTGGGGAGCTGTGCATTTAGATTATTCCCTCACACAACAACCACCAAGACATTTATTCCAGAGGTCTCACTCAACTTTCTAGACAATGATGTCTATATCTCCTTCCTTAACCCTAACCCTAGACAATGATGTATATATCTCCTTCCTTAAGCCTAACCCCACCCCTAATGATGTCTATATCTCCTTCCTCAACCCTAACCCTAATGATGTCTATATCTCCTTCCTTAAGCCTAACCCTAACCCTATCCTTGTGTAAGTATCACTAATGTCTATGGTTGCCTATTATGTATTTTTCCCATCCTCAGTTATCAATTATCAGTCTCCATTGTCATACAAGACTGATGACTTCAGTCAATGACTAACATTAAAACACCCTCACAAAACTAATGACTTCAGTCAATGACTAACATTAAAACACCCTCACAAAACTGATGACTTCAGTCAATGACTAACATTAAAACACCCTCACAAAACTAATGACTTCAGTCAATGACTAACATTAAAACACCCTCACAAAACTGCCAATCCACACAAATCTTCCATTGTTAAAATTGTACAATTTCTAAAGGTTATTGTGTCCGTCTACTATTCAAGTTGTTGCTGGTTCAATTGCTACATTCGGAGAGTCATTTTGTTGGACTGACAGAGTTGCTTCAGATTTAACAATACCTGAGACATTTTTTTGGTTGTTTCCGGTTGTTTCCAAAATGGAGGAATTATTTTTCTCCGGCTTGGTATAGAACCGTTGATCAGAGGTTTAACAAGCCGCTATCGTAAAAACGATGTTGTTAATGAAACGTAGACCTGATACAGAATGTGTAAAGGTGTATCTTGGTCTACGCCCTATGGGCCGGTTACGGCTCGAAAGGTCAATAGATAGATAGATAGAGACATTTTCCAAGGAAGTTGGCAATGTGCTGATGATCATGGAAAAAATATGGGGACTTTATTGTGTCATGAGGTAGGACATTATATATGACAGTAATCATTTCCCTCCTCCGATATACTGTTCCACTGTCAGTCTACTCACATTTACAGATGCACAATAATAGTCCTACAAGGACGACAGAAACTTGTCTCAAAGCTGCTATTATGAACAGGTAAACATATACTGGCACTTAAATAAATCAATCAAGGATTCAGGCTTCTTATGACAGTGCAGGCCATGAATAAAGTCTTTCCATCCATTCCTATTCTTGGAGATTTTCTCTACTTCCTTCCAGCCTAGGCTAATGTCCTTGAGGCTATGTGAATTCTCTATATAATCTTGTTTCTTTCCACTTTTCTCTTCCTCTTTGGTTTCAGTGCCTGTTTTAGCTATTCTGGCATCAGGTTGTATTCATAAATGCCCAATCCTTGCTTGTGCTGTTGTTTCTTAAATCTAAGTTTTTCTTCACATATTGCACATACCCCTAAAATATGTTCACATGACATATTTCACATCATCATCATCAAGTACCATGCCTGCTGGCGTAGGTGATGTCTCTCCACAACTTTTGATCTCGACAGTTATTTATCATTTCTGTTGTTGGCCTTCTGCCAAGCCATTCTCTTAAGCTGTCTGGTAACTTTTCGTTTTGCTTCCCTCTATCTCTTCGTCCTTCACAATTTTCCCAGTAGTTACAATATATTCCAGCTGTTCTCTCCTCATTACATGGCCAAAAAATGAGGATTGTTTCTTCCTAATATTGGAAATTAGCTCTCTTTTTGCGCTGGCTCTGTAAAACCACATTTCTACAGACTCCAGTGTCTGTCTTCCTATTGTCCATGATTCACATCCATACGTTAAGACTGGCTCTACATAACATTTAAGAACTCTTTTTCTTGTTTCTATTGTCAAAAATTGATTGCATAGTATCTTCCTCATTTTTTGGAAAGCTGCTTTTGCCTGAGCCATTGTGCATTTCACCTCTGTTGTACATCTTCCGTCTGAGGTTAACAAAGTTCCCAAATATTTAAATTCATTTACCTGTTTTAATATTGTTCCACTTGTCTTTATTTTGCACTGAGGTGATGTCTTTTTCTTTGTTGTTACTATTATTTCTGTCTGTATTCTATTAAGGCTAAGACTGAGTCTTTTATTTTTGCTTTCTTTCACTATAATGTCTAACATTTCTTGTAACTCATTTTCAGTCTTAGCGATTAAGACTGTATCATCAGCATACCTTAGATTATTTATATTATGACCTCCGATTGTTATTCCAGGAATGCCCCTTATGGATCTTAAAATAATCTCACTATACATATTAAACAAATCTAGTGACAGCACACAACCTTGCCTAACACCCTGTTTTATTTGTTGAAACATTCCCAATTGGTTTCCAGTTCTTATGGCCACTGTTTGTTCTTCTACCTACCTTTTTAGCTCCCAGTGGAGCATAGGTCTTCAACAAACACTTTCCAAGTCGTTCTGTTTTTTGCCATTTTTTTAAGATCATTCCATGTCTTCCCCATCATCTTCATCTCTGCTTCTATCTGTCTTCTCCAAGAATTCCTTGGTCTTCCTCTTTGTCTTTTCCCCTGGGGATTCCAAAAAAGGGCCTGTTGTGTAATACTCTCAGTTGGCTTCCGCAGTGTGTGTCCTATCCAGCGCCATCATCTTCGTTGGATCTCTTTATCCACTGGTGTTTGACTGGTACATTGCCATAATTCTATGTTATTGATTTTGTGTTGCCATTTCCATCCTTTTATTCTGCGTAAGCATCCATTAATGAAAGTCTGTACCTTCGTGATTGTCAATTTTGTTATTCTCCATGTTTCACAGCCATATAATAGGACCGACTTAACATTTGAGTTTAAAATTTTTATTTTTGTATTTAGCCTAATTTCTTTGGATTTCCATATGTTTCCCAGTGCAATGAAAGCTCCTCTTGCTTTTGATATCCTTATTTTGGTATCCTTTTCTGTTCCTCCCTCTTTATCTATATTACTGCCCAGATATATATAAGATTGTACGTCTAGTAGAGGTATTTCTCCTAGTTTTATTTGGTTATTGCCAACTGCATTAATTCTCATAATGTTGGTCTTATCTCTATTAATCTTTAGTCCTAGCTGTTGTGATCTCTCATCTAATATACTCATTTTATCCTGCATCTGTTGATGGCTGTGTGATAGGAGAGCTATGTCATCAGCAAAGTCTAAATCATCAAGTTGTTTGGTCAGTGACCACTGGATCCCATTTCTGTTGTTTTGAGTTATTTTCATAATCCAATCTATGGCCAGTAGAAAGAGAAATGGAGACAGGAAGCATCCTTGCCTTGCTCCTGTTCTTATTTCAAATGCTTCTGTAGTCTGTCCTTCATGCACCACACTACATTTTGTTCCTTCATACATTGTTTTTATCAGGTTAATAAACTTTATGGGGATTCCGTAATGACTCAGCAACTTCCAAAGCATTTCTCTGTCTAAACTATCAAATGCCTTTTCGTAATCTATGAATCCAATATAAAGCAGGGATTTTAGTTCTAAACTTTGTTCAACTATTATACGTAGAGTAGTTACTTGATCAAACCAGTAGAAGAGATCGATCACTTTATCTATCTTGGAAGTCACATTGATCGAGAGGGGATACGAGCAAAGAAATTAAAATCAGAATAGCTAAAGCAGCAATGTCTTTCAGAAGCTTGAAAAGTTGTGGAAATCAAAACTTATCAGCACAAACACAAAACTTAGGCTATTCAAATCAAATGTACTATCAACCCTTACGTATGCGTGTGAAAGCTGGAAAACAACAAGAGATATAGAAACAAAGTTGAACGCATTCGAAAATAAATGTCTAAGGAAAATACTTGGTATAGCATGGAACGAATTCAAACAAATGAGGAAATTAGAGAAATCGCCAATCAACCACTAATATCTTCAGTAATAAAGAAAAGACGATGGTCATACGTTGGACATGTGATGAGAAGAGATAATAACCGAATAGCAAAGCAAGCCCTCATATGGGAAACAACAGGTAAAAGAAAAGAGGAAGACCCAGGGAGACACTGAGAAGAACATTGATGAGAGAGGCAAGAGCAGCAGGAGTCGGCTCCCTCAATGAGATAGAACTGCTTGCACAGAACAGAGACAGATGGCGAGATTTGATTTGATAAAATATCTTTAAAAGAAAACTGCTAGAACAAAAAATCCATATAGGAGAAGGTGTATCTTGTCTATGCCCTATGGGCCGGTTACGGCTCGAAAGGTCAATAGATAGATAGATAGTTACTTGATCAGCACATATCTGTTCTTCCTAAAACCTGCTTGTTCATCTCTCAAATGTTTCTCTATGGCCTCTTTTAGTCTCTCCAGAATGATTCTGCTTAATATTTTTCCTGGCACTGATAGTAGCATAATTCCCCTATAATTTGTGCACTCCTGTAAACTTCCTTTCTTTGGTAGTTTGATCATATAACCTTCTTCCCAGTCCTTAGGTATTTCTTCCCTCTCCCAATTTTTTCGAATAGATTATGTAACATCTTGGATGAGGTGTTAATATCTGCTTTGATGGCTTCCAATGGAATTTCATCTGGTCCTGTGGCTTTACCATTTTTTAATGGCTTGATGGTTTTCATTATTTCTTCTTTGCTTGGTTTTCCACAGTTAACGAATAACTCTTCTTCTGCTGGTAGTATATCTGGAGGATTATTTGAGTCTGTTCAAAAGTTCTTCAGAGTGTTCTTTCCATCTCTCCATTTGTTCCCTTATATTACTAAGCAGATTTCCTTTCTTATCTTTAATAAAGGCATTGATTTGTTTGTATTTTCCACTTAATTTCTTTGTGCTGTTGTACAGTTCTTTCATATTCAGTGAATTCTTATTCACCTTCTTATTAAGCTCGACATTTTGCTTTGATTTATCTCTTATCTAAACACATGGTACCACACCTTTTATATGTTCATACTGAACCCTATTCTGAGACATTTCTCTCCTTCCTCTTTTTTGGTACTCTTTATTCTTTCTGGTCAATTCTTTGTAATTCTCAAGCCCTTAGATACTTTCAGACATTATCAGTGTCTTTGCTGTCGAGGTAACCTAGACAGCGTTCCCCTCACTCGTGTATTTTTAGAACCCTTCACCATTTTCTTTAACATATTTCGATTATTTTTGTTTTGGATGTTTCGTTACTAGTTGGCTATGTAGGATTAGTTTTATTTACTTACATATCCGTGTGTGTGTGTGTTTTGTTTGTTCCTGCTGAAAGCCTATTGGGCCGAAATGTCGTTCGAATCTGTGTTGTCTACTAATCACGTAAAGCTTCTAACATACCATTTTTTCTATTTTTTTTCAATTTTCCCTCACATTCAGCTTTACTGCAGCTTCGCATTTTTATGCATTCATTTGCATTTCTTTGCCTTAACCCCTCAATTCTTTGTACTCTGTATATTCACACTGACCACATTGTGGACTTTTTTGGATATACGTACGTATATATATATATATATATGTATACATACATATAGGTGTGGTCATATGTATGTATATGTCTGTGTATACTTGTTCATACGGAGGTATGTGTAGGCATTGCAGGAGACATTATAGTTGCGGGAACCTACACAGTTCACACTCTGGTGGCTACCAAACCCCCCCTCCATAATTTTAGAAAGTTTCAAGTTCAGTTCACCTGTGCTGCTCGGGCCCTCCCATCACACTGGCTAGCCTTACCACACACATGGCGAGGCACATTAATTTTCTGACCTGGTCACAGTAAGCACGACAGATACATTTTTTTTTCTATTTTAGTATTGTTTTCTTGTTTAGATATTTCATTAGTAGTTGGCTAATTTTATTTGCTTACATTCTGTGTATGTGTTGTTTCATTGTTCCTGCTGAAGGCCTATTGAGCTGCAACATCATTTGATTTTGTGCTGTCTTGATTTTATATATCCACATTTCAAAGGCTTCAAAATTTCGGTTCTGTTTTCTTGTCTAATATCCATGAGATTACATAAAATTATAAATTACATACGGCTGGGTTAATATGCCTGTCCCTGCTCATGTCATATTATATTCATGTCAAGTTATATACAAACAGTTGCATCAATCATAGGCTCTAGGCCATGTGCCAAGGCCTGTCCTTTATGGACTACACCTTCTCTATAACTTGCCCAATGATGCACTGACTAGTCATATTCTCAATACTTAAAGCTGTAATCATACCGCTGTTGATATTTTTGTTTCCTTTCACCAACTGCCATGAATCTCCTTTTTTTATTCCCAATATTTGGAGTATACTCAACAAACCTTGACAAGGTAAAAGTAAACATTGGTAGGTTGTTTCACTGTACTCCTACCACATCGTAACATGAGGTCACTCACACACATTGTGTAACAGAGCGGGACACAAAGAAAGGGGATATCAGCAATATGTAAAATATGCCAGAGATAGAGACGAGTAATGTGAACTGAGTAAATGAGACATGGGATTGTGGTGAAAACAATGAGATAGGCACGAAAACCGCGACCGAAAGTGAGAAATTAGAAGAATAAATGTGAAAATAGTCAACATGAGACTAGGTGAGTTGAAATCATGATGTAAAAGAGAATTTTTAAAGTGTTATATCAAGTCAACATGAAACCCTTGAAATGTGGATTTATGGAAATTATTCAGGAGACAGAAAAGACAACAAATAATTCAGTTTTGAAACCCTTACGTTACTTATGCACGTGAGAGCTGGAAAAGAAATTAAAACAGAGCAAATAAAATAGAAGCATTCAAAAACACATGCCTCAAGAAAATAGTATAAAATGAATTCAAGACAAGTACAGAAGCAAAAGAAATGGTCATGCTTTCACCAATATCATCTTTATTAATAGGTGAGCACATGTCGACGAAGTGATGAAACGAGATAAAAAGAATATCTCAAAGCAAGCTCTCAAATTGGAAACAGAGGGACAAAGAAAAAATGTCAACCTAAAGAAACTCTAAAGAAAAGAACAAAATGAAAAGCAACAACAGTAGACATTAGCTCCCTTAAGGCTTAGAGGCTATTCCTGAAAAGGGACATGTGGCAAGATACAATGCAGGTCCTGTGCAAAGTCTGACACTTAATAGCAAAGATCTTCCATCATGGAAAGAGCAGAATGTCTGTCCTATGCCATCTTCAGCTCAAAAAAGATAACAGAAGTTTAGAAAAATCAGAAAATGAAGAAATACAACCTAAACAAGACATGACATTTTTGTAGCTACATAAAGATGCAAATTAACCTACAGAAAATTATCTTTAAGTGAAAATTACAAGGCAAACACGACAGGGGCAGACACAGACTAAAGTGACTGAGAATATCAGGTGATGGATAGGAGAACATAAGACAAAGTGTACCATTAAGGTAATTGGTAGTGGCAACCCATGGTAGCCAATCTTTGAATCAAAGATGGCACAAGACAATGATAATAATAACTACAAATAAATCAAGTCGTCGGGCATGCACACAATGAAAGTTAATGTGTAAAACAAAGTTTCCCATTCACAAAAATCTCCAAAAAATTATTTAAATTTAACTTAAAAAAAAAAAAAAAGAGCTAACTAACCTTATGATTGCGAATGTTCTGGATTCGCTCTTGAATGCTTTCATTTAAAAACTGAAAAACAAGTAACAGGCAATTTATCACATTTGATGAAACTAGCTTTTAGATTTCTTTTCTTCAAATATAACTTGTCTTTGTTAGAGAATATTACGTTTTCAATAAAGGTGGTAGAATTAATTGTAAATAAACGGCCTCAACTACATAATCTCACCTATCAGTAAAAGTTTGAGACCACCATGACGAGTAAAACACAAATCAGCAAATTTCTCATTGGTAACGAGTTTAGAGAACAATATTGAAGGTCCACAAATCAATAATTGCAATTTTATGAAGTGATAAAAAGTAATGAGGTAAATGTCAAGATTTAAAACCAAGCATCCTTACAGCCGAAATCACAAAAGCCATCAGATAAGCAAAGAGAAACAAAGCCCAGGAATTGACAACCTACCACTAAAGATAATTATAACCTCAAAATCAACAGGAGTAGATTAGTTGACAAGAATATTCAATAAAGCTTTGCAACAACAGGAAGCACCAAAAGACTTGAAACAAGCCATCAGAGTTCCAATATGGAAAAGGAAAGGCAGCAAGAAAGAGAGACTGCAATCAGTACAGAAGTATCACCTTACTAAGCCACACAGACAAATTGTAAGCCAAAATAATAGAAAAGAGGTTAAGACCAATTGTAGAACCTCAAATAAGCAGTGTACAAATGGGTTTCATAAGGAACAGAGGGTGTAATGATGCACTGTTTTCTTTGAAACAAGTGACAGAAAAAATAACTGAATACAGTCAAAGACTATACATAACATTCATAGAGCAAGAGAAAGTTTTCAATCACACACAACGAGAACAAATGTGGAACATGCAACATATGGCATCAACCAACATTTGATCAACTTGTGTAGAAATCTATATGACAACTGCACCAGCAAAGTAAAAATAGCAGCAGGCATAAAATACCTCTTCAAAATCAAAACAGGAGTAAAAACTCCTGGGATGCGTACTACCCACCACATGGACCTTAGACTCAATAAATATTAGAAAAATAACCACCACAGAAATGAAGTGTGTCAGACAATGGCAGGAAAAAGCCTGAGAGATAAGATCAGAAGCAAAGAGTTATGAAAAACACTAGGAATAGAACCAGCTATTGAATACATAAAGTGACAACTGATCAAGTGGTTCCGGCATGTGATAAAACATAGAGTGACAACTGATCAAGTGGTTCAGGCATGTGATAAGACAAAGTGACAACTTATCAAAGGGCACACGATCACTAAATGCTCCTAGTCTAGGCACACAACCACTAAATGCTCCTAGTCTAGGAACACAACCACTAAATGCTACTAGTCTAGGCACACAATCACTAAATGCTCCTAGTCTAGGAACACAACCACTAAATGCTCCTAGTCTAGGAACACAACCACTAAATGCTCCTAGTCTAGGCACACAACCACTAAATGCTCCTAGTCTAGGCACACAATCACTAAATGCTCCTAGTCTAGGCACACAATCACTAAATGCTCCTAGTCTAGGCACACAACCACTAAATGCTCCTAGTCTAGGCACACAATCACTAAATGCTCCTAGTCTAGGAACACAACCACTAAATGCTACTAGTCTAGGAACACAACCACTAAATGCTCCTAGTCTAGGCACACAACCACTAAATGCTCCTAGTCTAGGCACACAACCACTAAATGCTCCTAGTCTAGGAACACAATCACTAAATGCTCCTAGTCTAGGCACACAACCACTAAATGCTCCTAGTCTAGGCACACAACCACTAAATGCTACTAGTCTAGGCACACAACCACTAAATGCTACTAGTCTAGGAACACAATCACTAAATGCTCCTAGTCTAGGCACACAACCACTAAATGCTCCTAGTCTAGGCACACAACCACTAAATGCTCCTAGTCTAGGCACACAATCACTAAATGCTCCTAGTCTAGGCACACAACCACTAAATGCTACTAGTCTAGGAACACAACCACTAAATGCTACTAGTCTAGGAACACAATCACTAAATGCTCCTAGTCTAGGCACACAACCACTAAATGCTCCTAGTCTAAGCACACAACCACTAAATGCTCCTAGTCTAGGCACACAATCACTAAATGCTCCTAGTCTAGGCACACAACCACTAAATGCTACTAGTCTAGGAACACAATCACTAAATGCTCCTAGTCTAGGCACACAACCACTAAATGCTCCTAGTCTAGGCACACAACCACTAAATGCTCCTAGTCTAGGCACACAATCACTAAATGCTCCTAGTCTAGGAACACAACCACTAAATGCTCCTAGTCTAGGCACACAACCACTAAATGCTACTAGTCTAGGAACACAATCACTAAATGCTCCTAGTCTAGGAACACAACCACTAAATGCTACTAGTCTAGGAACACAACCACTAAATGCTCCTAGTCTAGGAACACAACCACTAAATGCTCCTAGTCTAGGCACACAACCACTAAATGCTACTAGTCTAGGAACACAATCACTAAATGCTCCTAGTCTAGGAACACAACCACTAAATGCTCCTAGTCTAGGCACACAACCACTAAATGCTCCTAGTCTAAGCACACAACCACTAAATGCTCCTAGTCTAGGCACACAACCACTAAATGCTCCTAGTCTAAGCACACAACCACTAAATGCTCCTAGTCTAAGCACACAACCACTAAATGCTCCTAGTCTAGGCACACAACCACTAAATGCTCCTAGTCTAAGCACACAACCACTAAATGCTCCTAGTCTAAGCACACAACCACTAAATGCTCCTAGTCTAAGCACACAACCACTAAATGCTCCTAGTCTAAGCACACAACCACTAAATGCTCCTAGTCTAGGCACACAACCACTAAATGCTCCTAGTCTAAGCACACAACCACTAAATGCTCCTAGTCTAAGCACACAACCACTAAATGCTCCTAGTCTAGGCACACAACCACTAAATGCTCCTAGTCTAAGCACACAACCACTAAATGCTCCTAGTCTAGGCACACAACCACTAAATGCTCCTAGTCTAGGCACACAACCACTAAATGCTCCTAGTCTAAGCACACAACCACTAAATGCTCCTAGTCTAAGCACACAACCACTAAATGCTCCTAGTCTAAGCACACAACCACTAAATGCTCCTAGTCCAGATGAAGAAGAAATTGTGTCCCCATTAGAAACATCATGAGGGTTGACATTTGAAGACATGAAGCCGTCAATAAAAAAACTAAAGAACAACAAAGGAACTAGAGATGGTGAAATATTAGAGAAAATATTAAAAGGGAAATATTAAAGGCTGGAGTAAAACCAAGGTTGTGTCATGTCACCAATGTTATTCAGGAATGTAAAGGATTGGGTCTTGCCAAAATGTAAAGGTGACAAGCTGATGACATTTGATTGGGCATCAAATAGACAAAATAATAAAATAGAAGAAAGACCTCAGATTTGCAGATGATCTGGTCCTCATTTAAGTTCAACACACTTATATTACCAAGATAAAATATATTGACTCCATCACTTTGTAGAGACTAATAAGTCCCAAGATCAACACAGAAACCAAAAAAAACTATGTCGATTTTACTGACACAGCGGCTGACATAAAACTAAATAAAGAGCTTCTACAACAAGTTACCTACTTATCGTACCAAAGGAGAAAACTGTCGCATGACGGAAACACAACAATTGAAATTATTATCCACATCATTGTTGCCAACAAGTGCCTTTTAGAATCTTGCTAGTATTTGGATATCAAAACCATTTAGCAAACACATAAAACTCAGATTGTTCAAACTCTTGTGTGATACCTGCGCTTACACAGAATCTGCGCTCTAGACTTTGAAAACAATTATCCGTGAAGACTTTCACTTCAACATTGAAAACAACAAATAATCATGTTCGACTCTGCGGTCGATCTGTCTCAATTAATCTGTGATATCAAGCAGCTCATCTCCACTAATCTGTGATATCAAGCAGCTCATCTCCACTAATCTGTGATATCTAGCAGCTCATCTCCACTAATCTGTGATATCTAGCAGCTCATCTCCACTAATCTGTGATATCTAGCAGCTCATCTCCACTAATCTGTGATATCTAGCAGCTCATCTCCACTAATCTGTGATATCTAGCAGCTCATCTCCACTAATCTGTGATATCTAGCAGCTCACCTCCACTAATCTGTGATATCTAGCAGCTCATCTCCACTAATCTGTGATATCTAGTGGTCCATCTCCTTTAATCTGTGATATCTAGCAGCTCATCTCCACTAATCTGTGATATCTAGCAGCTCATCTCACTAATCTGTGATATCTAGCAGCTCACCTCCACTAATCTGTGATATCTAGCAGCTCATCTCCACTAATCTGTGATATCTAGCAGCTCATCTCCACTAATCTGTGATATCTAGCAGCTCATCTCCACTAATCTGTGATATCTAGCAGCTCATCTCCACTAATCTGTGATATCTAGCAGCTCACCTCCACTAATCTGTGAAATCTAGCAGCTCATCTCCACTAATCTGTGATATCTAGCAGCTCATCTCCACTAATCTGTGATATCTAGCAGCTCATCTCCACTAATCTGTGATATCTAGCAGCTCATCTCCACTAATCTGTGATATCTAGCAGCTCATCTCCACTAATCTGTGATATCTAGCAGCTCATCTCCACTAATCTGTGATATCTAGCAGCTCATCTCCACTAATCTGTGATATCTAGCAGCTCATCTCCACTAATCTGTGATATCTAGCAGCTCACCTCCACTAATCTGTGATATCTAGCAGCTCATCTCCACTAATCTGTGATATCTAGCAGCTCACCTCCACTAATCTGTGATATCTAGCAGCTCATCTCCACTAATCTGTGATATCTAGTGGTCCATCTCCTTTAATCTGTGATATCTAGCAGCTCATCTCCACTAATCTGTGATATCTAGCAGCTCATCTCCACTAATCTATGATATCTAGCAGCTCACCTCCACTAATCTGTGATATCTAGCAGCTCATCTCCACTAATCTGTGATATCTAGCAGCTCACCTCCACTAATCTGTGATATCTAGCAGCTCATCTCCACTAATCTGTGATATCTAGTGGTCCATCTGTCTCCTTTGATCTGTGATATCTAGCAGCTCATCTCCACTAATCTGTGATATCTAGTGGTCCATCTCTTTAATCTGTGATATCTAGCAGTTCATCTCCACTAATCTGTGATATCTAGTGGTCCATCTGTCTCCTTTGATCTGTGATATATCTAGCAATCCATCTCCTTTGATCTGTGATATCAAGCAGTCCATCTCCTCTGATCTGTGATATATCTAGTGATCCATTTCCTTTTATCTGTGCTATATCTAGTGATCCATTTCCTTTGATCTGTGATATATCTAGCGGTCCATCTTCTCTGATCTGTGATATATCTAGAGGTCCATCTCCTCTGATCTGTGATATATCTAGAGGTCCATCTCCTCTGATCTGTGATATATCTAGCGGTCCATCTCCTCTGATCTGTGATATATCTAGAGGTCCATCTCCTCTGATCTGTGATATATCTAGAGGTCCATCTCCTCTGATCTGTGATATATCTAGAGGTCCATCTCCTCTGATCTGTGATATATCTAGAGGTCCATCTCCTCTGATCTGTGATATATCACTCACTCATAATCACAGATGAAGAGACTTTGTCCATGACCTAGGCTACAAAAAAAGGGGACAGCTTTGATCGATTGACAATATAAATAAACCACAGGGAACAGGCAAATAAAACACTGGGAAAGGCAAATAAAACATGGAACAGGTAAATAAAACACAGGGAACAGGCAAATAAAACAGGGAACAGGTAAATAAAACACTGGGAACAGGTAAACAAAACACAGGGAACAGGCAAATAAACAATGAGAACAGGCAAATAAAACATTGTGAACAGGCAAATAAAACACTGGGAACAGGCAAATAAAACACTGGGAACAGGCAAATAAAACACTGGGAACAGGCAAATAAACACAGGGAACAGGCAAATAAAACACTGGGAACAGGCAAATAAACAATGAGAACAGGCAAATAAACAATGAGAACAGCAAATAAAACATTGGAAACAGGCAAATAAAGCACTGGGAACAGGCAAATAAAACACAGGGAACAAGCAAATAAAACACAGGGAACAGGCAAATAAAACACTGGGAACAGGCAAATAAAACACTGGGAACAGGCAAATAAAACACAGGGAACAGGCAAATAAATCATTGAGAGCAGGCAAATAAAACGGAACAGGCAAATAAAACGGAACAGGCAAATAAAACTCAGGGAACAGGCAAATAAAACACTGGGAACATGCAAATAAAACACTGGGAACAGGCAAATAAAACACAGGGAACATGCAAATAAACCACAGGGAACAAGCAAATAAAACACAGGGAACAGGCAAATAAAACACAGGGAACAGGCAAATAAAACACAGGGAACAGGCAAATAAAACACTGGGAACAGGCAAATAAAACACTGGGAACAGGCAAATAAACAATGAGAACAGGCAAATAAAACATTGGAAACAGGCAAATAAAGCACTGGGAACAGGCAAATAAAACACAGGGAACAAGCAAATAAAACACAGGGAACAGGCAAATAAAACACTGGAAACAGGCAAATAAAACACTGGGAACAGGCAAATAAAACACAGGGAACATGCAAATAAAACACAGGGAACAGGCAAATAAATCATTGAGAGCAGGCAAATAAAACGGAACAGGCAAATAAAACACAGGGAACAAGCAAATAAAACACAGGGAACAGGCAAATAAAACACTGGGAACATGCAAATAAAACACAGGGAACAAGCAAATAAAACACAAAGAACAGGCAAATAAAACACAGGGAACAGGTAAATAAAACAGGGAACAGGCAAATAAAACACAGGGAACAGGCAAATAAAACACAGGGAACAGGCAAATAAAACACAGGGAACAGACAAATAAAACACTGGGAAAAGGCAAACAAATCATTGGGAGCAGGCAAATAAAACACTGGGGAAAAGGCAATAAAACACTGGGGAACAGGCAAATAAAACACTGGGGAAAAGGCAAATAAAATACTGGGAACAGGCAAATAAAACACTGATTGATGGCAGCTTCATAATCTGGAATTAATAGGAAATGTACTCAGTTTTCTTACAGGTTGGTACTCATTGAGGTGGCGAGAGAGGTAATCCAAGCAGTTGTCTCTGATACGTCCATGCCAATGTTGTGTGTAGAACAACTGTGGACACAAATAACATTTATTTATGCTTATGTGCATTGTTATATGTACAACTGTAGAGCAATGTTAGTTGCAAACTACCCAAAACAGACAGTCACACTGGAATTGAAGTTGATTTTAAATAAAACTGTGGAGGCGAACGCGCGCCTCCCAGCACCAGAGCTGGAAGTTGTCAGCAACCCACAGCTGATAGCTTGTGCCAGGATCAGTGAACCAGAACCACCAGACCCTGCTCCACCTCTCCGTGGTGCCTCCAGTAACAGACTAACCTGTCTAGTCTGGCCAAGTGAGCAGGGATCGAAGAGGGAAGACAACCCAGTACTCAAAAATGTCATGCTGAAGTCAGATGTGTTGGGCCGAAAGGAGCAAATATAACAGTTATACTGCAAACCACAACACAACGCAGACACATCCACTTAACGTCCTTTTAAGGACGGATTATGAAGAGGAATTCTACAGTCTACGAATACTCTAGAATACTTTAGTCATCGGGCGAACACAAGCAAGCAATCAAAAACAACTGTCAAACATTATTTGAACTAAAACAGAATTTAAGCAAATATTAAAATTGATTCTAACTTAAAATATCAACAGAAATAGTTGAAACTAGTGCACAAGTAAGAGAAATAATCATGAAGCAATATTTGTAATAAGAAAGAAGGTGGGCACATGTTATGAGAAGAGATAACCAGAAATCTCAAAGCAAGTCCTCACTCAACAAGAAACAGCAAGTAAAAAAAAATAAAAAATAAAAGGTCCAACTAGAATGACCTAATAAGAGGCAATAACAGCGGGCGTCAACTTCTATACTGAGACTGAGAGATTTCTCAGTGCAGAAACATATAGCAAGACACACTGTGGGTCCTGTGCAAAGTTTGACAGTTCTATGTGGATAACAGTAACAAATCATTGTTCAATACATGAGTTCTTATTTTTTTTTTAATACTTTGTATGGTCTTTGTCTGGAAAGGAACTAACTTAAACTAAAACAGACTGTATTAGAATTAATGAACTGAAGCAAACTATCTGTGTCATGACTGTTAAATGGATTGGCTGCATCCTGTGAGAAATGTGAATTTACCATCTAATTTAAAAGGATATAAACAAACCAGAGTTTGTAGAAGATATATTCATCTGGGATCCACCACTACCAACAATCTCTCATTATATACAACCCCACCCTTCAGAATGTCAAGAAGTTAAGGTGCCAAAAGACTTGCTCGATGTAGTCTTTCTCTGATGACCAGATTGCTGCAAAGCTCTATATGAAGACATTCCTGTTACTATTAAAACTCAAAAAGAAAGAATTGACATTGTCTCAGTAACAGCTTGGCACAAAGTGTGAAATAACAAGTAGCTCGGCAAAGAGTATGAAATAACAAGTCGATTAGCACAGAGTGTGAAATAACAAGTAGCTCAGCACAGTGTGTGAAATAACAAGTAGCTCAGCACAGAGTGTGAAATAACAAGTAGCTCAGCACAGGGTGTGAAATAACAAGTAGCTCAGCACAGAGTGTAAAATAACAAGTAGCTCAGCACAGGGTGTGAAATAACAAGTAGCTCAGCACAGAGTGTGAAATAACAAGTAGCTCAGCGCAGGGCATGAAATAACAAGTAGCTCAGCACAGGGTGTGAAATAACAAGTAGCTCAGCATAGAGTGTGAAATAGCAAGTAGCTCAGCACAGGGCATGAAATAACAAGTAGCTCAGCACAGGGCGTGAAATAACAAGTAGCTCATCACAGGGCGTGAAAAAACAAGTGGCTCAGCACAGAATGTGAAATAACAAGTAGCTCAGCACAGAGTGTAAAATAACAAGTTGCTCAGCACAGAGTGTAAAATAACAAGTTGCTCAGCACAGAGTGTAAAATAACAAGTAGCTCAGCACAGAGTGTAAAATAACACGTTGCTCAGCACAGAGTGTAAAATAACAAGTAGCTCAGCACAGGGTGTGAAATAACAAGTAGCTCAGCACAGAGTGTAAAATAACAAGTAGCTCAGCACAGAGTGTAAAATAACAAGTAGCTCAGCACAGAGTGTAAAATAACAAGTAGCTCAGCACAGAGTGTAAAATAACAAGTAGCTCAGCACAGAGTGTAAAATAACAAGTAGCTCAGCACAGGGTGTAAAATAACAAGTAGCTCAGCACAAGGTGTGAAATAAGTAGCTCAGCACAGGGTATGAAATAACAAGTAACTCAGCACGGGGTGTGAAATAACAAGTAGCTCAGCACAGTGTAAAATAACAAGTAGCTCAGCACAGGGCGTGAAATAACAAGTAGCTCAGCACAGAATGTGAAATAAAGTAGCTCAGCACAGAGTGTGAACTAACAAGTAGCTCAGCTCAGAGTGTGAACTAACAAGTAGCTCAGTGCAGGGTGTGAAATAACAAGTAGCTCAGCACAGGGTGTGAAATAACAAGTAGCTCAGCACAAGGTGTGAAATAACAAGTAGCTCAGCACAGAGTGTGAAATAACAAGTAGCTCAGCACAGGGTGTGAAATACCAAGTAGCTCAGCACAGAGTGTGAAATAACAAGTAGCTCAGCACAGAGTGTGAAATAACAAGTAGCTCAGCACAGAGTGTGAAATAACAAGTAGCTCAGCACAGAGTGTGAACTAACAAGGAGCTCAGCACAGAGTGTGAAATAACAAGTAGCTCAGCGCAGGGCATGAAATAACAAGTAGCTCAGCACAGAGTGTGAAATAACAAGTAGTTCAGCACAGGGCGTGAAATAACTAGTAGCTCAGCACAGGGCGTGAAATAACAAGTAGCTCAGCACAGAGTGTGAAATAACAAGTAGCTCAGAACAAGGTGTGAAATAACAAGTAGCTCAGCACAGAGTGTAAAATAACAAGTAGCTCAGCACAGAGTGTGAAATAACAAGTAGCTCAGCACAGAGTGTGAAATATCAACATGTAGCTCGGCACAGATTGTATAACTCTCTACCACCCAGTGGCAGCATCTCTCTCTACCACCAAGTGGCAGAATCTCTCTCTGCCACTGAAGTGGCACCATATATCTCTCTTAAACCACCCAGAGCAGCATATCTCTCTGTCTCTCTACCACCCAGTAGCAGCATTCTCTCTCTACCACCCAGTGGCATAATCTCTCTCTCTCTACCACCCAGTTGCAGCATCACTCTCTACCACCATTTGGGAGCATCTCTCTCTACTACCCATTGGGAACATAGCACTCTACCACCCAGCAGGAACGTCTCTATCTACCACCCAGCAGGAACATCTCTATCTACCACCCAGTGGGAACATAGCACTCTACCATCCAGCAAGAACATCTCTATCTACTACCCAGTGGGAACATAGCACTCTACCATCCAGCAAGAACATCTCTATCTACTACCCAGTGGGAACATAACACTGTACCATCCAGTAAGAACATCTCTTAATCTACTACCCAGAGGGAACATAGCACTCTACCATCCAGCAAGAACATAGCAATCTACCACCAAACAGGAAAATCTCACTCTACCACCAAACAGGAACATCTCACTCTACCATCAAACAGGAACATCTCACTCTACCATCAAACAGGAACATCTCACTCTATCATCAAACAGAAACATCTCACTCTATCATCAAACAGGAACATCTCAATCTACCATCAAACAGGAACATTTCACTCCACCACCAAACAGGAACATCTCACTCTACCATTCAGTAGGAACATAGCACTCTACCACCAAACAGGAACATATCACTCTATAATTCAGCAGAAACATCTCACTCTACCACCCAGCAGAAACATCTCACTCTACCACCCAGCAAGAACAAAGCACTCCACCACCAAACATGAACATCTCACTCTACTGTTCAGCAGGAACATAGCACTCTACCATCAAACAGGAACATATCACTCTATCATTCAGCAGAAACATCTCACTATACCACCCAGCAAAAACAAAGCACTCTACCACCCAGCAAAAACAAAGCACTCTACCACCCAGCAGAAACATCTCACTCTACCACCCAGCAAGAACAAAGCACTCTACCACCCAGCAAGAACAAAGCACTCTACCACCCAGCAGGAACATAGCACTCTACCACCAAACAGGAACATATCACTCTACCACCAGCAGGAACATCTCACTCTACAACCCAGCAGAAACATCTCACTCTACCGCCCAGCAGAAACATCTCACTCTACCGCCCAGCAGGATCATCTCACTCTACCATCCAGCATGATCATCTCACTCTACCATCCAGCATGATCATCTCACTCTACCATCCAGCATGATCATCTCACTCTACCATTCAGCATGATCATCTCACTCTACCATCTTGCGAAATCATCTCACTCTACCATCCAGCACAATCACCTCACTCTACCATCCAGCAGGAACATCTCACTCTACAATACAGCATGATCATCTCACTCTATCATCCTGCAAGATCACCTCCCTCTATCATCCAGCAGGAACATCCCACTCTACCATCCAGCATGATCATCTCACTCTACCATCCTGCAATATCATCTCACTCTACCATCCTGTAATATCATCACACTCTACCATCCTGCAATATCATCTCACTCTACCATCCAGCACGATCACCTCAGTCTACCACCCAGCATGATCATCTCACTCTACCATCAAGCAGGAACATCTCACTCTACCATCCAGCATGATCACTTCACTCTACCATCCAGCATGATCATCTCAGTCTACCATCCAGCAAGTTCATCTCACTCTACCATCCAGCAAGTTCATCTCACTCTACCATCAAGCAGGAACATCTCACTCTACCACCCAGCACGATCATCTCACTCTACCATCCAGCAGGAACATGTCACTCTACCATTCATAAGGAACATCTCACACTACCATCCAGCAGGAACATCTCACACTACCATCCAGCAGGAACATCTCACTCTACCATCCAGCAGGAACATGTCACTCTACCATTCATAAGGAACATCTCACACTACCATCCAGCAGGAACATCTCACACTACCATCCAGCAGGAACATCTCACTCTACCATCCAGCATGATCATCTCACTCTACCATCCAGCATGATCATCTCACTCTACCATCCAGCAAGATCACCTCACTCTACCATCCAGCATGATCACCTCACTCTACCATCCAGCATGATCATCTCACTCTACGATCCAGCATGATCATATCACTCTACCATCCAGCATGATCATCTCACTCTACCATCCAGCATGATCATCTCACTCTACCATCCAGCATGATCATATCACTCTACCATCCAGCATGATCATCTCACTCTACCATCCAGCAAGATCACCTCACTCTACTATCCAGCATGATCACCTCACTCTACCATCCAGCATGATCATCTCACTCTACCATCCAGCATGATCATCTCACTCTACCATCAAGCAGGAATATCTCACTCTACCATCAAGCAGGAACATCTCACTCTACCATCAAGCAGGAACATCTCACTCTACCATCAAGCAGGAACATCTCACTCTACCATCCAGAAGGATTATCTCTTTTTACCACCAGTTGGAGCATATCTCTCTCCACCACCCAGTGGGAGCATCTCTCTCTGCCACACGGTGAATACATCTCTCTGCCACCCACTGGAAGCATCTCTCTACCACCCAGTGGGAGCTTCTCTCTCTGCCACACAGTGGGAGAATCTCTCACTACCATCAAGTGGGGGCTTCTCTCTCTACCACCAAGTGGGAGCAATCTCTTTCTACCACCCAGGGGAAGCAACTCTCTCTACCTCCCAGTGGGAACATTTCTCTTCTACGATCCAGTGGGAGCATCTCTCCCTACCCCCCAGTGGGAATATCTCTCTCTAACACAGTGGGAGCATTTCTCTCTCTCTCTCTCTCTCTCTCTCTCTACAACCAAGTGGGAGCATCTCTGTCTCTCATCCACCCATTTGGAGCATCTCTCTTTATAACATCCACTGCCAGCATCTCTCTCCCTACCACCCAGTACCAGCATCTCTGTATCTACCACCCAGTCGCAGGATCTCTCTTTCTCTACCACACAGTTGTAGCATCTCTTTTACTGCCACCCAGTGGCAGCATCTCTCTTACTGCCACCCAGTGGCAGCATCTCTCTTACTGCCACCCAGTGGCAGCATCTCTCTTACTAACACCCAGTGGCAGTATCTCTCTTACTAACACCCAGTGGCAGCATCTCTCTTACTGCCACCCAGTGGCAGCATCTCTCTTACTGCCACCCAGTGGCAGCATCTCTCTTACTAACACCCAGTGGCAGCCCAGTGGGAGCATCTCTCTACCACCCAGTGGCAGCATCTCTCTTACTAACACCCAGTGGCAGCCCAGTGGGAGCATCTCTCTACCACCCAGTGGCAGCATCTCTCTTACTACCACCCAGTGGCAGCATCTCTCTTACTAACACCCAGTGGCAGCCCAGTGGGAGCATCTCTCTACCACCCAGTGGCAGCATCTCTCTTACTACCACCCAGTGGCAGCATCTCTCTTACTACCACCCAGTGGCAGCATCTCTCTTACTACCACCCAGTGGCAGCATCTCTCTTACTACCACCCAGTGGCAGCATCTCTCTTACTACCACCCAGTGGGAGCATCTCTCTTACTACCACCCAGTGGGAGCATCTCTCTTACTACCACCCAGTGGCAGCATCTCTCTTATTACCACCCAGTGGCAGCATCTCTCTTACTACCACCCAGTGGGAGCATCTCTCTTACTACCACCCAGTGGGAGCATCTCTCTTACTACCACCCAGTGGCAGCATCTCTCTTACTACCACCCAGTGGCAGCATCTCTCTTACTACCACCCAGTGGCAGCATCTCTCTTACTACCACCCAGTGGCAGCATCTCTCTTACTACCACCAGTGGGAGCATCTCTCTTACTACCACCCAGTGGCAGCATCTCTCTTACTACCACCCAGTGGCAGCATCTCTCTTATTACCACCCAGTGGCAGCATCTCTCTTACTGCCACCCAGTGGCAGCCCAGTGGCAGCAATTCTCTTATTACCACCCAGTGGCAGCATCTCTCTTACTGCCACCCAGTGGCAGCATCTCTCTTACTGCCACCCTGTGGCAGCATCTCTCTTATTACCACCCAGTGGCAGCATCTCTCTTACTACCACCCAGTGGCAGCATCTCTCTTATTACCACCCAGTGGGAGCATCTCTCTTAATGCCACCCAGTGGCAGCATCTCTCTTACTACCACCCAGTGGCAGCATCTCTCTTACTACCACCCAGTGGCAGCATCTCTCTTACTACCACCCAGTGGCAGCATCTCTCTTACTGCCACCAGTGGCAGCATCTCTCTTACTACCACCCAGTGGCAGCATCTCTCTTACTGCCACCCAGTGGCAGCATCACTCTTACTGCCACCCAGTGGCAGCATCTCTCTTACTGCCACCCAGTGGCAGCATCTCTCTTACTACCACCCAGTGGCAGCATCTCTCTTACTACCACCCAGTGGCAGCATCTCTCTTACTACCACCCAGTGGCAGCATCTCTCTTACTACCACCCAGTGGCAGCATCTCTCTTACTACACCCAGTGGCAGCATCTCTCTTACTGCCACCCAGTGGCAGCATCTCTCTTACTGCCACCCAGTGGCAGCATCTCTCTTACTGCCACCCAGTGGCAGCATCTCTCTTACTAACACCCAGTGGCAGCCCAGTGGGAGCATCTCTCTACCACCCAGTGGCAGCATCTCTCTTACTAACACCCAGTGGCAGCCCAGTGGGAGCATCTCTCTACCACCAGTGGCAGCATCTCTCTTACTACCACCCAGTGGCAGCATCTCTCTTACTAACACCCAGTGGCAGCCCAGTGGGAGCATCTCTCTACCACCCAGTGGCAGCATCTCTCTTACTACCACCAGTGGCAGCATCTCTCTTACTACCACCCAGTGGCAGCATCTCTCTTACTACCACCCAGTGGCAGCATCTCTCTTACTACCACCCAGTGGCAGCATCTCTCTTACTACCACCCAGTGGGAGCATCTCTCTTACTACCACCCAGTGGGAGCATCTCTCTTACTACCACCCAGTGGCAGCATCTCTCTTATTACCACCCAGTGGCAGCATCTCTCTTACTACCACCCAGTTGGAGCATCTCTCTTACTACCACCCAGTGGGAGCATCTCTCTTACTACCACCCAGTGGCAGCATCTCTCTTACTACCACCCAGTGGCAGCATCTCTCTTACTACCACCCAGTGGCAGCATCTCTCTTACTACCACCCAGTGGCAGCATCTCTCTTACTACCACCCAGTGGGAGCATCTCTCTTACTACCACCCAGTGGCAGCATCTCTCTTACTACCACCCAGTGGCAGCATCTCTCTTATTACCACCCAGTGGCAGCATCTCTCTTACTGCCACCCAGTGGCAGCCCAGTGGCAGCAATTCTCTTATTACCACCCAGTGGCAGCATCTCTCTTACTGCCACCCAGTGGCAGCATCTCTCTTACTGCCACCCTGTGGCAGCATCTCTCTTATTACCACCCAGTGGCAGCATCTCTCTTACTACCACCCAGTGGCAGCATCTCTCTTATTACCACCCAGTGGGAGCATCTCTCTTAATGCCACCCAGTGGCAGCATCTCTCTTACTACCACCCAGTGGCAGCATCTCTCTTACTACCACCCAGTGGCAGCATCTCTCTTACTACCACCCAGTGGCAGCATCTCTCTTACTGCCACCCAGTGGCAGCATCTCTCTTACTACCACCCAGTGGCAGCATCTCTCTTACTGCCACCCAGTGGCAGCATCACTCTTACTGCCACCCAGTGGCAGCATCTCTCTTACTGCCACCCAGTGGCAGCATCTCTCTTACTACCACCCAGTGGCAGCATCTCTCTTACTACCACCCAGTGGCAGCATCTCTCTTACTACCACCCAGTGGCAGCATCTCTCTTACTACCACCCAGTGGCAGCATCTCTCTTACTACCACCCAGTGGCAGCATCTCTCTTACTGCCACCCAGTGGCAGCCCAGTGGCAGCATCTCTCTTACTACCACCCAGTGGCAGCATCTCTCTTACTACCACCCAGTGGCAGCCCAGTGGCAGCATCTCTCTTACTACCACCCAGTGGCAGCATCTCTCTTACTACCACCCAGTGGCAGCCCAGTGGCAGCATCTCTCTACCACCCAGTGGCAGCATCTCTCTTACTACCACCAGTGGCAGCATCTCTCTTACTACCACCCAGTGGCAGCATCTCTCTTACTACCACCCAGTGGCAGCATCTCTCTTACTACCACCCAGTGGCAGCATCTCTCTTACTACCACCCAGTGGCAGCATCTCTCTTACTACCACCCAGTGGCAGCATCTCTCTTACTACCACGCAGTGGCAGCATCTCTCTTACTACCACCCAGTGGCAGCCCAGTGGGAGCATCTCTCTTACTGCCACCCAGTGGCAGCCCAGTGGGAGCATCTCTCTTACTGCCACCCAGTGGCAGCCCAGTGGGAGCATCTCTCTTACTGCCACCCAGTGGCAGCCCAGTGGGAGCATCTCTCTTACTGCCACCCAGTGGGAGCATCTCTATCTACCACCCAGTGTCAGCATCTCTCTTACTACCAACCAGTGGCAGCCCAGTGGCAGCATCTCTCTTACTGCCACCCAGTGGGAGCATCTCTATCTACCACCCAGTGGCAGCATCTCTCTTACTGCCACCCAGTGGGAGCATCTCTCTTACTACCACCCAGTGGCAGCATCTCTCTTACTACCACCCAGTGGCAGCATCTCTCTTACTACCACCCAGTGGCAGCATCTCTCTTACTGCCACCCAGTGGCAGCATCTCTCTTACTGCCACCCAGTGGCAGCATCTCTCTTACTGCCACAAAGTGGCAGCATCTCTCTTACTACCACCCAGTGGCAGCATCTCTCTTACTGCCACCCAGTGGCAGCATATCTCTTACTACCACCCAGTGGCAGCATCTCTCTTACTACCACCCAGTGGCAGCATCTCTCTTACTACCACCCAGTGGCAGCATCTCTCTTACTACCACCCAGTGGCAGCATCTCTCTTACTGCCACCCAGTGGCAGCATCTCTCTTACTGCCACCCAGTGGCAGCATCTCTCTTACTGCCACCCAGTGGCAGCATCTCTCTTACTACCACCCAGTGGCAGCATCTCTCTTACTGCCACCCAGTGGCAGCATCTCTCTTACTGCCACCCAGTGGCAGCATCTCTCTTACTACCACCCAGTGGCAGCATCTCTCTTGCTGCCACCCAGTGGCAGCATCTTCTTACTGCCACCCAGTGGCAGCATCTCTCTTACTACCACCCAGTGGCAGCATCTCTCTTACTGCCACCCAGTGGCAGCATCTCTCTTACTACCACCCAGTGGCAGCCCAGTGGCAGCATCTCTCTTACTGCCACCCAGTGGCAGCATCTCTCTTACTGCCACCCAGTGGCAGCATCTCTCTTACTGCCACCCAGTGGCAGCATCTCTCTTACTACCACCCAGTGGCAGCATCTCTCTTACTGCCACCCAGTGGCAGCATCTCTCTTACTGCCACCCAGTGGCAGCATCTCTCTTACTGCCACCCAGTGGCAGCATCTCTCTTACTGCCACCCAGTGGCAGCATCTCTCTTACTACCACCCAGTGGCAGCATCTCTCTTACTACCACCCAGTGGCAGCCCAGTGGCAGCATCTCTCTTACTGCCACCCAGTGGCAGCATCTCTCTTACTGCCACCCAGTGGCAGCATCTCTCTTACTACCACCCAGTGGCAGCATCTCTCTTACTGCCACCCAGTGGCAGCATCTCTCTTACTACCACCCAGTGGCAGCATCTCTCTTACTACCACCCAGTGGCAGCATCTCTCTTACTACCACCCAGTGGCAGCATCTCTCTTACTACCACCCAGTGGCAGCCCAGTGGCAGCATCTCTCTTACTGCCACCCAGTGGCAGCATCTCTCTTACTGCCACCCAGTGGCAGCATCTCTCTTACTAACACCCAGTGGCAGCTCAGTGGGAGCATCTCTCTACCACCCAGTGGCAGCATCTCTCTTACTACCACCCAGTAGCAGCATCTCTCTTACTACCACCCAGTGGCAGTATCTCTCTTACTACCACCCAGTGGCAGCATCTCTCTTACTACCACCCAGTGGCAGCATCTCTCTTACTACCACCAGTGGGAGCATCTCTCTTACTACCACCCAGTGGGAGCATCTCTCTTACTACCACCCAGTGGGAGCATCTTTCTTACTACCACCCAGTGGCAGCATCTCTCTTACTACCACCCAGTGGCAGCATCTCTCTTACTACCACCCAGTGGGAGCATCTCTCTTACTACCACCCAGTGGGAGCATCTCTCTTACTACCACCCAGTGGCAGCATCTCTCTTACTACCACCCAGTGGCAGCATCTCTCTTACTACCACCCAGTGGGAGCATCTCTCTTACTACCACCCAGTGGCAGCATCTCTCTTACTACCACCCAGTGGCAGCATCTCTCTTATTACCACCCAGTGGCAGCATCTCTCTTACTGCCACCCAGTGGCAGCCCAGTGGCAGCATCTCTCTTATTACCACCCAGTGGAAGCATCTCTCTTACTGCCACCCAGTGGCAGCATCTCTCTTACTGCCACCCAGTGGCAGCATCTCTCTTATTACCACCCAGTGGCAGCATCTCTCTTACTACCACCCAGTGGCAGCATCTCTCTTACTAACACCCAGTGGCAGCCCAGTGGGAGCATCTCTCTACCACCCAGTGGCAGCATCTCTCTTACTACCACCCAGTGGCAGCATCTCTCTTACTAACACCCAGTGGCAGCCCAGTGGGAGCATCTCTCTACCACCCAGTGGCAGCATCTCTCTTACTACCACCCAGTGGCAGCATCTCTCTTACTACCACCCAGTGGCAGCATCTCTCTTACTACCACCCAGTGGCAGCATCTCTCTTACTACCACCAGTGGCAGCATCTCTCTTACTACCACCCAGTGGGAGCATCTCTCTTACTACCACCCAGTGGGAGCATCTCTCTTACTACCACCCAGTGGCAGCATCTCTCTTATTACCACCCAGTGGCAGCATCTCTCTTACTACCACCCAGTGGGAGCATCTCTCTTACTACCACCCAGTGGGAGCATCTCTCTTACTACCACCCAGTGGCAGCATCTCTCTTACTACCACCCAGTGGCAGCATCTCTCTTACTACCACCCAGTGGCAGCATCTCTCTTACTACCACCCAGTGGCAGCATCTCTCTTACTACCACCCAGTGGGAGCATCTCTCTTACTACCACCCAGTGGCAGCATCTCTCTTACTACCACCCAGTGGCAGCATCTCTCTTATTACCACCCAGTGGCAGCATCTCTCTTACTGCCACCCAGTGGCAGCCCAGTGGCAGCATTCTCTTATTACCACCCAGTGGCAGCATCTCTCTTACTGCCACCCAGTGGCAGCATCTCTCTTACTGCCACCCTGTGGCAGCATCTCTCTTATTACCACCCAGTGGCAGCATCTCTCTTACTACCACCCAGTGGCAGCATCTCTCTTATTACCACCCAGTGGGAGCATCTCTCTTAATGCCACCCAGTGGCAGCATCTCTCTTACTACCACCCAGTGGCAGCATCTCTCTTACTACCACCCAGTGGCAGCATCTCTCTTACTACCACCCAGTGGCAGCATCTCTCTTACTGCCACCCAGTGGCAGCATCTCTCTTACTACCACCCAGTGGCAGCATCTCTCTTACTGCCACCCAGTGGCAGCATCTCTCTTACTGCCACCCAGTGGCAGCATCTCTCTTACTGCCACCCAGTGGCAGCATCTCTCTTACTACCACCCAGTGGCAGCATCTCTCTTACTACCACCCAGTGGCAGCATCTCTCTTACTACCACCCAGTGGCAGCATCTCTCTTACTACCACCCAGTGGCAGCATCTCTCTTACTACCACCCAGTGGCAGCATCTCTCTTACTGCCACCCAGTGGCAGCATCTCTCTTACTGCCACCCAGTGGCAGCATCTCTCTTACTGCCACCCAGTGGCAGCATCTCTCTTACTAACACCCAGTGGCAGCCCAGTGGGAGCATCTCTCTACCACCCAGTGGCAGCATCTCTCTTACTAACACCCAGTGGCAGCCCAGTGGGAGCATCTCTCTACCACCCAGTGGCAGCATCTCTCTTACTACCACCCAGTGGCAGCATCTCTCTTACTAACACCCAGTGGCAGCCCAGTGGGAGCATCTCTCTACCACCCAGTGGCAGCATCTCTCTTACTACCACCCAGTGGCAGCATCTCTCTTACTACCACCCAGTGGCAGCATCTCTCTTACTACCACCCAGTGGCAGCATCTCTCTTACTACCACCCAGTGGCAGCATCTCTCTTACTACCACCCAGTGGGAGCATCTCTCTTACTACCACCCAGTGGGAGCATCTCTCTTACTACCACCCAGTGGCAGCATCTCTCTTATTACCACCCAGTGGCAGCATCTCTCTTACTACCACCCAGTTGGAGCATCTCTCTTACTACCACCCAGTGGAGCATCTCTCTTACTACCACCCAGTGGCAGCATCTCTCTTACTACCACCCAGTGGCAGCATCTCTCTTACTACCACCCAGTGGCAGCATCTCTCTTACTACCACCCAGTGGCAGCATCTCTCTTACTACCACCCAGTGGGAGCATCTCTCTTACTACCACCCAGTGGCAGCATCTCTCTTACTACCACCCAGTGGCAGCATCTCTCTTATTACCACCCAGTGGCAGCATCTCTCTTACTGCCACCCAGTGGCAGCCCAGTGGCAGCAATTCTCTTATTACCACCCAGTGGCAGCATCTCTCTTACTGCCACCCAGTGGCAGCATCTCTCTTACTGCCACCCTGTGGCAGCATCTCTCTTATTACCACCCAGTGGCAGCATCTCTCTTACTACCACCCAGTGGCAGCATCTCTCTTATTACCACCCAGTGGGAGCATCTCTCTTATGCCACCCAGTGGCAGCATCTCTCTTACTACCACCCAGTGGCAGCATCTCTCTTACTACCACCCAGTGGCAGCATCTCTCTTACTACCACCCAGTGGCAGCATCTCTCTTACTGCCACCCAGTGGCAGCATCTCTCTTACTACCACCCAGTGGCAGCATCTCTCTTACTGCCACCCAGTGGCAGCATCTCTCTTACTGCCACCCAGTGGCAGCATCTCTCTTACTGCCACCCAGTGGCAGCATCTCTCTTACTACCACCCAGTGGCAGCATCTCTCTTACTACCACCCAGTGGCAGCATCTCTCTTACTACCACCCAGTGGCAGCATCTCTCTTACTACCACCCAGTGGCAGCATCTCTCTTACTACCACCCAGTGGCAGCATCTCTCTTACTGCCACCCAGTGGCAGCCCAGTGGCAGCATCTCTCTTACTACCACCCAGTGGCAGCATCTCTCTTACTACCACCCAGTGGCAGCCCAGTGGCAGCATCTCTCTTACTACCACCCAGTGGCAGCATCTCTCTTACTACCACCCAGTGGCAGCCCAGTGGCAGCATCTCTCTACCACCCAGTGGCAGCATCTCTCTTACTACCACCCAGTGGCAGCATCTCTCTTACTACCACCCAGTGGCAGCATCTCTCTTACTACCACCCAGTGGCAGCATCTCTCTTACTACCACCCAGTGGCAGCATCTCTCTTACTACCACCCAGTGGCAGCATCTCTCTTACTACCACCCAGTGGCAGCATCTCTCTTACTACCACGCAGTGGCAGCATCTCTCTTACTACCACCCAGTGGCAGCCCAGTGGGAGCATCTCTCTTACTGCCACCCAGTGGCAGCCCAGTGGGAGCATCTCTCTTACTGCCACCCAGTGGCAGCCCAGTGGGAGCATCTCTCTTACTGCCACCCAGTGGCAGCCCAGTGGGAGCATCTCTCTTACTGCCACCCAGTGGGAGCATCTCTATCTACCACCCAGTGTCAGCATCTCTCTTACTACCAACCAGTGGCAGCCCAGTGGCAGCATCTCTCTTACTGCCACCCAGTGGGAGCATCTCTATCTACCACCCAGTGGCAGCATCTCTCTTACTGCCACCCAGTGGGAGCATCTCTCTTACTACCACCCAGTGGCAGCATCTCTCTTACTACCACCCAGTGGCAGCATCTCTCTTACTACCACCCAGTGGCAGCATCTCTCTTACTGCCACCCAGTGGCAGCATCTCTCTTACTGCCACCCAGTGGCAGCATCTCTCTTACTGCCACAAAGTGGCAGCATCTCTCTTACTACCACCCAGTGGCAGCATCTCTCTTACTGCCACCCAGTGGCAGCATATCTCTTACTACCACCCAGTGGCAGCATCTCTCTTACTACCACCCAGTGGCAGCATCTCTCTTACTACCACCCAGTGGCAGCATCTCTCTTACTACCACCCAGTGGCAGCATCTCTCTTACTGCCACCCAGTGGCAGCATCTCTCTTACTGCCACCCAGTGGCAGCATCTCTCTTACTGCCACCCAGTGGCAGCATCTCTCTTACTACCACCCAGTGGCAGCATCTCTCTTACTGCCACCCAGTGGCAGCATCTCTCTTACTGCCACCCAGTGGCAGCATCTCTCTTACTACCACCCAGTGGCAGCATCTCTCTTGCTGCCACCCAGTGGCAGCATCTCTCTTACTGCCACCCAGTGGCAGCATCTCTCTTACTACCACCCAGTGGCAGCATCTCTCTTACTGCCACCCAGTGGCAGCATCTCTCTTACTACCACCCAGTGGCAGCCCAGTGGCAGCATCTCTCTTACTGCCACCCAGTGGCAGCATCTCTCTTACTGCCACCCAGTGGCAGCATCTCTCTTACTGCCACCCAGTGGCAGCATCTCTCTTACTACCACCCAGTGGCAGCATCTCTCTTACTGCCACCCAGTGGCAGCATCTCTCTTACTGCCACCCAGTGGCAGCATCTCTCTTACTGCCACCCAGTGGCAGCATCTCTCTTACTGCCACCCAGTGGCAGCATCTCTCTTACTACCACCCAGTGGCAGCATCTCTCTTACTACCACCCAGTGGCAGCCCAGTGGCAGCATCTCTCTTACTGCCACCCAGTGGCAGCATCTCTCTTACTGCCACCCAGTGGCAGCATCTCTCTTACTACCACCCAGTGGCAGCATCTCTCTTACTGCCACCCAGTGGCAGCATCTCTCTTACTACCACCCAGTGGCAGCATCTCTCTTACTACCACCCAGTGGCAGCATCTCTCTTACTACCACCCAGTGGCAGCATCTCTCTTACTACCACCCAGTGGCAGCCCAGTGGCAGCATCTCTCTTACTGCCACCCAGTGGCAGCATCTCTCTTACTGCCACCCAGTGGCAGCATCTCTCTTACTAACACCCAGTGGCAGCTCAGTGGGAGCATCTCTCTACCACCCAGTGGCAGCATCTCTCTTACTACCACCCAGTAGCAGCATCTCTCTTACTACCACCCAGTGGCAGCATCTCTCTTACTACCACCCAGTGGCAGCATCTCTCTTACTACCACCCAGTGGCAGCATCTCTCTTACTACCACCCAGTGGGAGCATCTCTCTTACTACCACCCAGTGGGAGCATCTCTCTTACTACCACCCAGTGGGAGCATCTCTCTTACTACCACCCAGTGGCAGCATCTCTCTTACTACCACCCAGTGGCAGCATCTCTCTTACTACCACCCAGTGGGAGCATCTCTCTTACTACCACCCAGTGGGAGCATCTCTCTTACTACCACCCAGTGGCAGCATCTCTCTTACTACCACCCAGTGGCAGCATCTCTCTTACTACCACCCAGTGGGAGCATCTCTCTTACTACCACCCAGTGGCAGCATCTCTCTTACTACCACCCAGTGGCAGCATCTCTCTTATTACCACCCAGTGGCAGCATCTCTCTTACTGCCACCCAGTGGCAGCCCAGTGGCAGCATCTCTCTTATTACCACCCAGTGGAAGCATCTCTCTTACTGCCACCCAGTGGCAGCATCTCTCTTACTGCCACCCAGTGGCAGCATCTCTCTTACTACCACCCAGTGGCAGCATCTCTCTTACTACCACCCAGTGGCAGCATCTCTCTTACTACCACCCAGTGGCAGCATCTCTCTTACTGCCACCCAGTGGCAGCATCTCTCTTACTACCACCCAGTGGCAGCATCTCTCTTACTACCACCCAGTGGCAGCATCTCTCTTACTACCACCCAGTGGCAGCATCTCTCTTACTGCCACCCAGTGGCAGCATCTCTCTTACTACCACCCAGTGGCAGCATCTCTCTTACTGCCACCCAGTGGCAGCATCTCTCTTACTGCCACCCAGTGGCAGCATCTCTCTTACTGCCACCCAGTGGCAGCATCTCTCTTACTACCACCCAGTGGCAGCATCTCTCTTACTACCACCCAGTGGCAGCATCTCTCTTACTACCACCCAGTGGCAGCATCTCTCTTACTACCACCCAGTGGCAGCATCTCTCTTACTACCACCCAGTGGCAGCATCTCTCTTACTACCACCCAGTGGCAGCATCTCTCTTACTACCACCCAGTGGCAGCATCTCTCTTACTACCACCCAGTGGCAGCATCTCTCTTACTACCACCCAGTGGCAGCATCTCTCTTACTACCACCCAGTGGCAGCATCTCTCTTACTACCACCCAGTGGCAGCATCTCTCTTACTGCCACCCAGTGGCAGTGGCCCAGTGGCAGCATCTCTCTTATTACCACCCAGTGGCAGCATCTCTCTTACTGCCACCCAGTGGCAGCATCTCTCTTACTGCCACCCAGTGGCAGCATCTCTCTTATTACCACCCAGTGGCAGCATCTCTCTTACTACCACCCAGTGGCAGCATCTCTCTTATTACCACCCAGTGGGCAGCATCTCTCTTACTGCCACCCAGTGGCAGCATCTCTCTTACTACCACCCAGTGGCAGCATCTCTCTTACTACCACCCAGTGGCAGCATCTCTCTTACTACCACCCAGTGGCAGCATCTCTCTTACTGCCACCCAGTGGCAGCATCTCTCTTACTACCACCCAGTGGCAGCATCTCTCTTACTGCCACCCAGTGGCAGCATCTCTCTTACTGCCACCCAGTGGCAGCATCTCTCTTACTGCCACCCAGTGGCAGCATCTCTCTTACTACCACCCAGTGGCAGCATCTCTCTTACTACCACCCAGTGGAGCATCTCTCTTACTACCACCCAGTGGCAGCATCTCTCTTACTACCACCCAGTGGCAGCATCTCTCTTACTACCACCCAGTGGCAGCATCTCTCTTACTACCACCCAGTGGCAGCATCTCTCTTACTACCACCCAGTGGCAGCATCTCTCTTACTACCACCCAGTGGCAGCATCTCTCTTACTGCCACCCAGTGGCAGCCCAGTGGCAGCATCTCTCTTACTACCACCCAGTGGCAGCATCTCTCTTACTACCACCCAGTGGCAGCCCAGTGGCAGCATCTCTCTTACTACCACCCAGTGGCAGCATCTCTCTTACTACCACCCAGTGGCAGCCCAGTGGCAGCATCTCTCTACCACCCAGTGGCAGCATCTCTCTTACTACCACCCAGTGGCAGCATCTCTCTTACTACCACCCAGTGGCAGCATCTCTCTTACTACCACCCAGTGGCAGCATCTCTCTTACTACCACCCAGTGGCAGCATCTCTTTACTACCACCCAGTGGCAGCATCTCTCTTACTACCACCCAGTGGCAGCATCTCTCTTACTACCACCCAGTGGCAGCATCTCTCTTACTACCACCCAGTGGCAGCCCAGTGGGAGCATCTCTCTTACTGCCACCCAGTGGCAGCCCAGTGGGAGCATCTCTCTTACTGCCACCCAGTGGCAGCCCAGTGGGAGCATCTCTCTTACTGCCACCCAGTGGCAGCATCTCTCTTACTGCCACCCAGTGGGAGCATCTCTATCTACCACCCAGTGTCAGCATCTCTCTTACTACAACCAGTGGCAGCCCAGTGGCAGCATCTCTCTTACTGCCACCCAGTGGGAGCATCTCTATCTACCACCCAGTGGCAGCATCTCTCTTACTGCCACCCAGTGGGAGCATCTCTCTTACTACCACCCAGTGGCAGCATCTCTCTTACTACCACCCAGTGGCAGCATCTCTCTTACTACCACCCAGTGGCAGCATCTCTCTTACTGCCACCCAGTGGCAGCATCTCTCTTACTGCCACCCAGTGGCAGCATCTCTCTTACTACCACCCAGTGGCAGCATCTCTCTTACTGCCACCCAGTGGCAGCATCTCTCTTACTACCACCCAGTGGCAGCATCTCTCTTACTGCCACCCAGTGGCAGCATATCTCTCTTACTACCACCCAGTGGCAGCATCTCTCTTACTACCACCCAGTGGTAGCATCTCTCTTACTACCACCCAGTGGCAGCATCTCTCTTACTACCACCCAGTGGCAGCATCTCTCTTACTACCACCAGTGGCAGCATCTCTCTTACTGCCACCCAGTGGCAGCATCTCTCTTACTGCCACCCAGTGGCAGCATCTCTCTTACTACCACCCAGTGGCAGCATCTCTCTTACTGCCACCCAGTGGCAGCATCTCTCTTACTGCCACCCAGTGGCAGCATCTCTCTTACTACCACCCAGTGGCAGCATCTCTCTTACTGCCACCCAGTGGCAGCATCTCTCTTACTGCCACCCAGTGGCAGCATCTCTCTTACTACCACCCAGTGGCAGCATCTCTCTTACTGCCACCCAGTGGCAGCATCTCTCTTACTACCACCCAGTGGCAGCCCAGTGGCAGCATCTCTCTTACTGCCACCCAGTGGCAGCATCTCTCTTACTGCCACCCAGTGGCAGCATCTCTCTTACTGCCACCCAGTGGCAGCATCTCTCTTACTACCACCCAGTGGCAGCATCTCTCTTACTGCCACCCAGTGGCAGCATCTCTCTTACTGCCACCCAGTGGCAGCATCTCTCTTACTGCCACCCAGTGGCAGCATCTCTCTTACTGCCACCCAGTGGCAGCATCTCTCTTACTACCACCCAGTGGCAGCATCTCTCTTACTACCACCCAGTGGCAGCCCAGTGGCAGCATCTCTCTTACTGCCACCCAGTGGCAGCATCTCTCTTACTGCCACCCAGTGGCAGCATCTCTCTTACTACCACCCAGTGGCAGCATCTCTCTTACTGCCACCCAGTGGCAGCATCTCTCTTACTACCACCCAGTGGCAGCATCTCTCTTACTACCACCCAGTGGCAGCATCTCTCTTACTACCACCCAGTGGCAGCATCTCTCTTACTACCACCCAGTGGCAGCCCAGTGGCAGCATCTCTCTTACTGCCACCCAGTGGCAGCATCTCTCTTACTGCCACCCAGTGGCAGCATCTCTCTTACTGCCACCCAGTGGCAGCATCTCTCTTACTACCACCCAGTGGCAGCCCAGTGGCAGCATCTCTCTTACTGCCACCCAGTGGCAGCATCTCTCTTACTGCCACCCAGTGGCAGCATCTCTCTTACTGCCACCCAGTGGCAGCATCTCTCTACCACCCAGTGGCAGCATCTCTCTTACTACCACCCAGTGGCAGCATCTCTCTTACTACCACCCAGTGGCAGCCCAGTGGCAGCATCTCTCTTACTGCCACCCAGTGGCAGCATCTCTCTTACTGCCACCCAGTGGCAGCATCTCTCTTACTACCACCCAGTGGCAGAATCTCTCTTACTACCACCCAGTGGCAGCATCTCTCTTACTGCCACCCAGTGGCAGCATCTCTCTTACTACCACCCAGTGGCAGCATCTCTCTTACTACCACCCAGTGGCAGCATCTCTCTTACTACCACCCAGTGGCAGCATCTCTCTTACTACCACCCAGTGGCAGCCCAGTGGGAGCATCTCTCTACCACCCAGTGGCAGCATCTCTCTTACTACCACCCAGTGGCAGCATCTCTCTTACTACCACCCAGTGGCAGCATCTCTCTTACTGCCACCCAGTGGGAGGATCTCTCTACCACCCAGTGGCAGCATCTCTCTTACTGCCACCCAGTGGGAGCATCTCTCTTACTGCCACCCAGTGGGAGCATCTCTCTTACTACCACCCAGTGGCAGCATCTCTCTTACTACCACCCAGTGGCAGCATCTCTCTTACTACCACCCAGTGGCAGCATCTCTCTTACTACCACCCAGTGGCAGCATCTCTCTTACTACCACCCAGTGGCAGCATCTCTCTTACTACCACCCAGTGGCAGCATCTCTCTTACTACCACCCAGTGGCAGCATCTCTCTTACTACCACCCAGTGGCAGCATCTCTCTTACTACCACCCAGTGGCAGCATCTCTCTTACTACCACCCAGTGGGAGCATCTCTCTACTACCCAGTGGCAGCATCTCTCTTACTACCACCCAGTGGCAGCATCTCTCTTACTACCACCCAGTGGGAGCATCTCTCTACCACCCAGTGGCAGCATCTCTCTTACTACCACCCAGTGGCAGCATCTCTCTTACTACCACCCAGTGGGAGCATCTCTCTCTACACCCAGTGGCAGCATCTCTCTTACTACCACCCAGTGGCAGCATCTCTCTTACTACCACCCAGTGGCAGCATCTCTCTTACTACCACCCAGTGGCAGCATCTCTCTTACTACCACCCAGTGGCAGCATCTCTCTTACTACCACCCAGTGGCAGCCCAGTGGGAGCATCTCTTACTACCACCCAGTGGCAGCATCTCTCTTACTACCACCCAGTGGCAGCCCAGTGGGAGCATCTCTACTTCTACACACCCAGTGGCAGCATCTCTCTTACTACCACCCAGTGGGAGCATCTCTCTTACTACCACCCAGTGGCAGCATCTCTCTTACTACCACCCAGTGGGAGCATCTCTCTTACTACCACCCAGTGGGAGCATCTCTATCTACCACCCAGTGGCAGCATCTCTCTTACTATTACCCAGTGGCAGCATCTCTATCTACCACCCAGTGGCAGCCCAGTGGGAGCATCTCTCTTACTACCACCCAGTGGCAGCATCTCTCTTACTACCACCCAGTGGCAGCATCTCTCTTACTACCACCCAGTGGCAGCCCAGTGGCAGCATCTCTCTTACTGCCACCCAGTGGCAGCATCTCTCTTACTGCCACCCAGTGGCAGCATCTCTCTTACTACCACCCAGTGGCAGCATCTCTCTTACTGCCACCCAGTGGCAGCATCTCTCTTACTACCACCCAGTGGCAGCATCTCTCTTACTACCACCCAGTGGCAGCATCTCTCTTACTACCACCCAGTGGCAGCATCTCTCTTACTACCACCCAGTGGCAGCCCAGTGGCAGCATCTCTCTTACTGCCACCCAGTGGCAGCATCTCTCTTACTGCCACCCAGTGGCAGCATCTCTCTTACTACCACCCAGTGGCAGCCCAGTGGCAGCATCTCTCTACTGCCACCCAGTGGCAGCATCTCTCTTACTGCCACCCAGTGGCAGCATCTCTCTTACTACCACCCAGTGGCAGCATCTCTCTTACTGCCACCCAGTGGCAGCATCTCTCTTACTACCACCCAGTGGCAGCCCAGTGGCAGCATCTCTCTTACTGCCACCCAGTGGCAGCATCTCTCTTACTGCCACCCAGTGGCAGCATCTCTCTTACTGCCACCCAGTGGCAGCATCTCTCTTACTACCACCCAGTGTCAGCATCTCTCTTACTACCACCCAGTGGCAGCATCTCTCTTACTGCCACCCAGTGGCAGCATCTCTCTTACTACCACCCAGTGGCAGCATCTCTCTTACTACCACCCAGTGGCAGCATCTCTCTTACTGCCACCCAGTGGCAGCATCTCTCTTACTACCACCCAGTGGCAGCATCTCTCTTACTACCACCCAGTGGCAGCATCTCTCTTACTGCACCCAGTGGCAGCATCTCTCTTACTACCACCCAGTGGCAGCATCTCTCTTACTGCCACCCAGTGGCAGCATCTCTCTTACTACCACCCAGTGGCAGCATCTCTCTTACTACCACCCAGTGGCAGCATCTCTCTTACTACCACCCAGTGGCAGCATCTCTCTTACTACCACCCAGTGGCAGCCCAGTGGGAGCATCTCTCTACCACCCAGTGGCAGCATCTCTCTTACTACCACCCAGTGGCAGCATCTCTCTTACTACCACCCAGTGGCAGCATCTCTCTTACTGCCACCCAGTGGGAGCATCTCTCTACCACCCAGTGGCAGCATCTCTCTTACTGCCACCCAGTGGGAGCATCTCTCTTACTGCCACCCAGTGGGAGCATCTCTCTTACTACCACCCAGTGGCAGCATCTCTCTTACTACCACCCAGTGGCAGCATCTCTCTTACTACCACCCAGTGGCAGCATCTCTCTTACTACCACCCAGTGGCAGCATCTCTCTTACTACAACCCAGTGGCAGCATCTCTCTTACTACCACCCAGTGGCAGCATCTCTCTTACTACCACCCAGTGGCAGCATCTCTCTTACTACCACCCAGTGGCAGCATCTCTCTTACTACCACCCAGTGGCAGCATCTCTCTTACTACCACCCAGTGGCAGCATCTCTCTTACTACCACCCAGTGGCAGCCCAGTGGGAGCATCTCTCTACCACCCAGTGGCAGCATCTCTCTTACTACCACCCAGTGGCAGCATCTCTCTTACTACCACCCAGTGGCAGCATCTCTCTTACTGCCACCCAGTGGCAGCATCTCTCTACCACCCAGTGGCAGCATCTCTCTTACTGCCACCCAGTGGGAGCATCTCTCTTACTGCCACCCAGTGGGAGCATCTCTCTTACTACCACCCAGTGGCAGCATCTCTCTTACTACCACCCAGTGGCAGCATCTCTCTTACTACCACCCAGTGGCAGCATCTCTCTTACTACCACCCAGTGGCAGCATCTCTCTTACTACCACCCAGTGGCAGCATCTCTCTTACTACCACCCAGTGGCAGCATCTCTCTTACTACCACCCAGTGGCAGCATCTCTCTTACTACCACCCAGTGGCAGCATCTCTCTTACTACCACCCAGTGGCAGCATCTCTCTTACTACCACCCAGTGGGAGCATCTCTCTACCACCCAGTGGCAGCATCTCTCTTACTACCACCCAGTGGCAGCATCTCTCTTACTACCACCCAGTGGGAGCATCTCTCTACCACCCAGTGGCAGCATCTCTCTTACTACCACCCAGTGGCAGCATCTCTCTTACTACCACCCAGTGGGAGCATCTCTCTACCACCCAGTGGCAGCATCTCTCTTACTACCACCCAGTGGCAGCATCTCTCTTACTACCACCCAGTGGCAGCATCTCTCTTACTACCACCCAGTGGCAGCATCTCTCTTACTACCACCCAGTGGCAGCATCTCTCTTACTACCACCCAGTGGCAGCATCTCTCTTACTACCACCCAGTGGCAGCATCTCTCTTACTACCACCCAGTGGCAGCATCTCTCTTACTACCACCCAGTGGCAGCCCAGTGGGAGCATCTCTATCTACCACCCAGTGGCAGCATCTCTCTTACTACCACCCAGTGGCAGCCCAGTGGGAGCATCTCTATCTACCACCCAGTGGCAGCATCTCTCTTACTACCACCCAGTGGGAGCATCTCTCTTACTACCACCCAGTGGCAGCATCTCTCTTACTACCACCCAGTGGGAGCATCTCTCTTACTACCACCCAGTGGGAGCATCTCTATCTACCACCCAGTGGCAGCATCTCTCTTACTACCACCCAGTGGCAGCATCTCTATCTACCACCCAGTGGCAGCCCAGTGGGAGCATCTCTCTTACTACCACCCAGTGGCAGCATCTCTCTTACTACCACCCAGTGGCAGCATCTCTCTTACTACCACCCAGTGGCAGCCCAGTGGCAGCATCTCTCTTACTGCCACCCAGTGGCAGCATCTCTCTTACTACCACCCAGTGGCAGCATCTCTCTTACTACCACCCAGTGGCAGCATCTCTCTTACTGCCACCCAGTGGCAGCATCTCTCTTACTACCACCCAGTGGCAGCATCTCTCTTACTACCACCCAGTGGCAGCATCTCTCTTACTACCACCCAGTGGCAGCATCTCTCTTACTACCACCCAGTGGCAGCCCAGTGGCAGCATCTCTCTTACTGCCACCCAGTGGCAGCATCTCTCTTACTGCCACCCAGTGGCAGCCCAGTGGCAGCATCTCTCTTACTGCCACCCAGTGGCAGCATCTCTCTTACTGCCACCCAGTGGCAGCATCTCTCTTACTGCCACCCAGTGGCAGCATCTCTCTACCACCCAGTGGCAGCATCTCTCTTACTACCACCCAGTGGCAGCATCTCTCTTACTACCACCCAGTGGCAGCCCAGTGGCAGCATCTCTCTTACTGCCACCCAGTGGCAGCATCTCTCTTACTGCCACCCAGTGGCAGCATCTCTCTTACTACCACCCAGTGGCAGCATCTCTCTTACTACCACCCAGTGGCAGCATCTCTCTTACTGCCACCCAGTGGCAGCATCTCTCTTACTACCACCCAGTGGCAGCATCTCTCTTACTACCACCCAGTGGCAGCATCTCTCTTACTACCACCCAGTGGCAGCATCTCTCTTACTACCACCCAGTGGCAGCCCAGTGGCAGCATCTCTCATACTACCACCCAGTGGCAGCATCTCTCTTACTGCCACCCAGTGGCAGCATCTCTCTTACTGCCACCCAGTGGCAGCATCTCTCTTACTACACCCAGTGCCACCCAGTGGCAGCATCTCTCTTACTACCACCCAGTGGCACCCAGTGGCAGCATCTCTCTTACTGCCACCCAGTGGCAGCATCTCTCTTACTACCACCCAGTGGCAGCATCTCTCTACCACCCAGTGGCCCAGTGGGAGCATCTCTCTTACTACCACCCAGTGGCAGCATCTCTCTTACTACCACCCAGTGGCAGCCCAGTGGCAGCATCTCTCTTACTGCCACCCAGTGGCAGCATCTCTCTTACTGCCACCCAGTGGGAGCATCTCTCTTACTACCACCCAGTGGCAGCATCTCTCTTACTGCCACCCAGTGGAGCATCTCTCTTACTACCACCCAGTGGCAGCCCATGGGAGCATCTCTCTACCACCCAGTGGCAGCATCTCTCTTACTACCACCCAGTGGCAGCATCTCTCTTACTACCACCCAGTGGCAGCATCTCTCTTACTACCACCCAGTGGCAGCATCTCTCTACCACCCAGTGGCAGCATCTCTCTTACTACCACCCAGTGGCAGCATCTCTCTTACTACCACCCAGTGGCAGCATCTCTCTTACTACCACCCAGTGGCAGCATCTCTCTTACTACCACCCAGTGGCAGCATCTCTCTTACTACCACCCAGTGGCAGCATCTCTCTTACTACCACCCAGTGGCAGCATCTCTCTTACTACCACCCAGTGGCAGCATCTCTCTTACTACCACCCAGTGGCAGCATCTCTCTTACTACCACCCAGTGGCAGCATCTCTCTTACTACCACCCAGTGGCAGCATCTCTCTTACTACCACCCAGTGGCAGCATCTCTCTTACTACCACCCAGTGGGAGCATCTCTCTACCACCCAGTGGCAGCATCTCTCTTACTACCACCCAGTGGCAGCATCTCTCTTACTACCACCCAGTGGCAGCATCTCTCTTACTACCACCCAGTGGCAGCATCTCTCTTACTACCACCCAGTGGCAGCATCTCTCTTACTACCACCCAGTGGCAGCATCTCTCTTACTACCACCCAGTGGCAGCATCTCTCTTACTACCACCCAGTGGCAGCATCTCTCTTACTACCACCCAGTGGCAGCCCAGTGGGAGCATCTCTATACTACCACCCAGTGGCAGCATCTCTCTTACTACCACCCAGTGGCAGCATCTCTCTTACTACCACCCAGTGGCAGCCCAGTGGCAGCGTCTCTCTTACTACCACCCAGTGGGAGCATCTCTCTTACTACCACCCAGTGGGAGCATCTCTCTTACTACCACCCAGTGGCAGCATCTCTCTACCACCCAGTGGCAGCATCTCTCTTACTACCACCCAGTGGCAGCATCTCTCTTACTACCACCCAGTGGCAGCCCAGTGGCAGCATCTCTCTTACTACCACCCAGTGGCAGCATCTCTCTTACTACCACCCAGTGGCAGCATCTCTCTTACTACCACCCAGTGGGAGCATCTCTCTTACTACCACCCAGTGGCAGCATCTCTCTTACTACCACCCAGTGGCAGCATCTCTCTTACTACCACCCAGTGGCAGCATCTCTCTTACTACCACCCAGTGGCAGCATCTCTCTTACTACCACCCAGTGGCAGCATCTCTCTTACTACCACCCAGTGGCAGCCCAGTGGCAGCATCTCTCTTACTACCACCCAGTGGCAGCATCTCTCTTACTGCCACCCAGTGGCAGCATCTCTCTTCCTACCACCCAGTGGCAGCATCTCTCTACTACCACCCAGTGGAGGGAGCATCTCTCTACCACACAGAGGGAGCATCTCTCTACCACACAGAGGGAGCATCTCTCTACCCACACAGTGGAGCATCTCTCTACTACACCCAGGGAGCATCTCTCTACCACACCAGTGGGAGCATCTCTCTACTACACTGAGGGAGCATCTCTCTACTACACAGGGAGCATCTCTCTACCACACTGAGGGAGCATCTCTCTACTACACAGAGGGAGCATCTCTCTACCACACAGAGGGAGCATCTCTATCTACATCCAGTGGCAGCATCACTCTTACTACCACCCAGTGGCAGCATCTCTCTACTACCACCCAGAGGAGCATCTCTCTCTACCACCCAGAGGGAGCATCTCTCTCTACCACCCAGAGGGAGCATCTCTCTACCACCCAGTCGCAGCATCTCTCTCTCTATCATCCAGTGGGAGCATCTCTCTCTACCACCCAGTGGCAGCATCTTTACTCACCCAGTGGCAGCATCTGTCTTACTGCCACCCAGTGGGAGCATCTCTCTCTACCACCCAGTGGAGCATCTCTCTCTACCACCCAGTGGGAGCATCTCTCTTACTAACACCCAGTGGGAGCATCTCTCTCTACCACCCAGTGGAGCATCTCTCTCTACCACCCAGTGGGAGCATCTCTCTCTACCACCCAGTGGAAGCATCTCTCTTCTGCCACCCAGTGGGAGCATCTCTCTTACTACCACCCAGTGGCAGCATCTCTCTTACTGCCACCCAGTGGGAGCATCTCTCTACCACCCAGTGGCAGCATCTCTCTTACTGCCACCCAGTGGGAGCATCTCTCTTACTGCCACCCAGTGGGAGCATCTCTCTTACTACCACCCAGTGGCAGCATCTCTCTTACTACCACCCAGTGGCAGCATCTCTCTTACTACCACCCAGTGGCAGCATCTCTCTTACTACCACCCAGTGGCAGCATCTCTCTTACTACAACCCAGTGGCAGCATCTCTCTTACTACCACCCAGTGGCAGCATCTCTCTTACTACCACCCAGTGGCAGCATCTCTCTTACTACCACCCAGTGGCAGCATCTCTCTTACTACCACCCAGTGGCAGCATCTCTCTTACTACCACCCAGTGGGAGCATCTCTCTACCACCCAGTGGCAGCATCTCTCTTACTACCACCCAGTGGCAGCATCTCTCTTACTACCACCCAGTGGGAGCATCTCTCTACCACCCAGTGGCAGCATCTCTCTTACTACCACCCAGTGGCAGCATCTCTCTTACTACCACCCAGTGGGAGCATCTCTCTACCACCCAGTGGCAGCATCTCTCTTACTACCACCCAGTGGCAGCATCTCTCTTACTACCACCCAGTGGCAGCATCTCTCTTACTACCACCCAGTGGCAGCATCTCTCTTACTACCACCCAGTGGCAGCATCTCTCTTACTACCACCCAGTGGCAGCATCTCTCTTACTACCACCCAGTGGCAGCATCTCTCTTACTACCACCCAGTGGCAGCATCTCTCTTACTACCACCCAGTGGCAGCCCAGTGGGAGCATCTCTATCTACCACCCAGTGGCAGCATCTCTCTTACTACCACCCAGTGGCAGCCCAGTGGGAGCATCTCTATCTACCACCCAGTGGCAGCATCTCTCTTACTACCACCCAGTGGGAGCATCTCTCTTACTACCACCCAGTGGGAGCATCTCTCTTACTACCACCCAGTGGGAGCATCTCTCTTACTACCACTGGGAGCATCTCTACTACCACCCAGTGGCAGCATCTCTCTTACTACCACCCAGTGGCAGCATCTCTATCTACCCAGTGGCAGCCCAGTGGGAGCATCTCTCTTACTACCACCCAGTGGCAGCATCTCTATCTACCACCCAGTGGGAGCATCTCTCTTACTACAACCCAGTGGGAGCATCTCTCTTACTACCACCCAGTGGGAGCATCTCTCTTACTACCACCCAGTGGGAGCATTTCTATCTACCACCCAGTGGCAGCATCTCTCTTACTACCACCCAGTGGGAGCATCTCTATCTACCACCCAGTGGCAGCCCAGTGGGAGCATCTCTCTTACTACCACCCAGTGGCAGCATCTCTATCTACCACCCAGTGGCAGCCCAGTGGCAGCATCTCTCTTACTACCACCCAGTGGCAGCATCTCTATCTACCACCCAGTGGCAGCCCAGTGGGAGCATCTCTCTACCACCCAGTGGGAGCAACTCTCTACCACCCAGAGGGAGCATCTCTCTACCACACAGAGGGAGCATCTCTCTACCACACAGAGGGAGCATCTCTCTACCACACTGAGGGAGCATCTCTCTACTACACCGAGGGAGCATCTCTCTACCACACTGAGGGAGCATCTCTCTACTACACTGAGGGAGCATCTCTCTACCACACAGAGGGAGCATCTCTCTACCACACTGAGGGAGCATCTCTCTACTACACAGAGGGAGCATCTCTCTACCACACAGAGGGAGCATCTCTATCTACCATCCAGTGGCAGCATCACTCTTACTACCACCCAGTGGCAGCATCTCTCTCTACCACCCAGGAGGAGCATCTCTCTCTACCACCCAGAGGGACCCTCTCTCTACCACCCAGAGGGAGCATCTCTCTACCACCCAGTCGCAGCATCTCTCTCTCTATCATCCAGTGGGAGCATTTCTCTCTACCACCCAGTGGGAGCATCTTTATCACCCAGTCGCAGCATCTCTCTCTATGACCCAGTGGGAGCATCTCTCTCTACCACCCAGTGGGAGCATCTCTCTCTACAACCCAGTGGGAGCATCTCTCTTTCTAACACCCAGTGGGAGCATCTCTCTCTACCACCCGGTGAGAGTATCTCTCTCTACCACCCAGTGGAAGCATCTCTCTTTCTGCCACCCAGTGGGAGCATCTCTCTTTCTACCGCCCAGTGGGAGCATCTCTCTTTCTACCACCCTGTTGGAGCATCTCTCTACCACCCAGTGGGAGATCTCTCTTTCTGCCATCCAGTGGGAGCACCTCTCTTTCTGCCATCCAGTGGGAGCATCTCTCTTTCTACCACCCAGTGGGAGCATCTCTCTCTAACACCCAGTGGGAGCATCTTTCTTTCTATCACCCAGTGGGAGCATCTCTCTTTCTACCACCCAGTGGGAGCATCTCTCTCTCTCTCTACCACCCAGTGGGAGCATCTCTCTCTCTCTCTACCACCCAGTGGGAGCATCTCTCTCTCTCTCTCTACCACCCAGTGGGAGCATCTCTCTCTCTACCACCCAGTGGGAGCATCTCTCTCTACCACCCAGTGGGAACATCTCTCTCTAGCACCCAGTGGGAGCATCTCTCTCTACCACCCAGTGGGAGCATCTCTCTTTCTGCCATCCAGTGGGGGCATCTCTCTTTCTACCACCCAGTGGAAGCATCTCTCTTTCTACCACCCAGTGGGAGCATCTCACATTCTCCCACCCAGTGGGAGCATCTCTCTTTACCACCAAGTGGGAGCATCTCTCTCTGCCACACAGTGGATGCATCTCTCTCTGCCACACAGTGGATGCATCTCTCTCTGCCACACAGTGGATGCATCTCTCTGCCACCCAGTGGGAGCATCTCTCTACCACCCAGTGGGAGCTTCTCTCTACCACCCAGTGGAAGCTTCTCTCTACCACCCAGTGGGAGCATCTCTCTACCACCCAGTGGGAGCTTCTCTCTACCACCCAGTGGGAGCATCTCTCTACCACCCAATAGGAGCTTCTCTCTACCACCCAGTGGGAGCATCTCTCTACCACCCAGTGGGAGCATCTCTCTACCACCCAGTGGGAGCATCTCTCTACCACCCAGTGGAAGCTTCTCTCTACCACCCAGTGGGAGCTTCTCTCTACCACCCAATAGGAGCTTCTCTCTACCACCCAATAGGAGCTTCTCTCTACCACCCAATAGGAGCTTCTCTCTACCACCCAATAGGAGCTTCTCTCTACCACCCAGTGGGAGCATCTCTCTACCACCCAGTGGGAGCTTCTCTCTACCACCCAGTGGGAGCATCTCTCTACCACCCAGTGGGAGAATCTCTCTACCACCCAGTGGGAGCATCTCTCTACCACCCAGTGGGAGCATCTCTCTACCACCCAGTGGGAGCTTCTCTCTCCAGCATCTCTCTACCACCCAGTGGGAGCATCTCTCTACCACCCAATGGGAGCTTCTCTCTACCACCCAATAGGAGCTTCTCTCTACCACCCAATAGGAGCTTCTCTCTACCACCCAATAGGAGCTTCTCTCTACCACCCAGTGGAAGCATCTCTCTACCACCCAGTAGGAGCTTCTCTCTACCACCCAATAGGAGCTTCTCTCTACCACCCAGTGGGAGCATCTCTCTACCACCCAGTAGGAGCTTCTCTCTACCACCCAGTGGGAGCTTCTCTCTACCACCCAGTGGGAGCATCTCTCTACCACCCAGTAGGAGCTTCTCTCTACCACCCAATAGGAGCTTCTCTCTACCACCCAGTGGGAGCATCTCTCTACCACCCAGTAGGAGCTTCTCTCTACCACCCAGTGGGAGCATCTCTCTACCACCCAGTAGGAGCTTCTCTCTACCACCCAATAGGAGCTTCTCTCTACCACCCAGTGGGAGCATCTCTCTACCACCCAGTAGGAGCTTCTCTCTACCACCCAATAGGAGCTTCTCTCTACCACCCAATAGGAGCTTCTCTCTACCACCCAATAGGAGCTTCTCTCTACCACCCAATAGGAGCTTCTCTCTACCACCCAGTGGGAGCTTCTCTCTACCACCCAATAGGAGCTTCTCTCTACCACCCAGTGGGAGCATCTCTCTACCACCCAGTGGGAGCTTCTCTCTACCACCCAGTGGGAGCATCTCTCTGCCACCCAGTGGGAGCTTCTCTCTACCACCCAATAGGAGCTTCTCTCTCTGCCACCCAGTGGGAGAATTTCTCACTACCATCAAGTGGGGGCATCTCTCTCTACCACCCAGTCGCAACATCACTGTCTGCAACCCAATGGGAGCATCACTCTCTACCACCCAGTGAGAGGATCTCTCTCTATCACCCAATGGAAGCATCTCTCTCTACCACCCAGTGAGAGCATCTCTCTCTACCACCCAGTGAGAGCATCTCCCTCTACCACCCAATGGGAGCATCTCCCTCTACCACCCAGTGAGAGCATCTCCCTCTACCACCCAATGGGAGCATCTCTCTCTACCACCCAATGGGAGCATCTCTCTCTACCACCCAATGGGAGCATCTCTCTCTACCACCCAATGGGAGCATCTCTCTCTACCACCCAATGGGAGCATCTCTCTCTCTACCACCCAATGGGAGCATCTCTCTCTACCACCCAGTGAGAGCTTCTCTCTCTTCCACCCAATGAGAGCATCTCTTTCTGCCATCCAGTGGGAGCATCAGTCAGTGAGAGAGATAATACCAATTATTATAGGGATGGCTGTCAGTGAGAGAGATGCCACCAATTATTAGAGGGATGGCTGTCAGTGAGAGAGATGCCACCAATTATTAGAGGGATGGCTGTCAGTGAGAGAGATGCCACCAATTATTAGAGGGATGGCTGTCAGTGAGAGAGATGCCACCAATTATTAGAGGGATGGTTGTCAGTGAGAGAGATGCCACCATTTATTAGAGGGATGGGTGTCAGTGAGAGAGATGCCACCAATTATTAGAGGGATGGCTGTCAGTGAGAGAGATGCCACTATTTATTAGAGGGATGGCTGTCAGTGAAAGAGATGCCACCATTTATTAGAGGGATGGGAGTTTCAGTGAGAGAGATGCCACCAATTATTAGAGGGATGGCTGTCAGTGAGAAAGATGCCACCAATTATTAGAGGGATGGCTGTCAGTGAAAGAGATGCCACCATTTATTAGAGAAGTGGCTGTCAATGAGAGAGATGCCACCATTTATTAGAGGGATGGGTGTCAGTGAGAGAGATGCCACCAATTATTAGAGGGATGGCTGTCAGTGAGAGAGATGCCACAATTTATTAGAGGGATGGCTGTCAGTGAACGAGATGCCACCATTTATTAGAGGGATGGGAGTTTCAGTGAGAGAGATGCCACCAATTATTAGAGGGATGGCTGTCAGTGAGAGAGATGCCACCAATTATTAGAGGGATGGCTGTCAGTGAGAGAGATGCCACCAATTATTAGAGGGATGGCTGTCAGTGAGAGAGATGCCACCATTTATTAGAGGCATGGGTGCCAGTGAGAGAGATGCCACCAATTATTAGAGGGATGGCTGTCAGTGAGAGAGATGCCACCATTTATTAGAGGCATGGGTGCCAGTGAGAGAGATGCCACCATTTATTAGAGGGATGGGAGTTTCAGTGAGAGAGATGCCACCAATTATTAGAGGGATGGCTGTCAGTGAGAGAGATGCCACCAATTATTAGAGGGATGGCTGTCAGTGAGAGAGATGCCACCAATTATTAGAGGGATGGCTGTCAGTGAGAGAGATGCCACCATTTATTAGAGGCATGGGTGCCAGTGAGAGAGATGCCACCAATTATTACAGGGATGGCTGTCAGTGAGAGAGATGCCACCATTTATTAGAGGCATGGGTGCCAGTGAGAGAGATGCCACCATTATTATTATTAGAGGGATGGCTGTCAGTGAGTGAGATGCCACCATTTATTAGAGGGATGGTTGTCAGTGGGAGAGTTTCTCCTACTGTTATTTCCATCCAATATGATGAATGTTTTTTTTTTTAACAGTTTTAAGTGTGAATCCTATTGTGTTGAGGGAACATATCTGTGGATGTTTCTATTCGGTCACCAATCTGAAGAATTAGGAGGTGACAACGGCTAATGTTTGTTGATTTCACAGCAATGTAGCGTCATCTTACGGAGGCTTCCTAGACAATGCTGGTACTACAGACACAATATAATAATTTTTATATTTACAACCTAGTGTGTGAGATTACAGTAAGTATGCAATCGTGAACAATACTAGAATGAATGTACTGTGTAGTTACGTCAGACTAGATTATGGGGGCATACCGGACCCCATTCAAAAACTCCGTGAACTGTTTGAAGAATTCAGTGCATTTTAACTTTTACATGTAATTTGTTCATAAACTACAAGTGAGTAGGGACCACAGATATAAATAAAGAAGCTCTCGGATTGCATGACTGACATTGTTTTAATGGTTTGTACAATTATCATCAAAATTGTAATGGATTCAGTAGAGTAGATCATAGTGATAGTGGGTGTATTACACTGTATTATTATAATACCTGCCTTGAGAAAAAATGTACGCGACAGTCTCTTCTTTACCCGACACCGGGCGAGAGGCTTAAATTTGAGTGTGTAAAGCAAATAATAAAACTTTGCTCACCTTCTCAGAAACCGCACGAAATAAGCAGGTGTCGTCTTTAGTTATGGATTTCCTGCATAATCCAAGATCGTTCAGTAAGGCGTCCATGTCGGACATAGACCTGCTATTCATCCTCCACGAGAAAAAGTGACTTCTGCTGAACAGATCACGTGATAGTACTGACCCCGGCCAGTGAATTCGATTGGTTGTTACGAGTGTACGTCATCTCGTCGGCACTGATCTGATGTTGGCATCAAAGAGCTGCCCCTTTGATGGTCGTCTTTGTAGTTCGTGCCAGTGCGCTCGTTCTCTATGCTTTGTGTTTTGTAGTGGGGTACCAGGCAATCAGTGGAGTTACACGTTACAATGTGGGTGTGTGACCCGATACATGGGTTGAGCGATTCAATGTGGCTATCTTCCACTCAAAGACAAGATGGGAAAAGGCATTCACGGAGTATGCCAAAGATGAATATCGCTAGTCTGAAGACAGTTCAAGTCCAGACTGAAGACAGTTAAACGCTAGACTGAAGACAGTTCAAGGCCAGCATGAAGACAGTTAAACGCCAGACTGAAGACAGTTAAAGGCCAGCATGAAGACAGTTAAAGGCTAGCATGAAGACAGTTAAACGCCAGACTGAAGACAGTTAAAGGCTAGACTGAAGACAGTTAAGGGCTAGACTAAAGACAGTTAAATGCTAGACTGAATACAGTTAAAGGCTAGACTAAAGACAGTTAAAGGCTAGACTAAAGACAGTTAAGGGCTAGACTAAAGACAGTTAAATGCTAGACTGAAGACAGTTAAAGGCCAGCATGAAGACAGTTAAACGCCAGACTGAAGACAGTTAAAGGCCAGCATGAAGACAGTTAAAGGCTAGCATGAAGACAGTTAAACGCCAGACTGAAGACAGTTAAAGGCTAGACTGAAGACAGTTAAGGGCTAGACTAAAGACAGTTAAATGCTAGACTGAATACAGTTAAAGGCTAGACTAAAGACAGTTAAAGGCTAGCATGAATAGATTTTAAAACTGAACTAAAAATACTAGACTGAGAGTCAGGAAGATAGTACGAGCCCCAGTTGTGCTGACGGGAAGATGGGACAAGGTCCTAGTTAAGAGACAAATGATAACAAATAAATGAATATTATCGTGGAGGGAAACTTCGGAGGTGATAGATCATTTCAGGGGACGAGCTATGTTTACAGCACTCGGGAAAAAAAGATCACAAATAACCATCAACAGAAAAAGAATAATAGAGAGTCCGAAACAGGATCGAACCCGTACTCCTCGGTACAGCGCTTCGCCACGAGAATCAAATACTAGAGAACAGGGCCAACTCACCTACCTAACACGATAGCTATCATTGGCGATGTCTTTCACGCATGTGTTCTCTATGACTATATCATGGGGTTAGGATCACAGCTTGGGAATAAATTGTATATCTGTGTTTTCCTATTTGGCCTAAACTCTGGAAGACACGATGAACACCTAGATATTTGAGCTAACCTAAAACGCTTGAGTCCAGGTTTGTCGCCATGACCTAAAAAAGGCCGCGACGGCAACACACAGAAGGTGTTGACAGTAGTTAGTAGTTGACACTCCGGACTGGCGTGTACGAAAAAATAAAACGTGGATGGGATGGTTCTTGTCGGCGGCTGGACATGCGGCTCTAGGGTGGGGGAGAGGTACACATTGTGTCACTTTGGTGTATTATTAAAAATTGCTCACTTTTCATGCTTTCTTCCATTTGTAGTCTACGGAACAAATAACTTTGTCTCATTGGACCGGACTAAATCGTTGGGTAGGGGTGGCAGGTCGGATGGACTGTTTACTTCAAGCTGCTTATCCAGGGTGACACAGTCAAGCTGTTCTAGAAAATCCACACTCACAGGGAAGTGAAGTAGGTGGGGTTTTTTTCGGGGGGGGGGGAAGTGTAATTTGATCTAATATGTTGACTGGTCAGTGTCAGCAATGACGTCAACTTGCAACAATCGCATTGTTGGTTATTTTAGTTTAGTTCCTGAACTTTCGTTGTAGACTTCAATTTGATGGACTGACTTCAAATTAAGTGCCGTCTACTTTACCTTACCTTATCTTATCTTACCTTACCTTATCTTAATTTACCGTATGTTTATCTTACCTTATCTTATCTGATCTTATCTTATCTTACCTTACCTTTATTTAACCTTATCTTATCTTACCTTACCTTATCGCATCTTATCTTACCTTACCTTATCTTAATTTACCTTATGTTATCCTTACCTTATCTTATCTTATCTTACCTTACCGTACCTTACCTAACCTTATCTGATCTTATCTTACCTTACCTTAAATTAATTTACCTTATCTTATCGTATCTTACCTTATCGTATGTGATCTTATCTTATTTTAATTACCCTCCCCAGGATCATTGAACTTATCCCATCTTGTCTCCCACGTCAACTAACCTCCAGCTTAGTCTGTCCTGCGCAAGATGCTCAGCGTCTGCAGCAGTTAATCCCAACACGTAACACGCCTGTAATATCTTGCACGCACCTTCTTCTTTCTCTTTCTCTCTCTCTCTCTCTCTCTCTCTCTCTCTCTCTCTCTCTCTCTCTCTCTCTCATCAACGTGCTACCATGCCCTCCATGGTGATTTTCCATAATCGATTATGTATGTTGATTTCATCATCATCGAGTGCCGTCTCCACAATGAAGGTTGGCTACCATGGAGCGCCATTCTACTTTTGACGGTGCAGGTTGTCATAGGCTGGTTTATCCATGTTTTGATGTTACTCGTCCATGTTAGCCTTGGTCTGCCTCTGCCTCTTTTACCTTGTATTTTCCCCTCCAGGATTACTTTTAGTAGGCTGTTGTGTCTTTTAACATGGCCCAAAAATCGCATTTATCTTGTTTGAATTGTGCTTAGTAGTTACCTTTCATTTTTAGTTGTTTTATGACGTCATCGTTTGTTTTCTTTTCCTTCCATCCAATTCTACCTATTCTTCTATATATCCACATTTCAAAGGCTTCAATTCTCTGTTCTGTTTTCTTGTCTAATGTCCATGTTTCTGCACCATATAGGAATATTGAGAAGATATAACATTTTGCTATTCTTAGTTTAAGCCCTTGTTTTATTTGTTTTGAAGTTAGTATGTTCTTCATGACATTAAAATTACTTTTTGTCTGTGGGGAAAATATGTTATTTTCTCTGCTTTCAGGTTATTTAGCAACCGGTTCTTTGGAATATTAGTTTCTTTCATATTGGACCTGATTTCTTCCCATATTGTTCATGTATTTTCTGTATCGTATCTTTATATACGGTACAGAAACATTAATCAATTGTTGGTAGTTAAGATCATCGTTCATTGGGTTGCGTGACCTTTGTTGATCGTTGCTATGACCACAGCATGTCTCAAAAAGTCTCTGTCTCTACACAGATTTGCGAGATTGTCAATGATTCGCAACCTAATATTCCTATTGGACGATACATGTGTTTAGTAGTTTTAATTTTAATAAAAGGATCACTTAGTCCAAAAAATATATAAAGGCTGATGGCCGAAAACTACAATATAAGACTTGTCGTTTTTTGTGCCTATGTTTTGTTTGTGTTCCTGGGGGAGGTCTTGTATGAGGATGAAACGCCATAGTGTTTTTCATAACACAATTTTAGTCAAGATTCTACAACTTGTTTGCCTTTACTTACCACGCTCCTGACAGATAGTATAACCAGATCCGCTCCTATCAGATAGCCCTACGGGGACCCGTTCCTGGAATATGTCTAAAGTAAAAATGTCTAAAGTGAACATAAAAATGTGTCTAATGTGAACATAAAAAATGTCTAAAGTGAACATAAAAATGGGTCTAAAGGGAACATAGAAATGTCTAAAGTGAACATAAAAAATGTCTAAAGTGAACATAGAAATGTTTAATGTGAACATAAAAATGTGCCTAAAGTGAACATAAAAAATGTCTAAAATGGGGAAAAGACAAAGAGAAAACCAAGGTATTCTTTGGAGAAACAATTCAGAGGAAGAGGTATGTTTACAGCACTCGGAAAAAATGGCAAACAATCAACATCATAAAAAAACAAAGAATAATATATGGTCCGAAGCAGGATCGAAATCGTACTCTTTGGCACAGCGCCTTGCCACGAAAAGCCAAACGCTAGGGAACACTGCCATCTCTGCTAACTAAAAAATTAGCCATCATTGGCGATGTCTTTCACGCAGGTGTTCACATGACTATAGCATAGGGATGCGACCACAACTCGAGCATAAATTGTGTATCTCTCTCTCTCTCTCTCTCTCTCTCTCTCTCTCTCTCTCTCTCTCTCTCTCTCTGCGATCAGGACTCAATCAGGATTCCAGACTCTCACATGAAGTCAGCTGTCAAGTTAAGTGTGTTGATCGCCCCCACAGACAGAACATCACAATTAGAGTCTGCCAGATCCACTCTGAATGAACACCCGTTAAAACGTTGCACTGTGTTCTGCGCCAGTGGCCCTTGCATCCGATTTCAGCCAGCATTTTATTCAGGTTTGCATTCCTTAGCCTTTGATTGTCCCCAATCGTCCTGCAAGGCAGCAGATGATCTTTTCTGTAGGAGGATTCTGCCCTTAGATGGTCGGCCCTCCCAGGTTTATGAGCACCATCTGCCCGAGGCACTAGATGTGACTAACACAGACATGCACACAGCGATACGAGGCATGACTAACACTGACATGCACATACAAAGATATGACACATGCCTAACATAGGCATGCACACAAAGATATGAGATGTGACTAACATAGTCATGCACACACAAGGATATGAGATGTGACATACACAGACATGCACACACAAAGATATGAGATATGACTAACATAAACATGTACACAAAGATATGAGATATCACTAACCCAAACATGCACACACAAAGATATGACACATGACTAACACAGATACACACTAAGATGTGAGATATGACTAAACACATACACACATAAGATATGAGACATGATTAACACGGACACACCAAGATATGAGATATGACTAACATGGCACACACCAAGATATGAGCCATGGCCAGCACACACACACACTCAAGCTAAGATATGAGCCATGGCTAGCACAGAAACACATCAAGATATGAGCCATGGCTTCACGGAAAGACACCAAGAAATGAACCATGTCCAGCACAGAAACACATTAAGGTATCCATATGCTTGGGTGTGTTGTAGTCGGCAGACTCTTCTTAATGTGGGAATCATCGACATACGAGACGCAGGCCTCGATTAACTGTTCACAGGCTTCGTTCAAGCAGTTGTCCGGACATTTGAGATTGCAGTCTGACCCGTAGTACGTTTCCCTGCACGTACAGTCTGTACCCTCCGGGTCACACATGATGTCACAGCCATGAGAACACGTCTGTTTGCACTGTAGCCCAAAATTACCATCGGGACAAGTGTCATTACATGTGTAGCCAGGATGTTTACATTGTAGGCATTTTCCGGATTTTTCCTCACATAAAGGACAGACACTAAGACAAGACCCAGAGCAGTCGTGTCCATAGATCCCATGTGAACAGTTGCCGTGACACGTACCGATGATGACGTTGTAGCCTTTGCAACACCTACTACACACTGCACAAAACGACCAAGAATGCCCGTCCAGACAATAGGTGTCTGTAAATGTTTGCACCTCACTCACCGTCAGTGCACTGTCGGCCTGCGAAATGGTCGGTGAGAACTCAATCTTAATGTGTGCCATTGTCGCTTGTGTGGTGACTACAATAGTGCTCACAGAAATATTTGGGTATGATATATCATTATACTGGAACACTACACCGCCACTGTCAGAGAAAGCCTTTAGAGTAGAATTCTTTACCCGAATCATAGTGCTAGCTCGATGATAAATTCGAATGGTGTGAGTCTTCTGGGGCGTGGCAAAGTTCAGATACCAGCAAACAGATTGGTTCCACTTCTCAATTGTGTGTGTGTGCAGTCATTGTCATAGAGATTGGTCTTTGTTTTGCCATTAACTGCAGCCTCTGGGCCACATCCGTCTCCTGTATAACAAGCATTAAATGTGTCGGTCTGGTTTGTGTTCTGTTTGAGAGCCACATTCCGACCCCCGCCAATGTAGATGGAGCAGATATTTGCAACTATCGCCCTTCAATCCGTAACTTGTTGATCAGACCAGCCCCAGAGCAAAAGACATCAATCTCGTACGAACTAACTTCAAACCGTGATTCATTGTTACATGAGGCAGAACCATTTAGTTTTACCGTGAAACTGTCCGGATTGTTAAGTCATTCACATAAATCCTAAACCAGGAGAACGGCAAAGATTGATTGAGGGTTGCCTCAACTGATGTAGAATCTGTGTCCGGATTACATGTGGTGTCGTTGTTATCAAACAGGAAAGTAGGTTCAGATTTTTGGGCGTATTTGTACACGAGATCCAAGTACTGACACTGGGGTCCGAAATATTCGTGCTGACAACTGTCATTGTTTATAACAATTGTGTATCTGGATTTGTTCCTATTAAGACAAGTATCTCCCGGATAGGGTAGGGCTGAATATTTGCGATGTAGTTCATTATTTGTCTTTTTTTCCGGGTGCTGTAAACATACCACTTCCTCTGAATTGATTCGCTGATTATCGTCTCGGAAATTTCCCTCTATAATAATATTCATTTATTATTATTTGTGTCCTATTCTTTGAGAAGACAGATGGAAGCAGAGATGAAGATGATGGGGAAGACAGGGAATGATCTTAAAATAATGGCAAGAAACAGAACGGCTTAGAAAATATTTGTTGAAGAACTATCTCCACAGTGAGCTGAAAGGTAGAAGAAGAAAAATTAGGTGAAAGTTACTGGAGGTAATTAGGTGAAGGTAACTGGGTGAAGTAATTGATACTTTAAAAGGTAGAAGAAAAATTAGTTGAAAGTTACTGGATGTAATTAGGTGAAGGTAACTGAGTGAAGTAATTGATACTTTAAAAGGTAGAAGACCAGTCTCTGGAGGAAGAAGAACAAAATAATGTAAAGTCAAAGCAGTTAAGAGCAGAAAGAAGCAGAGAGTGGAGCAAGTCAGAGCAGAAAGGAGTGGAGCAAGCCAGAGCAGAAAGGAGTGGAGAGTGGATGTAACATAGGACAGCAGCGAATATAGAGTGATATCAGTCAGAGCTATAAAGGTCAAGTACGAGACTTGATTCGGCGTCTGAGCACGCGAGTTTAACCCATATGTACTCGGCCGCCTATCCAGAAGTGGACAGAGAGAGAGAGATGTATTGTAGTTGATTATAAAGTTTCTCATTATCTCTGTTCACTTTGGATTCTTCTTGATAAACATCATGAACGAAGTGGGAACCTCATTGTCTTCTTTATGCCATTCATCAGTAATGTTGTTTTAATTTATTGTACTGTTTACGTGGGTCTTCTAATGTTGTATATCAGGATGTTGTTATGGTAGTGTTGTATGTCAGGAAGTTATTATGGTAGTGTTGTATGTCAGTAAGTTGTTATGGTAGTGTTGTATGTCTGTAAGTTGTTATGGTAGTGTTGTATGTCAGTAAGTTGTTATGGTAGTGTTGTATGTCAGGAAGTTGTTATGGTAGTGTTGTATGTCAATAAGTTGTTATGGTAGTGTTGTATGGCAGTAAGTTGTTATGGTAGTGTTGTATGTCAGTAAGTTGTTATGGTAGTGTTGTATGTCAGGAAGTTGTTATGGTAGTGTTGTATGTCAATAAGTTGTTATGGTAGTGTTGTATGGCAGTAAGTTGTTATGGTAGTGTTGTATGTCAGTAAGTTGTTATGGTAGTGTTGTATGTCAGGAATTTGTTATTGTAGTGTTGTATGTCAGGAAGTTATTATGGTAGTGTTGTATGTCAATAAGTTGTTATGGTAGTGTTGTATGTCAGTAAGTTGTTATAGTAGTGTTGTATGTCAGTAAGTTGTTATGGTAGTGTTGATAGTGAGGAATTTGTTATTGTAGTGTTGTATGTCAGGAAGTTGTTATGGTAGTGCTGTATTTCAGGAAGTAGTTATGGTAGTTATCGTAGTGTTGCATGTAGAAAGTATGTTTTATAATTTTTTTGGTATTAGGAAGTGGTTCTGGTTGTGTTGTGTTTCAGAAGTAGTTCTGACAGAGCTGCATGTCTGGAAGTAGTGCTTGTAGTGTTTTATGTCGGGAAGTTGTTTTGATAGAGTTGTATGTCAGGAAGTAGTTATGGTAGTATTGTATGTCAGGAAGTAGTTATGGTAGTATTGTATGTCAGGAAGTTGTTTTGATAGAGTTGTATGTCAGGAAGTAGTTATGGTAGTATTGTATGTCAGGAAGTAGTTATAGTAGTATTGTATGTCAGGAAGTAATTTTGATAGAGTTGTATGTCAGGAAGTAGTTATGGTAGTATTGTATGTCAAGAAGTAGTTTTGATAGAGTTGTATGTCAGGAAGTAGTTATGGTAGTATTGTATGTCAGGAAGTAGTTTTGATAGAGTTGTATGTCAAGAAGTAGTTATGGTAGTGTTGTATATTAGGAAGTAGTTATGGAAGTGTTGTATGTCAGGAAGTAGTTCTGATAGAGTTGTATGTCAGGAAGTATTTCTAATAGAGTTTATGTCAGGAAGTAGTTATGGTAGTATTGTATGTCAGGAAGTAGTTTTGATAGAGTTGCATGTCAAGAAGTAATTATGGTAGTGTTGTATGTCAGGAAGTAGTTCTGATAGAGTTGCATGTCAAGAAGTAATTATGGTAGTGTTGTATGTCAGGAAGTAATTATGGTAGTGTTGTATGTTAAGAAGTAGTTCTGATAGAGTTGTATGTCAGGAAGTAGTTATGGTTTTATTGTACTTCATGAAGTAATTAAGGTAGTGGTATATGTCAGGAACTAGTTATGGTGGTGTTGTATGTCAGGAGGTAATTCTGATAGAGTTGTATGTAAGGAAATAGTTATAGTAGTGTTGTATGTCAGGAAGTAGTTTTTGATAGAGTTGTATGTCAGGAAGTAGTTCTGATAGAGTTGTATGTAGGAGGTAGTTATGGTAGTGTTGTATGTCAGGAAATATTTCTGATAGAGTTGTATGTCAGGAAGTAGTTCTGATAGAGTTGTATGTCAGGAAGTAGATATGGTTGCGTAGTATGTCAGGAAGTAGTTCTGATAGAGTTGTATGTCAGGAAGTAGTTGTGGTTCTGTAGTATGTCAGGAAGTAGTTCTGATATAGCTGCATGTCAAGAAGTAGTGCTTGTAATGTTGTATGTCAGGAAGTAGTTATGGTAGAGCTGTATATCAGAAGTAGTGCTTGTAGTGTTGTATGTCAGGAAGTAGTTCTGTAAGAGTTGTGCGTCAGAAAGTAGTTATGTAAGTGCTGTGTCAAGAAGTAGTTCTGATAGTGTTTTTCTGAATGTAGTTATCGTAGTGTTGCATGTAGGCAGTAGGTTTTATAATTTTTTTGGTATTAGAAAGTAGTTCTAGTAGTGTTGTGTGTCAGTAAGTATTTATATTAGTGTTGTATGTAATTTAGTAGTTCTGATAGTGTTGAATATCAGGAAGTAGTTCTGATAGTGTTTTATCTGAATGTAGTTATCGTAGTGTTGTATGTAGGAAGTAGGTTTTATAATTTTTTGGTATTAGAAAGTAGTTCTAGTAGTGTTGTACGTCAGGAAGTAGTTATGATAGTGTTGTATGTCAGGAGATAGTTATAGTAATGTTGTACGTCAGGAAGTAGTTATGATAGTGTTGTATGTCAGGAAGTAGTTATAGTAGTGTTGTGTGTCAGTTTGTAGTTATGATAGTGTTGTATGTCAGGAGATAGTTATAGTAGTGTTGTACGTCAGGAAGTAGTTATGATAGTGTTGTATGTAAGGAAGTAGTTATGATAGTGTTGTATGTCAGAAGATAGTTATAGTAGTGTTGTACGTCAGGAAGTAGTTATGATAGTGTTGTATGTCAGGAGATAGTTATAGTAGTGTTGTATGTCCGGAAGTAATTATGATAGTGTTGTATGTCAGGAGATAGTTATAGTAGTGTTGTATGTCAGGAAGTAATTATGATAGTGTTGTATGTCAGGAGATAGTTATAGTAGTGTTGTACGTCAGGAAGTAGTTATGATAGTGTTGTATGTCAGGAGATAGTTTATAGTAGTGTTGTATGTCCGGAAGTAGGTATGATAGTGTTTTATGTCAGGAGGTAGTTATAATAGTGTTGTATGTTAGGAGGTAGTTATAGTAGTGTTGTATGTCAGGAAGTAGTTATGATAGTGTTGTATATCAACAAGTAGTTCTGATAGAGTTGTATGTTAGGAGGTAGTTATAGTAGTGTTGTATGTCAGGAAGTAATTCTGATATAGTTGTGTGTCAGGAAGTAGTTATGGTAGTGTAGTTACACGTTCTAAGGTACAGTTGAGTTGCCTGACACATAAATGAATTTTGAAACGTGTATTTTCAACACGAATTGTTGTTGAATACTGGCTAGCTCACTGTCTGACGAAAGTTAGAGGAGGAACTTTAAATCACACCCACATATGTCCATACAGATCTTTAAATCCTATCCACATATGTCCATACAAATCTGTAAATCATATCCACATATGTCCATACAGATCTTTAAATCACATCCAGATATGTCCATACAGATCTTTAAATCACATCCAGATATGTCCGTAAAGATCTTTAAACCACATCCATATACATCCATACAGATCTTTAATAACATCCACATATGTCCATACAGATCTTCAAATCACATCAACATATGTTCATACAGATCTTTAGATTTCCCAGTGCAATTAAAGCTCCTCTGGCATTTTGATATCATTTTCTGTTCCTCCCTCTTCATCTATGTTACTGCCCAGATATATGTAAGATTGCACGTCTAGTAGAGGTATTTCTTATAGATATTTCTCCATACAGATATTTAAATTGTATCCACATATGTCCATACAGATCTTTTAATCACATACACATATGTCCATACAGATCTTTAAATCACATTCACATTTGTCCATACAGATCTTTAAATTAACGTAGTCACGTGGTCGGCGTGAACGGCAAGAAGTCACGTGTTACCCATCATCGAGTAAAGTTAATACTATGACAAGAGAAAAAAAAAAAACAAATAAATTCAACAGAGTCAAGTACAAATCTATTAATTACAAGTAATATATTCAACTACACACACATGATAATTATCAGCATCTTTATAAAAACTCAAAGACAACGTAAAACAAGAATTAACGACAGCACACTTTAAATCTGACTATATCAAGATTGTAGAAACTGGACTCCCCTTCAGCCCAAACTTTGTCATTAGAAAGACACATTGTCGTGATGTTTTAGACATTTGCTAATATTTAATCCATTTGTTCTCGTTTGATTACGCTCTACCCAGAAGAGAACCCTCATTTTCGGAACCAAATATGAGGCAACATATTATCAATGATAACCCATTTTCCGCTTTTCTAACATCCAATCAACAGCTACGGCTAGGTCTACGGCTATGGAGAAAAACAATTGAAGTACCCATCTGTCTTCTTCTTCTCTCTCCAATCGTTAAATAGTTTCTTCTTTTCTTTAACCAATCTGTGTTAACAGAAATGTGCGGGAAAGAAGAGATGATATTAAACAACAAAAACTCTCGCCCAGTTCGTGAAGTCCAGATACCTGCAAAGTGAAACAGCAGCAGAGAAACATGTGCAGTTACCATCTCTACAGCAGGTCTCTACATGATATACATATATATATATATATATATATATATATATATATATATATATATATATATATATATTCCATTATAGTATACAACACATATGTTGCTAAAGTAAAGCGACAGATCATAGCTCTGCGATAGATGCCTTGCTCATCGTGTTGTTCTCAGGCTACATTTCTCAGTAAATTGATCAACAAATCTCTGCTGATGTGGATCACGACTGTCTCTATTTCTGAGATCAAGTTTCACTTCGTGTAGACGACCCTGACCTTCACAAGTGACAGTCACTAGTTCATATCCGGAAATTGTTTGTCCGTTTCTGCTCTTTGTTTACAAGAATTAATGATGGTAAACAAAGCATTATACAATTTGTCACTGACATTGCGAGATCTCTTACAACAACTATGTCTCTTACAACTATTTCTCATCTGTGAAGTCCTTTTGCAAGTGTTCATTTCCCTATTATCCTTTTGCAAGCATTTATTCACGTATTTCTGTTGATGTTCTTGTGTAAGTTTATCTTTACGTATTTCTGTTGATGTTCTTGTGTAAGTTTATCTTTACGTATTTCTGTTGATGTTCTTGTGTAAGTTTATCTTTACGTATTTCTGTTGATGTTCTTGTGTAAGTTTATCTTTACGTATTTCTCTTCCTACTGTTCTTGTGTAAGTATGAATTCCTCCTATTACTGTTCTTGTGTAAGTATGAATTCCTCCTATTACTGTTCTTGTGTAAGTATGAATTCCTCCTATTATTGTTCATGTGTAAGTATGAATTCCTCCTATTACTGTTCTTGTGTAAGTATGAATTCCTCCTATTACTGTTCTTGTGTAAGTATGAATTCCTCCTATTACTGTTCTTGTGTAAGTATGAATTCCTCCTATTACTGTTCTTGTGTAAGTATGAATTCCTCGTATTATTGTTCATGTGTAAGTATGAATTCCTCCTATTACTGTTCTTGTGTAAGTATGAATTCCTCCTATTACTGTTCTTGTGTAAGTATGAATTCCTCCTATTACTGTTCTTGTGTAAGTATGAATTCCTCATATTATTGTTCATGTGTAAGTATGAATTCCTCCTATTACTGTTCTTGTGTAAGTATGAATTCCTCCTATTACTGTTCTTGTGTAAGTATGAATTCCTCCTATTATTGTTCATGTGTAAGTGTGAATTCCTCGTATTATTGTTCATGTGTAAGTATGAATTCCTCATATTATTGTTCATGTGTAAGTATGAATTCCTCTTATTATTGTTCATGTGTAAGTATGAATTCCTCCTATTATTGTTCATGTGTAAGTATGAATTCCTCGTATTATTGTTCATGTGTAAGTATGAATTCCTCGTATTATTGTTCATGTGTAAGTATGAATTCCTCTTATTATTGTTCATGTGTAAGTATGAATTCCTCCTATTATTGTTCATGTGTAAGTATGAATTCCTCCTATTATTGTTCATGTGTAAGTATGAATTCCTCCTATTATTGTTCATGTGTAAGTATGAATTCCTCCTATTATTGTTCTTGTGTAAGTATGATTCCTCGTATTATTGTTCATGTGTAAGTATGAATTCCTCCTATTACCGTTCTTGTGTAAGTATGAATTCCTCCTATTATTGTTCTTCAATTCCAAGTCTATATTCAAGACGCTCACTAGCTACAATCACTCTCTTACTGAGGTTACATAAGCATTGGCCGATGATGTAGCCCAAAATAATGTCACAGATTGACATTTTGTTTGTGTCTACAAATGAGATTTGTAAAACGTCTCCACGTTGTCAGCTTTCAAGTGTTAACGGTAAAGCACAAAATGACAGCTGAGATATAGACAGTGAAAGCTGTGTGTAACATTCTGAGAATATTTCCTTCCTGAACTCTCGATGCATCTCTCTTTTTTGTCGTCTTATCCTAGAAAAAAGAACCGATGAATATCAGGGTCAGAGGCTAAGCCGAAGGTCGTGCCGACTTAAGGATTTTTGATAATGATACTTCTGGTCTCTTTAGTGATGTTATTGTCGCCTAGCAACAACGACTTGAGTTTCATGGATTTGTTCAGAACTAGTATGACGTCATCTTGTATACCGTTACCTATGAGGTTGCCTGTCATGTCGAGTGTGGTCAGAGCCGGGCTCTCCGGGGTGGCCTGTAGGAGAATTCTGGCCTTTTCTTCTGACAGGCCGTTGTAGCTGAGCAAGAGATGTTTGAGCGTCGGCGACGACTTGACGATGTCTGCAAGTCTTTTACAAACTTCCAACGTTAGTGCTGGCTTGAAGTACGACTTCTTGGCGTCGCTTTTGCTGAATTTGCGAGCAGACGAAAGAATGGTGAGCTCCATTGAGGTGAGATGTAGACTACAGGAGTTAATGTAAATGTGGTCAGCTATAGACATGAGGCTGGCGGCCGGCAGGAAACAGTTCTCTAAAGTCAGTGACGTCATTCTAGGGCACAGAGATAACTTATCGTTTATTTTGTCAGTGGCACTATCGATGCTACTCTTCTTAATTTGCAACTTGTCTATGGAGTTGGGCCATGAGCTTAAGATGTAGCCGATTCTGTGATGGTAGCTGAAGTGGTCAAGGACGAGAGTTTTCAGCTCAATACGTCGGTCACTGAAGATCGTGTTGACTCTCTTGTGTTCGCTTGGCGTTAGGTTCTCGGCTACGTTCATGGGTCCTTCCAGATGCAGCTTCTTTATGTGCTTGTTGTTCTCGAAACATTCGCAGAGAAACTCCACGAGAAATGATGTTTCCACGACACACTTCATGCTGACACGGAGAACAGTTAAGTTTGATAAATCATGAAGGGCTTCCGCCAGACGGATGCCGAGATCCCATTGTGTGTAGAGGCCACTCAAATATAGGACAACCTCCTTGATTGTAGGCACGCTGCGCTTGGTCAAACAAATGAAATGGTCAATAGTTTCTGGTGGGCAGTCCTGACACGAGATGACCAGAATATCAGGAAATCTGTTGGAAACTGTCCCAATGTAGGGCTCGCTGTTGTCTGTCTCTGCCAACCAGATTAGCGCTTCCTTGAAATCCTCAAGGTACCTGCCAGAACAATAAGATCTTTAGTGGCAAGCTACTCGATTTTTTAACACAAAATTTTAAGTGAGAAAGAAAGAGAAAAACAACATGGATATTGTGAGTTTGCACGTGCGCAACTTGAATACGTCGTATTCTCGTATAGAATTGATGTTACAAATTAGTGTTCTCTTATAGAACTGAAGTTATAATTAGATTTTCTTATAGAATTGATGTTATAATTACTGCTCTTGTATAGAATTGATGTTATAATTACTGCTCTTGTATAGAACTGATGTTATAATTATTGCTCTCTTAATAGAACTGATGTTATAATTAGTACTCTTTTACTAGAACTGATGATATAATCAGCGTGCTTGTATAGAACTTACGCTGTTTTTTGTGTGCTTGTGTAGAACTTACGCTGTTTTTAGCGTGCTTGTGTAGAACTTACGCTGTTTTTAGCGAGCTTATGTAGAACTTACGCTGTTTTTTTTAGCCTGCTTGTGTAGAACTTACGCTGTTTTTAGCGTGCTTATGTAGAACTTACGCTGTTTTTAGCGAGCTTATGTAGAACTTACGCTGTTTTTAGCGTGCTTGTGTAGAACCAATAGTATGCTTAGTGCTTTCATGTAAAGCGGCTATTATTCTTTACTGCTTATAAGTGTACATCTGACTGTGTGTCCTCGCTGTTCTAGTTTATGTAAAACTGATATCATAAAATAGCTGCTACACAAACAAAAGCTATGCTTAGTCAATCAACTTGTGGGTCTGCGCATCTACGGTTGACTGCCATTTCTGTCTCTTTCCTTATCACGCTGTCATTAATTCTCCGGTCAGCTAAAATTTCACCCTGTCTCTTTCCTTGTCACGCTGTCATTAATTCTCCGGTCAGCTAAAATTTCACCCTGTCTCTTTCCTTATCACGCTGTTATTAATTCTCCGGTCAGCTAAAATTTCACCCTGTCTCTTTCCTTATCACGCTGTCATTAATTCTCCGGTCAGCTAAAATTTCACCCTGTCTCTTTCCTTGTCACGCTGTTATTAATTCTCCGGTCGGCTAAAATTTCACCCTGTCTCTTTCCTTGTCACGCTGTTATTAATTCTCCGGTCGGCTAAAATTTCACCCTGTTTTCTTTCCTTGTCACGCTGCAATTTTCCTGCCACTGCCTCGTTCACCCTGTATTTTTTCCTTCTAAAATTACTTTCGGTCAGTTATTGTGTCTTTCTGTGCCCATCTGTAAATTATTGTCTCGTTATGTGCTCATCTGTAAGTTATTGTGTCTCGTTATGTGCCTATCTGTAAATTATTGTGTCTCGTTATGTGCCTATCTGTAAGTTATTTTGTCTCGTTATGTGCCTATCTGTAAGTTATTGTGTCTCGTTATGTGCCTATCTGTAAGTTATTTTGTCTCGTTATGTGCCTACCTATAAGTTATTGTGTCTCGTTATGTGCCTACCTATAAGTTATTGTGTCTCGTTATGTGACTATCTGTAAGTTATTGTGTCTCGTTATGTGCCCATGGGAACCGCGATAGCCCAGTGGTTAGTGAACTGGACTACAACGGACAAGAGGTAGGGTTCGATCCCAACCGACGGCTCCGGTCCACCCAGCCTTTAATAGATACCGGATTTTTTTCTGGGAAAGTAAAGCGGCACGGGCGTAATACTGACCACATTACCCCACATTTCATGTGCCGAAGGTCTGTAAAATTTATGGTCACTAACACCATATTACCTATACGCCACTTGGCGTGACGGGGGTACTTTACTTTTTACTTTTTATGTGCCAATCTGTAAGGTATTGTGTCTCATTATGTGCCATTCTCTAAGTTACTCTGTCTCGTTATCTGCCTCTCTATAAGTTATTGTGTCTCGTTATGTGTTCATCTGTGAGTTATTGTGTTCCGTTATCTGCCTATTTGTAAGTTATTGTGTCTCGTTATGTGCTCATCTGTAAGTTATTGTGTCTCGTTATGTGTTCATCTGTAAGTTATTGTGTCTCGTTATGTGTTCATCTGTATGTTATTGTGTCTCGCTATGTGCTCATCTGTATGTTATCGTGTCTCGTTATGTGCCTTTCTCTAAGTTATGTTGTAATGTGCCCATCTGTCTTACTTGAACTGTGCTAATTAGTATTTTCTTCATTTCTAGCTTTCTCTAAATTTCCTATTTTCTTTCATCTCCCTCCCCCCCCCCTCTCTCTCTCTCTCTCTCTTTCCCTCTCTCTTTCTCTCTTTCTCTCTCTCTCACACTTTCTCTATTTCTCATTCTTGTTTGCTCACTTTTTTCTATTTCCAATTCTATCATTTGCTTTCTCCATCCATCCGTCCGTCCATCCATCCATCCATACATCCCATCCATCCATACATCCCATCCATCCATCACATCCAGCCCATCCATCCCATCCATCCATCCCATCCATCCATCCCATCCATCCACCCATCCATCCATCCATCAATCCATCCATTCACCCATCCATCAATCCATCCACCCATCTATCCATCCATCCACCCATCCATCCCAACCATCCATCCCATCCCATCCATCAATCCATCCACCCATCCATCAATCCATCCATCAATCCATCCATCCATCAATCCATCCATCCATCAATCCATCAATCCATCCATCCATCAATCCATCCACCCATCCATCCATCCATCAATCCATCCATCCATTCATCCATCCCATCCATCCCAAACATCAATTCCATCCATCCATCAATCCATCCATTAATCCATCCATCAATCCATCAATCAATCCATCCATCCATCAATCCATCCATCCATTCCATCCATCCATCCATCCACCCATCCATCCATCAATCCATCCATCCATCAATTCATCCACCCATCCATCCATCAATCCATCCATCCACCCATCCATCAATCCATCCATCCATCAATCCATCCATCAATCCATCCACTCATCCATCAATCCATCAATCCATCCATCCATCCATGCATCAATCCATCCACCCACCCATCCCATCCATCCACCCACCCATCCAACCATCCATCCATCCATCCATCAATCCATCCATCCATCCACCCACCCATCCATCCATCCATCAATCCATCCACCCATCCATCATTCCATCCATGCATCCATCCATCCATCAATCCATCCACCCATCCATCCATCCATGCATCAATCCATCCACCCATCCATCCCAACCATCCATCCCATCCATCCCATCCAACCATCCATCCATCCCATCCATCCATCCCATCCATACCATCCATACCATCCATCCGTCCATCCCATCCATCCATCCCATCCAACCATCAATCCATCCATACCATTCATCCCAACCATCCATCCCATCCAACCATCCATCCATCCATCCATCTCATTCACCCAACCATCCCAACCATCCCATCCATCCATCCCATCCATTCCATCCATCCCATCCATCCATCCCATCCATCTTATCCACCCATCCATCAATCCATCAATCCATCCAACCATACATCCAATCCACCCATCCATCCCATACATCCATCAATCCATCCATCCCATCCATCCATCCACCCATCCACCCATCCATTCATCCATACATCCATACATCCATACATCCATCCCATCCATCCACCCATCCATTCATCCATACACCCATCCACCCATACACCCATCCACTCATCCATCCACCCATCCATACATCCATCCACCCATCCACTCATCCATACACCCATCCATTCATCCATACACCCATCCACCCATCCATTCATCCATACACCCATCCACCCATCCACTCATCCATACACCCATACACCCATCCACCCATCCATTCATCCATACACCCATCCACCCATCCATTCATCCATCGATCCATCCACTCATCCATACACCCATCCACCCATCCACCCATCCATTCATCCATTCATACATCCATCCATCCATCCGCCCATCCATTCATCCATACATCCATCCACCCATCCATTCATCCATACACCCATCCATTCATCCATCCATCCACCCATCCATTCATCCATACACCCATCCACCCATCCATTCATCCATACATCCACCCATCCATCCACCCATACACCCATCCACCCATCCATTCATCCATCCATCCACTCGTCCATACACCCATGCATTCATCCATACACCCATCCATTCATCCATACACCCATCCACCCATCCATTCATCCATTCATCCATACACCCATCCACCCATCCATTCATCCATACATCAATCCACCTATCCACCCATCTACCCATACACCCATACACCCATCCATCCATCCACCCATACACCCATCCATCTCGCTTTTTCCTCACCGTCTTAAGCATCCAGCTTTTTGGCTTTCATTTCATTCTCTCTCTTATCTCTCTATTTCGTTTTTACTTATCTTCTTCATTTTGTTACAATCTCTCTTCCCCCTCGTGCTAACTGGAAAATCTCTCTTTCTCTATTTACCCATTTATTTGAATGCTTCTTCTCTTGCTCTCCCTCTTTCTCTCTCTCTCTCTCTCTCTCTCTCTCTCTCTGAAAGCTGCTTCTAAATTCCCTTTTCTCCTCTTCTCTGACTTCTCAATGTGACCCTCAACATTTCACTGACTCTTTCCTTCATATTTGTTTCTCTCGCCTCTTGCTCTATCTATCCATCCACCCACTTATCTCACACACACATACACACACACACACACACTCTTGGATAATCACCCTCGAGTGGCCTCCTGTGCTGGCGGCGATGAGAAAGGACTCAACGATGACGTGTTGATGAGAAGCCGGTTGAAGCTTGCCGAGGTCTTCATTGTGGGCGTGCCCTCGAAACATGTCCCTAGGATGGAGGTCGACGACCGTCTTTGTTTGAGGTCTTCTCCCTTGGCTCTGAACGGGCAATCTGAGTTGGAGACCCGGTACCGATGTGGAATTCTGACACGTAATGGCGGGTCCCCAAAGGTGGTAGGTGAGGGCCCACGTGGAGACTGAGAGGCCGAGAGATTGAAGTGACCTTGAAAGCCAAGTTCCTGCGACGTCAGGAGCATGTCCAGAAGGTTCAAGACCAGATCGGACCTGTCCGAGATGTAGAGATTTCTAACTGTCAATCGAAGAACGGGATAAAACTGCGGCTTTGCGATCAATCTTTGAATGAAGCCCTCACAGTCCCTGTCAGATTGCAAATACCTGCACACTCGCTTGGAAGCCAGAAAATCTCGGATACACCTGCTGGTGAAAGAAACGATCTCGCCACTGGTCTGCGTAGTTTTGGAGTGACCTGCTCTGTGCTGGCTTTTTCACATCCAGGGCTAAAGACTTTGGTCGCTCCGCATTTTTCTTTGCGGCATCAGATGCTGAGTTATGTATGTTCGGAACTTGCAGAAGTATTCCAGAGTTGCCGCCTGTTTTACTTGAAGCGCCCTCAGCGTCAGATTTACTGCTGTCATGGTCGAGCGATGAAAGACTTTGGTTGCTGGAGCACATATCGGATGAAAGATTCACTTCGAAGTTTGAGGATGTGCTGCTGTGGAAGGAGTCACTGTCTGGTGTGATGAGGATGTTGACAGTTGGTGATGAGGTTCTATCGTGAATGGAGGCAAAGTTTGCGATCTCGTGCACCTCGTGAAGAACGCGACAGTCGCAGAGGTGACGTGTCCAGAACTGTTGTGGAAACTTCTGTTTGGAAAAATAATTGGTGTCGTTCTCGAGACATTCAAAGGCCACTGTTTCACAGACACTTTGTAGCGAGAACCGTTGTCTTTTCCCTTTGGAGTTGCCGTGGACGGCGTGTATCTCGTGGGCCATGGCGTGGCTGATGAGGTTCTCCAGCAGTTCGCTGAGATGTTCGGGGATGTTGTCTTCTTCTGTCACGCTCCTCAAATAGGCGGCCAGGAGAGACAAGCTCAGTGGGTTGCACAACAGTTCTTGTGTGTGATTGGATGTTAGAAGAAATGAGATTCTGTCAATCACATGTGGAGCTTCGGTTCTCAGCCTAGATAACAAGATTTTATTGCTGTATTCAGTAGACAGTCCGTAGCAGTAGAAAAGTGTGTCTACATCTCGCTTGGAGATTCTTCCCGGTGTAGTAGCTGCTATCATCTTTCCGAAGCCATCTCTGTCATGGAAGGCATCCAGAATGAGCCTCTCCCAAGCCTCAGAGCCGTCAACGTTATCGAAAATGACACAAATGTCCTCGCGGTTTGCCAGAACCCAATGGTAGACTGTGTCGAAGGGGATCGGGTAGTGAGGTACATCGCTGAGTGTGAGAAGATCGAGCAGAACCATGGCAGCCACGTAATAGTGCCGGACTCTTGCGTTGTTGCACCTAGTCAGCAGATCTGTCAGAGACATCCGGACACACGGAATGTAGATCATGGCTTTGTAGTCGGTCAGGTTGCTGGTCAAGCGTGAGGGCCGCTGACGTCTTGATTCTCGCAAGGACTTATTTCTGTTCGAAGACTCGAGCGAACTTTCTCCTGCACTACCGATGTTCAACAGAGACAGATACTTCTGTGGGATTCCATCAAAGGCTTTATTTCGTTTTTTGTTGATGTTACCTTTTTCAGAATCACCGTTGCTCCTACTTCTACTTTCCTTTCTAGAGTTGGCCTTCGATCTTGAGTCTGCGCGGTCGCCCCCACCCAGCGATGGTGTTTGTTCAAACACTTTGGGCTGCACAAACTGTGCTCTACGAGATCGATGGTCTTCATTGTCATCTTTTGTTGTGTCGGAGAGATCATCAAAAGAAGGCGTTTCTTTATTGGCAGCTTTGTTCAAAAAGCTTTCTTTGCCTGCAGGATTACTGATATTAATATCGCTGCAATCCTGGAGCTGTCCTGGTGGTGTCTCACCTCCGATTGCGTCCAGGTTCCATGACCTCGGTTGTCTGCGCTTTCTTTTGTCAGCAGTGGCGACATCCACATGATTGAGGTTCACAGCCGGCGGAATGTCGCCAGTTGTCGACCTGTGAGGACACTCTTCGTCGCTGCACGTCTGTCCTCTATTCAAGTTGTCTTGTTTGTGATGTGTGCTGGCAGCTGTGGCTCCTTCATCTACAGTTATGTAGGGCTGGTCTATTTTGACGTGCCTGAAGAACTGCATCGCTTTAGCCCATTCATGGAGCAATCTCTGACAGACGAGAGTTTTGCCTGTGCCAAGGTCGCCCTCAATGAGAACCCTGCGACATCCCGCCTTCGTTTTCTGCGATAGACTTTCTAATGAGGCATTCTCCAATCTGTTCAACACAAAACATATATTTACGTCACACTAGAGACTACAAGTAGGCAAAACATTCAAATCGTGCAAAAACACCCAAACGATGGTCTACTTCCTAACATTTAGTAGAATAGTCACAGCCAGTAGAAAGTGTAACTCTATTATTTAGTAACCAGCACCAGTAGAAAGTGTAACTCTATTATTTAGTAACCAGCACCAGTAGAAAGTGTAACTCTATTATTCAATCTCCTTAACCAGTAGAAAGTACACCTCTGTCCTTTATTAGCCAGAACCAATACAAAGTAAACCTCTGTCATTTATTAGCCAGAACCAGTACAAAGTAAACCTCTGTCATTTATTAGCCAGAACCAATACAAAGTAAACCTCTATCATTTATTAGCCAGAACCAATACAAAGTAAACCTCTGTCATTTATTAGCCAGAACCAATACAAAGTAAACCTCTGTCATTTATTAGCCAGAACCAATACAAGTAAACCTCTGTCATTTATTAGCCAGAACCAGTAAAAAGTAGATCTCTATCATTTATTAGCCAGAACCAGTAGAAAGTAGATCTCTATCATTTATTAGCCAGAACCAGTAAAAAGTAAACCTCTATCATTTATTAGCCAGAACCAGTAGAAAGTGCATCTCTATCATTTATTAGCCAGAACCAGTAGACAGTACACCTCTATCATTTATTAGCCAGAACCAGTAGACAGTACACCTCTATCATTTATTAGCCAGAACCAGTAGACAGTACACCTCTATAATTTATTAGCCAGAACCAGTAGACAGTACAGTTCTATCATTCAGTCACCCGATAAAAATTACATCACTATCATTGTTCACAGACATTCCACAAAGAGAGCATACATCTATCACTGCGCACAGTCACGCCAAGTAGAAAGTATAAATCTATCACTGCGCACAGTCACGCCAAGTATAAAGTATAAATCTATCACTGCGCACAGTCACACCAAGTATAAATCTATCACTGCACACAGTCACGCCAAGTATAAATCTATCACTGCGCAGAGTTGCGCCAAGTATAAATCTATCACTGTGCACAGTCGCACCAAGTATAAATCTATCACTGCGCACACTCGTACCTTGTATAAATCTATCACTGCACACAGTGAGACCAAGTATAAATCTATCACTGCACACAGTGAGGCAAAGTATAAATCTATCACTGCACACAGTGAGGCCAACATGGAACTGTACCTGTAGATTGGAAGGTAGGCAGGTGTGTGTTCGCTGTGAAGGTCATCACGAGTCTGAAAATGTGGCACTCTCTTTAGTCGGAAAAATGAGTGACGTATAAGGAGGGCATGCTCCAGTTTGCACGTCAATCTCTCCGTTCTCGTGGCGTGGTCAATATACACACGTGCCAGGCACGCGCAGATGATCTCATCGATCTCATTCGACATTTCTCTGAAACAGAAACAAAGGAAGACAACATTGAACGATAACTTTAACAGATAACATAAACAAAAAAGATTATACATAGGATACAAAGGGACAATACATAACTACATACCAAAGGAAGAGTACAAAAAACGTAATACTGACAAACAATAAAACAAAGGAAGTCTAACAAACGTAATACTGACAAACAACAAAACAAAGGAAGAGTCTAACAAACGTAATACTGACAAACAACAAAACAAAGGAAGACAACATAACAGTTAAAATTGGCAGACAATATTATATATAACCGACAATAAGGCCAGGCATAAAAAGATAATAAATGAGAGACACATATATCTGGACGCATGAGAGCTTTAAATAACAGAAGATCATACAGAAATTCAACCGAAAGTAATGGCATATATTCCAGGCTAGACAGGTTAGTTGCGAAGCTGGACCGGCTAGGGAATCGAACGCTGAAAAGCGAAAAGGAGCCACATAAGTTCGTTCATTTCAATAAGCGTTTAATATAAGCACCCCCAGAAAAAAAAAAACAACTGTAAGGTCTTCGCTCGAAACTTGAGAAGAAATGGCGATCGGTTAAACTCTGTCGTTGCTATGGCAACCGTGGGATGTCTTGGGAAAGGCAATGATGTAAGCATGCTAGAACAGTCCTCGCTCGTTAAAGAGCTAGCTTTGGATTTCTGTCACATTTTGTGGTACCCTCGTTATTGTGAGAATGTAATTACTTTTTTACGCATTCGCAGCGCTTCAGTTAGTAAAGTTGTTGCTCTGTGTTAGTGTTACTGTCAGTCATCGTTTATAATTGTGATGCAGTAAATAATTTACTGGGACAGTCAACAACTGACCGGCTTCTGTTTGAAGATAAGCTTGTGGGAAAAGTAGGACTCAACCATCCATTCCAGATCTTAGAAGTGAGCATCAAGAACATGTTATGTGCTAGATGTTTTAACATCAACTTTAATATAAAGAATATGTTATGTGCTAGATGTTTTAACATCAACTATAACACAACGAACAGGTTATTATGTTCTAGATGTTTTAACACCAACTATAATACAAAGAACAGGTTATTATGTGCTAGATGTTTTAACACCAACTATAATACAAAGAACAGGTTATTATGTGCTAGATGTTTTAACATCAACTATAACACAAAGAACAGGTTATGTTGTAAATGTTTTAACAAAAGCAACTATAACATGTACGACAGAACAGGGTATATAAGCAGATGTTTTAACGACAGCAACTATAACGAATAGCCATGGTTAACTGGGTCGACTAAATCCCATGTCTTAAAACAAACTAAAAATGAAAAGAGAACTACTAGACACAGTTTAAATAAGATAAATAAGATTTTTTGAGGCAAGTTAAAAGACACAGTAGCCTACTAGAAGTAATCTTGGAAGGGAAATTACAAGTTAAAAGACACAGTAGCCTACTAGAAGTAATCTTGGAAGGGAAATTACAAGTTAAAAGACACAGTAGCCTACTAGAAGTAATCTTGGAAGGAAAATTACAAGATAAAAGACACAGTAGCCTACTAGAAGTAATCTTGGAAGGGAAATTACAAGTTAAAAGACACAGTAGCCTAGTAGAAGTAATCTTGGAAGGGAAATTACAAGTTAAAAGACACAGTATCCTACTAGAAGTAATCTTGGAAGGGAAATTACAAGATAAAAGACACAGTAGCCTACTAGAAATAATCTTGGAAGGGAAATTACAAGATAAAAGAGGCAGAGGCAGACCAAGACTAACATGGGCGAATAACATCAAAAGATGGACTGGTCTGCCTATGACAACCAGCACTATCAAGGCAAGAGACAGATCAGAATGGTGCTCCATCTTCGATGCCGAGACGGCACTCAATGTTGATGATATCTCGGAAATTGTACTGCTGTGATATTTATACAACAAAATAGGAACATTACTGTATTTATTAATCTATCTGTCTATACATATATCTATAAGTAATAGGAAACTATACAGCAGGAGGCAATCGATCATCAGAAGGGGAACCCCCGTCGAGCGAGTGCTTCAACACTTTAACTTCTTGACAATCTAAGTGAGGTGGGCCCGCCTGGGTCATGACTCCCATGCGTCGACCTCCTGCTGCATTGACTCTAAAGCTTACAATATATTCAGCACAAAATAACTACACTTACTCTACGCAACACTTTTGTTTGAATCTACGATCTTCACCAGCGTGGTTTACTTGTCTTAGCTTTAACCCATACACTGAGCAAATTTTAAAAACATCATAGAGATGCCAGGCCTACAAATTAATGGAAAGATAATCAATAACCTAAGATATGCTGGTGATACTGTACTAATAGCAGAAATCCTAAAGATCAACAACAATTCTTAATGAAATAAACATGGCAAGCAAAAAATATGGACTAGATATGAATATCAAAAAAGACTAAAACTATGATCATAAACAAAGAAAATACTCAAAACTCACAAGTGGATATCAAAATAGAAGGAATAGACCTGGAGACAGTTCAGAACTACAACTACCTTGGACATACTATAACCAGTGATGGAAAATGTACAACTGAAATAAACAAAAGAATAGGAATGGCAACGTGTAATTTTAATGTCATGAAGAACATCCTAACATCAAAACAAAAAACACCGTGGCTAAAACTAAGAATAGCAAAATGTTACATCTTCTCAATATTCCTATATGGTGCAGAAACATGGACATTAGACAAGAAAACAGAACAGAGAGTTAAAGCCTTTGAAATGTGGATATATAGAAGAATAGGTAGAATTGGATGGAAGGAAAAGAAAACAAACGATGAAGTCTTAAAACAACTAAAAATGAAAATAGAACTACTAAACACAATTCAAACAAGACAAATGCGATTTTTGGGCCATGTTAAAAGACACAACAGCCTACTAAAAGTAATCCTGGAGGGGAAAATACAAGGTAAAAGAGGCAGAGGCAGACCAAGACTAACATGGACGAGTAACAATGGAGACAGTCAACTACTAAATATGGTGTACAATGGAGACAGTCAACTACTAGATATGGTGTACAATAGAGACAGTCAACTACTAGATATGGTGTACAATGGAAACAGTCAACTACTAGATATGGTGAGTGATGAGGACAGTGAACTACTAGATATGGTGTACAATAGAGACAGTCAACTACTAGATATGGTGTACAATGGAAACAGTCAACTACTAGATATGGTGTACAATAGAGACAGTCAACTACTAGATATGGTGTACAATAGAGACAGTCAACTACTAGATATGGTGTACAATGGAAACAGTCAACTACTAGATATGGTGTAAATTGGAAACAGTCAACTACTAGATATGGTGTACAATGGAAACAGTCAACTACTAGATATGGTGTAAATTGGAAACAGTCAACTACTAGATATGGTGTACAATGGAAACTGTCAACTACTAGATATGGTGTACAATAGAGACAGTCAACTACTAGATATGGTGTACAATGGAAACAGTCAACTACTAGATATGGTGTACAATGGAAACAGTCAACTACTAAATATGGTGTAAATTGGAAACAGTCAACTACTAGATATGGTGTACAATGGAAACAGTCAACTACTAGATATGATGTACAATGGAAACAGTCAACTACTAGATATGATGTACAATGGAGACAGTCAACTACTAGATATGGTGTACAATGGAAACAGTCAACTACTAGATATGATGTATAATAGAGACAGTCAACTACTAGATATGGTGCACAATGGAGACAGTCAACTACTAGATATGGTGTACAATAGAGACAGTCAACTTCTAGATATGGTGTACAATAGAGACAGTGAACTTCTAGATATGGTGTGCAATGGAGACAGTGAACTTCTAGATATGGTGAGTGATGGAGACAGTGAACTTCTAGATATGGTGAGTGATGGAGACAGTGAACTTCTAGATATGGTGTGTGATGGAGACAGTGAACTTCTAGATATGGTGTGTGATGAGGACAGTGAACTTCTAGATATGGTGTGTGATGGAGACAGTGAACTTCTAGATATGGTGTGTGATGAGGACAGTGAACTTCTAGATATGGTGTGTGATGGAGACAGTGAACTTCTAGATATGGTGTGGGATGAGGACAGTAAACTTCTAGATATGGTGTACAATGGAGACAGTGAACTTCTAGATATGGTGTACAATGGAGACAGTGAACTTCTAGATATGGTGAGTGATGGAGACAGTGAACTTCTAGATATGGTGAGTGATGGAGACAGTGAACTTCTAGATATGGTGTACAATAGAGACAGTGAACTTCTAGATATGGTGTACAATGGAGACAGTGAACTTCTAGATATGGTGAGTGATGGAGACAGTGAACTTCTAGATATGGTGAGTGATGGAGACAGTGAACTTCTAGATATGGTGTGTGATGGAGACAGTGAACTTCTAGATATGGTGTGTGATGAGGACAGTGAACTTCTAGATATGGTGTGTGATGGAGACAGTGAACTTCTAGATATGGTGTGTGATGAGGACAGTGAACTTCTAGATATGGTGTGTGATGGAGACAGTGAACTTCTAGATATGGTGTGGGATGAGGACAGTAAACTTCTAGATATGGTGTGTGATGGAGACAGTGAACTTCTAGATATGGTGTACAATGGAGACAGTGAACTTCTAGATTTGGTGAGTGATGGAGACAGTGAACTTCTAGATATGGTGAGTGATGGAGACAGTGAACTTCTAGATATGGTGTACAATGGAGACAGTGAACTTCTAGATATGGTGAGTGATGGAGACAGTGAACTTCTAGATATGGTGTGTGATGAGGACAGTGAACTTCTAGATATGGTGTGTGATGAGGACAGTGAACTTCTAGATATGGTGTGTGATGAGGACAGTGAACTTCTAGATATGGTGTGTGATGAGGACAGTGAACTTCTAGATATGGTGTGTGATGGAGACAGTGAACGTCTAGATATGGTGTGTGATGAGGACAGTGAACTTCTAGATATGGTGTGTGATGAGGACAGTGAACTTCTAGATATGGTGTGTGATGGAGACAGTGAACTTCTAGATATGGTGTGTGATGGAGACAGTGAACTTCTAGATATGGTGTGTGATGAGGACAGTGAACTTCTAGATATGGTGTGTGATGGAGACAGTGAACTTCTAGATATGGTGTGTGATGGAGACAGTGAACTTCTAGATATGGTGTGTGATGGAGACAGTGAACTTCTAGATATGGTGTGTGATGAGGAGAGTGAACTTCTAGATACGGTGTGTGATGGAGACAGTGAACTTCTAGATATGGTGTGTGATGGAGACAGTGAACTTCTAGATATGGTGTGTGATGGAGACAGTGAACTTCTAGATATGGTGTGTGATGGAGACAGTGAACTTCTAGATATGGTGTGTGATGGAGACAGTGAACTTCTAGATATGGTGTGTGATGGAGACAGTGAACTTCTAGATATGGTGTGTGATGAGGACAGTGAACTTCTAGATATGGTGTGTGATGGAGACAGTGAACTTCTAGATATGGTGTGTTGATGGAGACAGTGAACTTCTAGATATGGTGTGTTATGAGGACAGTGAACTTCTAGATATGGTGTGTGATGAGGACAGTGAACTTCTAGATATGGTGTGTGATGAGGACAGTGAACTTCTAGATATGGTGTGTGATGATGACAGTGAACTTCTAGATATGGTGTGTGATGAGGACAGTGAACTTCTAGATATGGTGTGTGATGGAGACAGTGAACTTCTAGATATGGTGTGTGATGAGGACAGTGAACTTCTAGATATGGTGTGTGATGGAGACAGTGAACTTCTAGATATGGTGTGTGATGGAGACAGTGAACTTCTAGATATGGTGTGTGATGAGGACAGTGAACTTCTAGATATGGTGTGTGATGGAGACAGTGAACTTCTAGATATGGTGTGTGATGGAGACAGTGAACTTCTAGATATGGTGTGTGATGATGACAGTGAACTTCTAGATATGGTGTGTGATGAGGACAGTGAACTTCTAGATATGGTGTGTGATGGAGACAGTGAACTTCTAGATATGGTGTGTTGATGGAGACAGTGAACTTCTAGATATGGTGTGTTATGAGGACAGTGAACTTCTAGATAAGGTGTGTGATGAGGACAGTGAACTTCTAGATATGGTGTGTGATGAGGACAGTGAGCTTCTAGATATGGTGTGTGATGATGACAGTGAACTTCTAGATATGGTGTGTGATGAGGACAGTGAACTTCTAGATATGGTGTGTGATGGAGACAGTGAACTTCTAGATATGGTGTGTGATGAGGACAGTGAACTTCTAGATATGGTGTGTGATGAGGACAGTGAACTTCTAGATATGGTGTGTGATGGAGACAGTGACTTTCTAGATATGGTGTGTGATGAGGTCAGTGAACTTCTAGATATGGTGTGTTATGAGGACAGTGAACTTCTAGATATGGTGTGTGATGGAGACAGTGACTTTCTAGATATAGAGTGCAGAGGTACTGTAAACGTCCAATTGTGTAATGCAGAAGTACTATCAGGTACTGTAAAAATATATTTACGGTTTGATATGATAAAATTTGTTACATTAAAATATGTTGTGTGATGATATACTACGGGATAGGGTAAACGTCTATTTGTGATATGTGATAATACCTACTTGTGATGTGTGATGATACCTACTTGTGATGTGTGATGATACCTACGTGTGATGTGTGATGATACCTACTTGTGATGTGTGATGATATCTACGTGTGATGTGCGGTGATACCTACTTGTGATGATACCTACTTGTGATGTGTGATGATACCTACTTGTGATGTGTGGTGATACCTACTTGTGATGTGTGATGATACCTTCATATGATGTGTGATGATACCTACTTGTGATGTGTGGTGATACCTACTTGTGATGTGTGATTATACCTACTTGTGATGTGTGATTATACCTACTTGTGATACCTACTTGTGATGTGTGATGATACCTGCTTGTGATATGTGGTGATACCTACTTGTGATGTGTGATTACACCTACTTGTGATGTGTGATGATACCTTCTTGTGATGTGTGATTATACCTACTTGTGATGTGTGATGATACCTACTTGTGATGTGTGGTGATACCTACTTGTGATATGTGATGATACGACGAGATAAAGTAAACGTCAACTTGTGATGTGCATTCATATTATGTGATACGGTAACATGTTGCGGTTGATATTTAATGTTTGCCCATCAACCTGTCAGTCTTCACTGAATATCTAAATGTCACGAGACAAAAACAACTGCCATGGTCGAGTCTGTACATTCTATCCGTGCTCGAGGTACTCCTACAACAGTCATGGTAGTCTAGCTGGACTGTCGTTTTGTTACATGTTAATGTCTATAGCTAGGGTGTGTACATTACTTGGCCAGTTCCAAGCACTTCTGCATGTAACTGTACGTCCATGTGTTAATCCACTCACACATTCTGTAACAGTGCGGCATCGGTTAACATTGCACGGTGTTCGTAGCTCACTCCCACCATCGCGTGCAGCAGGAGCGCATATTTAAAGCAATTAGTTAATTAGTCATGCTACCTGTCGAATGAGGTAAGAACAGGAAGGCTTTCGTTCTACCTGTCAAATAAGAGAACAAGTGGGCGTTCTAGTACCTGTCAGAAGTTAGAATTATATGTTCTTGTACCTGTCAGAAGTTAGAATTATATGTTCTTGTACCTGTCAGAAGTTAGAATTATATGTTCTTGTACCTGTCAGAAGTTAGAATTATATGTTCTTGTACCTGTCAGAAGTTTGTTGTGGACGTCCCTTTACCTGTCAGAAGTTATATAGACGTGGACGTTCTTGTACCTGTAAGAAGTTTGTTTCGTGACATTCTTTTACCTGTCGAAAGTTAGAAGTGGACGTTCTTGTACCTGTCACAAGTTTGTTGTGGACGTCCCTTTATCTGTCAGAATTTAGAAGTACACATTCTAGTACCTGTCAGAAGTTAGAAGTGGACGTTCTTGTACCTGTCACAAGTTAGTTGTGGACGTTCTTTTACCTGTCGAAAGTTAGAAGTGGACGTTCTTGTACCTGTCAGAAGTTATAAATGGACGTTCTTGTACCTGTCAGAAGTTATAAGTGGACGTTCTTGTACCTGTCAGAAGTTATAAGTGGACGTTCTTGTACCTGTCAGAAGTTATAAGTGGACGTTCTTGTACCTGTCAGAAGTTATAAGTGGACGTTCTTGTACCTGTCAGAAGTTATAAGTGGACGTTCTTGTACCTGTCAGAAGTTATAAGTGGACGTTCTTATACCTGTCAGAAGTTAGTTGTGGACGTTCTTGTATCTGTCAGAAGTTAGTTGTGGACGTTCTTGTACCTGTCAGATGTTAGTTGTGAACGTTCTTGTACCTGTCAGATGTTATTTGTGGACGTTCTTGTACCTGTCAGATGTTAGTTGTGAACGTTCTTGTACCTGTCAGAAGTTATAAGTGGACGTTCTTGTACCTGTCAGAAGTTATAAGTGGACGTTCTTGTACCTGTCAGATGTTAGTTGTGGACGTTCTTGTACCTGTCAGAAGTTAGTTGTGGACGCTCTTGTACCTGTCAGATGTTAGTTGTGAACGTTCTTGTACCTGTCAGAAGTTAGTTGTGGACGTTCTTGTACCTGTCAGAAGTTATAAGTGGATGTTCTTGTACCTGTCAGAAGTTATAAGTGGACGTTCTTGTACCTGTCAGAGGTTAGAAGTGGACGTTCTTGTACCTGTCAGAAGTTAGAAGTGGACGTTCTTGTACCTGTCAGAAGTTGGAAGTGGACGTTCTTGTACCTGTCAAAAGTTGGAAGTGGACGTTCTTGTACCTGTCAGAAGTTGGAAGTGGACGTTCTTGTACCTGTCAGAAGTTAGAAGTGGACCTTCTTGTACCTGTCAAAAGTTGGAAGTGGACGTTCTTGTACCTGTCAGAAGCTGGAAGTGGACGTTCTTGTACCTGTCAGAAGTTAGAAGTGGACGTTCTTGTACCTGTCAGAAGTTAGAAGTGGACGTTCTTGTACCTGTCAGAGGTTAGAAGTGGACGTTCTTGTACCTGTCAAAAGTTAGAAGTGGACGTTCTTGTACCTGTCAAAAGTTAGAAGTGGACGTTCTTGTACCTGTCAAAAGTTAGAAGTGGACGTTCTTGTACCTGTCAAAAGTTAGAAGTGGACGTTCTTGTACCTGTCAAAAGTTAGAAGTGGACGTTCTTGTACCTGTCAAAAGTTAGAAGTGGACGTTCTTGTACCTGTCAAAAGTTAGAAGTGGACGTTCTTGTACCTGTCAAAAGTTAGAAGTGGACGTTCTTGTACCTGTCAAAAGTTAGAAGTGGACGTTCTTGTACCTGTCAAAAGTTAGAAGTGGACGTTCTTGTACCTGTCAAAAGTTAGAAGTGGACGTTCTTGTACCTGTCAAAAGTTAGAAGTGGACGTTCTTGTACCTGTCAAAAGTTAGAAGTGCATTAAAAACATCTTTAAAATCATCCAGAGATCGACAAGCAAACACTTTTGCATCGTAGTATAACCTAAGTTTAACAGCGCTGTTTTGTCTTCTTTGGTTGAACACACACACACACACACATACGAGAAGCTACTAGAACATCTAGTGAGTTAGGCTACCCTCACACACATACGGGAAGCTACTACACCATTTAGTGGGTTAAGCTACCCCCACACACATACGAGAAGCTACTAGAACATCTAGTGGGTTAGGCTACCCTCACACACATACGAAAAGCTACTACAACATCTAGTGGATTAGGCTACCCTCACATGCATACGAGAAACCACTACAACATCTAGTGGTTAGGCTACCCTCACACACACATACAAGAAGCTACTACAATATCTAGAGGGTTAGGCCACACACACACACACACACACACACACACGAGAAGCTACTACATCATCTAGTGGGTTAGGATACCCTCACATGCACATACGAGAAGTTACTACAACATCTAGTGGGTTAGGCTACCCTCACACGCACATACAAGAAGTTACTACAACATCTAGTGGGTTAGGCTACCCTCACACACAAACGAGAAGCTATCATAATGTTTACTGTCAAGTGAGATGATACCTGTACAGCATCAACTATTGATTGCCTAATCTGGTTGATGCACTATAATTATCATTACCTTCTCGTTTTGTCCGATATAATTTCTCATTGTTTTCTTCTTATGTAAACCTTTATCGTTTCTACTTTCACAATTTGGCGATATCTTCTTCAACAAAAGATCTTTAAATATCATTCTTCGTTCATGTCCTTCTCTTGGCTTTAAAAAAAATATTTAATTAATTATTTGTTTACAAAAGAGATGAGATCTAATTTCAGTGATTCTTAATTTGATCTAAGCTGATCTCCGTCTTCTATAAGCTCTCAATCTTCTATAAGTTGTTCGTCTTCTATAAGATATCCGTCTTCTATAAGTTGTCCGTCTTCTATAAGATGTCCGTCGTCTATTAACTATCCTTTTAAGCAATTCTTCCAAACCTTTTTTCTATTTTGTTGAGATATTCGGGTAAGAATGTGCGTATGGAGTGAACACTCCACTGCCCATGATTGTAAACAGTGAACACTCCCCTGCCCATGATTGTAAACAGTGAACACTCCACTGCCCATGATTGTAAACAGCGAACACTCCACTGCCCATGATTGTAAACAGTGAACACTCCCCTGCCCATGATTGTAAACAGTGAACACTCCACTGCCCATGATTGTAAACAGTGAACACTCCACTGCCCATGATTGTAAACAGCGAACACTCCCCTGCCCATGATTGTAAACAGTGAACACTCCACTGCCCATGATTGTAAACAGATTGGCTTGTAACGTGACTAACCGTAACTTGAGCATAAACAGCTGCAGCTGCATAACTCAACAATGCTCACGTTCACAGCCGACAAATGTCATGACGATCTACTTGTTTGTTTATTTACAGTGAAGAAAGCCAAATCCGGGAGCTAATGTTGTATATGAGATTTAAATTTGGCCGCAAAAGCCAGTTTGGCAAACTAAAAATAGCCGTTGATCTAATGACAGTAACAACACTCAACCTCACACACACAGACAAAATAAACAGGCACACACTAACATACATACAAACACAGACCTACGCACGGTCGCGCGCACATACACACACGCACGCATAAACAGAGGCACAAGCACACATGTACAGCTCCAATTCTCCGCGCCAGCCAAGCTACAATAAACTACCTGAGCTCCTGTACGGGTTTATATTCGGATTGCTGACGTCACTGTAGCCTGCGGACTGGTGTTCACGATTTGGGCACTGAAATGAGCACAGTGATTGGTGCACTAGCGTGTAAGTGATTGGTGCACTAGTGTGTAAGTGATTGGTGCACTAGTGTGTAAGTGATTGGTGCACTAGCGTGTAAGTGATTGGTGCACTAGTGTGTAAGTGATTGGTGCACTAGCGTGTAAGTGATTGGTGCACTAGCGTGTAAGTGATTGGTGCACTAGCGTGTAAGTGATTGGTGCACTGGCGTGTAAGTGCGAACAGTGATTATGAAATGTAATTTACCGCTGTGATAAGTGCACTGATTCCCTAAATGGTCACAATGATTGTTGCACTGAGATGCAGCTGAACACAACTATTAGAGCACTGAGATGTAACTGAAAAAAACTAGTAGTTCACTGAGAAATAAATGAACAAAACTACTAGTGCACTGAGATGTAAATGACATAACTATTAGTGCACTGAGATGTAAATGAACATAACTATTAGTGCACTGAGATATAAATGGACATAACTATTAGTGCACTGAAATGTAAATGAGGAAACCTATAAATTCACTAAGATGTAAATGAACATAACTATTAGTGTAAGGTAAAGTAAAGTGCCCCCGTCACGCCAAGTGGCGTATAGGGAATATGGTGCTAGTGACCATATATTTTACAGACCTTCGGCACATGATTTTTGGGGTAATGTGGTCGGTATTACGCCCGTACCGCTTTACTTTCCCAGAAAAAAAATCCGGTACCCATTAAAGGCAGGTGAACTGGTGCCGTCGGTTGTGATCGAACCCTACCTCTTGTCCTTTGTAGTACTATTAGTGTACTGATATGTAAATGGTCAAAACTATTAGGGCCCTGAGATGTAAAAGGACAAAACTAGTAGTGCCCTGATGGGCAACAGATATGAGGCGTCGTCTTTCTTAATGAGACTGATAAGCTTACAGAGAATAGAAATATTACATCAGTATTTGTACGACGTGACAGTTGTGTAATGTACTACTTCAGTTTTTGTACGACGTAACAGATGTGGAATGTACTACTTCAGTGTTTGTACGACGTGACAGATGTGCAATGTACTACTTCAGTGTTTGTACGACGTAACAGTTGTGTAATGTACTACTTCAGTTTTTGTACGACGTGACAGTTGTGCAATGTACTACTTCAGTTTTTGTACGACGTGACAGATGTGCAATGTACTACTTCAGTTTTTGTACGACGTGACAGATGTGCAAAGTACTACTTCAGTTTTTGTACGACGTAACAGATGTGCAATGTACTACTTCAGTTTTTGTACGACGTGACAGATGTGCAATGTACTACTTCAGTTTTTTGTACGACGTGACAGATGTGCAATGTACTACTTCAGTTTTTGTACGACGTGACAGATGTGCAATGTACTACTTCAGTTTTTGTACGACGTGACAGATGTGCAAAGTACTACTTCAGTTTTTGTACGACGTAACAGATGTGCAATGTACTACTTCAGTTTTTGTACGACGTGACAGATGTGCAATGTACTACTTCAGTTTTTGTACGACGTGACAGATGTGCAATGTACTACTTCAGTGTTTGTACGACGTGACAGATGTGCAATGTACTACTTCAGTGTTTGTACGACGTGACAGATGTGCAATGTACTACTTCAGTTTTTGTACGACGTAACAGATGTGCAATGTACTACTTCAGTTTTTGTACGACGTGACAGATGTTTAGTGTCAATGAGATTATTAATATTAAACGATGCAATGACGGTATTTTATTATCTGTGTTTTCTTCTGCGATGTTTCTTTTGTGTACAGTTTGTTGTTTCCTACACTGATTGCAGCAACATTGATATGTTTGCCGCTCACTGTTTCTCTAAAAATTTGTTGCCAGTCAAAGCTACTGGAAATGAACGTCAGTTGTTCCTTCATGGTCCGAGTGTTTGGTCCATGCACGTGACTGTTCTCAAAACAAATCGGTGTTTGTGCTTGCTATTGGGTTCTAGATAAGTATGTGTTGGTCGTGATGTATACACGACCTTAGATCACTCTCTAATTGCTATATCATCACTCTCTAATTGCTATATCATCACTCTCTAATTGCTATATCATTGCTCTCCAATTGCTATATCATCACTCTCTAATTGCTATATCATCACTCTCTAATTGCTATATCATCACTCTCTAATTGTTCCTCTTATTTCATCATTCTCTAATTGTTCCTCTCATTTCATCACCATCTAATTGGTCATCTTATTTCATCATTATTTTATTGTTCCTCTCATTTCATTACTATCTAATTATTCCCCTCACTTCATTACTATCTAATTATTCCTCTCATTTAATTACTATCTAATTATTCCTCTCATTTCATTACTATCTAATTATTCATTTCATTACTATCTAATTATTCCTATAATTTCATTCTCTCCAACTATTCCTCTCATTTCATTACTATCTAATTATTCCTCTCATTTCATTACTATCTAATTATCCCTCTCATTTCATTACTATCTAATTATTCCTCTCATTTCATTACTCTCCAACTATTCCTCTCATTTCATTACTATATAACTATTCCTCTCATTTCATTATTATCTAACAATTCTTCTAATTTCATTACTTTCTAACTATTCCTCTCATTTCATTACTCTAACTATTCCTCTCATTTCATTACTCTCTATTCCACTCATGTAATTGATATCTAATTATTCCACTAATTTCATTAATCTCTAATTATTTATCTCATTTAATTAATCTCTAACTATTCCTATCATCTCATTAATCTCTAACTATTCCTCTCATCTCATTAATCTCTAACTATTTCTCTCATCTCATTAATCTCTAACTATTTCTCTCATCTCATTAATCTCTAACTATTTCTCTCATCTCATTAATCTCTAACTATTTCTCTCATCTCATTAATCTCTAACTATTTCTCTCACCTCATTAATCTCTAACTATTCCTCTCATCTCATTAATCTCTAACTATTTCTCTCATCTCATTAATCTCTAACTATTCCTCTCATTTCATTAATCTCTAACTATTCCTCTCATTTCATTAATTTCTAACTATTCCTCTCATCTCATTAATCTCTAACTATTCCTCTCATTTCATTACTCTCCAACTATTCCTCTCATTTCATTACTATATAACTATTCCTCTCATTTCATTATTATCTAACTATTCTTCTAATTTCATTACTTTCTAACTATTCCTCTCATTTCATTACTCTAACTATTCCTCTCATTTCATTACTCTCTATTCCACTCATGTAATTGATATCTAATTATTCCACTAATTTCATTAATCTCTAATTATTTATCTCATTTAATTAATCTCTAACTATTCCTCTCATTTCATTAATTTCTAACTATTCCTCTCATCTCATTAATCTCTAACTATTCCTCTCATTTCATTACTCTCCAACTATTCCTCTCATTTCATTACTATATAACTATTCCTCTCATTTCATTATTATCTAACTATTCTTCTAATTTCATTACTTTCTAACTATTCCTCTCATTTCATTACTCTAACTATTCCTCTCATTTCATTACTCTCTATTCCACTCATGTAATTGATATCTAATTATTCCACTAATTTCATTAATCTCTAATTATTTATCTCATTTAATTAATCTCTAACTATTCCTATCATCTCATTAATCTCTAACTATTCCTCTCATCTCATTAATCTCTAACTATTTCTCTCATCTCATTAATCTCTAACTATTTCTCTCATCTCATTAATCTCTAACTATTTCTCTCATCTCATTAATCTCTAACTATTTCTCTCACCTCATTAATCTCTAACTATTCCTCTCATCTCATTAATCTCTAACTATTCCTCTCATTTCATTAATCTCTACCTATTCCTATCATCTCATTAATCTCTACCTATTCCTATCATCTCATTAATCTCTAGCTATTCCTATCATTTCATTAATCTCCTACTATTCCTATCATCTCATTAATCTCTAACTATTTCTCTCATCTCATTAATCTCTAACTATTCCTCTCATCTCATTAATCTCTAACTATTTCTCTCATCTCATTAATCTCTAACTATTCCTCTCATTTCATTAATCTCTAACTATTCCTCTCATCTCATTAATCTCTAACTATTCCTCTCATTTCGTTACTATCTCTCCAATAAGAGCTCTTTTTTTTTATCCATCCCCTTCTTTCTGTTTAAAAAAAAAAAATTGAAAATTCAATTGTTGGTTGCTTTCTTTTGTTTGTTTAAATCTGCTGCTGGCATAGTAGATCTAAGTTGATTGACAGTCATGGAGGCGGAGTTACAGTGATGGAGACGAGTGAGACTCATGGACGCGAAATTACAATCATGGACGCGAAATTACAATCATGGACGCGAAATTACAATCAAGGGCCTGGAGTTACAGTCATGGACGTGGAGTTACAGTCATGGACCTGGAGTTACATTCATGGACGTGGAGTTACAGTCATGGACCTGGAGTTACAGTCATGGACGTGGAGTTACAGTCATGGACCTGGAGTTACAGTCATGGACCTGGAGTTACAGTCATGGACCTGGAGTTACATTCATGGACGTGGAGTTACAGTCATAGACCTGGAGTTACAGTCATGGACCTGGAGTTACATTCATGGACGTGGAGTTACAGTCATGGACCTGGAGTTACAGTCATGGACCTGGAGTTACATTCATGGACGTGGAGTTACAGTCATGGACCTGGAGTTACAGTCATGGACCTGGAGTTACATTCATGGACGTGGAGTTACAGTCATGGACCTGGAGTTACAGTCATGGACCTGGAGTTACAGTCATGGACCTGGAGTTACAGTCATGGACCTGGAGTTACATTCATGGACGTGGAGTTACAGTCATGGACCTGGAGTTACAGTCATGGACCTGGAGTTACAGTCATGGACCTGGAGTTACAGTCATGGACTTGGAGTAACAGTCATGGACTTGGAGTAACAGTCATGGACTTGGAGTAACAGTCATGGACCTGGAGTTACAGTCATGGACCTGGAGTTACAGTCATGGACCTGGAGTTACAGTGATGGACCTGGAGTTACAGTCATGGACTTGGAGTTACAAATAGGCTTGATTTTGTAGTTTATGGACCTGATTGTGTAGTTACAGACTTGATTATGTATTTTCATTCTTGATGGTGTATTTACACATTTGATGGTGTAGTTACAGGCTTAGCTGTATAGTTGTATGTTTAATTGTGAAATTGTAGACTTGAGGTGCGCGTGGCCATGCGGCTAAAACCACTGTTCCGCTGGCTGAAAAGCTGACGTTCGGTGTTCGAAGCCCGCGGTAGACAAAAATGATTTTTTCTATCGGGGGTGAAATAAAATCCTGAGTCGCACACGTCATGGCGACTGCTTGAACAAGCGGCCTTTATCTCTCTGGTTCTATCGCCCCCCCCCCCCCCCCCCCCCCGACATACACCAGCAATGGTACTATGTGTCGTAAAGATAGATGGTGTAGTTACAGGCATGGCTAAGTATTTACAGATTGTTTATTTACAGACTTCATTGTGTAATTTCAGACTTAATTGTGTAATTACAGACTTGACTACAGACTTTATTGTATAGTTACAACATTAGACGTTAACAGAGACAAACCATGGAAGGTTGCTGTGGGCGGACAGTTATAAGACAATATCAGAATATTGTTGGAAAGTGAAAGTGACATTATAACAACTGTAGACATGACAAACTGGCTCCCAGTAACAACTTTAGTCTTAACGATAAACCGGTTTCCAGTATTAACTGTAGACAAGACAAATCGGTTCTCAGTATCAACTGTAGACATGACAAACTGGTTCCCAGTAACAACTGTAGACAAGACTGTAGACATAACAAACCGGTTCCCAGTAACAACTGTAGACATAACAAACCGGTTCCCAGTAACAACTTTAGACATGACAAATTGGTTCTCAGCAACAACAGCGGTAAGACATGACAAACTGGTTCTCAGCAACAACAGCGGTAAGACATGACAAACTGGTTCTCAGCAACAACAGCGGTAAGACATGACAAACTGGTTCTCAGCAACAACAGCGGTAAGACATGGGCGTGTACTACCATTTTATCATCTACAAGGACGAACCCGCAAGCCCAGAACCAGAAGGTTCCAGTGAGTCGCCCTGTTGCATGCCATAAACACATCAGCTGTGTACGCCAAAAACATGAAAATAATCAAGGAAAAGACAAAGATAATTATATTAAATCGCAATTTAAAGCAACGCTATTTGTCAAACAGCAAGAACATAAATCAAGTGATATCATTAAGGCAATGTTTTCACATACATGATAGAGGAGTAGACATCATGTTAGAGATAGAAAGAAAACTGTGACAGGATTGTGGCCAGTATCAGAATTCTGCTGTTAAAATCGAGAAGTAGACCAATGGATATCAACATAATTCAAGCCTATGCACCAACAAGTAATATCGAAGAAGACGACATTTACACTGTTTACAATGAGCTAGAGATGACCATGGAAAAGTGTAAATCACAAGAAATAACTTATTTTAGGGGATTTCAATGCAAAGGTAGGAATAGCTAAAGTGCAAAATGTGACAGGGGAACATGGCCTTGGAGAGATGAATGACAGAGGGCATAGATTGATAGATTGTACACATGAAATGATTATAGGTAACACCTGGTTCAAGCAATATCCTAGGCGACTATGGACATGGCAAAGACACATGAAATGATTATAGGTAACACCTGGTTCAAGCAATATCCTAGACGAATATGGACATAGCAAAGCCCAGACAAAAAAGTACACAATCAAATTGATTTTATACTGGTACAGAGAAGATTCAGGAATGGGCTAACATCTGTTAAAACAAGGTCATGAGCAGATTGCAATAGTGACCATGTACCAGTAGTTGGAAAGATAAGAATAAAACTGCGGAAGACACAGAAATCCCTAAGAAATATACAATTAGAACTAGATATGCTTAGAGTAGATAGACAGATTAGTGATAAGTAGAGTACGATAGTACCAAATAGATATAATGCTATTGAGAAAATACAGGACATCGAGGAACAGTGATAAATGCTCAAACAATCGATTCAACAAACATCAAAGAAGTAATAGTAAAGTACCCCGTCACGCCAAGTGGCGTATAGGGAATATGGTGTTAGTGGCCATAAATTTTACTTTCCCAGAAAAAATTCTGGTACCCATTAAAGGCTGGGTGAACCGGAAGCCGTCGGTTGGGATTGAACCCTACCTCTTGTCCTTTGTAGTCCAGTTCACTAACCACTGAGCTATCGCGGCTCCCAAAAGAAGTAATACCAGTGACAAAAAGAATCAACAAAAAGAAATGGATGACAGAAGAAATATTAGAACTAATGGACGAAGGACGAAAACATAAGAAACAAGAGTGGACATACAAAACATTGCACAAAGACATCCAGAACAAATGCAGAGAAGCAAAGGAAGGATGGTTAAAGTAGAAATGTGAAGAAATGGAAAAACAACAAAAGAAAGACTCAAATTTATGTACAATCAGTTAAATGAATTAACAGGAAGAAATAAGTCAAAGTTTCAGGATGTGTGGAATCAATGGAAGGAAATATAATAATTGGACAGGAGAGGATAATGGAAAGATGGACAGAATATATCAGTCAACTCTATGATGGTGAAAGACCAGAGTTAAACAATTCAAACAAAGACACAAGACCACCAATAATGCAGAGTGAAGTGGAGGAGGAAATTCAGCACATGAAAAGAGGCAAAGATATGAAAGGAATTGAAGTGAACGGTCACAACATAAACAATTTGCGATATGCGGATGACAGTCTTAATAGCAGAGACAGAGAATGAACTACAAGAAATGATAGACATAATAGTAAAAGAAAGCAACAAGAAGGGTCTTTTTAGTCTGAATGATAAAAAAACCCCCAGAAATAATGGTCACATCGAAGAAACAATCATCACCATCATGCAGCATTACCATAAAAATAAACAGGTCAAATCTGAAACAAGTGCAACATGTCAAATACTTGGGCACAATAAAAACATCAGATGGAAGATGCACGAAGAAACAAAACAAAAAGCAGAATAGTTCAGTCAAAAATAGCATTTCAGAAAATTAAAATAGTCTTATGCAAAAAATCTATGTCAATGGAAGTGTGAAAGAGGGTTCATCGGTTCTATATAGAACCAATTTTGACCTGTGGAAGCGAATCATGGACAGTAGTCAAACAAATGAAAAGACGATTAGTGGTCACAGAGATAGGATGTTGAAAGTTTCCTGCACAACTAAAAAGACCAATGACGAAATTCTCAAAGAGGCCAACACAAAAAGGGAACCCATAAGAAACATCAGAAAGAAACAATCAACATTTTTCGCTCACACGAGAAGAGGAAAGTTGGAATACTTGGTTACAACTGGCAAAATACAGGGAAAGAGAGATCGCGGACAACAAAGAAAGAAAATACTATATAGCTTTGTGTCATGGCATGGAAACTGTCAACAGAAATGATACGATGCATGGTGGATAGAAGATTGTGGAAGAACATGATCGCCTACGCCAACCGGTATGGCACATGATGATGATGAGTGTTTTCACCGACAACCGAAAATTCGGTTTAGAGACAAAAACCTGAAAGTTAATAAATGAAACTTCCAAATTGTCCAGCCATTGAAGCATCTAATTGTGACGAAACAAACAAGAAATAAATGAGTAGAAGCATCGTTTATACATTGTGCAGCCACCATTGGACAAGAAATAAATGAGTAGAACCATCGTTTATACATTATGTAGCCAACATTGGACTAGAAAGAAATGAGTAGAACCATCGTTTATACATTATGTAGCCAACATTGGACTAGAAAGAAATGAGTAGAACCATCGTTTATACATTATGCAGCCACCATTGGACAAGAAATAAATGAGTAGAACCATCGTTTATACATTGTGCAGCCAACATTGGACTAGAAAGAAATGAGTAGAAGCATCGTTTATACATTATGTAGCCAACATTGGACTAGAAAGAAATGAGTAGAACCATCGTTTATACATTATTTAGCCACCATTGGACAAGAAAGAAATGAGTAGAAGCATCGTTTATACATTGTGTAGCCAACATTGGACAAGAAAGAAATGAGTAGAACCATCGTTTATACATTATGCAGCCACCATTGGACAAGAAATAAATGAGTAGAACCATCGTTTATACATTGTGTAGCCAACATTGGACAAGAAAGAAATGAGTAGAAGCATCGTTTATACATTGTGCAGCCAACATTGGACAAGAAAGAAATGAGTAGAAGCATCGTTTATACATTGTGTAGCCAACATTGGACAAGAAAGAAATGAGTAGAACCATCGTTTATACATTGTGCAGCCACCATTGGACAAGAAATAAATGAGTAGAACCATCGTTTATACATTGTGTAGCCACCATTGGACAAGAAAGAAATGAGTAGAAGCATCGTTTATACATTATGTAGCCAACATTGGACAAGAAAGAAATGAGTAGAAGCATCGTTTATACATTATGTAGCCAACATTGGACAAGAAAGAAATGAGTAGAAGCATCGTTTATACATTGTGTAGCCAACATTGGACAAGAAAGAAATGAGTAGAAGCATCGTTTATACATTATGTAGCCACCATCGAACAACGACATTTCTGCAACAAGAGGTCACTAGAATTGAAATGTGTCAACAAAATGGTGTTAATAATGAAACTTTCAGGGAAAAAAATGTGAGGTGCAACATCTGTTATTGACTGTAGTGAATATCCAAGAATCAAATGATTTCACCTGTAGGTCATAGTTTTCACCTGTAAATCATGAATTTCACCTGTAAGACATCATAAAGTTATCTAATAGTTGATATTGCTTCTATGTCTATCATCAAGTTATCTAACAGTTGATATTGCTTCTGTGTCTATCATCAAGTTATCTAACAGTTGATATTACTTCTGTCTATCATCAAGTTATCTAACAGCTGATATTGCTTCTATGTCTATCATCAAGTTATCTAATAGTTGATATTGCTTCTATGTCTATCATCAAGTTATCTAACAGCTGATATTGCTTCTATGTCTATCATCAAGTTATCTAATAGTTGATATTGCTTCTATGTCTATCATCAAGTTATCTAACAGTTGATATTGCTTCTATGTCTATCATCAAGTTATCTAACAGTTGATATTACTTCCATGTCTATCATCAAGTTATCTAACAGGTGATATTACTTCTATGTCTATCATCAAGTTATCTAACAGGTGATATTGCTTCCATGTCATATCATCAAGTTATCTAATAGTTGATATTGCTTCTATGTCATATCATCAAGTTATCTAATAGTTGATATTGCTTCCATGTCATATCATCAAGTTATCTAACAGTTGATATTGCTTCCATGTCATATCATCAAGTTATCTATTAGTTGATATTGCTTCCATGTCATATCTTCAAGTTATCTAACAGTTGATATTGCTTCCATGTCATATCATCAAGTTATCTAACAGTTGATATTGCTTCCATGTCATATCATCAAGTTATCTATTAGTTGATATTGCTTCCATGTCATATCTTCAAGTTATCTAACAGTTGATATTGCTTCCATGTCATATCATCAAGTTATCTAATAGTTGATAGTTTTCCCAGGTCATATCATCAAGTTATCTAATAGTTGATATTGATTATATGTCATATTATTAAGTTATCTAATAGTTGATAGTGTTCCCATGTCATATCATCAAGTTATCTAATAGTTGATAGTTTTCCCTGGTCATATCATCAAGTTATGTAATTGTTGATAGTGTTCCCAGGTCATATCATCAAGTTATCTAACAGTTGATATTGCTTCCGTGTCATATCATCAAGTTATCTAATAGTTGATAGTGTCCCCATGTCATATCATCAAGTTATCTAATAGTTGATAGTGTTCCCAGGTCATATCATCAAGTTATCTAACAGTTGATATTGATTCTATGTCATATCATCAAGTTATCTATTAGTTGATAGTGTTCTCATGTCATATCATCAAGTTATCTAACAGTTGATATTGCCTCCGTGTCATATCTTCAAGTTATCTAATTGTTGATAGTGTTCCCATGTCATATCATCAAGTTATCTAATAGTTGATATTGCCTCCGTGTCATATCATCAAGTTATTTAACAGTTGATATTGATTCTATGTCATATCATTAAGTTATCTAATAGTTGATAGTGTTCCCATGTCATATCATCAAGTTATCTAATAGTTGATAGTTTTCTCTGGTCATATCATCAAGTTATGTAATTGTTGATAGTGTCCCCATGTCATATCATCAAGTTATCTAATAGTTGATAGTGTTCCCAGGTCATATCATCAAGTTATCTAACAGTTGATATTAATTCTATGTCATATCATCAAGTTATCTATTAGTTGATAGTGTTCTCATGTCATATCATCAAGTTATCTAACAGTTGATATTGCCTCCGTGTCATATCATCAAGTTATCTAATTGTTGATAGTGTTCCCATGTCATATCATCAAGTTATCTAATAGTTGATATTGCCTCGGTGTCATATCATCAAGCTATCTAATAGTTATAGTGTTCCCATGTCATATCATCAAGTTATCTAATAGTTGATAGTGTTCCCATGTCATAGCATCAAGCTATCTAACAGTTGATAATGTTCCCATGTCATGTCATCAAGCTATCTAACAGTTGATAGTGTTTCCATGTCATATCATCAAGTTATCTAACAGTTGATAATGCTTCCATGTCATATCATCAAGTTATCTAATAGTTGATAGTGTTCCCATGTCATATCATCAAGTTATCTAACAGTTGATATTGCTTCCATGCTGTATCATCGCTATTCTGCGACGCACTCCTAAACTACGTTCTGTACTCGCTAGAGAAAAACAGAAATAGGCATATGACGTGACTAAACTCATCGGTAGTGTCAAATGTATGCTAGTCTTTTACACACGGTCTGTTGGTGACTAAACTTATCGGTAGTCAAATGTGAGCTATTCTGTTACACACAGACTGCTGGTGACTAAACTCATCGGTAGTCAAATGTGAGCTAGTCTTTTACACACGGTCTGTTGATGACTAAATTCATCGGTAGTCAAATGTGAGCTAGTCTGTTACACACAGCCTGCTGGTGACTAAACTCATCGGTAGTCAAATGTGAGCTAGTCTGTTACACACGGTCTGCGTGTTGTGCATGGCATTACTCACCCACTTTTTGCGGAAGCAAATCTTAAGGAGAAGGGTACGGCTTGTCAGTCTGTGTTAGGCTTGTCCAGGCGCCACTCCATCACACAAACAAAAGTTGCAGTTAAGATGTTTTCAACAAACACGTAGCGAAAACTTCACAAGTTAATCCTCTCACTATTGCCTAGTTCCACGAAAACACTTGCCAAATGAGCACGGTCAAACTTGTAGCACCAACTAGTTGTGCCTTAGAGTTGCGCAGTTACAGGTGAGTTCTGCCCGCCCCTCTCAGCTACAACCACGAACTTTCCAGTCTCGCGCACAGATCCCTCACCCCTTCCTCACCTTTCCTTTCACGCTCACTTCTTTTTTTCCATTTCTCTCTCACTTGTTTCTCTCCTCTTTTGGATTCTATTTCTGTACTTTATTCAACCTATGCATCGAATTCATTTACTCATTCATACTTGTCATCTAAGGACGAGTCCGTTGAGAACATTATCAACTCGTTCATTTACCAACATCATCGTCTTGCCTGCTGGCGTAGGTGATCGTGTTTCTCCATAACTCTACAGATGTTTATCAGTTCTGTTGTTCACGTCTAGTAAACCAGCCACTGTTATAAACTATGGCACAAGTCTATTTGGTAGAGATATACGTGTAGGTTTTATGAGAATATGTAGTGTGTGTGTGTGCGTGCGTGCGTGCGTGCATGCGTTTGTGTGTGTGTGTGTGTGGCTTGCCATGAGAGACACTGCATTTACGGGGCACCGCCAGCTAAGCAACCAGAGTGCATGTGCAGCTCTAGGCAACCCATGAATAAACATAACTGGGGCCATTTTAGTATCCATGGTAACACCACTAACTTGGTCAAAGAATTGACCTTCGAATTCGAAAGAGTTTTGACAAATTTCCATAAACGAAGAAAGACAGAAGTACGAACTGAGGCGTGGCTTCTCTAATCTTAGAGGAACCGGGGTACAAAGAGAAACTAGACACCCAGAACAAAGAGATGGTATGACTTGCCAGGAGAAAGTAGACACCCAGAACAAAGGGATGGTATGACTTGCCAGGAGAAAGTAGACACCTAGAACTAACAGATGGTATGACTTGCCAGGAGAAAGTAGACACCTAGAACTAACAGATGGTATGACTTGCCAGGAGAAAGTAGACACCTAGAACTAACAGATGGTATGACTTGCCAGGAGAAAGTAGACACCCAGAAAAAAGAGGTGGTATGATTTGCCAGGAGAAAGTAGACACCTAGAACTAACAGATGGTATGACTTGCCAGGAGAAAGTAGACACCCAGAACAAAGAGGTGGTATGACTTGCCAGATAAGGGGAAGAAGTAGAGATTATGATAAGGGTGCAGTTTCCTTAACATATAAGGGCAAACCCTTGACCTAAATAGCTGAAGATACTGTCAAGGCAGTCAGAAATATGGTCTCTGGGGCAAGGACTCGCTGACACAGGCGGTCTACACAATCGAGAAATCAGATTTTTGGATTGTTTAGTTTTTTGTTTGGGTCTTACTTCGTCAAGCTGTGATATACAATTGGGGGTGTTTTGTTTCGCTTTTTGATAATAAATAGCAGCATCACATTGATATGACAAGCCAAAATAGAAAAGATAAAATGGGATTATGCTGAACGAAAGGTTTGGTTATAGGTGGAACATTATTCCGACACAAGGAGATAGGAGGACACAGCTGAACTCATTGACCATCGGTGTGTTATTTTTATTGATAACAGTTAAGGAAAACCATCTCAGGCGTAAGATACAGGGGCAGGTGTTCACATGGACCATAACTCGTGCATTGGAACGATCAAACTAACATTGACACCACAAACTGAAGCCTCAGAAGATAAATAGTCTCTAGCTGGAAGATGAGAACTTGAACCTGCGAGACGGGGCGTGGCGAACAAGATGAGAACATTAATGGAGACTTGAACATGCGAGACGGGGCGTGGCGAACTAGATGAGAGCATTAGTGGAGACTTGAACATGCGAGATGGAACGTGGCGAACAAGATGAGAACATTAGTGGAGACTTGAACCTGCGAGACGGGGCGTGGCGAACTAGATGAGAGCATTAGTGGAGACTTGAACATGCGAGATGGAACGTGGCGAACAAGATGAGAACATTAGTGGAGACTTGAACCTGCGAGACGGGGCGTGGCGAACAAGATGAGAACATTAGTGGAGACTTGAACCTGCGAGATGGAACGTGGCGAACAAGATGAGAACATTAGTGGAGACTTGAACATGCGAGACGGGGCGTGGCGAACTAGATGAGAACATTAATGGAGACTTGAACCTGCGAGATGGAACGTGGCGAACAAGATGAGAACATTAGTGGAGACTTGAACCTGCGAGACGGGGCGTGGCGAACAAGATGAGAACATTAGTGGAGACTTGAACATGCGAGACGGGGCGTGGCGAACTAGATGAGAACATTAATGGAGACTTGAACATGCGAGACGGGGCGTGGCGAACTAGATGAGCACATTAGTGGAGACTTGAACCTGCGAGATGGAACGTGGCGAACAAGATGAGAACATTAGTGGAGACTTGAACATGCGAGACGGGGCGTGACGAACTAGATGAGAACATTAGTGGAGACTTGAACCTGCGAGATGGAACGTGGCGAACAAGATGAGAACATTAGTGGAGACTTGAACCTGCGAGATGGAACGTGGCGAACAAGATGAGAACATTAGTGGAGACTTGAACCTGCGAGATGGAACGTGGCGAACAAGATGAGAACATTAGTGGAGACTTGAACCTGCGAGACGGGACGTGGCGAACTAGATGAGAACATTAATGGAGACTTGAACATGCGAGACGGGGCGTGGCGAACTAGATGAGAACATTAGTGGAGACTTGAACATGCGAGACGGGGCGTGGCGAACTAGATGAGAACATTAATGGAGACTTGAACATGCGAGACGGGGCGTGGCGAACTAGATGAGAACATTAGTGGAGACTTGAACATGCGAGACGGGGCGTGACGAACTAGATGAGAACATTAGTGGAGACTTGAACATGCGAGACGGGGCGTGGCGAACTAGATGAGAACATTAATGGATACTTGAACATGCGAGACGGGGCGTGGCGAACTAGATGAGCACATTAGTGGAGACTTGAACCTGCGAGACGGGGCGTGACGAACTAGATGATAACATTAGTGGATACTTGAACATGCGAGACGGGGCGTGGCGAACTAGATGAGCACATTAGTGGAGACTTGAACCTGCGAGATGGAACGTGGCGAACAAGATGAGAACATTAGTGGAGACTTGAACCTGCGAGATGGAACGTGGCGAACAAGATGAGAACATTAGTGGAGACTTGAACCTGCGAGATGGAACGTGGCGAACAAGATGAGAACATTAGTGGAGACTTGAACCTGCGCGACGGGACGTGGCGAACTAGATGAGAACATTAATGGATACTTGAACATGCGAGACGGGGCGTGACGAACTAGATGAGCACATTAATGGATACTTGAACCTGCGAGACTGGGCTTGGCAACTAGATGAGAACATTATTGGATACTTGAACCTGCGAGACTGGGCTTGGCGAACTAGATGAGAACATTAATGGATACTTGAACCTGCGAGACGGGGCGTGGCGAACTGGGTGAGAACATTAGTGGAGAATTGAATCTGCGAGACGGGGCGTGGAGAACTAGATGATAACATTAGTGGAGACTTGAACCTTCGAGACGGGGCGTGAAGAACTAGATGATAACATTAGTGGAGACTTGAATCTGCGAGACGGGGCGTGAAGAACTAGATGATAACATTAGTGGAGACTTGAACCTTCGAGACGGGGCGTGGAGAATTAGCTGATAACATTAGTGGAGACTTGAATCTGCGAGACGGGGCGTGGAGAATTAGCTGATAACATTAGTGGAGACTTGAACCTTCGAGACGGGGCGTGGAGAATTAGCTGATAACATTAGTGGAGACTTGAATCTGCGAGATTGGGTGTGGAGAATTAGATGATAACATTAGTGGAGACTTGAACCTTCGAGACGGGGCGTGGAGAATTAGCTGATAACATTAGTGGAGACTTGAACCTTCGAGACGGGGCGTGAAGAACTAGATGATAACATTAGTGGAGACTTGAACCTTCGAGACGGGGCGTGAAGAACTAGATGATAACATTAGTGGAGACTTGAACCTTCGAGACGGGGCGTGGAGAATTAGATGATAACATTAGTGGAGAATTGAACCTTCGAGACGGGGCGTGAAGAACTAGATGATAACATTAGTGGAGACTTGAACCTTCGAGACGGGGCGTGGAGAATTAGATGATAACATTAGTGGAGACTTGAACCTTCGAGACGGGGCGTGGAGAATTAGATGATAACATTAGTGGAGACTTGAACCTTCGAGACGGGGTGTGGAGAATTAGATGATAACATTAGTGGAGACTTGAACCTTCGAGACGGGGCGTGAAGAACTAGATGATAACATTAGTGGAGACTTGAACCTTCGAGACGGGGCGTGGAGAATTAGATGATAACATTAGTGGAGACTTGAACCTTTGAGACGGGGCGTGGAGAATTAGATGATAACATTAGTGGAGACTTGAATCTGCGAGACGGGGTGTGGAGAACTAGATGATAACATTAGTGGAGACTTGAACCTGCGAGATGGGGAGTGGCGAACTAGATGAGAACATTAATGTATACTTGAACCTGCGAGACGGGGCGTGGCGAACTAGATGAGAACATTAATGGATACTTGAAGCTGCGAGACGGGGCGTGGCGAACTAGATGAGAACATTAATGGATACTTGAAACTGCGAGACGGGGCGTGACGAACTAGATGAGAACATTAGTGGAGACTTGAACCTGCGAGATGGAACGTGGCGAACAAGATGAGAACATTAGTGGAGACTTGAACCTGCGAGATGGAACGTGGCGAACAAGATGAGAACATTAGTGGAGACTTGAACCTGCGAGATGGAACGTGGCGAACAAGATGAGAACATTAATGGATACTTGAATCTGCGTGACGGGGCGTGGCGAACTAGATGAGAACATTAATGGATACTTGAAGCTGCGAGACGGGGCTTGGCGAACTAGATGAGAACATTAATGGAGACTTGAACCTGCGAGACGGGGCGTGGCGAACTAGATTAGAACATTAATGGATACTTGAACCTGCGAGACGGGGCGTGACGAACTAGATTAGAACATTAATGGATACTTGAACCTGCGAGACGGGGCGTGGCGAACTAGATTAGAACATTAATGGATACTTGAACCTGCGAGACGGGGCGTGACGAACTAGATGAGAACATTAGTGGAGACTTGAACCTGCGATGTTATAGCGTTCTGTTGTGCATCTTTATTGCTGTGCTACCTTGACGTTATTGGCTTGTATACACTCAATCACATTACATTGATCACAACGCCAATCATAACAGACTCTGTTCTCTCATATATATAAATCGTAATCAAGTTTATAGACTTCTAATAATTCTCGTGGCACGTGATACCATTCTATGCACTTCTCTTAGAATTAATTAATGTTCTTAATTCTTGGATGCTCAGCGGTTTATCACCGTTGGTTCTTGAACAATCCATAAGTGCAAATTATACAATTAGTATTCATCAGGCAATTGTTTATTGACATTGTTCAACTTACGAACTTGATGAAATTTGAAACAGAATTCTTGAAAACTTTAATAACACTTCCACAGTTTACGTTCCTAAAACTTCTATCAACTTGTTTAATAGCTTCAACTGTTGACTTGAACTATAACTTGGCGATTCCTATCTTCTTAACTAACTGGCTTCACATTCTAATCTAAACTTCCACTTGTTTGACGGTTCTAATTCTACTTATCTAATTCTCCTTTCTAACTGTTCTTAATCTAACTAGAACCCTACTGACTACTATCTAACTTCCTGCCTGATCCTCTCTGACCCTCCTATCTCTGTCTGTTCTGATAAACCTTCCTGTGCTGAAATTTATATACTCTCTCCACTGCGAGTAGGATCTTCTTTGATCTCTCCGTTTCTTTGATCTCTCCAGTCCCCGATTTTCCTCGCCAAAAACTTTTGTGTAGGAGTTCAAAGACAGTTTTCGCTCGTCCGGTCCTCTGAGCCGGTCGCTGCTATATGATACTGCTATTGTCTACTGCGAAGCGGGTAACAACAAAGTCAGCCTGACTGATGCTTTCACTAGCTTACTGTTACATGCGAGACGGGGCGTGGCGAACTAGATTAGAACATTAATGGATACTTGAACCTGCGAGACGGGGCTTGACGAACTAGATTTGAACATTAATGGAGACTTGAACCTGCGAGATGGGGCGTGGCGAAATAGATTAGAACATTAATGGATACTTGAACCTGCGAGACGGGGCGTGGCGAACTAGATGAGAACATTAATGGAGACTTGAACCTGCGAGATGGGACGTGGCGAACAAGATGTGAACATTAGTGGAGACTTGAATCTGCGAGACGGGGCGTGAAGAACTAGATTAGAACATTAATGGATACTTGAACCTGCGAGACGGGGCGTGGCGAAATAGATTAGAACAGTAATGGAGATTTGAACCTGCGAGATGGGGCGTGACGAACTAGATGAGAACATTAGTGGAGACTTGAACCTGCGAGACGGGGCGTGGCGAACTAGATGAGAACATTAATGGATACTTGAACCTGCGAGACGGGGCGTGGCGAACTAGATGAGAACATTAGTGGATACTTGAACCTGCGAGACGGGGCTTGGCGAACTAGATGAGAACATTAATGGATACTTGAACCTGCGAGACGGGGCGTGGCGAACTAGATGAGAACATTAATGGATACTTGAACCTGCGAGACTGGGCGTGGAGAACTAGATGAGAACATTAGTGGAGACTTGAACCTGCGAGACGGGACGTGGCGAACTAGATGAGAACATTAATGGATACTTGAACCTGCGAGACGGGGCGTGGCGAACTAGATGAGAACATTAATGGATACTTGAACCTGCGAGACGAGGCGTGGCAAAATAGATTAGAACATTAATGGATACTTGAACCTGCGAGATGGGGCGTGGCGAAATAGATTAGAACATTAATGGATACTTGAACCTGCGAGACGGGACGTGGCGAACTAGATGAGAACATTAATGGATACTTGAACCTGCGAGACTGGGCTTGGCGAACTAGATGAGTTTACGACGTAGTTATACGTCGGGTAAATGTGCGTCGAGACGCACATAATTCCTTATATAAATAGTCTCTATACGCGCATCGACGCACATTTTTTTTCTTATATGCGAGTCTACAGTTTTTTTTTCTTATATGCGAGTCTATCACTGAAACATCTACTACTAATTTTGATGTTTGATGTTAGTCTAGAGGTTAAATTTACAATTATTTAACAGGTTCATGGGCGTAGCTATAAAATGAATGTCGGTTAAGAAACATAAAAGTGGTTTTTCAAGTAAATTCTTGTCTTTTGGTGAGGTTATGTCAGGGATGTAATCTACGTATTTGGTAATACTTTCGTTTAGTAGAGTTATAGCAGGGGACATAACTTTCATGCTTTGAAGTACTTTTCTTAGCAGTGTTGTGACAGGGGGTTTAACTTTTATTAGTTGTCGCACTTTTCTTATCAGAGTTGTGATGGGGGCGTGAACTTTAACTTTAGTCTTTCAATGTGGTGTTTTTAGTGTGTTTGGGGTTTTCTAGTGTTGCATGAATATTTTTATTCATCATTTAGACACAGTCCTAACTACCATCATGTGTAAAATTTTTACTAAATTAGAATTATTTATTAGGGTTTTATCAGCTGTATTAAAGTGTTTGGTTGATAAGTGGAAACTTTGGTATTGTATCATAAGTAAAAATATATTTTAGTAACTTATCAGGTCAAACTCAAGAGATACTAGACAACCTGCATACAGCCATCATGACACATTTGCCAACCTGCATACAACCCTTATGACACACCAAACACCCGACATACAGTCCTCATACCACACTCGACAACCTACATACATCCACCACGACACACTAGACAACCAACATACATCCCCCACGACACACTAGACAACCTGTATACACCATCTCGATACACTAGACAGCCTACATACACCCCTTATGACACACTCGACAACCTACATACAGTCATCATAATACACTAGACGACCTCCATACACCTATCACGACACACTAGACAACCTACATACAACAATCACGACATTAGACAACCGGCATACAGCCCTCATGACACACTCGACAATCTACATACACTCCTCATACCACACTAGAGAATACACATGCAACCATCATGACACACCAGACAACCTACATACACCTATCACGACACACTAGACAACCTACCTACAGCCCCCAAGACACACTTGACAACCTACATATATCCCTCCTGATACACTCGACACCCTACATACATCCATCACGACACGCTCGACAAGCTACATACACCCATCACGCCACACTCGACAACGTACATACAGGCATGACGATACACTAGACAACCGACATATAACCCTCATGACAAACTAGACGACCTCCATACAGCCATCATATCACACTAGACGACCTCCATACAGCTCTCAAGACACACTAGACGACCGGCATACAGCCCTCATGACACACTAGACAGCCTCCATATAGCCTTCCTGCCACATTAGACAACCTACATACACCTATCACGACACACTAGACAACCTGTATACGCCATCACGATACACTAGACATCCTACATACACCCCTTATGACACACTCGACAACCTACATACAGCCATCATAATACACTAGACGACCTCCATATACATATCACGACACACTAGACAACCTACATACAACAATCACGACATTAGACAACCGGCATACAGCCCTCATGACACACTCGACAATCTACATACACCTACCTCATACCACACTAGAGAATATACATGGAACCATCATGACACACCAGACAACCTACATACACCTATCACGACACACTAGACGGCCTACATACACCCATCACGACCAAAGAGGTTAGGATAAGTACAAGAATAAAAATATCCAACGCGCGTGTTGAGTCAGTCCAATAAAAGTCGTCCTTTGTTAATTTGAAAGTTGTCCTCTGCTAATTCATAAGTCGTTCTCTGCTAATTTGAAAGTTGTCCTCCACTATTTCAAAAGTTTTCCTCTACTATTTCAAAAGTTGTCATCAGCTAATTTGCAAGTTGTCCTCTGCTAATTTGAAAGTTGTCATCTACTAATTTTCAAGTTGTCCTCCACTATTTCAAAAGTTGTCCTCCACTATTTCAAAAGTTGTCCTCTGCTATTTCAAAAGTGGCCCTCTACTATTTCAAAAGTTGTCCTCTACTATTTCAAAAGTTGTCCTCTACTATTTCAAAAGTTGTCCTCTACTATTCCTAAAGTTGTCATCAACTAATTTGCAAGTTGTCCTCTGCTGATACAAAAGTTGTCATCTACTATTTCAAACGTTGTCCTCTGCTAATACAAAAGTTGTCATCTACTATTTCAAAAGTTGTCATCTGCTAATACAAAAGTTGTCATCAACTAATTTGCAAGTTGTCCTCTGTTAATACAAAAGTTGTCATCTACTATTTCAAAAGTTGTCCTCTACTATTCGAAAGTTGTCATCTACTAATTTGAAAGTTGTCCTTTACTAATACAAACACATCTTCTAACAACTTCCACTACTACAACAACTACTACTACAACTACTACTACTACTACAACTACTACTACTACTATTACTACTTCTACAAAAGACATGACATACGTGTCTGATACAATTACATGACACCTATGACTGCTACAATGACATACCATGGAAACAGTCAACAACATCACAACACGCCACTTGTGTCTCATACAACGACATGCCATACGTGTCTGCTACAACGACATGACATACGTGTCTGCTACAATGACATAACATAGGTGACTGTTACAACGACATGACATACGTGTCTGATACAACGATATGACATGCGTGTCTGATACAACGACATGACTGTTACAATGACATGACATACGTGTCCTGATACAACGACATGCCACCTATGATTGCTACAATGATATACCATGGAAATAGTCAACAACATCACGCCACGACATGACACCTGTGTCTCATACAACGATATGTCATACGTTTCTGCTACAACGACATGACATACGTGTCTGCTACAACGACAAAACATGACACCTGTGTCTCATACAACGGGGGATTACGATAAAATCAGTTGTAAAAGACTAAGCATACACCCAACCACATAGCTATAAATAAATGTTATACTTGACCTATATATTTACTCAGTGTACTAAATATTTTTGTTACGATATATAATATCCATTGTATGTTATACACCTATTGAGATAATAACAGAATAATATATATATTTGTCTTCTGTTTTATATTGATCGTTTTTCATTGATGTTTTATAATCTACTAACCTATCTCTATCGATCAAGTGCATCAAGAACTCCAAAGTCAGCCCACACCAGACATAAACAGGTCTCTTCCAGGCTCACCGGGACTAGAGGTCAACATCCCGACATGAGCTGTCATGGTGGTTAACTCCCCCTGCGCCTACTACATTAGGCGCGCCGCGCGCCTACTATATATCTTTGTTAATTCACGGGCCAAATGATAAACATTGGACCCTGCTATACTACTGACATAACCCATGAGCTAGAGTAGGAATATTCACGTGAACAGTCTCACCGATCACAGGATTGCATTTCAGATTCCGCGATGTCAACTACTTTAGTTGTGTACATTGATCATCATCATCGAGTGCCGTCTCCGCAACGAAGGTTGGCTACCATGGAGCGCCATACTGCTCTGTCTCTTGCTTTTATGGTGCAGGTTGTCATAGGCTGATTTGTCCATCTTTTGATGTTACTCGTCCATGTTAGTCTTGGTCTGCCTCTGCCTCTTTTACCTTGCTTTTCCCCATCCAGGATTACTTTTAGTAGGCTTTTGTGTCTTTTAACATGCCCCAAAAAACGCATTTGTCTTGTTTGGATTGTGTTTAGTAGTTCTCTTTTCATTTTTAGTCGTTTTAAGACTTCGTCGTTTGTTTTGTTTTCCTTCCATCCAATTCTACCTATTCTTCTATATATCCACATTTCAAAGGCTTCAATTTTCTGTTCTGTTTTCTTGTCTAATGTCCATGTTTCTGCACCATATAGGAATATTGAGAAGATGTAACATTTTGCTATTCTTAGTTTTAGCCCTGGTGTTATTTGTTTTGATGTTAATATGTTCTTCATGACATGAAAATTACTTGTTGCCATTCCTATTCTTTTGTTTATTTCAGTTGTACATTTTCCATCATTGGTTATAGTATGTCCAAGGTAGTTGTAGTTCTGAACTGTCTCCAGGTCTATTCCTTCAATTTTGATATCCACTTGTGGGTTTTGAGTATTTCTTTGTTTATGGTCAATCATGGTTTTAGTCTTTTTGATATTCATATCTAGTCCATTTTTGTTTGCTTGTCATGTTTATTTCTTTAAGTAATTGTTGTAGATCTTTAGGATTTTCTGCTAGTAGTACAGTATCATCAGCATATCTTAGGTTATTGATTATCTTTCCATTAATTTGTAGGCCTGGCATCTCTGTGATGTTTTTAAAGATTTGCTCAGTGTATAGATTGAACAAGCTTGGTGATAGGATGCATCCCTGTCTTACTCCTCTTTTTATATCAATGGGTGTAGAGTTCTCTTTGTTATATTTTATTATTGCTGTTTGCTCCCAGTATATATTACATATTAGTCGTATGTCCATGTCATCTAGATGTATCTCTTTTAGGCATTCTATAAGTTGTGTGTGGTGTACTCTATCAAAAGCTTTGGTGTAGTCTATGAAGCAGGCATATATTGGTTTGTTTACTTCTGTGTATTTTTCAATTAATGTTCTCTTGCAGAATATGGCTTCATTTGTCCCGCTATTCTTCCTAAATCCAAATTTCTGCTCATCTAATTCAGTATTGATTTTATTCTGAATCCTTCCATCTATAATTTTTAGCAAGATTCATTGATACATTTATGATTAGCGTAGACACAGACTCACTAGGAGTGTGAGCTGTTAACTACTTTGAGTTTGTGCACATAGATACATTCATGATTAATGATTATGAGGCTGTTTAGACCGCCAAGTGGTTGTGACTTGTGTATTCCAGTTGGACTTTTTAATACATAAACCGAAGTTAGTGTGTTATTACACCTTACGACTTGTTAACTTTATATATATGTTGTAGACAATGCTGTTAACATAAAGAAGTGTTCTTGAGGGCAAGAGTGCCTAACAATAGTAATATCAACAGTACAAGAAACATAACGCGAAGCAATTCATCAAATGCATTATACGATCACGAAGCCAAAAGACAAAGAGATAATAATAATAAAGTAATGCAACATCCAACCATCGCCATCATGCCGATATTCAAGTGTTCTAGTATATTTGGTGCCGAGAAAATAATGTTTCTTCAAAATGGTACCTATCAAGTAAAGAAGCTTCTTTATTCAAGTTTAAAATGTGCTGGTAGAACACGTGTATGCCCGTGTACAAGTAGATATCAGTGGCGTATTCTCTATGATACCGCAGCTACCGCCGGTAGCCTGAACATATTAACGAAATATAAAAGGAAACGATAATTTATTATATTAAAAAAAAATAATTATATTACAAATTTTCGAATATCCTATTACACATTTTGTAGGCCAATATGATTTGCATTTATTAAAACAAGGTTTTCCTCTGGCCACTATAACGTTTGTGAATGAAACCAAAACTACTATACATTTAAACCTCTAGAAGCCAGCGGTATATTTTTCCTCTATCCGGACCTTGCATTAACGACCTTGACATTACAAAATGGGAGTCAAAATATATAGCGGGTGTTACCGCAAGAGCAATGCAGTTTCATTGGTTATCTTTAGCTCTAGCCAATCAGAATCGTCACAAAATGAAAGTGAAACTATGTCTAATTACCGGAACTTCTTTAGCTATTTATAACTACGTTATGCGCATCAGCATCTGTAGGAAGAACTTTTTCTGCTCTCAAGAGAATCAAATCTTATTCTCGCTCAACTCAGACACAAGAACGCTTATCTGGTATGGCATTAATGTCCCTTGAGAAATCATTCCCTCAAAAACTTAGAAACCAACCCAACAGTACTTTCAATGACAAAGTCATCAAGACATTTTCGTCCCAAACAAGACGGATATAATTAACATAAATAGGTAAGTAATTTAAAATGTAGTGATGTCATTAGAAAATATTACTTTATGTTAGCCTACTGAATATAATGTATGTTTTTATTTATTATGTCAGCGGTAGCCCAGACCCCAAAACCAGTGTACGCCACTGGTAGATGTGTGTATGTCACTGTATTGGGTAGATATGTATGTAGTCTTGCATACATTAACGTCGTTTCAATTTTGTGTCATCCTTCGCCTACATGTCCTTTTTTTCCCTTTTCATTCTTATCATCAGATTTACAGCAACTTTGCATTTTGATGCCTTTAATGTTTAGTAGCGCGTGGCGAAACCACTGTTCCGCTGGCTGAAAAGCGGGCTTACGGTGTTCGAAACCCGCGGTAGACAGAAAGGATATTTTCTATCGAGGGGTGAAATAAAAATCCTGAGTCTTACACGTCGTGGCGACTGCTTTGACCAAGCGGCCTTTATCCTTGTGGTGCTATCTGAGGCCCCCCACCACCCCGACTTACACCAGCAATGGTAAAATGTGTTCTAAAGATAGTTACTCGTAGAACAAAATGTTACGAAAACACAACGGAAAATAACATCCTTACCGCGGTGGCATCCAGTGACTTTAACAACCTGACAAGTATTATGAAGCCAAAAACACTTATCAATCACACAGATCTCTGAGTATTCCACTTTTGTGTGTGATACCCGTACTAAAACATTTGATGTGAGAGCTGGAAATGCACACACTCTAGAAAAGAGACTGCCATAGAAAATAAATCCTCAGCAGAAGACACTTAATCATAAATTGGAGAAAATTTACTGCAAACGAAATCCCAAGAGAAAAAGGCAAACAGGAACACATAATGTGCTACATACGGAGAAAATGCTGGAAGTGCATCGGCAATGCTCAGATTGGACGAAAGAAGACTTCTACGTTATGAGGCCTTCGCCGGGTGGCACAAGAAAACAAGAACGACCGAAAGTTAAAGAAAAAAACAACAACAAAAAAACTTCTAAGCTCTTAGAACAGTTATAGTCCGTTTCATAACTCGTGCCCAACTTTTAAAATCGATATCTTTTTAACCGCTTTTTGTAACTTCTTCAAAATTTGCATGTAAAGTTATAATGATTAGAACCCAACAGGGAATTAATTTCATTAAAAAAAACATTTGGTTATTATTGTTGCTTATTTGATTTATATAAATTTATAACGACCCATTGATGTAGTCAAAACTTAATGTTTACAGTATTTTAAGTTTAAAATAGCGAGTACAAATCCATACACGGTCAAATTGACGTGTTTGCACGCTTTCAACGTGGGTTTTCTGACACAATTAGACACTTGTAAAAAACACGAGACATTGTGTGTTCCATTTCCGTTCATTCAGCGGCGCAGACGTGGAACGATAACATTTATCATGAGTCTTAAAATGAAATTCTGCAGTTTACAAAACATCGCAATAAAAATGTATGACTATTTTTGCAAAGAGGCTAAACGAGGAAGATTATTTCATTCTTTAGAAAACCCTGAGAATAGGACAAGACACATTTTGGATTTATCTAAACGGTCATTTAATCGCTGGATTCAAGCACGTGACCGTCAATGTTCAAAATATACAAAATCACAAGGAAGAGCAAAAATGTTGGATAATTTCGACAGTGAACTTATTAGAAGTGAAATTCGCAAAATGTTGGGCATGAATGAAACTGTTACAATAAGAAAATTAAAAGTATCGCTGAAAAAGAACAACAGTATTGAAATATCAAAGTCTACATTATGGAGGAATGTGAGAGCTGCAGGCTTTACATTCAGAAAGTATTCCAATGGACGAAACATCATCTGTGAGAAGCCACATATAGTAATCATGAGAAGCAAGTACTTATGTGAAGTAAAAGAGGTGCGCAAGCAAGGTTATGATATTGTGTACTTGGATGAAACATGGATCAATGCTCACCACACTAACCAAAGAGAATGGCAGTCATCAGATGGAAAGATTAAGAGATTAATACCTAGCAGCAAAGGACAGCGCTTGATAATTGCTCATGCAGGTAGTCGACAACATGGACTAATACAGAATGCAGAGCTCATTTTTCTTTCAAAATCCATAGACAATCGGGATTATCACTCTGAGATGAATGGTCACATATTTAGACATTGGATTGAAAATTATGTTCTCCCATCACTAGATTGACCATCTTGCCTAATAATGGACAATGCAGCGTACCACAACATTGTTGCACTTGAAGATAAAAGTCCCGACGTCATCAAGTACAAAAGATGCTATTAAGATATGGCTCACAAAGGAGCACATACAATTTAATAACATGTACTTAAAACCTGAATTACTATCTCTAGTAAAGCAAAAACAGAGGACAAAGATTTTTTCAAATAGATAAGATTATCCAAGAGCACGGTCATATAAGTTTGAGGCTGCCACCTTACCATGCTCATTTAAATCCAATAGAACTAATCTGGGCAAAATTAAAAGGACAAGTGGCAGATGAAAATACAACATTCAAAATATGCGATGTAAAGACTCTTGCTAATCTCGCCTTATTAAATATAGACAAAGATTATTGGGCTAAATGTGAAGACCACGTCTTAAAACAGGAAGAGGAATATTGGAAAAATGATGGTTTGTGGAATGTTCAACCCCAAACAGTTATTAATCTTTCAGACTCGTCTGATTCAGAATGAAAGTATATAGCCCCCACAATGTTGGCCCCTATTTACCTTAAATTAGTTCAACAAACGGTCCTTTTCAGGACCACACAACTATGAAAATTGGACATACAGGTATACCTTGATATTATCGTCCGTCCTCGAACTGAGCAGACAATAATTCTTCTGGTGTTTTGTCTTATCCAGTTATTTCCCCATTACGGCCACGCCTTTACCTAGTGAAAATTAATCATAGACCAGCAACTACGGTAATTTCTATTCTTTAGGGGTTCACAATTTACAATTTTGACAAACATCAAAGAAATTCGCCTCTTTAAGAAAACTGCAGCTGCAAGATATTTGTTAAATATACATTTAAAGGGTCTTTTGCATTCTAATAACATTTGGAAAATTTCAACAGTTTTTAACAAATGTTTACTGAGTAATAGCGTTTTGAAGTTGGGCACATGATTTGAAACGAACTATAATAGTCAGTGGGCTCAACTGTGGGCTTCAAGGACACACACCCACAAAACCTATATGGCTTTTGGCGTGACCCTGACAAACTGTTGGTAGCAAGCAATCGTGATAAGTCAGTAGTTGGGCAAAAATATTAATGTTGTATGCTGGATGCTGCTTTGTTGAACAGTTTCTTTCGTTGCTGAATCTACCAGTAATGGATAGACAGATCCACCAGCAGAACGAACAATATGTATTCGTTGCGCCTGGCTTCGTCTCCTTTCTCCTGCGCCTTTTGTCTTCTGAATTGGTATCAGCACCACCTCAAATGTTGCTGTGCCATGTTTTATTTTGTGTCCTCCATGTCCTACGATCTCCAGCCTGATTTTTCCAGTTTCTTTCACTGATAGAGAATTCCCTCAAGGAAGTCCTGCAAACATCCTTATACATCAGCACTGGTCTGCCCTTTGGTCTCTTTCCATCCTTAAGTTCGCCATACAATATTTGTTTGGGAATACGATTGTTGGCCATTCTTCTTACATGACCCAGCCACCTTGGTCTACGACTCCTAAGTGTTGCCATGATCGACGGGAGTTTGGCTCGCTGTAAGATATTAGAGTTAGTTACTTTGTCCTGTCATTTCATGTTCATAATATTTGAAGGCAGCGCACACGAAAGCTGTTTAAACCTTTTCTCCTGCCCTGCATAGGTAGTCCAAGTTTCGGATCCGTATAGAAGTGTACTAAGCACACAACTTTGGTAAATTTGAATCTTAGTCCTTGGTGTTAATTTGGTGTTGTCCCATGCTCTATCTTTACAAATTTACAAAATGTGGATGCTGCCTTTCCGATTCAGGGATTTATTTGTTCTTCAATTGAGACAGTGGTTGTGATCATAGTAAAACAAAATAGGTGAACTTTCTCACCCACTCAAGAGGTATGTTATTTAATGATATAGCTGCGGGACTGGCTACACCTTGTTGAAGCATTAGTCTTCTGTATACTTATTGACATGGAGAATAAATCACATGATCTAGCTAGATTGTCAATCATTGACTGCAGGGTGGATTCACCGTGAGCAACCAGTGCTGCATCATCAGCGAGTAGAAGCCGTCAGATCTTGTATGGATGTAGAATTCTCCAGAGATCAAATGGCTTCTAGAACACACACACCTACAAAACCTAGCACTAGCAACCAACTAAGCAAACTAAAATGTGAGTCTATAGTGAGACACGTATTGAAAAATGGCACACAGGTCGTTGTATTATAATAAATTACAGTAATTGATTACATCTCATTTTTTTCTTTTCGTATATGCAGATTAATGTTTATAGTTCATGTTTTGCAAATGTGTGCAGCAAATGGTACCCGAGAAGGAGAAAATGAAAGGAGACTTTGACCGCGATCATCAGGTCTCGTCCTCCTGGCTGTCGTTGCTCTTCCATTTACCAAATCAATGCAGGGTTTGAAAGTCTCTTGCAGTTTTGCATTTCGTTCCTATTTGCAGCAAGCTGTCATCGTCAACATGAGTACTATTTCTAAGCCCCGTGTGTTCGTCAGCCGCAGAATACCCGAGGAAGCCAGGGCGATCGTGGCCGCTGCCTGCGATGTGATCAGTTGGGACAGTGATGAACCGCCTCCTCGTAACCATTACCTGTCGGCCGTCAAGGGAGTCCACGGCTTGTTGTGCTTGTTGACGGACAAGATCGATACAGAATTATTAGATGCAGCAGGTATATCGTGGTCATGGCCGCTTCTAATTAAGAAATAATTTGGGACGCTAAACTTGCAAATTAGCTGAAGTTGTACTGAGAGTTGCTGTACTCACTGTAGAGTAGTGTTCGAGCCAGCCGCTCCCGTCAGTTCCAATAATTACAATTGGTAAACTAAAGTCCTAGTTTAGTCATATACATTAGTGAAACGAGTGATTTCCCCTTAGTTGGCATCACAAACAAAACTACGGTAGTTCTAAATTACTGCAAGTTTGAAATTATGTTTGGGTTTAGGGCTAGGTTTGTAATTATGACCCCAGCTTTGTTTCTCTTTTCTCTACATTTAGGGATCAGAATAAGGTGCTGTCTTACTCAAGGGGATGTTACTCTTCCGAATTTTAATTGATGTGACTAAACTAAGGCTTTTTTGATTCTTCATCCTTCCAGCTCCTCTAGATGTCAAATAAGGCTTGTAGTGTTTTTTGCCACCCATCTTTTTTCTGGGCTCTATGTTCGATCTTATCTAATGAGTCTATACCTGCCAACTTTGCTTTTCTTATAAGTGTTCTTTTTAGTGTCTCTCTGGGTCTTTCTCCTTTTTCTGTATCCTGATGTTTCTCATAGATGAGCCTGTTTTGGAATTCTCTTGTCTCTTCTCAGCACAAGTCCGACGTATGTCCATCTTCTTTCTTTAATTGTAGATGAGATCTTTGGTTGCATGGCCATTTCTCTTATTTCAATATTAGTCTTGAATACATTCCATTACTGTGGACTGCTCCGTCAAGTCGACCGATGATTTGTGTTTATAACTAACAGGGTGTTTATATGTTCAGTTGCAGTCAAGAACAATATCCTAACATCGTCAAACACTATACATTTTTGTTCTCAATATCACGATCATCATTTTCGGGAGGACGTGAAATTCCGGTATATGGTGGATAGGTGGCAGGAACCATTGAAAGCTGTGTCTGAAAAGTGTTCCTTGTTGCAGTTTCCTCATATTCCAAGTCCGGCTTGTTGCAGGAGCTACTGAGTTAAGTGCTCTGTGCACACCGTGAGCTGTGTGTCTCATCCGTTTTGATCATGTTTCGATATTCCAATTGTTTACGATGAATGATGATATATCGTATGACAGGGAACAGTTGGCTGTGTTCACTTTCTGCGCGGTTTTGCCTTATGTCTTTTGGCGTGTGCTGAGACTGCTACGATGGGGACTACAGTTACCTTTCTTTGTTTGGAAGATGAGTTAGTAATTCGGATGATTCCACTGGCACGGGCGGTTGAGCAATTATGGATTTTAATTCGTTTGCAGTGATACCGAGGCCTTCCATAACCAATAACTAATAACATTCCATTGAACACAGGTTATTTTTCTTAGGCGTTTGTCTTCAAAAGCATTTAGTTTTCTCTTAATCTCATCTGCTGTTTTCCAACTTTCACATGCATAGGTAAGTGTTATAATATGTTTGAGGTGAATATTCTAAGTTTGTTTTCTTGCTTAGTATTTTTGATTTCAATTTTTGTCCACGTTTTTAAAATTCATTGCTGCTTTTACTATCCTGCTTCTGATCTCTTTCTTTGTTTCACCTTCATGATCTATATTACTACCAAGATATAAATAGTGGTTTACTCTTTACAATACCGGTCAATTGAGATATATAGTGCCCTCTGGGGTATTGTTATTTTTCATTATTTTTGTTTTATCCCTGTTCATTTCAAGTTCTGCTTTTTTCCGCCATGGATGATAAGATAAAAAGTTTTCTGGAGGACTATACAATACAATCTTCATCCCAACGTTGTGCTACCAATGCCAGACCTGGATCCTAGTTGCAATAGCAATAAGAAAAATAACCTCTACAGAGATGAAATGTGTAAGATGAATGACAGGAAACATTCTGAGAGATAAGATCAGAAATGAAGAACTGAGAAAAAAGCTAGGAATAGCCCCCGCCATAGAATATATAGGGAAAGAACAGATAAAATGGCTTGGCCACGTGACAAGGCAGAAGGATCACAACACAACGAGCCTTCAACAAACGTTGTGAGAACACCAGACCCAAGGGTCGACCATGAAAAAGATGGATCGATTGAATATTAGAAGCACTAGGAAACATAACAGCAGCAGAGGCGAATAGAAGAACAAAAGAATTAGTAAATTATATCTCCCCTTGACGCTTAAAGGCAGATGAGGAAGGAAAAAAGAAGAAGATGGATGATAAGGTATCTATGATATTTTGCACCTTTTTGATAGTCACTTTTAAACTAGGACTTTACCTTACAATTATTGCCAGAATTATATCTGTCACCTGGTTGATGTCTATTATACATTATATACCACTTAAATATAACAATCACGTAATGTAAAAGAAAAAAGAGAGCTAATTTCCAATATTAGGAAGAAACAATCTTCATTTTTTGGCCATGTAATGAGAAGAGAACAACTGGAATATATTGTAACAACTGGAAAAATTGAGGGACAAAGAGGTAGAGGAAAGCAAAGAGAGAAAATACCAGACAGCTTAAGAGAATGGCTTGGCAGAAGGTCAACAACAGAAATGATAAAGAACTGTCGAGATCGAAAGTTGTGGAGAGATATGATCACCTTCGCCACTAGGCCCGGTACTTGATGATGATGAATGTAAGAGAATAATGTCCAGTGATAGATCTGTGTTGTGTGGCTAGGATTTATGTGTTTAATTTGTATAGTTTGTTGTACGTGAGTCTAGTGATGTGACAAAAGTTGAGTCTATAGAGTCTAGTGATGTGACAAAAGTTGAGTCTAAAGTCTAGTGGTGTGACAAAAGTTGAGTCTAGTCTAGTGGTGTGACAAAAGTTGAGTCTAGAGTCTAGTGATGTGACAAAAGCTGAGACTAGTAATGTGACAAAAGCTAGTCTAATAATGTGACAAAAGCTGAAACTAGTGATGTGACAAAAGCTGAGTCTAGTAATGTGACAGAAGCTGAGTCTAGTAATGTGACAAAAGCTGAGTCTAGTAATGTGACAAAAGCGGAGTCTAGTGATGTGACAAAAGCTTAGTCTAGTGATGTGACAACAGTGGAGTCTAGTGATGTGACAAAAGCGGAGTCTAGTGATGTGACAAAAGCGGAATCCAGTAATGTGATAAAAGCTGAGTCTAGTAATGTGACAAAAGCTGAGTCTAGTAATGTGACAAAAGCTGAGTTTAGTAATGTGACAAAAGTGGAGTCTAGTGAAGTGACAAAAGCTGAGTGTTGTGATGTGACAAAAGCTGAGTCTAGTAATGTGACAAAAGTGGAGTCTAGTGATGTGACAAAAGCTGAGTCTAGTGATGTGACAAAAGCTGAGTCTAGTAATGTGACAAAAGCGGAGTCTAGTAATGTGACAAAAGCTGAAACTAGTAATGTGACAAAAGCTGAAACTAGTAATGTGACAAAAGCTGAGTCTAGTAATGTGACAAAAGCTGAAACTAGTGATGTGACAAAAGCGGAGTCTAGTGATTTGACAAAAGCAAGCTGAGTCTAGTGATGTGACAAAAACGGAGTCTACTAATGTGACAGAAGCTGAGTCTAGTAATGTGACAAAAGCTTAGTCTAGTGATGTGACAAAAGCTGAGTCTAGTGATGTGACAAAAGCTGAGTCTAGTGATGTGACAAAAGCGGAGTCTACTAATGTGACAGAAGCTGAGTCTAGTAATGTGACAAAAGCTGAGTCTAGTGATGTGACTGTGGTAGTATCGACTTAGTTTTCTCCAGATTCATATCTTTAGACTGGGAACTGCTACCAAATATCCTAGTCTTTTTCGTAACTCTTCATTTCTGATCTTATCTCTCATGCTGTTTCCTGTCATGCGTCTGACACACTTAATTTCTATGGTGGTTATTTTTCTAATAGCTCTTGAGTCTAAGGTCCATGTCTGGCACTTGCAGCACAACACTGGCATAAAGATGGTCATACGAATTTCTATATTATACAATAAATACAATTCTTCTTCTTTCCTTCCTCATTTGCCTTGCAGTGTCAAAGGGAGATAAAGGATGTTGTCTTTTGCTCCTCTTTTGGCCTCTCCTGCTGTTATGGTTCTTCATGTCTCTCCATTAATCTATCTTTTTGTGGTTGGCCCTTTGATCCAGTGTTGTGATATGTTGATGACTGATTGTGTCTCATTTAGTTGTTTTTACCACATGCCAAACTATATCTGTTGTTTATGTCTTCAATAATGGCATTAGCTACCTTTTTTCTCTCTGAATTCTTCACTTCTAATCTTATCTCTGAGGCTGTTTTCTCTGTGCCTAACATTTGATTTCAGTGGTGCTTTTTTTTTTTTTTTTTTTTTTTTTTTTTAAATGATTTTTTAGTCCAGCATCCAGGTCTGACATTGGCAGTACAATGTTGAGTTGAAGATAGTTTTGTAGATTGCTTATTTTGCCTCTATGGCTGTTTCCATATTGGAGAGAAATGGTGACATCTGTCCAATAATTTGGCAACTCTTTGTTGCCTCTTGAATCTATTTCTGTTAATTGTGTTGTGTATTGTCACTAGTCTTCCTCCTATTTTAGTTACTCCAGGGGCATACAAGCCTATCAGCACCAGTGCTGAAAGAGGTCAATAACTTACAGCTGATTGCTCCTACCACGCTCTGTAAACTAAAACTTTCTAGATTCTACTCCACCTCCATATGGTGCCTCTAAATACAGACTAGTCTGAAACAGTAGAACATCTCCTGTTTGACTGTCCAAAGCTCACTGACATCAGAGCAACTCTACTTCCTCAAAGATCTGATAAATGGAACATTTTGTACGGAACTACAAGGGAGCTCAGAAATACCTGTGAGATATCATTACATGGCATTGGGTAGAAGGGCGTCAGCTCACAGACTTCTGGATTAATAACAACAACAACAACATACAAATTAGTCTGGCCAAGTGAGTAAGGTTCAAGGAAAAGCTAGTCACTTCTCAAAAATGCAGTGCTGTAGATGAGTGTACTGGGCAGGAAGTCATTGCAGCTTGCTGCTAACTACAACACAGCGTATCTGTGCCCACTTAACCTTCTTTTAAAAGTGGACAATGAAAAGTCATCGGGTGAACACAGAGCATGAAGAATTCCTGCACCTGTTTTAATTTGTATCTTTATGTTCTGTTTTTATTTTGTTCATTATTTCTGCTTTGTTGATGTTAGTTTTCTTGTGTTGGATGTCAATGTTGATAAGTCTAGATATTCTTGCCTGTTTTATATTTTTTCATACATTAATGCCTGGCCATCTGCGAAGAGGAGCTCATCAAATTCATTGAATGTCAACCAACAAACAAATGAATTTGATGAGCTTCTATAGGCAGGCAATTCAGTTCAGGAAATCCCATTTAATTGAGGAATTTATTTATGTCTATGCAGCTTTGCTATTGTCATCATACAGCTACTCACAAATAAACATCTTGTCAACAAGGAATGTGTCTAGTAACTTGTGTTTATGTGTCTAGTAATTTGAGTTTGTGTGTCTAGTAACTAAGATTTACGTGTCTAGTAACTAGGATTTACGTGTCTAGTAACTAGGATTTATGTGTTTAGTAACTAGGATTTATGTCTCTAGTAACTAGGATTTACGTATCTAGTAACTAGGATTTACGTATCTAGCAACTAGGATTTACGTATCTAGTAACTAGGATTTACGTGTCTAGTAACTAGGATTTATGTGTCTAGTAACTAGGATTTACATGTCTAGTAACTAGGATTTATGTGTTTAGTAACTAGGATTTATGTGTCTAATAACTAGGATTTACGTGTCTAGTAACTAGGATTTAAGTGTCAAGTAACTAGGATTTATGTGTTTAGTAACTAGGATTTATGTGTCTAGTAACTAGGATTTACGTGTCTAGTAACTAGGATTTAAGTGTCAAGTAACTAGGATTTATGTGTCTAGTAACTAGGATTTATGTGTAAGTAACTAGGATTTATGTATCTAGTAACTAGGATTTATGTGTCTAGTAACTAGGATTTACGTATCTAGTAACTAGGATATACGTGTCTAGTAACTAGGATTTATGTGTCTAGTAACTAGGATTTATGTGTCTAGTAACTAGGATTTATGTGTCTAGTAACTAGGATTTACGTATCTAGTAACTAGGATTTATGTCTCTAGTAACTAGGATTTACGTGTCTAGTAACTAGGATTTATGTGTCTAGTAACTAGGATTTATGTGTCTAGTAACTAGGATTTATGTGTCTAGTAACTAGGATTTACGTGTCTAGTAACTAGGATTTGTGTCTAGTAACTAGGATTTATGTGTCTAGTAACTAGGATTTACGTATCTAGTAACTAGGATATACGTGTCTAGTAACTAGGATTTATGTGTCTAGTAACTAGGATTTACGTATCTAGTAACTAGGATTTGTGTCTCTAGTAACTAGGATTTACGTGTCTAGTAACTAGGATTTGTGTCTCTAGTAACTAGGATTTATGTGTCTAGTAACTAGGATTTATGTGTCTAGTAACTAGGATTTATGTCTCTAGTAACTAGGATTTACGTATCTAGTAACTAGGATTTATGTCTCTATAAGTAGGATTTACATGTCTAGTAACTAGGATTTATGTGTCTGGTAACTAGGATTTACGTGTCTAGTAACTAGGATTTACATGTCTAAGGGATAATATACAAATCCTGAGTCTGACACATTGTGGCCACTGCTTGGACCAAGCGGCCTTTATTTCACTGGTCAAGAGCCCTCCAACATACACCATTTGATGTATGTAGTAGATATGTCATAGGATTATAAGTAATTGTGGATCCAAGATTAGTGAATTTCTGAACTGGTTCTAGTGGACAATCTTTTAACGTGATTAATAAAGGTTTGAAATCACCTTGACTTAGTACTACTGTTTTCTGAACACTAATTGACAGTGAAAAAAGGTTGCATTCTTTGTCCATGTTGTTGATCAGCAATTGTAGGGTGGCTTCACTATGAGTGGCTAGGGCTGCATTGTCAGCAAATAAAAGTTCTTTAAGTAGCAAAGTCTGGCAGTAGCGGCTGTGTTAAACATTGATATTAGTTTTGTCTGACAGTAGTGACTGTGTTAAACATTGGCAATAGTTTTGTCTGACAGTAGTGACTGTGTTAAACATTGGCAATAGTTTTGTCTGACAGTAGTGACTGTGTTAAACATTGGCAATAGTTTTGTCTGACAGTAGTGACTGTATTAAACATTGGCAATAGTTTTGTCTGACAGTAGTGACTGTGTTGAACATTGGCAATAGTTTTGTCTGACAGTAGTGACTGTGTTGAACATTGGCAATAGTTTTGTCTGACAGTAGTGACTGTGTTCAACATTGGCAATAGTTTTGTCTGACAGTAGTGACTGTGTTGAACATTGGCAATAGTTTTGTCTGACAGTAGTGACTGTGTTAAACATTGACAATCATTATGTCTGACAGTAGTGACTGTGTTGAACATTGGCAATAGTTTTGTCTGACAGTAGTGACTGTGTTAAACATTGACAATCATTATGTCTGACAGTAGTGACTGTGTTGAACATTGGCAATAGTTTTGTCTGACAGTAGTGACTGTGTTGAACATTGGCAATAGTTTTGTCTGACAGTAGTGACTGTGTTCAACATTGGCAATAGTTTTGTCTGACAGTAGTGACTGTGTTGAACATTGGCAATAGTTTTGTCTGACAGTAGTGACTGTGTTAAACATTGACAATCATTATGTCTGACAGTAGTGACTGTGTTCAACATTGGCAATAGTTTTGTCTGACAGTAGTGACTGTGTTGAACATTGGCAATAGTTTTGTCTGACAGTAGTGACTGTGTTCAACATTGGCAATAGTTTTGTCTGACAGTAGTGACTGTGTTGAACATTGGCAATAGTTTTGTCTGACAGTAGTGACTGTGTTAAACATTGACAATCATTATGTCTGACAGTAGTGACTGTGTTCAACATTGACAATAGTTTTGTCTGACAGTAGTGACTGTGTTCAACATTGGCAATAGTTTTGTCTGACAGTAGTGACTGTGTTGAACATTGGCAATAGTTTTGTCTGACAGTAGTGGCTGTTGAACATTGACAATAGTTCTGTCTGACAGTAGTGACTGTGTTGAACATTGGCAATAGTTTTGTCTGACAGTAGTGGCTGTTGAACATTGACAATAGTTCTGTCTGACAGTAGTGACTGTGTTCAACATTGGCAATAGTTTTGTCTGACAGTAGTGACTGTGTTGAACATTGACAATAGTTTTGTCTGACAGTAGTGGCTGTTGAACATTGACAATAGTTCTGTCTGACAGTAGAGACTGTGTTAAACATTGACAATAGTTTTGTCTGACAGTAGTGACTGTGTTAAACATTGACAATAGTTCTGTCTGACAGTAGTGACTGTGTTGAACATTGAAAATAGTTTTTTTCTGACAGTAGTGACTGTGTTGAACATTGACAATAGTTTGAACAATATGACAACAGAAGAAGTAGATCTGGCTAGAGACAGAGATTCTTTCAGACGGGTTGTGAATGCAATGTTCTGCAAAGGTCATGTGACTTGAAGATGAGCTGATAACAATATTTTGCTGATCTTTCTTTGTCTGTAGGACCAAATCTGAAGATTGTCTCCACAATGTCAGTAGGTTATGATCACATTGATCTGAAAGAATGTGGGAAACGTAACATAAAAGTTGGGTACACTCCTGGAATTTTAACAGCAGCCACAGCGGAGCTTACGGTGGCACTTTTACTTGCCACTTCCCGTAGACTAAAGGAAGGTGGGATTTTTATTTTATGTTTTTGTTCCTAGCTCACATAGGACTATTTGTTGATGTCTCTTGTTTGAGTCTATCTGTATACTGTATGAGCTTTGATTGTTTTATTTTGTGTATTTGTTCCTAGCTCACATAAGACTATTTGTCGATGTCTCTTGTTTGAGTCTATCTGTATGAGCTTTGATTGTTTTATTTTATGTTTTTGTTCCTAGCTCACATAAGACTATTTGTTGATGTCTCTTGTTTGAGTCTATTTGTATGAGCTTTGATTGTTTTATTTTGTTAGACTACAACCAGTTCAGTAGATCCAGCACACACAAAAATAGGTAGGCCTACCTGGCTGAATTGGTTGGGAAGGTAAAGAGAACTAGCCCTTACACCTCCATACTGCCATGGCTGAATATAGTTGATGAAGTATGTCAGTCGCTTCAACATCAAAGTATGTGATAGGACAGCTTATATGCTTTTATGTTCACCATCTCAGATTCACAGCGAAAGTATACACAATTTTACATAAAAGTTTGTGTCAAATGTTTTCTCATGGTCCTGTAGCTTTATTGTAGATAGTGGATGCTAGTGTGGACAATCAAAAAAGCCGATAATTGACGACTTACTAATGTAATAAAATTATAATGAAAGTTTGTGCATGAGAACAGAAAACTTGATTAAAACGTCACACCAAATTTCTCTTATAAATTCTGAAAATAGCAAATAACAAGAGCTTGCATGTCCAACATCAGCACTTATTTGGATACTAATAAATTTCAATTATTTTGCATAAAACTTTTTTTTTCATTTCGTAACAGCTAAATTGATATGAAATAATAAAATAATATAATAAATAAAATGATCATATGTAACACCTACTTTGAGCAAGAGAAAAGAAAACTATACACATGGAAAAGTCCTGGAGATAAGAAGAGGAATCAAATACATTACATAATGATAAAAGATAGGTTCTGTAACAGCGTCAAGAAAGCCTAAATCTATCCAGGAGCAGATTTTAATTCAGATCTCAATCCTGTAATGATTAAAATTAAAGTCAAACTAAAGAGAAACAAACAAAAGACTAATTCATTAATACCACTAGATATAACAGCTTTAAATCAAAAAGATGTTAGAGAAACGTATACAATACAAGTAAATAACACATATCAGAAGCTGCTAGAATAAGGGACTGAGCAGTGCAGAAGAGAAAATCCTGAAGAAAAAGTTACAATTAAATGGCAATGCATATAGAAATGCATACAAGAAACTTCTGACACCTTACTCAAAAAGGAACAAAAAAACAAAAATGGATAACTGACACCATCTTAGAAAAATTGGAGGAAAGAAGACAAACGAAGAACACTGCCAGATACAAGGAAATTGTTAATGAAATATGCAAAATGTGCAAAAGAAGACTGGCTCAACCAAAGATGTCTAGAAGTCAAAACTAAGGAAAGTAAAAAAAAAATGTAAGAGGGATGCACACAGAAATAAAGAGAATGACTAATAAAGACAAAAAAGCTACAGAAATAGGATGTATTGCAAATAAAGAAGGAAGAATGCTAACAGACAACAAAGATATAATCGATAGATGGCAGGAATATATAACAGAATTATTTTATGATGAAAGGGACAAAAAACCATATAAAATGTACGTAAAGCTATAAAATCTTAAAATCTGACGTGGAAAAAGCTATACAAACAATGAAAAAGGGAAAATCATCAGGATCTGACCAATATACAGATAGAGATGATACAGGCACTAGAAGATTTTGGCATTGAAGCGATCACAGACATATGCAATGACATATACCATACAGGATACATACCAACTGAACTAAAAACATCAACTTTCATTGCATTGCCTAAAAGGAATGGTGCAGTTGAATTTAGTGACTTTAGAACAATAAGCCTAATGAGCCATATAACAAAAATCTTGCTAAATGTTATACAAGGAAGAATTCACAATAAAATTAATGCTGAATTAGATGAGCAACAATTTGAATTCTGGAAAAAACAGTGGGAAAAAAGAGGCCATATTCAGCATGAGGACATTAATAGAAAAGTATTAGAAGTAAACAAACCAATATATGCCTGCTTCATAGACTACACCAGAGCTTTTGATAGAATACACCATAAACAACTTATAGACTGCCTAAAGGATATTCATCTAGATGACACAGACATACAACTAATATGTAATTTGTACTGGGAGCAAACAGCAATAATAAAATATAACAAAGAGAACTCTACACCCATGACCATAAAAAGAGGTGTAAGACAGGGATGCTTCCTATCACCAAGCTTGTTCAATCTATATACTGAGCAAATCTTTAAAAACATCACAGAGATATCAGACCTAAACATTAATGGGAAGATAATCAATAACCTAAGATATGCTGATGATACTGTACTACTAGCAGAAAATCCTAAAGATCTACAATTACTTAATGAAATAAACATATTAAGCAAAAAATCTTCTCAACATTCCTATATGGTGCAGAAACATGGACATTAGACAAGAAAACAGAACAGAAAATTTAAGCGTTTGAAATGTGGATTTATAGAAGAATTGGATGGAAAGAAAATAGAACAAATGATAAAGTTTTAAAACAACTAAAAATTAAAAGAGAACTACTAAACACAATTAGAACAAGACAAGTGAAATTTTTGGGGCATGTTAAATGACACAAGTAAAGGAGTAAAGGCATCAAGATGCATAGAGATGTGAAGCTGCTGTAAAGCTGATGATAATGACAATCCTAAAAAAAAAAGAAAAATGTGGTATGGTAACAGCTCTACATGGTAACAAACAAAACAAAAGTTGACGTTTCGGCCAAGTAAGCCTTCAGCTGGAACAACAAACAACAACACAAAAATATATATAAGGATATGTACACAAATCTAACTACATGGCAATATTATGTTAGATACTCAAGAAAGGAAATAAAAAAAAGGTCACTTCCCTGCGGTCGAAAGTGTGGTCAGCTTCTGAATGAACTAAAATAAGTAGGCGGGCTGACCAACTATATATCTCACTGACCAGGCAGTCAGGTGAGAAGAAGGAAAGGTTCTGAAAATATAGGGAGGTGGGTACAAGATATGTATAAACTGTGTATATCTAACTCTGTGTGTGAACACCGAACAGATGTGTAAAAAAGCATGTGTACATAACCATACATGCGTACAAGCTGTGTATATTACCACAAAGCACACAAAAGAAAACCTGTAGGTATCCAAATGTGCCAATACATGTGCAGACAAATATACAAACATGTATAGGTTCGGTAGTGCACAGGGGTAAGAAATGTGTGGTAAGTGTCCTATGTGTATGAGAGCGATATGTTCATGCCTTGGGGGGGGGGGGGGGGGGGCAGCGAACCTAACTGGACAATGAGACAACTCTCAAGGGCGAACTGACTGCGATTGCTGGAGTGACATGAGACAATGCCAGTAACTTGCATGTCAGGTTTACCACTGTGGCCTGGGGAGTTGAATTGGGCAGACAACGGGCTGCCAGTCTTTTGCTCAACATCACGAAGATGCTCACAAAATCTGTCACTCAGGCATTGTCCAGACTCGCCCACATACGTCATCTGGCAATGAAAATGACACAACAGTCTACTAGAAGTAATATTGGAAGGGAAAATACAGGGTAATAGAAGCAGAGACAGACCAAGACTAACATGAAAAGATGGACAAGTCAGCCTATGACAACCTGCACCATCAAAGCAAGAGACGGCGGGATGGCGCTCCATCTCCATGGTAGCCAATCTCCGATGCGGAGACGGCACTCAATGATGATGATGATGTAGCAGCTAAATTGCTGATTTGTTTCACTTGTAGCAGCTGTCATGGACTAGATTATTCCTGTTTTTGTGGCCACTTAGTGCCATTTTGAGAGCCTGGAAATATTCAGCATGAGACCTTGCAGAACACTTATCCCTTTCTGCTTGGCCATCTTCCAAATTGTCCTCATCTGCACATTTTATGTCATTGATGATCTCTCCATCCATCAAGATCTGAAGTCCTAGATCATTGATGTTGCAGTTTCACCACTCCTTGACATTCTCAGTGTGGGCAGGAGGCCTGGGTAGTCTGGTAGTGTCTATCTCTGGCTCAATACCTTACCTTATTTCAAATCTGGCAACAAAACCAATTAGTTTACATAATTATTTGTTGGATCATAAAAGATGAATCTAGATAACTAAACATCCAGATCATCATGTTATTAATGTTATCCCAGAAATTGGATATAGTCATGGAATGACAACAGTTTCTCAAACACATAGATATGCTGTACAGTGTTGCTGTTGTTGTTGAGAACTGAATTATTCTATGACTTTTCATGCCTTTTGACATTCTGAATTATTTCATTCTCTGACTTGACATCTCTTTTGACATTCTGAATTATTTCATTCTCTGACTTGACATCTCTTTTGACATTCTGAATTATTTCATTCTCTGACTTGACATGTCTTTTGACATTCTGAATTATTTCATTCTCTGACTTGACATGTCTTTTGACATTCTGAATTATTTTATTATATAGCATTGTATGTTTGAAAGAATTAAAAATTGCCTCGTACACAAAACTAAAACTTGGACAAGCAGGTTTCCATCAGGGTAACTCATGTGCTACCCGATCATAGAACAGTAGATAGAGTGGCAGTCCCTACTTTACAGCAACTTTGTGGACTTTGAATGAGCATTTGGTGGTGTAGGCAGAGATGTGATATGGAAACTGATACTATACTATGGGATGTAGGCAGAGATGTGATATGAAACTGATGCTATACTATGGGATGTAGGCAGAGATGACAGACAGTCAATGAATTGGAATCTACAAGCAGACCTGGAGAAGAAGCATCGAGACAGAAGCAAAGGCTGCAGGATGGATGTGGATTCACTTGGAGAAGATAGCACAGAACCGGGTCCATTGGCAGAGTGTCGTTGCAACTCTTTGCTCTATGAGGAGCTGCAAAGCATAAGTCACTTTATATTATAGTCTGTTGCTATTTTAATTATTCTTTTATATTGCATAATTTGTAACAAATACATGTAATTATCTATTATGATTTTTATTGTTGTTATTGATTGTTCTTTTTTCATTATTTTCTGACATCATATAGTTTTTGATTACTTTATTTTCTGATGTTGTAGAGTTTGTTTTCTAACCAGGAATAAGGGCAGTGGAAAATGGAGAGTGGGGCACTTGGAAGCCTATGTGGTTATGTGGACCTGGTCTTGAGCAGGCAACTGTTGGAATCGTTGGTCTCGGGCGCATTGGACTTGCAGTTGGTCATTGTCTGAAACCATTTGGAGTCGCCAGCTTCTTGTACAGTGGCAGATCAGAGCGACAGAAAGATGCTGAAGAAATTGGTGCCAAATTTGTGAGCTTTGATGAACTGTTGGCTCAGTCTGACTTTGTAATTGTCTGTTGTGCTTTGACTGAAGAGACCAGACATTTATTTAATGCCAGCGCTTTCAAAAAGATGAAGAAGACTGCAGTTTTTATCAACACCAGTCGAGGGGGCATTGTCAACCAGGATGACTTAATTGAAGCTTTACGGTCTGGAGAAATTGGTGCTGCTGGTCTTGATGTGACCACACCGGAACCTTTGCCGACTGACAGCCCTCTCTTGAAGCTGAGTAACTGTGTTGTCATCCCTCACGTTGGTAGTGCCACTCACAAAACAAGAGCAGCCATGGGCATCCTGGCTGCTAATAACTTGATTGCTGGATTGAAAGGTCAGCAAATGCCACAAGAACTTCACACTTTCCCTTAGATGCTTGTCTATGTTGTTTGCTCTGGACTAGTCCCAGTATATATTTCCCCTGTTTTGTATGTGCTTGACTAGCCACAGTTTGATGCACTCTCATGCTGATGAAGATCACTGTCAAACATTTACTGTCACAATGAAACAAGCATCAATGCTAAATTGACCTTCACTTCACATTTTCTCTTGCAACCTAATAAACAAGTGAAAGCCTGTGTATGGTGAATACATTCTGGTCACTTACATGTCGCCTCATTGAGAAATGAATGTGATATTGGTATAAAAACAAAAAGACCTGCAGTAATGGATATGTAAATGTTTGAAATAAAGTCATAAGATTGTATCTACAAACACACAACTTTTCTAACTTTGTAGAATGAAGTATCTGTTCTCAGTGCCAGGTAGTACAACATGGAGGGTACTTTACAAATAAAAATAGGTAACCTTACTTCCTGAATTAGGAAAGATTGGGGATAGAACCTGTGACCTAGCACAGGGAAAACAGGTCCATCACTCCGTGATGGCATGTTTTATCTTTGGGTAGTGAGACATCATTCTTTTGTGGTTGTTCGCCTTACTTTTTTCATATTTGGATAGTATATCATTTTTATTGCTGGTAATTGGGTCATTCTTCTTCTCCTTTCCTATTGTGACTTAGTCACATCCCATATCAATGTCTTCAGCTTCCAACTTTGGTTTTCCTTGACCTTCTAAGGCAGCAGTTGTTTGTAGTTTGAGATGTCTCTCCTGAGACAGCTGATAATTACGAGCTCTTTCCTTCCCATGTTTCTTTCAAGTTTCTCTTCTATTTCATGGAATGTCCACCAGGACTGTTTTGCTCCTCCAGCATGGAGGTATGACTGGATTTCTACCCTGGTTTTTATCAGTGGGCTCCAGATATGGTGGGCCATTTGAAACAAACTTAACATGACAAGGGTATTCATTAATGTGGTTTTAGCTATTTCCTCCTCCTGTTGTTGTATGGTGTATGGCAATGTATATGTGGTCACGTAGATGTTTGTGAGTTGTCTTTTTTGCAGCCTAATTATTGTGGCCTAGTTTTTTTTTCCATTTTAGGCTGAAAATATGTTTTTCAGAATTTCATTCAAATACAAGAATTCTACAGCTAAGCACATAGGCCCACTGCTGTAGTTGTTGTGGTCATATCATGATGGTGTCCATATTTGTGGTAGTTGTATAGACCAAGGAGGAGACACAAAAGACAAATCAGAAGTCTGTCAAGCCATGATCGCAGAAGAAGAATATATACATCATTGTCCCACCCAGTCTCCTCCTCTTCTCTTAAGGAATGAAGAACAAACTTGGTAATGTCCTCTTTGTTGAGAGTAAGGCGACACTCAGTGCCAGATATGCCAGTAAGCTAATTGGCTATTTCATTGCCATGTATGCTAGTGTACCCTTGACAGTACACCCATGTCAACGCGTTCACTTTTGAGTCATACAAGAGCAGCATCCACTCCTGACACTGTCTTTCAATCTTCTGTAGCATACTTTGACTAGAGTCAGTCACTAAGACTACGTGATCCACATTCTGTGTAACCAACCATGCTATCACCGCCGTTGCTGCTTCTATCTCCGTTCTCATGCTGGACACCGTCATGCTACGCTTGCCAGATTCTGTAGCCACTTTTCTACCATGTTGGCATGCCACAAAACTCCAACCACTGCGCTGTCCGCGGGATATAGAATCATCCATGTAGATGATCAGATAATGAGGACTTCACGATGGATTCCATTATTACAACCTCGGTAGCTACATATGCATTGATCAGAGAGGCAAGAGCAGCAGGTGTCGGCTTCCTCAGTGAGATAGAGTTGCTTGCACAGAACAGAGACAAATGGCAAAATTTAATAAAAGGTCTTTACAAGGATTGAAAACTGCTAGAATAAAAATTTAGATAAGAGAAAGAGTATTTGAGTCTATGCTCTATGTGCCGGCTACGGCTCGAAAGGTCAATAGATAGCTCCATAAGCCCAATTGTGTCACTCCCTGTTGAACTGAATGATTACGTTGGTTAGCCCCTTTTTTTCCTCCATGGCCCAATCCTTACCAGTTCTAATGTCATTCAGGTCACATACTCTCCTTATGGACTCTCCGCCACGGCCATCCAGGATTTTCCATGCCTGAGGTGCCAACCCTTGGTCACACCCAATTCTGAATACAAGAGATAATTAATGTTCCTTACCATGTTCAAATAAGCGCAGACTTGAGCAGATCTGTCACACTCTAATGCTTGGTAAGTCAAGTAAGTACCTCATTTTACAGGTGTATCTCAGGTGCATCCGAGAACTGCCTGTAGGTCCTCATTCTGAACCCTTTCCAACCTTGTATGAGTTGACGAGAGAGTGAGCATACCTAAACCATAATCCAGTACTGATGTACCCGCTCGTCTTGACCTGCTTGTTGCCGGCCTTATCCAATACTGTCAATATAATCATTGTCAGTGCTGAACCAGCCTTCCCTAGAAAACACATCAGCCTTGTGATGGAACCCATAAGAAATGTATCACCTTTCATGAAACACCTTTACATTCCGATGAAATGTACAGAAACATTCTGCTGTTCTGTGAACGCCGGGCACTGACTGCTAAGATTCTGCAACCGCGTCGGCCTCTGACCGAGCTTGCTTGAATGGACTCGTGACTTTCTTATTGACTGACTAACTGCCTCCGACTTGACTGAGCCGGCAACTCATAAATGACCAGGACGCACACTTCGTGTCCCTCGTGATCTCTGTAATTAATGTACTTCACGTCGATGGTTATGATATCATATCCTCACTGACTTCTGAAGTTCAGATCTTACTTAGCCCGCTACAGGTTTCATTCATCGTGAGGCCACATACATATAAACACTGACGAGATTTTGCAAGTCAAAGGAAATTCAATCTTAAAACAACAAACTCAAGTTTATTGATGAACAGTCTCTCACTGAACAACATTTGAACATTCAGTCAACAACTTGGCTCTCAGCTGTTCACATTTACTAATAATTGTCTGACCTGGGGCTTACAAAATGTGTCCATATTACTTTTGTTCACTCACTGTCCATACAAGAAGCATTCCTCTCAATCTGACTGATTCGGCTCCTAACGCTAATTCACATAATTGTCTTTGGTTTAACCTAGAGCCGTTGATCTAACCTTCAATAATTCTTAACTCACATATACACATAGTCGACTCGTAGTTTCACAAACTCACTAGCACACTTAAACCACCACCACTGTGGAGGTTTTATGTTTGCCTCCCAAAAACATTTGCACTCAGGTCTATCTGCTTGAGCAATAACTATTTACACAGCTTAACTGAACACTGAGCAAAATATGCAAGCTCCAGCTCGCCCAACTGTCAACCTGTAACAACTAAAAGAAACTCCCTGGTAAACCTAACATGGCTACCCTCTACGGTACCGGCTCACAAGCCGTCCGCCTTGAGTAAGTGTCGTATCTAGACTCCATCTCTAACTTGTAGCTTTGACTAATACATTTCCCTTCCAGCCAATCACAAATCGTTTTACATTCTTCCTTCTTTCCTGATTGCCTCTCACCTTTTCACGGGAAACTCAATGTTTTTATCTGAGTTCAACTCTCACCACTTTTCCCGTGACTTTTACTATCGCTCCCCTATTGTCCTACAATCTGTACTCACTGCTACACTGAGAGTACCACAGCCTACATGAGAGAGTGAACATACACAAACCATAATCCAGTACTGAGAGCACCACAGCCTACATGAGAGTGAACATAACTAAACCATAAACCAGTACTGAGAGCACCACAGCCTACATGAGAGTGAACATAACTAAACCATAAACCAGTACTGAGAGCACCACAGCTGCATGAGAGAGAATAGTAACAGTTGCTGGAGGTTCGCCCTGGCCATGATCTTGATCACGCTGACCCCTCTCCTTGCCTTTTGAAAGACATTGCTCACATGTTAATTGAAAAAAGGGACCTATCAAATGCTATTCTCAGATACAAGTTGGACTCCTCATGATGGTTGCACCATTGCAGTTTATGACTGGGAGGGTGTCTTTAATTATTCTGTCGTTTAGCATACACCACTTACAGAATCCTTGTTTGGGTTAATGGGTACTTTGTAGTTATTGCACCAAGTGGTTATCTGATCCATGCTGTCATGTAATTGCCTAGCCATTTCTGTTGTATCGCGACAATGTAAAAAAAAAAAAAAAGTAAAGTGCCCCCATCACGCCAAGTGGCGTATAGGGAATATGGTGTTAGTGACCATATATTTTACAGACCTTCGGCACGTGATTTTTGGGGTAATGTGGTCGATATTACGCCCGTGCCGCTTTACTTTCCCAGAAAAAAATCTGGTACCCATTAAAGGCTGGGTGAACCCGGAAGCCATCGATTGGGATCGAACCCTACCTCTTGTCTTTTGTAGTCCAGTTCACTAACCACTGAGCTATCGCGGCTCCCATCGCGACAATGTACATACACCATAATGTCATCTACAAAGGTGAGGGCGTTACCTTGGCAGTGCATATATTAAACAAAGTAGGTGATAACAGTGATCATTGAGACAACCCTGGCAATACATATCTCTGCTCAGATGTCCAGGTACCGAAACGTAGCGCCATTCTCCTTGCACCAGCACACGAACCGTGGTCAAAGCCTGTCTCACTAAGTAGGTATACGACTGTGCCATAGTCCACTTGATTGTATGCATCCTCAAGATCAAGGGTAGCCAGTGCTGACTCCTCTTTCCTTTGAAAGGATTCGTAGACATCATAAGCAAGGAAGGAAACATTAGCAGCAGTATCCCCTGCCTGGTCTATTTGGCAGCATTCCTTTGATCCCAAGATACGTCGCTAGCTTTTTGGAGATTTTTTTTCCGAGAATCTTTCCATAGAAATTCTGTATAGTAATAATGCGATATCTGGTCAGTTTGGACATATCTTTGCCAGGTTTAGGGAGTGGAATCAGATAGTTATGTAATCATTCCTCTAGAATCCGGGACACCCTCGGTCCTGATGCTCTGATTGAAGTCTGCAGCAATTCTCTTTCCAATGTCAAGGTCGGCCTCCTTTAATAGACCATCTGATATCATGATGTCCTGGGGTCGCTGTCTGTGGCATTCTGGATTGTGCAAACTACATCCTCAAAACTGATTGGGTCCTCGGGGAATTCTTGTTCTAGTGACGCTGATGGTATGTTTCTAACCATCTGGCACAAATCCATGTTACCATGATCTATTTATGTAATATACCTCTCTTGTTAGCTACTGCCCTTTCGCTCATCTGTGAGTAGCATTCTGCCCTCATCGTCCTTGATGACATTGTTAGCTCTAGGGCATGTTGTCATCTTCATACGTGCACAGAGGGACCAAAACTTATAGAGTGCTTTGTTTGCTGCCACCTCCTTCGTGAACCGAACCCATCTCTCTCTCTCTCTCTCTCTTAGCCTCTACTGCCAGGTGTTGGAAATTACTGGTGGCACCCAAGATCTGTCATTCAATGAGGGTCGCAAAGGTTCACTTTTCTGCATGATTGCCATAGCCTCAGCATGCATCTCTTCAATGAAGGTCGCAAAGGTTCACTTTTCTGCATGATTGCCATAGCCTCAGCATGCATCTCTTCTCGATCCAGGCAAACTCTACCTCCTGTGTCCACCATGGGGGTCTAATTGCTAGGACTCATCTTTCCCTAGGTCACCATGCCTGTTGACATAGTTGCCCCAACACAGATGATTCCGACTGATTATACCAGAAAGGATGCATTCCCTTATGGATGCCAACAGCACAGGGTAGATTATCGCTGCAAACGGTAGACAATTGTTAACACAAAAGTGTTGTGGCTGAAATCTTAAGAAATAAAACAAATGAAAAAACATGTACGCCATTTGAAACACCAACACTAACAACAGAAGAACAAATCAAGAAAAAGTACAATAAGTCAAATTACTGTTTTAATAAAAGAGACTTATCAAAATGTTTGCCATTATATGCAAGCCAAATTAGTGTTTAGTCCAGTTTTGGTTGCACTCATTTATGAGAGATCAATGAAAGACATTCAGTGAAGGTAATGGTTGACATGTTCATGAAAACAATGAAGCTTATCTTCTGATTATCTCAGAGCTGAAGCACACTTCACAAATTAATAAGGGTGGGCTGCAATGAGGTTAACAGCTGATCTAGAAAATATAAATTCACTTTAAATCTGGTCAGATCTGGTTTATGAATATGAGAGAGTATGATCTCTGCATCAGATCTGGTTTATGAATATGATGAGAGAGTATGAATCTCCATGAAAAATGTTCATTCAGTGATGGGGTGGGTGGAATAAAAAGTTATTTCCAAAATAGGCCAGGTAAAAAGAGTGTACCATCAAGTAATTCCTTACAAAACAATTAGACATAAGCTACCAATGAAATTATCAAGACAAAAATAAAGAACATAAAGAGCAAAAATACAAATAGCTGTTAAAGCAGAATCAAGAATGGCAGAATTTACTTGGAAGGAGACCAGGACCAAGGAGTAAAGGCAACAAGATATGAAGCTGCTGTAAAGCTGATGATAAAAATGTGGTATGGTAACAGCTTTACCCAGGTGAGTAACAAAACAAAAGTCAACATTTCGGCCAAGTAGCCTTCAGCTGGAACAAGAAACAACAACACAAAAATATATATATATATATATAAGGATATATACAGAAATCTAACTACATGGTAATAATATATTCAAGAAAGGAAATAAAAAAAAAAAAGGTCGATTCCCTGTGGTCCAGAGCTTGGTCAGCCTCTGACTGAACTAAAAAAATAGGTAGGCAGGCTGACTAACTATATATCTCACTGACCAGGCAGTCAGGGAAAAAACAAAAAGGAAGGGTTCTAAAAATATGGGGAGGTGGATACAAGATATGTATAAATTGTATTCATATATACGTGTTAGTATATCTAATTATGGGTGTGCACACCGAATAGATGTGCAAAAAAGCGTGTACATAACCATACATGTGTACAAGCATAAGTGTGTATATATTACCACAAAGCACACAAAAGAAAACCTGAAGGTATCCAAATGTGCCAATACATATGCAGACAACTATACTAACATGTATAGGTTCGGTAGCACATGGGGGTAAGAAATGTGTGGTAGGTGTCCATGTGTATGAGAGCGATATGTTCATGCCTTGGGGGTACAGCGAACCCAACTTGGCAATGAGACGATTCTCAAGGGGTGCGATTGCTGGAGTGACACAAGACAATGCCAATAATTTGCTTGTCAGGTTTACCACTATGGCCAGGGGAGTTGAAATGGTCAGACACCTGGTTGCCAGTCTTTTGCTCAACATCATGAAGATGCTCACAAAATCTGTCACTCAAGCGTCGTCCAGATTTGCCCACATACGTCATCTGGCAATGCTTACATATTATGGCGTAGATGATATTCCATGCCACACAAGTAAACTCCTCATTGATGTTGAATCGCCTATTAGGGAATAAGACTGAATCGGTGTAAAACAGATGGTCACAGGTTCTGCAAACTCTACGCCCACAGTGAACAGTACAAAGGTGTTTGTGGTTTGAGCGGGGGAGGTGGCTCGTGACAATATGTCTCTTAGACTCCTGTCAAATTTGAAGACGACCAAAGGAGGATTACTGAAAAGTAGACAGGAAGTGGGATCCGAGTGGAGAATGGAGCAGTACCGGTTAAGGATCCTCACCAAGTTGTGAGGCTGGTAGGTGAGGGTAAATATGGTCCTATTGGAGGAACGGTGTGTGCCACCAGCCGGGAAATGTCAAGAGGTCGTTTAAAGGCAGATTGGAAAACCAAGTCAGGATAGTGACGCCACCTGAAGAAAATTATCATCAGGTGGGCCTGTTGGAGAAAATCTTTATCATCCTGGCAGATGCGATAAAGTCGTAATAACTGAGAAAATGGAATCAAATCTCTACAGTGAAATGGATGAGACGAGGTGTAGAGAGGATAACTGTACGTCTGTGGGTTTATAGAATACGGAAGTGTGGAGGTTGGAGGTACCACGGGAGACGATCAGATCAAGAAAGGTAATGGACGAGGTAGAGATATGTGATGTAATTTTGATGGATTTATGAAAGTTGCCAATGTAGTCAATGAACCTAGAGATGTCATCTTCAGGCAAGTCAGTCCAAAAACCGACATCAATGTACTGGAGGTATTTAAGGGGGAGGGGCCATGGTACGAGTTCAGTATTTGATATTCAAGGTAACCCATGAACAGGCAAGCATAACTAGGACCCATCTTGGTTCCCATAGCTACACCACTCACAGAACTGACCATTGAATTTGAAAGTATTAAGGTTGAGAACAAGTTCAGTGAGGCAGAGGAGAATAGAAGTAGCCACAGATGGATGTATTCTTTGATCGAGAAAGAATTGAAGAGCTATAAGGCCATCGGCACGAGGAATAGAGGTATACAGAGAGCATACATCGAGGACGAAAAGTTGGTACAATCGTTCTGTGGTAAGGGAAAGAGAAGAGAAGATAGTGAGAGCATGATTCGTGTCCTTGACATAGGTGGGAAAGAGATGTCACTATGGGTTGGAAAATGCTGTCAAGATAGTCGGATATATGTTCCGTGGGACAACTACATGCTGAAACAATGGGACGACCAGGACTATTGGGCTTGTGGACCTTAGGGAGCACGTAGAAGGAAGGTTTGCCTAGAGCACTGTCTGGGATGATGAGACGGGACATGCTAGGAAGGAGGAATATATTGTCAATAAGCTGCTTGATGGTTGAGTAAACTTTCTCATTGTTGCAAGTAGTGGAATCACTACTAAAGGTTTATAGAAAGTGGTGTCAGATAATTATTTGGCACCTTCTTGTATGTATAGGTCCTTGCGCCAGACCATCACAGCCCCTCCCTTAGCTGGTTTAATGATGATATCTTCCCATCTTCAGAGGTTGGAAAGGGCTTGAAATTCTATGGAGTAAAGTTGGAACAAGGTACCCGGTGAATAGGGAGTTCAATTTCCCGTAAAGTGACCTGTATGTGTAAGTCGAGAGCCATTGAGGCACCTGAAGATGGCGTCCAATCAGATTTACAAAAGTGGAAACGAGAAACTTAATGTTGATTAAATGAAGAAGATGTGTCCATTTTTCTCAGTGATAATTTTCTAAACGCATGCATCTGTAGAGATCATGGACATCCCTTAAGAGACTATGACGGTTACTCGTTGGGCGCAAGAGGGCAAATTGTAACCCAGAGAACTGCACATTCATTATCCGATAATGTGAGATCCGTTGGAATGCAGATGACTCGTGTGTGGTGGACGTAGGACCAAATAGCTGAAGAACAAAGCAGACAGAGATAGCTGTCAGGGAAAGAGGCTAGAATCAAGATATCAGAGTCTTTGTCAATGACAACAATCATATGTGTGGATCAAGGCAAGACGCTGATAGAACAACATGTGAAGTGTCAACAAAACTGCTAGGTCAGACAACCTACACTAAAATAGAACAACCTGTAAAGTGTCAACAAAACTGCTAGGTCAGACAACCTACACTAAAATAGAACAACCTGTGAAGTGTCTACAAGATTATAGTTCAGAGCTACTTGTGTTGTTTGCCTACATCAACAAAGTCCAGAGGGATTGAAATTTTGCCAGAATATCACTTTTTCTTTTTCCATACCAGCAGCCATGTCTGCTCATATGTCCCTTGTTATATCAGCCAGATACTCTCATTTTCATATTTCAAGAGTTTTGATGTTTTTGGTAGTTTTTTTTTCCTAAAAATTTTGCTTGGGTGTCAGCCATTTTTCCCCCTACTCTTTTGAAAACACTTTATGCAACAAGTCTGTCAATAGAAGTGAGAAGGAGAGTTCACCTGTGCTATGTATAGTCAATTCTAACCTATGGAAGTGAATAGTAGACAAACAAATGAAAAGACAACTAGAGGCCACAGAGATGGGATTTCTCAGAAGAATATTGAGAGTTCCCTGGACATTTAAAAAGACCAATAAGGAAATTCTCAAAGAGGTCAACACAAAAATGAGAGCTCCTAAAAAACACCGCTCCTAACAAACACAATTGAGCAGCAATTTGGATTTAGGAAAAATAGCGGGACAAAAGAAGCCATATTCTGCATGAGAACATTAATTGAAAAGTACACAAAAGTAAACTAACCAATATATGCCTGCATCATAGACTACACCAAAGCTTTGATAGAGTACACCACAAACAACTTATAAAATGCCTAAAAGATACATCTAGATGACATGGACATACGACTAATATGTAATCTATACTGGGAGCAAACAGCAATAATAAAATATAACAAAGAGAACTCTACACCCATTGATATAAAAAGAGGAGTAAGACAGGGATGCATCCTATCACCAAGCTTGTTCAATCTATACACTGAGTAAATCTTTAAAAACATCTCAGAGATGCCAGGCCTAAACATTAATGGAAAGATAATCAATAACCTGAGATATGCTGACGATACTGTACTACTAGCAGAAAATCCTAAATCTCTACAACAATTACTTAATGAAATAAACATGACAAGCAAAAAATATGGACTAGATATGAATATCAAAAAGACTAAAACCATGATTGACCATAAACAAAGAAATACTCAAAACCCACAAGTGGATATCAAAATTGAAGGAATAGACCTGGAGACAGTTCAGAACCACAACTATCTTGGACATACTATAACCAGTGATGGAAAATGTACAACTGAAATAAACAAAAGAATAGGAATGGAAAAAAGTAATTTTAATGTCATGAAGAACATACTAACATCAAAACAACACCAGGGCTAAAACTAAGAATAGCAAAATGTTACATCTTCTCAATATTCCTATATGGTGCAGAAACATGGACATTAGACAAGAAAACAGAACAGAGAATTGAAGCCTTTGAAATGTGGATATATAGAAGAATAGGTAGAATTGGATGGAAGGAAAAGAAAATAAACAATGAAGTCTTAAAACAACTAAAAATGAAAAGAGAACTACTAAACACAATTCAAACAAGACAAATGCGATTTTTGGGCCATGTTAAAAGACACAACAGCCTACTAAAAGTAATCCTGGAGGGGAAAATAAGGTAAAAGAGGCAGACCAAGACTAACATGGACGAGTAACATCAAAAGATGGACAAATCAGCCTATGACAACCTGCACCATCAAAGCAAGAGACAGAGCAGAATGGCGCTCCATGGTAGCCAACCTTCGTTGCGGAGACTGCACTCAATATTGATGATGAAAAAAACACTAGAAACAACATTTATTTTAAAATAATGCTTCTAGTATATGTCCTACAACTGAAAACCTGTCCAAATAGTCCCACATACAACCACCACAATGGAGTAGCTCAAGAGAATGTTCAAAATAAAGATGAGTGGTGCTGGGAGGTTAGCATGAAAAGAGAGGGGCTTGTATCTTGGTTTAGGTAATCTCTGATTTAGAAAGAAACCAGTGGACCCCTGATACATTGGCCTTCAGAAAATGAAGAAATCCTGGACAGAATGAACAAGAGTGTCCTACATCTCATTAGTAGAGCACTGGCAGTCAGGTCAACAAACAATGATGTGTCAAGACTGCCTCCATTTCTGACATGGTCAGACAACTTAGAACTTCTTGTCTTGAAGGTGAAATATGTCCTTGACTTCCTTGAGATGTAGGATGACTGGCATTGTATGATCTTGTCGACTGTTTTCATATTCAGATCAAATTGTAGCACATAAGTGTTGACAGCTAAACAACAACTGAGCAGTTCTCATTAAACATAATCATGCTGAAACAATCAGCTTCTATGATGGGTGTCCTGTCAAGGTCTTCATTCAAATAAATAAATGATCCTACACCTATATCTTCTGTTGAACCACCTTTCAAACATCATTTGTGGCAAGATTTTCATAAAAACTCCATCTGTCACAATATGGTGGTAGGGGATCTGAGCAACTATGGACATATTTGAAGAGTAATGATGATAAACTACAAATAACTGGATAATCAAATGTCATTATTAATGATAGTTTGTATCTGGCATGCCACAATAACTGGATAACCAAATGTCATTATTAATGATAGTTTGTATCTGGCATGCCACAATATTTTCTGTAAGTTAATCTTTCTTGATTATCGTTGCATGGTCTTCTCAAGTTATATTGTCCACTCACAAATTGACAATTCACATTAGACTAGCATGCTCCATCTGTGTATGCACCTGCTTCAGGGCTCCAAACAATTCCTGAGAATAAGAAAAGCTACAATTATCATGAGACAGACGTTTCCATGCCTACACTAGATGTAACTTGTACAACACTTAGACACTACAATTGTCATGTGACAGATGTTTCCATGCCTACACTAGATGTAACTTGTACAACACTTAGACACTACAATTGTCATGTGACAGATGTTTCCATGCCTACACTAGATGTAACATGTACAACACATAGACACAATTGTCATGTGACAGACATTTCCATGCCTACACTAGATGTAACTTGTATAACACTTAGACACTACAATTGTCATGTGACAGACGTTTCCATGCCTACACTAGATGTAACATGTACAACACTTAGACACTACAATTGTCACGTGACAGACTTTTCCATGCCTACACTAGATGTAACTTGTACAACACTTAGACACTACAATTGTCATGTGACAGATGTCACTACACATTTTAAGCTACTACATCCGCAAAGGGATATAACTCTAATAGAATTTCCTGTCTTTAGGCAATCAAGGTGGGCTTAATTTGTTCACAAAATCGTCAAAATTTGTGTTGTTTTCTAAAGTCTTCAATCAGCTGATTTGTGTTTATAAGTGAAAAATGGCTAGCAACAGTGATGTATCTATCGCTCCTAAACGTGAATTATTATTAATAGCAGAAAATGCTAGGAATTATGTTCTGAGAACTTTAAATGTAATAGTGATCTTAGTGACTTAGTTTTAGAAGCAGTGTTGGATTAAAATGTACCCCCACTTTGGGTAGGTACCAATTTTAATATATTTTTTTTTTTTAATTATTATTTTGATTCTTAATTGCTTAAATTCTTATCCTCCAATTTTTTTTTCAAAATATTGTAAATATTTGCTAACGCTGTGTCTGTCCTCCTACAAGGTCTGGAGATATTTTTAAAAATCTTATGCCCACACAGTCTGATAGTATATATTTTTAAATAGTACGCCCACTTTCTTCAATTTTTTATTACACTCACCGTCATTACACCCATAATCAATCATTGGCAAAATCAACTATTGTTGCAGATTGTGAGAAAACCCATAATCAAATCACTGGCAAAATCAACTATTGTTGCAGATTGTGAGAAAACCCATAATCAAATCACTGGCAAAATCAACTATTGTTGCAGATTTAAAAGCAGCCTTTGTTCCAAACTGGCTTATACATGCAAGACCATGTACTCCCAATCCCACTGATCATACTACTAACATGGATCTCTTTAATCAACTGTTGATAATAGCAACATGGACCTCTTTAATCCACTCATGATAACAGCAACATGGATTTCTTATCAACTCATGATAACAGCAACATGGATCTCTTTAATCAACTGATGTTGATAATAGCAACATGGATCTCTTTAATCAACTGATGATAATAGCAACATGGATCTCTTTAATCTACTCATGATAACAGCAACATGGATTTCTTATCAACTCATGATAACAGCAACATGGATCTCTTTAATCCACTCATGATAACAGCAACATGGATCTCTTATCAACTCATGATAACAGCAACATGGATCTCTTTAATCAACTGATGTTGATAACAGCAACATGGATCTCTTTAATCAGCTGATGATAATAGCAACATGAATCTCTTTAATCAACTCATGATAACAGGAACATGGATCTCTTTAATCAACTCATGATAACTGCAACATGGATCTCTTTAATCAACTCATGATAACAGGAACATGGATCTCCTTAATCAACTCATGATAACAGGAACATGGATCTCTTTTATCAACTCATGATAACAGCAACATGGGTATCTTTTATCAACTCATGATAACAGCAACATGCATCTCTTATATCAACTCATGATAACAGGAACATGGATCTCTTATATCAACTCATGATAACAGGAACATGGATCTCTTATATCAACTCATGATAATAGGAACACGGATCTCTTATATCAACTCATGATAACAGCAACATGGATCTCTTTTATCAACTCATGATAACAGGAACATGGATCTCATTTATCAACTCATGATAACAGGAACATGGATCTCTTTAATCAACTGATGTTGATAATAGCAACATGGATCTCTTTAATCAACTGATGATAATAGCAACATGGATCTCTTTAATCTACTCATGATAACAGCAACATGGATTTCTTATCAACTCATGATAACAGCAACATGGATCTCTTTAATCCACTCATGATAACAGCAACATGGATCTCTTATCAACTCATGATAACAGCAACATGGATCTCTTTAATCAACTGATGTTGATAACAGCAACATGGATCTCTTTAATCAGCTGATGATAATAGCAACATGAATCTCTTTAATCAACTCATGATAACAGGAACATGGATCTCTTTAATCAACTCATGATAACTGCAACATGGATCTCTTTAATCAACTCATGATAACAGGAACATGGATCTCCTTAATCAACTCATGATAACAGGAACATGGATCTCTTTTATCAACTCATGATAACAGCAACATGGGTATCTTTTATCAACTCATGATAACAGCAACATGCATCTCTTATATCAACTCATGATAACAGGAACATGGATCTCTTATATCAACTCATGATAACAGGAACATGGATCTCTTATATCAACTCATGATAATAGGAACACGGATCTCTTATATCAACTCATGATAACAGCAACATGGATCTCTTTTATCAACTCATGATAACAGGAACATGGATCTCATTTATCAACTCATGATAACAGGAACATGGATCTCTTATATCAACTCATGATAACAGGAACATGGGTATCTTTTATCAACTCATGATAACAGCAACATGGATCTCTTATATCAACTCATGATAATACTAACACATCAATTTAGCAACACAGCATGAATGGTTGGATGATGATGAAACTACAAACCAAAAACCTAATTCATTTTAGACAAAAATCTGGCTCCTGTCATCAGTGTTGTAGCAATACCAATGTGTATGTGAAATGTATATTGTTATCGCTGATTGCTTCTGGTCAGATTATTTGTGGGGCCGTATGTTCTTTAGCTACATCTTGTGCATTCCAACTACAGAGTAAGAAGGAGAAGTGTATGTTTTGTGCTGATTTGTCCAGTATTATTGAAGCTGCACATCAGTGACAAGGAACAATTAGAAAAATTTACCCTAAATTAGAAAGTCAGAAAAACTTACCCTAAATTTGACCAAAGTCATTTCCACTGATCTGTTGCTAATGTTTCCACTTTCATCTGTTGTTACCAACATCATTGTGATCATTGGTTCATTCAAACTACGAACATCATTACTGCTAACTGCCAGGCTGATCTTCCATTTAATGTCAACGTCAGCAATCTGTGGAGAATCCTCAAAACATCAATTGACATCCTATTCTTTGACATTAGTGTGTGATGTATCACATCAAAAATGGTTGATTGAGTGAGGTCCTCTCAACAAACTTGTCATGCTGTTTCTTCTTTCTTACCTCAATGTCGTGTCATGGAGAGATATACCTGGTGCTCTCTAGCTCTTCTCTTGGTCTCTGCTATTGTTCTGTTTCCTAGGCTCTCTAATATTCTATCAATCTATCTTTTTCACGATCAACTCTTTGAGATGCCAGCAATTGTTGATGACTTCTTATGTCAAATTTAGTTCCCTCTCACATTATGCAGCCAAGTCATTTTATCTGTTGTCTCTTTACCTATTCAATGCTCACCTTGTCCAACATAGAAAGTTGGCCATCACTAAATGTGAACTCATTCTGTCCCCTGTCTTAATGTTACAGTCACAGTTTCTCCCACCTTGATGTTACAGTCCCAGCTTCTTCCACCTTGATGTTATAGCCACAGCTTCTCCCACCTTGATGTTACAGCCACAGCTTCTCCCTCCTTGATGTTACAGTCACAGCTTCTCCCTCCTTGATGTAACAGTCACAGCTTCTCCCACCTTGATGTTACAGTCACAGCTTCTCCCTCCTTGATGTTACAGCCACAGCTTCTCCCTCCTTGATGTTACAGCCACAGCTTCTTCCTCCTTGATGTTACAGCCACAGCTTCTCCCTCCTTGATGTTACAGCCACAGCTTCTCCCTCCTTGATGTTACAGCCACAGCTTCTCCCTCCTTGATGTTACAGCCACAGCTTCTCCCTCCTTGATGTTACAGTCACAGCTTCTCCCTCCTTGATGTTACAGTCACAGCTTCTCCTGTCTCAGCTTGAACTTGGTGATGAGTGACTGTTGATATTTGAACTTGACAGCTATTGTTGCAATTGCTATCACTGATGTTTTGCTGTATGCCATGATCTTTAGTCTTCTTTATATTGACCATCATTATAATATAACTCGCATCTGTATGACAAGTCTCCACACAACAAACAGCTTCATGCCATTATGTCCCTCACTATAATACAACTCTTGTCAGGGTGACAAGTCTCCACACAACAAACAGCCATTATGTCCATCACTTTATACAACTCTTGTCAGGGTGACAAGTCTCCACACAACAAACAGCCATTATGTCCCTCACTATAATACAACTCTTGTCAGGGTGACAAGTCTCCACACAACAAACAGCCATTATGTCCATCACTTTATACAACTCTTGTAATGGTGGCAAGTCTTCATTTTAAAAAAAAATCAAGCCTTTTACTCCAACTGTTTCCTAATACTAGAGAAATGTTTTCAAGAAAATAAAATAATAACATTACTGGAGTCTTTTCTTGATTTAGGAATAAAAAACAGCAGCAGGCTACACAGACCACTTCAAAGTTAGATCAGGTGTAAGACAGGGGTGCGTACTATCCCCCCTACTGTTTATTACATACATGGACTATATATGCAAGCTAGCCAACCAAGCCAACCAATCAGAGACAGAGGAGATCAACGAGCTTTTATTTGCAGATGATCAGGCACTAATACATGAAACAATAGAAGACCTGCAAGAACACTTAAACAAACTCAACATCTCAGGCACAAAATACAACATGAAAATCAACAAAACAGAAGTCATGAATGTCGCCAAAAATAAACAGAACATCAACATAATTATAGTAGGCAGACAACTAAAACATGTAGAGGAATTCAAATACCTAGGAAGTCTAATGACAAACGATAATTCTCAAACAGCAGAGATAGAATCAAGATGCAACAAAGCTTGTCAAATCATCGGACAGTTATCACCACTATTGTCCAACAAGGAAATAACTCTGGAGGCAAAACGAGCACTATACAATATCCCAATGTTGTGCTACCAATGCCAGACCTGGGCCCTAGATGCAAGAATACAAAAAATAACCTCTACTGAGATGAAATGTGTTAGACAAATGACAGGAAACAGTCTGAGAAATAAGATCAGAAATGAAGAACTCAGAAAAAAGCTAGGAATAGCCCCTGCCATAAAATATATAAGGAAACAACAGATAAAATGGTTTGGCCACATGACAAGGCAAAAAGATCAAAACACAACACAACGAGCCTTCAGCAAACGTTGTGAGAACACCAGACCCAAGGGTCAACCACGAAAAAGATTGATTGATGAAATATTAGAAGCACTAGGAAACATAATAGCAGCAGAGGCGAACAGAAGAGCAAAAGACCACAAATTATATCTCCCCTCGATGCTGAAAGGCAGATGAGAAAGGAAAGAAGAAGAAGGAATCAAAGTGTGATCAAACTTCATTAACTAAACATGACAACTGGATACAAAGACATCTACATGACATGCACAGTCTTACCTGTGACACACAGTCTGTACCTGGCATTTTTGTAATTTCCAGTAAACTCCTAAGCTTTAGAGTTCACTCTGTGAAACATTACAATTGGTTATGTCTACACTGTGGTTCATTCAGAGTCCAAAACAATCTAAACATTTGGCAGCACATAAATTGTTCCTGAAACATTATAATGTGGTTAGGGACTCCTATACCTGGTCAGCACACTTTTTGTCTCAGTGAAGCATGTTCTAAATGGAGACCAAGGTGCGTTGTGTATTTTTACAAATAGAATAGTCTTTGTTTACCATAGTCCGTCTCATAACTCATGTCCATCTCCAAAATGATATAACTTAATAACTGTTTGGTTTCTTCTTCAGTGTTCAAATCTTGTGATCATGCAAACTTGACTCGTCATCCTGTTTCATGACGAAGAGGTAAGAACAACATCATGTACACGATGAGCTCGTCCCACAGTGAGTACTTGTATATGCACGTGTGTCCTGATTTTTCCTGTAAACCTGCGCCGTGGCTGCTGACACACTCCGTCTTCGGCTGGCTGGATATTGGTTTGACGTAGAAGTTTTCCTTCTCATAGAGTGGATGCCATCCATGGCTAAGGGCCCATGGTTTCTGTCTGGATGTTCTCACATAGCCTTTCCTTCTTCCAATGGTAACTGCTGGGCAGCTGTGATTTGTTTTCTGTGGCGTCCCTCCCCGTGGATAGAGTTTTGAATGCGGCTTTTACTCGCATAGCTTGTCCCATTGTTGGACGTGCAGGGCGTTTTTTAATTGGTGCAACAGTTTCAGCTGTTGCACCCCACCCTGTCCTGGTAAAAGTGGTCTTCTATCTGGTCTTTGATTCATGAGGTCAGATCTGCAGTCCCGTTTCCCTTTGAGGAAACTGACTGTTCTCTCCAGGTCGAGACGGTTGCCCCATAGTTTCTGCCTTAGTTCAGCACCCTCTGCTCAGATTTGACACAGTAGTTCCTTGTGGATTGGACACATATGGAGGATATGCTCTGGGTCCTGGATACCATTTCTACATGGACATTCATTTGTGTGGGGGACACTTTGAGATGATCTTCTCTTAGAGACAGGAGGATATGATTTATTAAATGCATGATGTGTTTGTTTGAAATGCCTTTCCATGTTCTATTTTTTAGGAACTGCTACTGTCGTTGAACAGATCAAACAAATCAGTTTTGAATCACTTCCCATTGTAAAGAGAAACTATTCTTCCCATTCTTCACTAACTCTTTCAGGACCAGAACAGGCAACAGGAATTTTCAGATTTGGACCAGGTTAATTTTCCTGTTTCCAGAAATTTTACCATATACCTTTTTCATTTGACTGGGGATGAGCCATGATCGCAGAAGAAGAAGAAGAATTTGACTACTTCACACAATAATTGAGATGAATGTGGCATGTGTTATACATCACTGGAAAGGGAAATGGATGCAGAAAATGAAAATAGCAATATATTTATGATATGTGATTATTTAAAGGAATAAATATATTTTTAAAAATATAAAATATTCATGGTAGATAATTTTTTATTTAAAATATTGTAATTCACTTACCCTTTTCCATGTTTATATGTGTTGCTATCCATTTGTCTTGAAATATTACACAACATAATCCAAATTCCTCCAAAATACAGTTTATTTGATTAATTTATGTCCACAAATAACGAAATTATGTACATTTTTGTAAATGATCCCAGAATGAAAAATATTATAAATTTATGTGATGTCAGAACAATATTATTTACAAGTCAAGTTTATTATTTTTATTTACACAACTGGACTTATTTTGTGTGATATATCCCTAAAGTACCAGTTTTGTTATCAGAATAACTACCACTCGATACCTCTATGACACTGATAGTGCTGGTATAGAGGGCATCCACTAGCAAAAGGGTAAAAAAGGATGGGCCGGGAATGACGGGAAGTCGACGTTAAACTAACTACTAGAGTGTTCCGAGTTTTAAACATAGGTCTACTAGGGAATATTTCAGTTAGCTTTCTCCACGGTAGAAGTTAATGTAACAAATTTTAAATCAATTTTACCCAGGACATTTTGCTCAATGCAACCTGATTTTATTTTTTATCCGCCGAGGGCCACAAGTGGCCCGCGGGCACCTAATTGGCCATCCCTGGTCTAAAAGATAGTTACTAATATTATTAGTTACCAACAGAATTGTCTAAAATGAGACATCTCCACATGTGATAAGTTTTTGTTAATGCTGTCTTTTCACCTTTCACTAGGAAGTTTGCAATTCTCTCCAGGTGTTTGAGTGTTCCCAGTTTTTGTTTCTGTGGTTGGGTCAGATTTGACACTGAAATTCATATATTTTATTGATTGCTATTATTTCAGTTTTACAAAACTGACACACACAAAAAACGGCAGTGCCACAGTGTATAAGTATTAAGCACATTGGTCAGGAACATGAATGTCTTTTTCCGCCATTTTGTAGATCAGTGTTGAGTTTTCTGGCTAGGATTGATGTGTTTAATTTGTATAGTTTGTTATACCTGATGAAGATTTTTGCAGAAATGTTGGTTCACATAGCATTTCATATTTTGTATATTTTATATTTGTGCCATCTCAATGTGTTAATGATCTCCTATAACTTCATTGACTACTAAAAGATGTCCATTCTCTCTTAGCATATAACGTTACAAAGATGATGTCAATTTATCACATTTGTATCGATTCTGAAGTCCCTGATTCCATGTTTACTGACATAAACTCATCAAATCGAGCTGCATTTTGAAAGGCTTTATATACCTCTAGAATAGCAACACCTCTAACCATGGAAAAAGGCAGGTGATATCTTGGATTGAAAACTATCCACACTTGAACATTTTTTTAATAACACATTTACTCCTAATCTAACCAACCTAATGAAAGGTCTCTACATCAACAGCAGCTGCACAGTCAGAACAGCAGCAGGCTGTGTACTATCCACAATTCTGTTTATTTCATACATGGACTATATATGCAAATTACCCAACCCATCAGAGAGACAGTAGATCAATGAGCTTCTATTCACAGATGATCAGGCACTAATACATGGAAAAATAGAAGACCTTCAAGAACACTTAATTAGACTCAACAGCACAGTTACAAAATACAACATGAAAATCAACATCAACTAAACAGAAGTCATGAATATCACAAAAGAGAAACAAAACTTCAACATAACTATAGACGGCAGACAACTAAAACAAGAAGAGGAATTTAAATACCTAGGAAATCTAGTGACAAATGACAATTCACAAACAGCAGAAATAGACTCAAGATGCAACAAAGCTTGCCAAATCATTGGACACCTATCACCACTATTGTCTAACAAGGAAATAACTCTAGAGGCAAAACAGGCACTTTACAATACAATCTTCATCTTCATCCCAACCTTGTGCTAAGAATGCCAGACCTGGACCATAGATGCAAGAACAATAAGAAAAATAACCACTATCTATTTCAAGTTGATGGAATATAGGAAACATAACAGCAGCAGAGATGAACAGAAGGCAAAAAACTGCAAATTATATCTCTCCTCAATGCTGAAAGCCGAATGAGGAAGGGAAGAAAAATAACAAATAATACATTAAATGATTACTATCTATCAGCAGTTTTACTAATAATACAAATATGTTAACTGTATTAGTATTTATGAAGGACTGAAACTAAGTGTATCTTTCAGTCTGAGTATGCTGGATCAAGATGCAATCATGACAGATTGTTGATGATTATGATTGTATATTACGAATAATACTATGATTAGCAATTAGGCTGATTAGGGGCAGTGACAGTGAATTGAATATAGGCCTAGGTTTAAGTCCAGTGATTACAATTTACCTGACCCATCAGTGGAGTATGTGGCCTCTTGCCTGTGTTATCATATCTTCTTCATTTGCCTTTCAGGGTGGGATATTTAATTTGCGTCCTTGTGCACTTCTGTTGGCCTTTGCTGCTGTTTATGTTTCCTAGCATCTCTTACTCTAAGTCTAATATTCCATCGATCCATCTTTTCATGGTTGGCCCTTGAGTCTGGTGTTCTAGCAACGTTTATTGAGGGCTCGTTGTTTCTCTCTGTCTTGTCTTTTATGTATGTCAGTATGAGTATGTGGCCAAATCGAAACCATAAAAAAAGTTTTATCTATTATCATCTGTTGTTGTTTCTTATACTTATGAGACTTTATCATAAATCAGAATCGTCATGATATATATGTATTCATTTGGCGGGGAAGGGAATTCCCGGAATTATTCATCGTTTGTTTTTCTCATTTCTTCAATTCTGTGATCACTTTTGCAGCTGAGAGATTATTTATTATAATATGTATCATATTAGTCTGTTTGTTATATCAAATAATTGAAATAAACACATTTGATTTATCTATCACATAAAACATATTCAGGTAATTTCCTAGTTTGATCAGATATAGTATTTCAGTTTGGAAGAGTGATGTCCCCTAAAATATGTCTGCCAAAATACAGTGGTTCTACGCATTCTTGGCGTTGGGGTCATTACGCTGGCATGTGTCACTCACACTGGCGTTTGGGTCAGCGTGGCGTTCGGGTCAGCGTCTGCGTCCAAATCGAGATGTTAATTAATAATTGGCTGAACCCCTATCCTTTCTTATGCTTCTTCTTACTAATTATCCGCCTATATATATAGGCTAGTTTGTCTAATATTTAAAACCCAGCTAAGCAGTTCTGAGTTTGACAATCTTCCAACATTTGGCAGTAAAGTAAATTACGGCGATTGGTAATCAACCGCACAATTCCCTTCGATCAGAAGATCATAATTAGGCCGAGTGGCGTCGTTTTTGTCACGCGTTATAATATATTTATAAATATTTAACACTAAAGCTAAACCTAACCCCTGGACCCAACGCCCAATCAACAGATACTCCGAAATGATTACATGCCAGCGTAATGACCCCAACGCCAAGAATGCGTAGAACCACTGTATTTTGGCAGACATATTTTAGGGGACATCACTCTTCCAAACTGAAATAACATATCTGATCAAACTAGGAAATTACCCATATTCATTCTTCAAGAAAGAATCAAGTGAATCCTGTCGTGTCGTCGTCAGGTCACCTCCTTGCTTGTCGTCCTTTTTGTTAGTAGAACCAGAAAAGTAAAGGAGGCAATAAATTAAAGTCAAGATTGCCTCTACAATTGTTACCTGTGAAGAACCAGAAGAGAAGAGAACAAGTTGAGGTTGTATTATTGTTGCAAGGCCGGTCTCTAGATCAAAAGTTGGACCACGCCAGGAAGCAGACGTCGGGACACATTGTTGCTAAAATTAACAAAATCATGTGATCAATTGTGATCCCTGACATCACATGATCAAAAATATCACATGACTTCCACAGAAAACAAAATGGCTAATGTCGTTTTGTTGTGTGTAAACTTCTTATTTCTGTTTTCATTCACATCTCTCAATCATGCGATTGATTGGCCGCAACCCCACAGGTAGTAGCTGGCAAGTGTGATATTTCTAGAAAGGGAGAACTAAAATTTAAAAAAATAATATCTTATCTATCTTGATTTATTAATTTGATTTGATTTATGATGCTACTGTCTCATTTTAATTTTATTTAATTTATATTAATAATTAATGTATTTTTAATTTAAATGATAAAATATCATTATCATGTAACACTAACAAATGATGATTCATTGATTTTCAATTCTATTCTCTCTAATAGACTAATAGAAAGTAAAGTCGTAGTCAGTGTATCGTCCCGTGTAGCTACGCCGTTATTACTCTCCTCTTCTTATAAATGAAATAATTTTGATTATAATAATGTATATATAATATATATACATTGAAGTGATTGATTTGATTTATTGATGATTGATTGATCAAACAATGGAAATGTTATTTCTTATATATTCAATCTGTAGCCTGTAATTAAAAGATAGCCAACCTTCGTTGCGGAGGAGACAGCACTCGATGATGATGAGCCTGTAAATTATTCTTCTTTCCTTCCTCATTTGCCTTTCAGCGTCGAGGGGAGATATAATTTGATTTGCGGTCTTTTACTCTTCTGTTCACCTCTGCTGCTGTTATGTTTCCTAGTGCTTCTAATATTCCATCAACCCATCTTTTTCGTGGTCGACCCTTCAGTTTTAGATTCTCACAACGTTTATTGAAGGCTCGTTGTGATAAGATTTGTTGATCTTTCTTCCTCGTTACGTGACTAATCAATTCTATCTGCTGTTTTTTTATATATTCTATGGCGGGGGCTATTCCTAGCTTTTTTCTCAGTTCTTCATTTCTGATCTTATCTCTCAGACTGTTTCCTGTCATTCGTCTAACACATTTCATCTCAGTAGAGGTTATTTTTTCTTATTGTGCTTGCATCTACGGGCAAGGTCTGGCATTGGTAGCACAACGTTGGGATGAAGATTGTATTGTAGTGTGCCCGTTTTCCCTCTAGATTTATTTCCTTGTTGAACAATAGTGGTGATAACTGTTCAATGATTTGACAAGCTTTTATGCATCTTGATTCTATCTCTGCTGTTTGTGAATTGTCGTTTGTCACTAAACTTCCTAGGTATTTAAATTCCTCTACTTGTTTTAGTTGCTTGCCTTCTATAGTTATGTTGATGTTCTGTTTATTTTTGGCAACATTCATAACTTCTGTTTTGTTGATGTTGATTTTTCATGTTGTATTTTGTGCCTGAGATGTTGAGTTTGTTTAAGTGTTCTTGTAGGTCTTCTATTGTTTCGTGTATGAGTGCCTTATTGTCTGCAAATAAAAGCTCGTTGATCTCCTCTGTCTCTGATGGGTTGGCTAACTTACATATATAGTTCATGTATGTAATAAACAGTAGGGGGATAGTGCGTACCCCTGTCTTTTACCTGATCTAACTTCAAAGTGGTCTGTGTATCCTGCTGCTGTTCTGACTGTGCAGCTGCTGTTGATGTAAATAAAGTAAAAAAGTAGAGATCCCGTCACGCCAAGTGGCGTATAGGGAATATGGTGTTAGTGACCATAATTTTTACAGACCTTCGGCACATGACTTTTGGGGTAATGTGGTTGGTATTACACCTGTGCCGCTTTACTTTCACAGAAGAAGATCTGGTACCCATTTAAAGCAGGGTGAACCTGGAAGCCATCGGTTGGGATCGAACCCTACCTATTGTCCTTTGTAGTTAAGGTCACTAACCACTGAGCTATCGCGGCTCCCGCTGCTGTTGACATAGAGACTTTTAATAAGGTTGGTTAGATGTTGGCTTACTCTGTATGTTGTTAGTATATCCCACAGTTGTTCTCTGTTTACTCTGTCGAATGCTTTTTCCTGGTCAATGAAGGCTATGTATAAGTTTTGATTGTGTTCTGTCGTTATTTCTGGGGGGAAAAAAAAAACGTGATTCATGACAAAAAACTTTTTTTTAACATTTTCAAAATGCAATAATTTATAATTATAATAGTTACTTAGTTAGATAGTCCCGGCCTAATAGGCAGTAATAATATAAATTAATACAAATTTGTTTAATTAAAACACATGAATAATTGAATGAGAGATCTTTATATATATATATATATATATATATATAAATCAACATTTTATCGGATACATCATGAGAAAAGGAAAGTTGGAATACTTGGTTACAACTGGCAAAATACAGGGAAAGAGAGTTTATAGCGGACAAAAAGAGAAAATACTGGATAGTTTGGTGTCATGGCATGGAAAACAGTCAACAACAGAACTGATATGATGCACTGTAGATAGAAGATTGTAGAAGGACATGATTGCCCTTGCTAACCTCGCTGGCATATGATATAGATTTTCTTATGTTTGTTTTATGTTATGTTATTTTATATATTTTGTATGTTTATTTTGTATACTGTGCCACATAAGACCCACTTGGACCAAGAACTGGCCTCAGGTTTGCCAAATAAAGAGACGTGATCAGTGAATTATGGCAGCACACATATTTGCTGTTCAAGTGAGTGAAATAGACTTGCTGGCTGCCATTGATGCTAAAGGGAGAGAAGAGAAACAGGATATTGAGAAATTTGTCACATTCTATGGAGATAGTTTCTTACTGGTTGGGGCAGTCTGTGTTGATGTAAAGCAAGAGAGTATGTTTGGGCTATTAGTTGTTAGACCAAAGTTGATGATTTGTGAAGCTAGAATTGCTTCTACAGTTGTCCAAGTTTTGTTGGACTTGTTCTTCAATGTGAAAGGTCCCATCTACTGCGGAGACTAAGGCAACCCTCACCACATTTATTGTTAGGTTTTGTTGTGGACTGTTGGTAGAAGATACCACTGAGGGTCGTAGTGAGGTCTTTGTCATGGGAAGAGATTTAGCACTATTGTGCGCCATCTTATAAGGGACAATCACTCAACAGTGACTCTGCTGGATATTAGCAATACATTGTGCTGCTTCAATTTGACTATTGATGTCATTGATTAAGATGGTGCTGCTTCACTTTGACTATTGATGTCATTGATTAAGATGATGCTGCTTCACTTTGACTATTGATGTCATTGACTAAGATGGTGCTGCTTCATATTGACTATTGAAGACATTGATTAAGATGGTGCTGCTTCACTTTGACTATGATGTCATTGATTAAGATGGTGCTGCTTCACTTTGACTATTGATGACATCTCAATGTTGTGTGAGTTCAATCACCCTTCTCCTCCCACCACCAACAATCTCAAGTGTCAAGAAGCTAATGGTCTGAAACGTGTTGGGTGTGCCCCCTTCTGATGATCCAATTGCCTCTTATTGTAAATATTTGCAGTTTCCCTTCTGTTACTAACTTGTGATCACTTTGTAATGAATCATGTATTTATCATTGAAGACAATATGAGAAAAGGCCAGTCAGCAGCAGCTATTGTCAGGCAGGAGAGATTGCATTTTGTCCAACTGGAATGCAGTCCAACTTCATGCCCACATTTAATGCCACTGACACACTCTATGTGTATGCCTTGAAGGCACCAGTGTGGGAGTTCAAATTTGGAAGTTTGATGAAATATTTTGTGAGTATCATGCTTGCTAATTGTTTAATAGACAACCATGTTAAACCAGTTTGTTGCTTCATCCAAGGAGAAATGAACAAAAATAGTATAGTTAAAGCCTTACGTAATTAATGGACGACACAATTGAATGCTTCAGCTTAATAGGCCTTCAGCAGGAACAAACAACACACACACACATGGATATGTAAGTAAATAAAATTAGCCCTACATTCATTATTCATCATGTGCCATACAGGTTGGCGTAGGTGATCATGTCCTTCCACAATCTTCTATCTACAGTGCATCGTATCATTTCTGTTGTTGACTGTTTTCCATGCCATGACACCAAGATATCCAGTATTTTCTCTCTTTGTCATCCATGATCTCTTATTCCTTTTATTTTGCCAGTTGTAACCAAGTATTCCAACTTTCTTCTTCTCATGATGTGCCTGAAAAAGGTTGATTGTTTCTTTCTGATGTTTTTTAGGAGCTCCCTTTTTGTGTTAGCCTCTTTGAGAACTTCCTCATTGGTTTTTTTAGCTGTCCAGGGAACTTTCAACATTCTTCTGAGAAATCCCATCTCTGTGGCCTCTAATCGTCTTTTAATTTATTTGTCTACTGTCCATGATTCGCTTCCACAGGTCAGAATTGGTTCTATATAGCACCGATGAACTCTCTTTCTCATTTATATTGACATAGATTTGTTGCATAAGATATTTTTCATTTTCTGAAATGCTATTTTGGCCTGAGCTATTCTGCTTTTTATTTCTGTGGTGCATCTCCCATCTGATGTTATTATTGTGCTCAAGTATGCCCTTCATTAGTTAACTAATAATGAAGTATCTAAAACTAAATAATTTCTAACTAGAATAAGAAATAAAAATGTCTTCCCTGCATATAGAGCTGTGTCAGAAGAAAAATGAACGAGGGCTAAGTCAGCATAGGATACCTGGTGTAGTTGACCATTTGGGACGCCAAAACACAGTTGGAGGGGTTCTAAAAATATGTGGGGGGGGATATTGTATAGGTTACCTCAACTATAATGCCACAGGCAATGTCTATACGTTTATACAGCGGTGCGAGAACACACAGACCTGTGTATATATATATGTATATATATTGTCCTTTCGAGGTGGAGATGGAACATAGGGCAGAACCTTAATTCTAAAACAGAAACCTTGCATGCCAAAATGACACTTATAGCAGAAATCACTGCTTCTAAAATCAATGGCTCTTTTTCCATAGCAATACTTTTTACAATGACAGCTTGTCAAGCCAGTGATCAACCTCCTTAGTCGCCTCTTACAACGTGCCTAAAACGTCAGTGTCATTATTCTTTACTTCCCACATAATGAGGCCACGGGAAGAAAAAATAGAAAAAAGACAAAATACCAGACAGCTTAAGAGAATGGCTTGGCAGAAGGTCAACAACAGAAATGATAAATAACTGTCGAGATCGAAAGTTGTGAAGAGACATGATCACCTACGCTAGCAGGCCCAGTACTTGATGATGATGAATATATATATATATATATATATATATATATATATATATTATACTATACTAGATACGTATAGACATTGCCTGTGGAGCTATATTTGTGGTAACCTAGACAATATCTCCCCACATATTTTTAGAACCCTTCCACCTGTGTTTTGGCACTCCCAACAGCTGGTCAACAACACCGGGTATCCTGCGTGAACTTAGCCCTCATTCATTTTCCATCTGGCCACTGTGCTGTACGTAGGGAAGACATTTTTTAAATTATTATTTTTATTTCTCACTCTTGTTAGAAATGATTTTGTTTTAGATACGTCATTATTAGTTAGCTAACATAGTGCTAATTTTATTTACTTACATATCTGTGTGTGTGTTGTTTGTTCCTGCTGAAGGCCTGTTGAGCCAAAATGTTGTTCAATTGTGTCATCCATTAATTACGCAAAGCTTTAACTATGCCATTTTTGTTTCTCCTTTACAATCATCTTTGCTGCTGCTTCACATTTTTATGTATTTCGTTTGCCTTGACCCCTTCATCCAAACAGTTTGGCATATAAGACTTTTCATACAACAGTAAACTTGTTCTCTTATCTGTAGTGGAATATGGCTGAGATGAGACAACAAGAGAATTCAAAAACAGACTCTTCTATGGGAAACATCAGGATACAGAAAAAGCGGAAGATCCAAAGAGATACTGAAAAGAAAAGTTAGCAGGCATAGACTCATTTGATTAGATTGAACATCTTGCCTGGAATGGAGATGGGTGATGAAGAACAGTACAAGCCCTATGTGACATCTAGAGGAGCAGGAAGGGTCAAGGTCAAGATCACATACCTTCCATATATTTTTAGGTGAACCTGTAAACCAGACCCAAAAAAACGGTACTAATGAAAAATTAATGTACATGTCCAATTTAAGTTTTAAATTATAATAATAATAAATATAAATAATAATAATAATAGTTCCTACAGTCGTGGTTAGATTTCTTTAAAATGTGGCATTTATGCTTCAATGAAAAATGCAGAGCTATTGACAGAAGTGATTAGGCTAATAAACAATATGGCTGGTGGCTTGCTTTCTTTATTAACTCTTTCCGTACAGAAACTTTTTTATCAATGCAATGGAAGAGATCTTAGAGACAAAACTTTTCATGGTTTTAAGAATCAATCTACATATTTATATTTATCTAACATATATCATATTATATGAATTTTTAGATAATTGAACAAGGTATTAGATTTCACCAATACCAAGATGATATAAGACATGTAAAAAGAATATCGTTTGATGACGGTTCACACTAATTAAATTGAGAGTGACGCACTATGCGGAGAAACGTACGGAAAGAGTTAACTGAGATGGTCTCCTTCCTTAAAAATTATGATAATTTTGACGCCAATTAACAGGCAGAGATCAGTTGATCACTCAAATTTTGTGAAAATAAACATAACATCGTTTTGGGCAGCTCTGCTTAACGTGTTTAAATGATTGATTTTAAAAAAATGTTTAAAAAGCACACTTACTACATTCAATTGTGGTTCTGACTTGCGAATATCTTGAAATTTACAAGGTGACAGTGTTTTTTAAGTTTTCCACTTTCACCCAATGGGAAAACAGTACCGTATACTTCAATTATGTCTTCAGGGTTTACCTAATTCTCAGCGAGACATGACCCGTTCAATCTTAGACCAAGTCGTTCTATGGTATATTAGATCACTATTTCCATCCAAAAATGAAAGAGAAAACTACTTTGGAATGTAGCCAGCGAATTGCGAGCAAATGATTTTCTTTCTTGACCTTTCACCTGATGTATATTTACTAACATAAGATGAAGCGAAAAAAAATCGTATTGTTAAAGCTTTATGTAATTAATGGATGACACAATTGAATGGCATTTTAGTTCAATAGACCTTCAGCAGGAACAAATAACACACACACAGATATGTAAGTAAATAAAATTAGCCCTACATAGCTAACTAATAATGCAGTATCTAAAACAAAATATTTTCTAAATAGAATTAGAAATAAAAATGAAAATGTTTTCCCTGCGTATAGCTCTGGGGCCAGAAGGAAAATGAAGGAATCCGCACAGGTGACCCAGTGTAGTTGACCAGCTATTTGGAGGGCTGAAACTCAGGTGGGAGGGTTCTAAAAATATGTGGGGAGATATTGTATAGGATGCACCCCAGTCACACACACATGCACACACACATATATACACACATGTATATGTATATTAAGCTGTACTTCTACGTATTCATACACATGCATGTGAAAAAGTGTGCATGCATACCCAGAAGTGTCCACATCTAGGTCCATGTGCATACACAAAGCACAAAGAATAGACCAGAAGAATACAGGGTATTCAAAAGGGTGAAAGAGTGAGATGACTCACAGTGGGGTTCACTAAGAACATGTAAGTCAATTAAGTCCTTCATTTTTTTCTATCCACAGTGTATCATATCAATTTTGTTGTTGACTGTTTTCTGTGCCATGACACCAAGCTATCGGACATCTTATCTCTTTACTGTCCATGATCTCTTTTTCCCTGTATTTTGTCAGTTGTAACCATGCATTCCAACTTTTCTTTTTTCATGGTATACCTAAAAAAATGTTGATTGTTTCTTTCAGATGTTTTTAGGAGCTCCCTTTTTGTGTTAACCTCTTTGAGAATGTCCTCATTGTTTGTCTACTGTCCATGGTTCACTTCTGTAAGTCAGAATTGGCTCTATAATAGCACCAATGAATTCTCTTTTGCAATTCTATTCACATAGACTTGTTGCACAAGATGTTGATGTTCTTCATTTTCTGAAATGCTATTTTAGCCTGAGCTATTCTGCTTTTTATTTCTGTGGTGCATCTTCCATCTGATGTTATTATTGTGCCCAAGTATTTGAACAAAAGCTTGAAGCAACATAAGAATTGTTGGTGAGAGGACTGGCAGTCAAATGCATTCATATGTGAAGACTGTGCTGTATAACAAAGTTAATGGTCAGTAGTAAAGAAAATATTAGTGCTTTTGTATATTTCATAGCAAGGTGAATAAATGGCAAAATGACAGGATGCTCTACCCAAAAAGGGCACAATACAGATGATGTTAGACATATCTTGAGGCTCATCTTTGGTATTTCTTATAGACAGAATCATTGTCCTTGCCCGTGTTCACTAAGAATTGAAGATCCCAGGGCACAGACTTTAGCTCTAATGAGTGTTTTTGTTACTTTCTGTTATGAGCCTCTCAAAACAGCAACAGTGCCTCATGTTGGTAGACATTCAAGCTTTAGCAATGTTCACTTTCACTTCAAACATCCCTCAGTCTTTTTTTCAAATTCACTGACACGGTTCTTCTTTGGTTCACCTCCTTTTTTGTATTTTGTTTAAAATTGATGGTTACAGTAAAATTGGGTCATGTTTCTTCAGAAAATACTGTTTTTATTCGAGTCTGTTACTGATTACAAAAAAAAAATGTGAATTCTCTCCACTACAGAAGATAATGCATGATGCTATGGGATTCTACCATGTCCAGTCTGGGATGAACATGACCATGGAGTGGTATGAGCTCTTCCAGCTGTTTAACTGCACATTCCCACATGAACCAGCAAACAACAGCTTATTGTGGTGTAATCAAGGGGCTGCTTGTATTTACAAAGGCATTGATGACAAGCATTGGAAAGAGAATGGTACTCTGGTAAAAGTTGCAGAAATTACTGGTGAGATGGAGAAAGTTGTCTTGTGTTGCAACATTTGTTATGGGCATATTTTTTTTTTTACTTACTTACTTTTCTTATTAATTTTTATGTACAATGCCATAGATCAAGAATGAGAGACTAACAATAAAGTCAGAACCAGAAATACGAAGGCAATATTGGTTTTTCATGGAGCAGAAATAAGAGAAATGCCAAATGCTACCAAAAGTCTCATCTATAGTCAGGAAGAAAGGGCTTGCATATGTCGGTCATGAGATGAGAAGAATTAACAAGACAATCACAAGTCAAGTTCTTTGGTGGGCTGCTGCTATCACCACTGTCAGCATCATCACTACTTTCAGTACTATCACCCCAAACATAACACTCAATACTGTCAGTACCATCACCACAAACATAACACTCAATACTTTCAGTACCATCACCACAAACATAACACTCAACACGGCCAGTACCATCACCACAAACATAATAGTCAACACTGTCAGTACCATCACCACAAACATAATAGTCAACACCGTCAGTACCATCACCACAAACATAATAGTCAACACTGTCAGTACCATCACCACAAACATAATAGTCAACACCTTCAGTACCATCACCACAATCATAATAGCCAATACCTTCAGTACCATCACCACAAATAATAGTCAACACCTTCAGTACCATCACCACAAACATAATAGTCAACACCTTCAGTACCAAACATAATAGTCAACACCATCAGTACCATCAGTACCATCACCACAAACATAATAGTCAACACCGTCAGTACCATCACCACAAACATAACACTCAACAGGCCAGTACCATCACCCCAAACATAATACTCAACATCATCAGTACCATCACCACAAACATAATAGTCAACACCATCAGTACCACCTATCTATCTATCTATTGTCCTTTCGAGCCGAAGACGGCACATAGGGCAGAACCACAATCTCAAAAAAAGAAACCTTGCGTGCCAAAATGGCACATATTGCAGAGATCACTGCTTCTAAAATCTATGGTCTGTTTCCATAACAATGCTTTTTACAATGACAGCTTGTCAAGCCATCGATCAACCTCCTTAGTCGCCTCATACGACATGCCTGGAAGGTCACAGTGTCACTATTCTTTACATCCCACATAATGGGGCCCCGGTAACACACGGGCTCCCAGTACCATCACCACAAACATAATAGTCAACACTGTCGGTACCATAATAGTCAACACCGTCAGTACCATCACCACAAACATAATAGTCAACACCGTCAGTACCATCACCACAAACATAATAGTCAACACCGTCAGTACCATCACCACAAACATAATAGTCAACACCGTCAGTACCATCACCACAAACATAATAGTCAACACCGTCAGTACCATCACCACAAACATAATAGTCAACACCATCAGTACCATCACCACAAACATAATAGTCAACACCGTCAGTACCATCACCACAAACATAACACTCAACAGTCCAGTACCATCACCCCAAACATAATACTCAACATGGTCAGTACCATCACCACAAACATAATAGTCAACACCATCAGTACCATCACCACAAACATAATAGTCAACACCGTCAGTACCATCACCACAAACATAATAGTCAACACCGTCAGTACCATCACCACAAACATAACACTCAACAGTCCAGTACCATCACCCCAAACATAATACTCAACATGGTCAGTACCATCACCACAAACATAATAGTCAACACCATCACCACAAACATAATAGTCAACACCTTGAGTACCATCACCACAAACATAATAGTCAACACCTTCAGTACCATCACCACAATCATAATAGTCAACACCTTCAGTACCATCACCACAAACAATAGTCAACACCTTCAGTACCATCACCACAAACATAATAGTCAACACCTTCAGTACCATCACCACAAACATAATAGTCAACACCTTCAGTACCATCACCACAAACATAATAGTCAACACCTTCAGTACCATCACCACAAACATAATAGTCAACACCTTCAGTACCATCACCACAAACATAATAGTCAACACCTTCAGTACCATCACCACAAACATAATAGTCAACACCTTCAGTACCATCACCACAAACATAATAGTCAACACCATCAGTACCATCACCACAAACATAATAGTCAACACCTTCAGTACCATTACAACAAACATAATAGTCAACACAGTCAGTACCATCACCACAAACATAATAGTCAACACCTTCAGTACCATCACCACAAACATAATAGTCAACACCGTCAGTACCATCACCACAAACATAATAGTCAACACAGTCAGTACCATCACCACAAACAGTACATTCTCATCATTATCAGTTGTTGAAATAATGCCATGAGTTGATGCGGGCAGGGTGCCCTTTTACTTATTGATGTGACGGGTTGTTATGGTTTTCTTGACATTCCTGCCTTTTACTGGAGAATTTGGAGTTCGTCTATCCCAGCCCAGAAGTAATGTAATACTAGGTCTTCTATATCAGTAAGAGCCACCTCTACAGGGAATACGGTGATCCTAGCTTCTGTTAACCAGCCTGTTTTGATGAAGACTGTTACTGGGGGAGACCACGAGGAGGTAGAACTGCTAGGTCTTGGTCAGCTGATGTTGCATCGACCCTGCTATTGTGACTGCAGGTCACAGGCGCTTAAGCTCCCCCATCACTATCAGTACACTCACCACTATCAGTACCATCGCCTCTATCAGTACACTCACCACTATCAGTACCATCGCCTCTATCAGTACATTCACCACTATCAGTACACTCACCACTATCAGTACCATCACCTCTATCAGTAAACTCACCACTATCAGTACACTCACCACTATCAGTACACTCACCACTATCAGTGCCATCGTCACTATCAGTACACCAACCACTATTATTATCCTCACTCTCTGTCTATGTACCACTATCAGTGCTCTTATTCTGTTTATCTCTTGTGAAGGTGAAGCTTATAATCAGTTTATCTCTTGTGTAGGTGAAGCTTATAATCAGTTTATCTCTTGTGTAGGTGAAGCATTCAATCAGTTTGCAAACTGGGTAGAGATTGACAACAACACCTATCCATTTTACGAAACATGGACTGTGATGGAGAAACCAGGTCAGTGATATTACTCAAGTCCTAATTTTATCAACAATGACAGACTTTGTCAATGACTCACTAATTACAAACTCCATAATGCTGTCACCAGTTAAAGACTTCCATAATTGTTCATGAAATATGTTTCTACCATACTATGGTCACCAAGCAAAGTCTACCTAACTCAGTCAAGAGGGTTGGTCAACAAGTTTTGCACTAAGAAATTGTGAAGGCAGATGGGAATGCCAAGTATTGTTGTGAAGATACACTATCTATCTATCTATTGACCTTTTGAGCCATAGCCGGCCCATAGGGCATAGACCCAGATACTCTTTCTCTTATCTAAATTTTTATTATAGCAGTTTCAATCCTTGTAAAGATTTTTTATCAAATCTCGCCATTTGTATCTGTTCTGTGCAAGTAACTCTATCTCATTAAGGGAGCTGATTCCTGCTGCTCTTGCCTCTCTGATCAATGTATATGTATGAAGATACACTACTGATTGAAATTTTCTGCAGCCTGAAATTATCAACAAAAACGAATATATGACATGTGCAGTATAAAAGAGAAATAGGTGGGACACTGTTTGTATCCCAAGCAGCATCAAGAACAAAATAGAAGATTGTTGCGTAATCAAGTTCCAACATCTGCAGGGCAAATCTGTGAAGAAAAGATGAAAAAGAAGCTGTGGGTGAGGCAAGCATCACTGGTAGAGTCTCTTAGTCTGCTCAATCAGACACATAACCACCAAGGAAATCACAGCTCAGTTCGGACAAGTCAAGGGACCACCAAGGAGATCACAGCTCAGTTTGGACAAGTCAAAGAACCACCAAGGAAATCATAGGTCAGTTTGGACAAGTCAAGGGACCACCAAGGAAATCACAGCTCAGTTCGGACAGGTCAAGGGGCCACCAAGGAAATCACAGCTCAGTTCGGACAAGTCAAGGGCCACCAAGAAAATTACAGCTCACTTCGGACAAGTCAAAAAAACCACCAAGAAAATTGCAGCTCAGTTCGGACAAGTCAAAGAACCACCATGGAAATCACAGCTCAGTTCAGACAAGTCACGGAACCACCAAGGAAATCACAGCTCAGTTCGGACAAGTCAAGGGACCACCAAGGAAATCACAGTTTGGACAAGCCAAGGAACCACCAAGGAAATCACAGCTTAGTTCAGACTAAGTCAAGGAACCACCAAGGAAATCACAGTTTGGACAAGTCAAGGAATCACCAAGGAAATCACAGCTCAATTCGGACAAGCAAGGAACCACCAAGGAAATCACAGCTCAATTTGGACAAGTCAGGGAACCACCAAGGAAATCACAGTTTGGACAAGTCAAGGAACTACCAAGGAAATCACAGTTTGGACAAGTCAAGGAACCACCAAGGAAATCACAGTTTGGACAAGTCAAGGAACCACCAAGGAAATCACAGTTTGGACAAGTTAAGGAACCACCAAGGAAATCACAGCTCAATTCGGACAAGTCAGGGAACCACCAAGGAAATCACAGTTTGGACAAGTCAAGAAACCACCAAGGAAATCACAGTTTGGACAAGTCAAGAAACCACCAAGGAAATCACAGTTCAGTTTGGACAAGTCAAAGAACCACCAAGGAAATCACAGCTCAGTTCAGACAAGTCAAGGAACCACCAAAGAAATCACAGCTCAGTTCAGACAAGTCAAGGAACCACCAAGGAAATCACAGCTCAATTCGGACAAGTCAAGGAACCACCAAGGAAATCACAGCTCAGTTCGGACAAGTCAAGGAACCACCAAGGAAATCACAGTTTGGACAAGTCAAGAAACCACCAAGGAAATCACAGTTCAGTTTGGACAAGTCAAGGAACCACCAAGGAAATCACAGCTCAGTTCAGACAAGTCAAGGAACCACCAAGGAAATCACAGTTTGGACAAGTCAAGGAACCACAAAGGAAATCACAGCTCAGTTCGGACAAGTCAAGGGACCACAGTGAAGATTTTGCTTGAGCAGCTTCACATGTCAAAGGTGTTCACCGTAAGGGTTACCTGCCTTCTCACGCCTTTCCAAAAGAAATTTCAAGCCGGAAAAGCCACATGGATGTTTGACATTTTCACTGCTGAAGAATACTTTTTTTTAGACTGGTTGCCATGGATGAATGTTGGGTACATTTTTATGATTCTGGACTAAACCCAGAGGCAACATGGAAAGATTCCTGTATGCTAACACCAAAGTAGACAAAGGCAGTACCCTCAGGGGAAAGGTCTTGCTCACCATTTCTTGTTATTATTACTGTGGGGTAATACTAACTACCTTCCTCATATCCTTCCACAGCCTTCTGTGGTAATTATAAGAAGAAATTAAGCATACAATTTTCACGGTACTATTCTCGACTGCTTCAGGACAACGTGCCATTTCAGCAGCTGATGATACCATTTTCCTTGACAGCAGTGCGGTTATGACAACTAAACCCCATCCACTAAACTCTCTGGATATGGGTCCAAGTTCCTGTTTCAAACATGAACAATCCACTTTGTGTAATTTTTAAAACAACCAGGATTTGATTACTGAACTGGAGATATAGGGCCTCAGACAAAGGGGCCAGTAGTGGGGTGTGATAAGCACTCCAAGGTATGGTGACAGCTTTACAGGGAAGGAACGCAACAGAATACTGACATTTTGGCCTATGGCCTTCTTCAGAATACAAGGACAATGAAAAAAAACCGGTGAAGTACAATTTACTATTAACACAATTAACTCAGACAAACGGGTTTTACAATCCAGGCATCCGGAGTGTGAAGAAGAGATAGGAGAAGTGCATTGGCTTGAGAAGCAAATATGCAGTGGAGAGCTTGACTCCTTCATACTTCAGTGCACAACTTGTTGACTGATGCTTGTGGGGACCATCTAATATTCCCTGCAAAGGAAGGTCCAAGAAGAACCAGAATTGTTTCAGATCATCAAGAAGAACTGATTGATTCCAGTTTTATGAACATCCACATGGTCAAAATAAAGGGCCAACTAGGCTCCTGTGATCTTATTTCGGTGACACTGGCTGCAGTATTACATTTTTCTTTAGGTTTAATAATCTTCTAAAGGAGACCAACAAATCAACTCAGAATGTGGGTATCAATTCATACAATGACAGTGCAACAACTAGATTTGTATTTTGCCATTATCTGGTGATACTCTGCTCAGTCAAACATTACACCATTTGTGACCAATGTTGGAACATTTGACTAGAAAAGATACAACAATTTTGTGAAGTTTATATAATGCATTACAAGTTTAACAGACTAAACAATCATTATAAGTTAAACACAGCTAAATTAAGAAACAAAGATAAATTAACAGACTAAACAGACATAAGTTAACAGTTTAAACAATTATTATAAATTAACAGATTAAACAGAAATAAGTTAACAGACTAAGCAACATTATAAGTTAACTGACTAAAGTGACGCAAGCTTATCAGAGTAAACAATCATTATAAGTGATCAAATGTGACATTATTTGCTGACTTGTTTTCAAAATAAGTTTTTCAGTCAAAATGATTATCTGGTTTCAACTTGTAACAAAATTGATAGCCAGATCTGATTCAAATAGCTTGTAACCTGCACAGAGGATTTGTAACATATTACAGTCGAACCTGTCTAAGGCGACCATTCACGGGACTTTCAAAAACTGGTCCCATAGGACAGGTGGTCCTGCCTCACAGGTTTCACATAATAAATAGAGCGATAAAAAAAATTTTATCCTAAGCACTATGAAAACTAACCTGCAAATCAGCGTAATCCATGAGTAGAACATAGTGCACATGTCGGTCTACAATAGCCACTGGTTGGACACTTTTCATAAAACACGATAGTTAAACACACAAAAATAAAACACACATACACAGATTCCACTTATACTGTACATGTATCACTTTTGACTTGAAAAAAAATCCAATATGGTAGTCTGTTGTTTGACAGATGAAATAAACGATAAGTTCAATTTTTCTCTCAAGTCCATGATAACGTCTAGTATGTCAGATCTCCCGTTTGTTATTGAATAGGTGCGCAGAAGCTCCAAAGCATTATGTGCATCTGCGATAGTGTATGTTTTCTCAATGTCAGTAGAATCTTGTTCGTTGTCTGATTCACTATTCACATCCTCAGCAGCTAAAATTGCAGTGGCAGGAAGATCCCAGTTTGTTTCTATTGTGTTGCAAGTTTGGAGCCCTGAATCAATCATGGAGATGTCTGTCAATTGGTATCCAAACAATTCTTTTGAAAGGTTATCCAAAGCAGTAGAAATTGCAGTAGAAACAATTTGCACGTCGGTCTTTGATGCAGATTCCATGTGCGTCAGAGAATATGCGTGCGTTTCAGCAGGACAATGAAAACCTGCTTTACAGAAACACTTAAGGATGGTTGAGTTGTCCACTTCTTTCCATGCTGCAGCAATCCAGTAGACTACATCCAGTAAATTGACCTGTTTCATGAGTTCGGTTCCGGAAGCATCCTTGTCCATTCCATGACTGTGATAAGATGTAGAAGCTGTTTTTGTCTAAACTTTAATTTAAATGTCTGAATGACACCCTGGTCTAGGGGTTGAACTAATGCAGTTGTGTTGGGTGGCAGAAACTGCAGCTTAACATTCTGTAGTTCGATCTTGGGATGACAGGTAGCGTTGTCAACAAATAAAATAATGTGGCGCTTTTTTTTCTGCATCTTACGGTCAAAACTTTTCAGCCAATCTTCAAATATAGCTGCAGTCATCCATGCCTTTTTGTTGTTTCTGTAAATCACTGGCAGTGTGTTTATGTTGATGTTTTTAAAAATCCTAGGGTTAGCTGCTTTCCCAATCACTAAAGCCGGTTCTCGTTCCCCCAACATGTTAGTGCATAGCATCACTGTTATTCGCTCTTTGCTTTTTATACCCCCAGCGCATTTTTCTCCTTTGACAAAAAATGTTTTGTCCGTAGTCGCTTTGAAAAATAACCCGGTTTCATCTAAATTAAAAATGTCTTGAGCAGCGTAACCATAGCATATCTCGGATAATTTAGAAGTCCAGTCAGCCGCAGCACTCATATCTGAATCACCGACTTCGCCACATTGCTTACCAAACACAAGATTGTGTCTTTTAATGAAGGCCTCTAACCAGCCGTTCGATGCTTTAAAGACTGAGTTTTCCAATTCTTTTGCAAACTGTAAAGCTCGTTCTTTGATCATCGGCCCAGATAACGGAATTTTTCGTGCAAGTGCTGATTGACACCATTTCCAACAAAGTGTATTTATGTCTTCATTTCCCGTTTTCCTGCTATTCCTTCTTTTCATACTTGGTGCATTATTTTCAAAGTCATTCATATACTCGGCTTTTCTCTTTAACGTACGTAAAATCTGTGTCTTTCCCACTCCAAACTGTTCTGCCAATAATCGCGAACTTTTACCTTGCTGATTTTGTCGAATCACTGATATTCGTTCTTCCAGCGTTAATGCTTTTTGGTTTTACACTTTTGACACTGGCCATTTCCTATATTGTGTGTAACACTTTTAAAATCCACAAAAATAATTCACTGAGATACTGTACATGTACATGAATACACTCTAAGCGGGCAATGACTAATTCTTTAGTTAATTCCTGTAATTTATACGGGCCACGCAATGGTCTACTCTGGTCTAGACGGAACCGCGAAGTGATGTCACTTCACGAATCATAGATCTGTGTCTGCACCAGTATTGACTGATAAACGTAACACGTCCCACTGTAATCTGGGACTCACTAAATACGGGAAAACATCAACACCTGTAGACACCTGTGTCGATCGTTTATAGCTCCCAGCGAGACGAAGGACTGGCTGGTCGTCGTAAACGGGATAAATAACATTGGCGGCGGTTAATTAGCCTGGTCTCTGGTCGCGTCATACGGTGAGCGCCGTAATCAGTGTTAGCATATAGTAAAAAACTCGGGGAAATTGTAGACCCGGTCCTATAACCAGGGAAACGCTTTAAACAGGTGGTCCTAAGACCAGGTTCGACTGTACTACAATCATCAGTTAATTGTAACAATGGCTGTGTTTAACAACAAAATAACTAAGACCATCATCCATTAGCAACAAAAGTTAAATGTGTTCTTGGCTGCCATCACAAGGCTCTAGCAGGTTATAGTAAGTCAGTCTAGCAGGTTATAGTAAGTCAGTCTAGCAGGTTATAGTAAGTCAGTCTAGCAGGTTATAGTAAGTCAGTTTAGCAGGTTATAGTAAGTCAGTCTAGCAGGTTATAGTAAGTCAGTCTAGCAGGTTATAGTAAGTCAGTTTAGCAGGTTATAGTAAGTCAGTCTAGCAGGTTATAGTAAGTCAGTTTAGCAGGTTATAGTAAGTCAGTCTAGCAGGTAATAGTAAATCAGTCTAGCATGTTATAGTAAGTCAGTCTAGCAGGTTATAGTAAGTCAGTCTAGCAGGTTATAGTAAGTCAGTCTAGCAGGTTATAGTAAGTCAGTTTAGCAGGTTATAGTAAGTCAGTCTAGCAGGTTATAGTAAGTCAGTTTAGCAGGTTATAGTAAGTCAGTCTAGCAGGTTATAGTAAGTCAGTTTAGCAGGTTATAGTAAGTCAGTCTAGCAGGTAATAGTAAGTCAGTCTAGCATGTTATAGTAAGTCAGTCTAGCAGGTTATAGTAAGTCAATTTAGCAGGTTATAGTAAGTCAGTTTAGCAGGTTATAGTAAGTCAGTTTAGCAGGTTATAGTAAGTCAGTCTAGCAGGTAATAGTAAATCAGTCTAGCATGTTATAGTAAGTCAGTCTAGCAGGTTATAGTAAGTCAGTTTAGCAGGTTATAGTAAGTCAGTCTAGCAGGTAATAGTAAATCAGTCTAGCAGGTTATAGTACGCCAGTCTAGCAGATTATAGTAAGTCAGTTTAGCGGGTTATAGTAAGTCAGTCTAGCAGGTTATAGTAAGTCAGTTTAGCAGGTTATAGTAAGTCAGTTTAGCAGGTTATAGTAAGTCAGTCTAGCAGGTAATAGTAAATCAGTCTAGCAGGTTATAGTAAGCCAGTCTAGCAGATTATAGTAAGTCAGTTTAGCAGGTTATAGTAAGTCAGTCTAGCAGGTTATAGTAAGCCAGTCTAGCAGGTTATAGTAAGCCAGTCTAGCAGGTTATAGTAAGTCAGTCTAGCAGGTTATAGTAAGCCAGTCTAGCTGGTTATAGTAAGTCAGTCTAGCAGGTTATAGTAAGTCAGTCTAGCAGGTTATAGTAAGCCAGTCTAGCAGGTTATAGTAAGTCAGTCTAGCAGGTTATAGTAAGCCAGTCTAGCAGGTTATAGTAAGTCAGTCTAGCAGGTTATAGTAAGTCAGTCTAGCAGGTTATAGTAAGTCACTCTAGCAGGTTATAGTAAGCCAATCTAGCGGGTTATAGTAAGCCAGTCTAGCGGGTTATAGTAAGCCAGTCTAGCGGGTTATAGTAAGTCAGTCTAGCGGGTTATAGTAAGCCAGTCTAGCGGGTTATAGTAAGCCAGTCTAGCGGGTTATAGTAAGCCAGTCTAGCGGGTTATAGTAAGCCAGTCTAGCGGGTTATAGTAAGTCAGTCTAGCGGGTTATAGTAAGTCAGTCTAGCGGGTTATAGTAAGTCAGTCTAGCAGGTTATAGCAATCCAGTCCAATTTCCAGTATGTTTGTAGACAAAGCTGTTGTGAACAAACAGTCATTATAAGTTAAACGCAGCTAAATTAAGAAACAAAGATAATTAACAGACATAAGTTAACAGTTTAAACAATTATTATAAATTAACAGATTAAACAGAAATAAGTTAACAGACTAAGCAACATTATAAGTTAACAGACTTTACTTACTATAACCCGCTAGACTGACTTACTATAACCTGCTAGACTGACTTACTATAACCTGCTAGGAAGGTCAACCTTCTGCAAACTGCACAAATCATGAGATTGCATGTATGATTAGCAAACAAAATAGGTCAGAAATATGAAGGAGTAAACCATATAAAATAATGGTTTGTCTAGGCAGTAGTAAATTTGTATACATTAAATAAAGAAAATTTAAAACTATACCTTTTTAATTAGGAACAAAAATATATTCGTGGAGACATTGAGATCATGATGAGATCAGAGATTATGTCATGGGCAAAATTTGAAAAATTTCGAACAAGTGGTTACAGAGATATTAATTATTAAATAGAGGCTAACCATTTTGAAAAGGACTATAGTCAGAAATCGCAGCTGTTGTTTCCGCAACAAAGATCCTCTGCATGCCATCACCTAAGTGATGACTATAACAGGGATCACTACTTGTTGGCTGCTCACACAACAGCATCTATCACCTGCCGATATCAACAAACCATTTTGTACTGTCGCAGTTATTGTTTCTTCAGCTGAAAAATTGTTCAGCAGATTGCCACATTTATTGAAAACCAATATCAGCATTGGTGAGGAGTGGATACCGGTGCCTATGTCATTCAAGGGGACTTTCTCGTGTATTGTCACACTCGACAGGAAATGTAGGGAACAGAACCCGGTCGTGGTTAATGCTGAGGTCAATGGTCTCATCTACGATAACACCGATGAGAAAGATGCAGTCATTTATACAGACGGATCTGTAAGACGACACCAAAGAAGTGCATGGGCATTTACAGCATGCTCGGCAGGCAGAATAGTCAAGGAAGACAGTGATGCATACGTCATGACCACGAGTAGCTTGACAATGGAGGTGATGGCAGTGACCAAGGCATTCAAATGGTTAGAGTCACAAGACTACACCCACGGATGTCTACTGAGTGATTCGATGAGCATGATAAAAAAATGGAGGCGGGCTCTGTACGCATGCAATGGATAGAGTCGTTGCAGAAATCCAAAATACGTACGGTCACCTTTGTCTATGTTCCTGGACATGCGAGAGTACGGGGAAATGAAAAAGCAGACAGGTTGGCTAGCTGCGCTGTCGTTAAGGACGGGCAACCAATGGATCGGGCGGACATCATCAATGCCCTCCGAGATGTAGGAAGAGCACGTCACTTCTTCGGATGATGGAAATGGGAGTTAAGATGGGCACAGCCAGAAATGAGAAACTTAGTGGCCGTGTAAGAAGACTTATCAACAAACATAGAACTGGAGTCGTCAGTCGCTGGACACTGCGGGAATTGCTGAGGAGGGGATCTGGGCACCTATGGACATGTTCGGAGTGCAATGATGATGACCCATAAATAACTCAATATACTGTGAAATGATTGTTGCTATTAATGCCTTAACCCTATCAGACCTGAGGCCCTGAACCTAACTGTTCCATATACCTGGGCTCCTGAGCATTAAAGAGAACAAACCAACATGATATAGAAAAATGTTAGTTACATGCAAACAAGTGGTTAGAATAAGATAGAACTTGGCGACATTGTAGAAAATAGGTCTTTCTTTCATCTAGCACCAATATTCCACCTTTGTGTGTCAATCCACCAAGCAGGATGAGCCTTGTTTCACACAGAGGCACCCCCATCAGCTATTTGAGGGACACACCTGTATTTATATATATATAGCAATATTATATTGCCTGTTAGCAGTGTTCTGTAAATTGACAGGCTTGTTCCAGCAAGGGTACTAATTCCAGAGGTATCGTATACTTCAATAAATGGAAATATTAAAAGACTCTGGGTCGATTTTTTCAACATAAATTATTTCATTATGGAAAGATTATGGTTCAGAATTAAATATTGAAAGATTATGGTTCAGAATTAAATATTGAAAGATTATGGTTCAGAATTAAATATTGAAAGATAATGGTTCAGAATTAAATATTGAAAGATTATGGTTCAGAATTAAATATTGAAAGATTATGGTTCAGAATTAAATATTGAAAGATTATGGTTCAGAATTAAATATTGAAAGATTATGGTTCAGAATTAAATATTGAAAGATTATGGTTCAGAATTAAATATGATCAATAAACCAGGAAAAGATGAAAGTTATGTCAAATCACATTTGTCGAGAAGAAAATATACCTGGAATTAAAGGCAGCAGTGGAAGAAGTAGATCACATTGTATATCTTGGAAGTTGCTTAGATCAAGGAGACACAACGGAAGAAATTAGAATGGCAGAAGCAGCAATGACTTTCAGAAACCTTGATCAAATAAGAAAGTCAACATTTCTAAGCACAAAACAAAGCTCAGGATATTAAACAAAAAATATATTATCCACATTTATTTAATTAAGCAAAACCTGGGACAAAACTCAAGATATAGAAAATAAATGAAATGCATTTGAAAACAAATGTCAGAGAAAAATACTTTAATTTAAGTAAAAATAATTTACTTTTAATTATATAAATTCAAGTTTAGTGCAGAAATAAGAGAAATGGCCGTGAAATATTATCTGTAATCAAGAGAATATGATGGTCATATGTTGGCCATGTGATGAGAAGAGACAACAAGAGAATAGCAAAGCAAGTCCTCACTTGGGAAACAGGACAAAAGAAAAGAGGATGATGTAAAGAAACACTAAAAATAATACTGAGGTGAGAAGCAATAAGAGAGGGTATCAGCTCTCTTGTCGAAGTTGAGGGGCTCGCCCAGAACAGGGACAAATGATGATATACAATGCCAGTCCTGTGCAAAGTCTCAGACTTAATAGCAGAGATTGTCAGATATGGAGCAGAATCTTGCCCTATGTGTCATCTTTGGCTCAAAAAGACAATAAATCATTTAAATATTAAAAGATTATGCATTAACTTAAGGAAACATTGATAATTTAAATATTGCAATATTGAAGATCAGCATTAGGCAACATTGGTAATTGAAATATTGAAGATTAGCTTAAGGCAACATTGGTAATTGCAATATTGAAGATTAGCCTAAGGCAACATTGGTAATTGCAATATTGAAGATTAGCTTAAGGCAACATTGATAATCTAAATATTGAAGATTAGCTTAAGGCAACATTGATAATTAAAATATTGAAGATCAGCATTAGGCAACATTGGTAATTGAAATTTTCAGGATAAGCTTAAGGCAGCATTGGTAATTGTAATATTGAAGATTATCTTAAGGCAACATTGGTAATTGAAAAATTGAAGATTAGCTTAAGGCAACATTGGTAATTGAAATATTGAAGATTAGCTTAAGGCAACATTGGTAATTGAAATATTGAAGATTAGCTTAAGGCAACATTGGTAATTGAAATATTGAAGATTAGCTTAAGGCAACATTGGTTATTAAAATATTGAGGACTTAATTAATCACTGAAATATTGAGGATTTATTGATCATTGAAATATTGAGGACTTAATTAATCACTGAAATATTGAGGATTTAATTAATCATTATGCACTATTCACATTAAAACAGCTTGCAGAAAAAACGACAGAACACAATCAAAACTTATACATAGCCTTCATTGACCAGGAAAAAGCATTTGACAGAGTAAAGAGAGAACAACTGTGGGAGATACTAACAACATACAGAGTAAGCCAACATCTAACCAACCTTATTAAAAGTCTCTGCGTCCACAGCAGCTGCAGGGTCAGAACAGCAGCAGGCTACACAGACTACTTCGAAGTTAGATCAGGTGTAAGACAGGGGTGCGTTCTATCCCCCCTACTGTTTATTACATACATGGACCATATAGGCAAGCTAGCCAACCCATCAGAGACAGAGGAGATCAACGAGCTTTTATTTGCAGATGATCAGGCACTAATACATGAAACAATAGAAGACCTACAAGAACACTTAAACAAACTCAACATCTCAGGCACAAAATACAACATGAAAATCAACATCAACAAAACAGAAGTCATGAATATCGCCAAAAATAAACAGAACATCAACATAATTATAGAAGGCAGACAAAAAACAAGTAGAGGAATTCAAATACCTAGGAAGTCTAATGACAAACGATAATTCTCAAACAGCAGAGATAGAATCAAGATGCAACAAAGCTTGTCAAATCTTCGGACAGTTATCGCCACTATTGTCCAACAAGGAAATAACTCTGGAGGCAAAACGAGCACTATACAATACAATCTTCATCCCAACATTGTGCTACCAATGCCAGACCTGGACCCTAGATGCAAGAACAATACAAAAAATAACCTCTACAGAGATGAAATGTGTTAGACGAATGATAGGAAACAGTCTGAGAGATAAGATCAGAAATGAAGAACTGAGAAAAAAGCTAGGAATAGCCCCCGCCATAGAATATATAAGGAAACAACAGATAAAATGGTTTAGCCATGTGGCAAGGCAGAAAGAACAAAACACAACACAATGAGCCTTCAACAAACATTGTGAGAACACCAGACCCAAGGGTTGACCATGAAAAAGATGGGTCGATGGAATATTAGAAGCACTAGGAAACATAACAGCAGCAGAGGCGAACAGAAGAGCAAAAGACCGCAAATTATATCTCCCCTCGACGCTGAAAGGCAGATGAGGAAGGAAAGAAGAAGAAGAAGAATTAATCATTGAAATATTGTGGACTTAATTAATCACTGAAGAATTCCTTGTTTGCTTTCCTTCTAGGAGGCCAAGTCTGGTTTGACCCATTTGACTGTGCTTCATGGGTGCTGCGGGCCTTTGATACACTGGGTGTGTGTGGGGCAAAGTTCAATCAGTCCATTCAGCTGAACTACACAAAGATCATTCTCTACAGTCAAGAGCCTGTATACGTTGGCAACTCCAGCACTATTTACAGCGACCCTTTAACCCTGAGTAAACTGTATAATTTTTACAGATACTTTCAAGGATCAAAAAGCTTTGCACAAGTCCTAGAGAACTTACTCAAATATATGGGTTGGTTCATTGAGAATGATACATTTTACATTTTCTATAATGATCAGTACTGGAAACTCCCACTGGTATATCCCTTCATCCAGTTGACATATGATGAAGTCCCGCTGCCAAGTACTTTCAATCCACGTATAAGATAGTGTTTCATTGCTCATGTAATGTGTTATAGCTAGTACCAGTCATCAAATTGTTGTTCTAGTGAAGGGAAAAGAAAACACGTAGAATGAGTGAAATGGTTACAGCATAACTTTAATGGAAGTTTGAGCACTTTGTGCCATCTTTCATCATCATAAAGCTATAATGGTATCATTGTCTCTAACATTCCAGTCTTGTGCCATCTTTCATCATCATAAAGCTGTAAAGGTCCAGTTCTGTGCCATCTTTCATCATCTTAAAGCTATAATGGTACCCATTGTCTCTATTCTACTTTGTACCGGCTTTACCACAACATTAATTTGTGTCTTTCCTTTTTTTCTTTTTAATCTCCTTCCAACCATGAAATGTTCAATAATCCATGTTGTTACCTGCAACAGGAAGGCAGCTGCTATATTTTTTATTTCAGGGCACTTGTTTCTATAGGTTATATTTCAGGGCACTTGTTTCTTTATATTATATTTCAAGGTACTTGTTTCTACAGATTATATTTCAAGGTACTTGTTTATTTATATTATATTTCAAAGTACTTGTTTCTACAGATTATATTTCAAGGTACTTGTTTCTACAGATTATATTTCAGAGCACTTGTTTCTATAGATTATATTTCAGAGCACTTGTTTCTACAGATTATATTTCAGGGCACTTGTTTCTATAGATTATATTTCAAGGTACTTGTTTCTACAGATTATATTTCAGGGCACTTGTTTCTACAGATTATATTTCATGGCACTTTTTTCTATAGATTATATTTCATGGCACTTTTTTCTACAGATTATATTTCATGGCACTTGTTTCTACAGATTATATTTCAGAGCACTTGTTTCTATAGATTATATTTCAGAGCACTTGTTTCTACAGATTATATTTCAGGGCACTTGTTTCTATAGATTATATTTCAAGGTACTTTTTTTACAGATTATATTTCAGGGCACTTGTTTCTACAGATTATATTTCATGGCACTTTTTTCTACAGATTATATTTCATGGCACTTGTTTCTACAGATTATATTTCATGACACTTTTTTCTACAGATTATATTTCATGGCACTTTTTTCTACAGATTATATTTCAGGGTACTTGTTTCTACAGATTATATTTCAGGATTATTCTTGTTTTCCAAGACTGAGTTGTATCCAGGCTGTTTACTAGTTCAGGTTGATGTATGACTATTTTCATGGATAATTATACTCTGTTCTCCAGTTAATGGATATAACTGATATATGCAGTCCCAAAAATGTACCCACAGATAGGGAATTTTAACACATCTTTTAAAATCAAGATATGTTGTATTTACAAAATATAACTGTTAATTTGTTGATATAATGTGATATTGGTGTCATGTGGTTATAGAAATAAAAATTATGTTGTGTTAAATTATTATGTCATTAAGATAGTCAACATACAGTTGTATGTTTATATGCTTTACAATTTTGATAATAAAAATTTGGCAAACTGTCAGGTATGGTTTGGTTAGGGTAGTTCATGAAAGAGATAAGGATAAAAGTGTTAATGATACGGGAGATAAAATATAGAGTGAGTGTGGCGTGGCTGCAGGTTGAAATCAGTAAGAGACAACACAAAAATGATGTTGCCCTACAGAAAGCCTGGGGAAAGATACATGTGGGTCTCAACAAATGAAGACTTATGGCTACATGACCATGGTGAAGTGGGTCTCAACAAATGAAGACTAAGGCTACATGACCATAGTGAAGTGGGTCTCAACAAATGAAGACTAAGGCTATATGACGATAGTGAAGTAGTCTCAGCAAATGAAGACTAAGGCTACATGGCCGTGAAGTGGGTCTCAACAAATGAAGACTAAGGCTACATGACCATAGTGAAGTGGGTCTCAACAAATGAAGATTATGGCTACCTGACCATAGTGAAGTGGGTCTCAGCAAATGAAGACTAAGGCCACATGACCATAGTGAAGTGAGTCTCAACAAATGAAGACTAAGGCTACATAATATAGAGTGAGAGTGGCGTGGCTGCAGGTTGAAATCAGTAAGAGACAACACAAAAATGATGTTGCCCTACAGAAAGCCTGGGGAAAGATACATGTGGGTCTCAACAAATGAAGACTTATGGCTACATGACCATGGTGAAGTGGGTCTCAACAAATGAAGACTAAGGCTACATGACCATAGTGAAGTGGGTCTCAACAAATGAAGACTAAGGCTACATCACGATAGTGAAGTAGTCTGAACAAATGAAGACTAAGGCTACATGACCATAGTGAAGTGGGTCTCAACAAATGAAGACTAAGGCTACATGACGATAGTGAAGTGGATCTCAACAAATGAAGACTAAGGCTACATGACCATAGTGAAGTGAGTCTCAACAAATGAAGACTAAGGCTACATGACCATAGTGAAGTGGGTCTCAGCAAATGAAGACTAAGGCTACATGACCATAGTGAAGTGGGTCTCAGCAAATGAAGACTAAGGCCACATGACCATAGTGAAGTGAGTCTCAACAAATGAAGACTAAGGCCACATGACCATAGTGAAGTGAGTCTCAACAAATGAAGACTAAGGCTACATGACCATAGTGAAGTGGGTCTCAACAAATGAAGACTAAGGCTACATGACCATGGTGAAGTGGGTCTCAGCAAATGAAGACTAAGGCTACATGACCATGGTGAAGTGGGTCTCAGCAAATGAAGACTAAGGCTACATGACGATAGTGAAGTGGGTCTCAGCAAATGAAGACTAAGGCTACATGACCATAGTGAAGTGGGTCTCAGCAAATGAAGACTAAGGCTACATGACCATAGTGAAGTGAGTCTCAACAAATGAAGACTAAGGCTACATGACCATAGTGAAGTGGGTCTCAGCAAATGAAGACTAAGGCTACATGACCATAGTGAAGTGGGTCTCAACAAATGAAGATTAAGGCTACATGACCATGGTGAAGTGGGTCTCAGCAAATGAAGACTAAGGCTACATGGCCGTGAAGTGGGTCTCAACAAATGAAGACTAAGGCTACATGACCATAGTGAAGTGGGTCTCAACAAATGAAGATTATGGCTACCTGACCATAGTGAAGTGGGTCTCAGCAAATGAAGACGAAGGCCACATTACCATAGTGAAGTGAGTCTCAACAAATGAAGACTAAGGCTACATGATGATAGTGAAGTGGGTCTCAACAAATGAAGACTAAGGCTACATGACCATAGTGAAGTGGGTCTCAGCAAATGAAGACTAAGGCTACATGACCATGGTGAAGTGGATCTCAGCAAATGAAGACTAAGGCTACATGACGATAGTGAAGTGGGTCTCAGCAAATGAAGACTAAGGCTACATGACCATAGTGAAGTGGGTCTCAGCAAATGAAGACTAAGGCTACATGACCATAGTGAAGTGAGTCTCAACAAATGAAGACTAAGGCTACATGACCATAGTGAAGTGGGTCTCAGCAAATGAAGACTAAGGCTACATGACCATAGTGAAGTGGGTCTCAACAAATGAAGACTAAGGCTACATGACCATGGTGAAGTGGATCTCAGCAAATGAAGACTAAGGCTACATGGCCGTGAAGTGGGTCTCAACAAATGAAGACTAAGGCTACATGACCATAGTGAAGTGGGTCTCAACAAATGAAGATTATGGCTACCTGACCATGGTGAAGTGGTTCTAAACAAATGAAGATTATGGCTACTTGACCTTAGTGAAGTGGATCTCAACGAATGAAGATTTACAGCAACTGTGGAGAGGTGGGTCTCAATAAATGAAGTTTGTGGCCACCTGACCGTGGTGAAGTGGGTCTCAACAAATGATATAAAAACAAATAAACATTTCTGATATATAACAAACAAACAAATATCTGTGGTATATAACAAACAAATATCTGTGGTATATAACAAACAAACAAATATCTGTGGTATATAACAATCAATAATATGAAGGGCACCATTCAATATGATGGCAGCACATCACAACCGTTCAACATATTCAGCGATGTCAAGCAGGGATGCATTCTTGCTCCAACTCTTTGGAATCTTCTTCGCTGTTCTATTGAAACATGCATTCTCAAATACAAACGAAGGAGTCTATCTTCATACTAGATCTGATGGTTGGTTGTTCAATCTCGCAAGACTAAAGGCAAGTTCTAAAATCAGACATATCACTATCAGATACATGTTATTTGCAGACGACGCTGCACTTGTCATGCAAAGTCATGAAAAACCCCAGAGCACGGTACATCGCCTTTCGCGTGCCTGCAGAGACTTGGGTCTAACAATAAGTTTGCAGAAAACTAACATACTCGGTCAGGACATCGAAGCAACACCTGCAATCTCTATCGACAACTACAAACTTGATGTCGTGCAGAAGTATAGCTACCTGGGGTCCATCATCCACGACAAACTATCGGTAGATACAGAAATTGACACCCGCATTGGTAAAGCTGCTACCACCTTCACCCGTCTTTCTAGGCATGGCTGGCAAAACAACAAACTGATAAATAAAACAAAGGCTAGAGTCTACAACGCCTGCATAATTAGTATCTTCCTGTATGGCAGCGAATCTTTGGCAACTGATACAAATCAGGAGAGAAGGCTAAACACATTCCTTATGCGATGTCTGCGCCGCATTCTTGGTATCACCTGAGAGGATAAAGTGACAAACGTGGAGCTCATGACTCACACAGGCCTCCCGAACATCTACACGCTGCTAAAACAATGTAGGTTACACTGGCTTGGCCACGTACATCGTATGAAAGAAGGTCGCATTCCAAAACAAACCAAAGATATACTCTACAGACAACTGGCAGATGGCAAAGGAACTAGGGGGCGCTCAAAACTTTGATCCAACTCAAACAAGAAGCAGACAGATTCACAGAAAAAGATAATATGCGGCGAAAAAAAAATTACATTTCTGGGGGCACTGAAAAATCCATAGTTAACTATGACTAACGGGGGCTACTATAACAAACAGACAAATATCTGTGGTATATAACAAACAAATATCTGTGGTATATAACAAACAAACAAATATCTCTGGTATATAACAAACAAACAAATATCTCTGGTATATAACAAACAAATATCTCTGGTATATAACAAACAAACAAATATCTCTGGTATATAACAAACAAACAAATATATGTAGTATATAACAAACAAACAAATATCTGTGATATATAACAAACAAATACATATATGTGATATATAACAAACAAACAAATATCTCTGGTATATAACAAACAAATATCTATGGTATATAACAAACAAACAAATATCTCTGGTATATAACAAACAAACAAATATCTCTGGTATATAACAATCAAATATCTCTGGTATATAACAAACAAACAAATATCTCTGGTATATAACAAACAAACAAATATATGTAGTATATAACAAACAAACAAATATATGTGATATATAACAAACAAATAAATATATGTGATATATAACAAACAAACAAATATCTCTGGTATATAACAAACAAATATCTATGGTATATAACAAACAAACAAATATATGTGGTATGTAACAAACAAACAAATATCTCTATCATATAAAAACAAACAAATATTTCTGGTATATAACAAACAACACATGAAAAGAGGAAAAGCTCTAGGTCCCGACAATATAACAATCGAAGAGGTAAATGCATTAGGAGAGATGGGAGTACACGTCATAACAAAACTACTCAATGACATATATAACTGAACACATACCCGCAGATCTATAAAAATATATCTTTGTAGCCATACCGAAGAAGTCATGCGCCACTGATTGTGATGACCATCGAACTATTAGTCTCACGAGCCATATGACGAAAATATTACTAAGAATCATCATGAGACACGTAAGGAACAAAATAAAACCAGAAATAAGTGAGAAACAATGTGGATTTTTGAAAGGAAAGGGTACCAATAATGCAATATACATCTTAAGAACATTGATAGAAAGAGCTATATATGTAAAGAAAGATCTATATATGTGCTTTATAGACAACACAAAAGCATTTAACAAAGTAAAGCATGTGGAAATAATCAATATGCTGGAGAAATTAAACATTGATGGCAAGGATCTGCGAATCATAAAAAAAAACATGTACTGTCAACAAACAGCAGCCATAAGAATTAGCAACCAAAAAGGACAATCCCAATATATAAAACAAGGAGTCAGACAAGGCTGTGTTCTGTCACAGGATTTGTTTTCACTTTACAACGAATATATTATGAGATCAACAGTAGACAAAAATCGAACTGAAGTCAACAGTCACAACATAAATAATTTGTGATATACGGATAACACAGTCTTAATAGCAGAGACAGAGAATGAACTACAAGAAATGATAGACATAATAGTAAAAGAAGCAACAAGAAAGGTCTCAGTCTGAATAGTAAGAAAACAGAAGTAATGGTCATATCAAAGAAATAATCATCACCACCATGCAGCATAAAAATAAACAGGACAAATTTGAAACAAGTTGAGTTGATTTGAGTTATTTGCGGGTCATCATCATTGCACTCCGAACATGTCCATAGGTGCTCAGATCCCCTCCTCAGCAATTCCCTCAGTGTCCAGCGACTGACGACTCCAGTTCTGTGTTGGTTGATAAGTCTTCTTACACGGCCACCAAGTTTCTCATTTCTGGCCGTGCCCATCTTAACTCCCATTTCCATCATCCGAAGAAGTGACGTTGATCTGTGTTTGTCGAAGTCCTGTGCTCTTCCAACATCTCGAAGGGCATTGATGATGTCCGCCCGATCCATCGGTTGCCCGTCCTCAACGACAGCGCAGCCAGCCAACCTGTCCGCTCTCTCATTTCCCCGTACTCCCGCATGTCCAGGGACATAGACAAAGGTGACCGTACGTATTTTGGATTTCTGCAACGACTCTACCCATTGCATGCGTACAAAGCCCGCCTCCACTTTTTTTATCATGCTCATCGAATCACTCAGTATACATGCGTGGATGTAGTCTTGTGACTCTAACCATTTGAATGCCTTGGTCACTGCCATCACCTCCATTGTCATACTACTTGTGGTCATGACGTATGCACCACTGTCTTCCTTGGCTATTCTGCCTGCTGAGCGTGCTGTAAATGCCCATGCACTTCTTTCATGTCGTCTTACAGATCCGTCTGTATAGATGACTGCATCTTTCTCATCGGTATTATCGCAGATGAGACCGTTGACCTCAGCATTAACCACGACCGGGTTCTGTTCCCTACTTTTCCTGTCGAGTGTGACAATACATGAGAAAGTTTCCTTGAATGACGTAAGCACCGGTATCCACTCCTCACCAACGCTGATATTGGTAAGCCCACAGACCTGTTTGATGACATCTTCTGCCCGGCCCACCCATGATTTGCCTCTTTTTAGCCTGGTACCATTCTCTGTGTTGAGTACGTGGTGCAATGGATGCTCTGTATCTGTACTAATCTTCAGGTATGCTCGTGCTCTCCAGATCTTGATTCTGTCATCCATGGTTGGAAAGTCAAGAAGATACCTCATTGCTACACAGGGAGTGTCCCTCGTACATCCCAGGATAATGCGCATGGCTTCATTTTGTATTTTCTCCAGCCTATCAATTTGAGTCGTACTGACAGTAAGAATGACCAGGGCATACTCGATTGGTGCGAGGACTAATCCCTTGAACAGAAGAATAAGTAGCCTCTGCTCGATGTTGGCAGCTGCCATGACCTTCAAGGCGGCTAATCCTTTGCGGGATTTTGTTATCACGTGGTCGACGTGGTCCCGAAAACACAGGCTGCGATCAAATTTAACTCCGAAGTATGTCATCAACTTGTCCCTGGTCACCTCATTAGCTCCCATTCGTACTACCGGTGTGGTCGTATTAACGATATGATTGTTAAGGGAGAACCATGAAACTGATGCTTTATTAGGATTAACCAAGGCACCTGAAACCCCACACCAGGAAGAAATGCGATCGAGTTCGTCTTGCATTGTGGAGGCGATTCCCCGTCTGTCTCTTCCCTGTCGATATACCAGAATATCATCAGCAAAAGTCATAGTTCTTCCCCTCCCATCCAGCTGTTGGGCCGTGATCGTTATTGTGTACACGTTAAATAGAACTGGTGACAATGGTGAGCCTTGTTGCAGCCCAGGACAAATGGATGTTGGCTCGGAAGACCAACTTCCACATCTGAGCATCACCTTCCTCTGAAACAGTGCCGCGGCGATCCATCTAATGAGGAAGGGGTTCACCGCCAGTTTGAGAAGCATATGCATGAGATATTCAAATGGTAGGGAATAATAGAACAAATAAGTATGTGTTAGCACTCGGAAAAATTAACAGACAAACAACAACAGAAAAAAACGAAGAACAATATATGGTCCGAAGTGGGATCGAACCCGTACTCCCTGGCACAGCGCCTTGCCACGAGAGGCCGAACGCTTGGCACACATATTGTTCTTCGTTTTTTTTTCTGTTGTTGTTTGTCTGTTAATTTTTCCGAGTGCTAACACATACTTATTTGTTCTATTATTCCCTATTATCGCCTCGGAAGTTCCCCATATAATAATATTTATGTATTATTATTTGTTACCAGTATATAACCACTGGAAACTACTATTCGTGCTGTTTCGTCCTATAAATGTTTGTCTACAACACAAGTATTCAGCCCTACTGGGAGATACTTGCATTAATAGGAAAGTACAAATATACAATTTATTTCCGGTCTGTAATCGTTACCCTATGCTATAGTCATTGAGAGCGCCTTTCGTGGAAGACACTACTACAATAGCCAATTTTTTAGTTGGCTGAGTGGCAGTGTGCCAAGCGTTCGGCCTCTCGTGGCAAGGCGCGGTGCCAGGGAGTACGGGTTCGATCCCACTTCGGACCATATATTGTTCTTCGTTTTTTTTCTGTTGTTGTTTGTCTGTCAATTTTTCCGAGTGCTAACACATACTTATTTGTTCTATTATTCCCTATTATCGCCTCGGAAGTTCCCCATATAATAATATTTATGTATTATTATTTGTTACCAGTATTCAAATGGTACCCTGTTGTATGCATCCTCCAGATCTATAGCAGCAGCACATGTCTCCTCTCGTCTGTGGAAGCCTTCGAAGACGTCATAGGCAAATACTGCCGCATTGAGCCATGTCTCTTTGTTATATCTATAACCTCCGAGTGTGGATGGGAATACGCGTTTCTGTTCAAGGCGACAGGTGAGGACACGGGCAACTATTTTCTCCAGCAGCTTGCCCGCAGTGTTCTGCATTGTGATGATTTGAAACAAGTGCAACGCGTCAAATACTTGGGCACAATAATAACATCAGATGGAAGATGCACCACGGAAATAAAAAGCAGAGTATCTCAGGCCAAAATAGTATTTCATAAATGAAAAATATTTTATTAAACAAATCTATATTAATATAAGTGAGAAAGAGAGTTCATCGGAGCTATTCAGAACCAATTCTGACCTATGGAAGCGAATCATGGACAGTAGACAAAGAAATGAAAAGACGATTAGAGACCACAGAGATGGGATTTCTCAGAATGTTAAAAGTTCCCTGGACAGCTAAAAAGATCAACGAGGAAATTCTCAAAGAAGCCAACACAAAAAGGGAACTCCTAAAAAAACATCAGAAAGAAACAATCAACATTTTTCGGAGCATAGATAGAATCAAGATGCAACAAAGCTTGTCAAATCATTGGACAGTTATCATCACTATTGTCCAACAAGGAAATAACTCTAGAGGCAAAACGAGCACTATACAATACAATCTTCATTCCAACGTTGTGCTACCAATGCCAGACCTGGGCCCTAGATGCAAGAACAATACAAAAAATAACCTCTACATAGATGAAATGTGTTAGACGAATGACAGGAAACAGTCTGAGAGATAAGATCAGAAATGAAGAACTGAGAAAAAAGCTAGGAATAGCCCCCGCCATAGAATATATAAAGAAACAACAGATAAAATGGTTTGGCCACGTGACAAGGCAGAAAGAACAAAACACAACGAGCCTTCAACAAACGTTGTGAGAATACCAGACCCAAAGGTCGATCCACGAAAATGATGGATGGATGGAATATTAGAAGCACTAGGAAACATAACAGCAGCAGAGGCGAACAGAAGAGCAAAAGATGAATGGATGGAATATTAGAAGCACTAGGAAACATAACAGCAGCAGAGGCGAACAGAAGAGGAAAAGACCGCAAATCATATCTCACCTCGACGCTGAAAGGCAAATGAGGAAGGAAAGAAGAGGAAGAAGAACATTTTTCGGACACATCATGAGAAGAGAAAAGTTGGAATACTTGGTTACAACTGGCAAAATAAAAGGAAAGAGAGATCGCGGACGACAAAGAGAGAAAATATTGGATAGCTTGGTGTCTTGGCATGGAAAACAGTCAACAACAGAACTGATACGATGCACTGTAGATAGAAGATTGTGGAAGGACATTATAGCTTACGCCAACCGGTATGACACATGATGATGATTTATGATGATTATAACAAACAAACAAATATCTCTGGTATATAACAAACAAGGGAGCCTCGATAGCTCAGTGGTTAGTGAACTGGACTGCAAAGGAGAAGAGGTAGGTAGGGTTCGATCCCAACCGACGGCTTCCGGTTCACCCAGCCTTTAATGGGTACCTGACTTTTTTCAGAGAAAGTGAAGCGGCACGGGCGTAATACCGACCACATTACCCCAAAAATCATGTGCCGAAGGTCTGTAAAATTTATGGTCACTAACACAATGTTCCGTATACGCCACTTGGCGTGACGGGTGTACTTTACTTTTTTTAATATAACAAACAAAACAATCTCTCTGATATATAACAAACAAATAAATGCTCCCTGTCGTATACAAAAATCTCTGGTATATCAGAACCAAAAAAAAAAAGAAAAGTATGTTCTTTCTACAGAAAAAAAACAAACAAACATTTCTTCTTGTCAAAGTTTGGCCGGAAATGGATCTTCAATTGAGTGCCTAATGATCGTGTCTGGAAATGAAAGCCATGTATGAAGACAGCGAATCAATTCAGAGGAAGAGGTATGTTGACACCTCTCGGAATAAATGACAAATAATCAACAACAGAAAAAAAATATGGACCAAAGCAGGATCGAACCCGTACTCAGTGGCATAGCGCCTTGCCACGAAAAGCCAAACGCTAGGCTCTTCCTCTGAATTCATTCGCTGATTATCGCCTCGGAAGTTTCCCTCTATAATAATATTCATTTATTATTATTTGTCTCCAGCCTAAACCACTGGAAACTACTATTCGTGTTGTTTCGTCCTAAATGTTTGTCTGCAACGCAAGTATTCAGTCCTCCTACCCTATCCGGGAGATACTTGTCTTAACAGGAAAAAATACAGATACACTATGTATTTCCGAGCTATGATCGCGGCTTTATGCTTTAGACATGAGAACACCTGCGTGAAAGACATTGCCTACGAAGCTAATTTTTTTTAGTTAGCTGAGTGGCAGTGTTCCCCAGCGTTTGGCTTTTCGTGACAAGGCGCTGTGCCACTGAGTACGGGTTCGCTCCTGCTTTTTTCTGTTGTTGATTATTTGTCATTTTTTCCGAGTGCTGTAAACATACCTCTTCCTCTGAATTGATTCGCTGATTATCACCTCGGAAGTTTCCCTCTATAATAATATTAATTATTATTTGTCTCCAGTATGAAGACAAGCACGCCTTGTCCATCTAAGCAATGAATATCGGTACATGACAAAGGAGAAAAGAAACGGTAACATGAAAGGATAGTGTATCTATCTTATGTCTGAGAGGATAGTGTATCTATCTTATGTCTGAGAGGATAGTGTATCTATCTTATGTCTGAGAGGATAGTGTATCTATCTTTATGTCTGAGAGGATAGTGTATCTATCTTATGTCTGAGAGGATAGTGTATCTATCCTTATGTCTGAGAGGATAGTGTATCTATCTTATGTCTGAGAGGATAGTGTATCTATCTTATGTCTGAGAGGATAGTGTATCTATCTTTATGTCTGAGAGGATAGTGTATCTATCTTATGTCTGAGAGGATAGTGTATCTATCCTTATGTCTGAGAGGATAGTGTATCTATCCTTATGTTTGAGAGGATAGTGTATCTATCTTATGTCTGAGAGGATAGTGTATCTATCCTTATGTCTGAGAAGATAGTGTATCTATCTTTATGTCTGAGAGGATAGTGTATCTATCCTTATGTTTGAGAGGATAGTGTATCTATCTTATGTCTGAGAGGATAGTGTATCTATCCTTATGTTTGAGAGGATAGTGTATCTATCCTTATGTCTGAGAAGATAGTGTATCTATCTTTATGTCTGAGAGGATAGTGTATCTATCTTTATGTTTGAGGGGATAGTGTATCTATCCTTATGTCTGAGAAGATAGTGTTTCTATCCTTATGTTTGAGAGGATAGTGTATCTATCCTTATGTCTGAGAAGATAGTGTATCTATCCTTATGTTTGAGAGGATAGTGTATCTATCCTTATGTCTGAGAAGATAGTGTATCTATCTTTATGTCTGAGAGGATAGTATTTCTATCTTTATGTTTGAGAGGATAGTGTATCTATCCTTATGTCTGAGAAGATAGTGTATCTATCTTTATGTCTGAGAAGATAGTGTATCTATCCTTATGTTTGAGAGGATAGTGTATCTATCCTTATGTCTGAGAAGATAGTGTATCTATCCTTATGTTTGAGAGGATAGTGTATCTATCCTTATGTCTGAGAAGATAGTGTATCTATCTTTATGTCTGAGAGGATAGTATTTCTATCTTTATGTTTGAGAGGATAGTGTATCTATCCTTATGTCTGAGAAGATAGTGTATCTATCTTTATGTCTGAGAAGATAGTGTATCTATCTTTATGTCTGAGAAGATAGTGTATCTATCTTTATGTCTGAGAGGATAGTATTTCTATCTTTATGTTTGAGAGGATAGTGTATCTATCCTTATGTCTGAGAGGATAGTGTATCTATCTTTATGTCTGAGAGGATAGTGTATCTATCTTTATATCTGAGAGGATAGTGTATCTATCTTTATATCTGAGAGGATAGTGTATCTATCTTTATGTCTGAGAGGATAGTGTATCTATCTTTATGTTTGAGAGGATAGTGTATCTATCTTTATGTTTGTGAGGATAGTGTATCTATCTTTATGTTTGTGAGGATAGTGTATCTATCTTTATGTTTGTGAGGATAGTGTATCTATCTTTATGTTTGTGAGGATAGTGTATCTATCTTTATGTCTGAGAGGATAGTGTATCTATCTTTATGTTTGTGAGGATAGTGTATCTATCTTTATGTTTGAGAGGATAGTGTATCTATCCTTATGTTTGAGAAGATACAGTTTGGCCTTTTTGGGGACCATGGACAGAATAGTAAAATGTGAGCCGTGAACGTAGACGAATATAACAAAGTTTGAAATCTATGCGATGTGAACGTAGACGAATATAACAAAGTTTGAGATCTATGCGATGTGAACGTAGACGAATATAACAAAGTTTGAGATATGTGCGATGTGAACGTAGACGAATATAACAAAGTTTGAGATATGTGCGATGTGAACGTAGACGAATATAACAAAGTTTGAGATATGTGCGATGTGAACGTAGACGAATATAACAAAGTTTGAGATATGTGCGATGTGAACGTAGACGAATATAACAAAGTTTGAGATATGTGCGATGTGAACGTAGACGAATATAACAAAGTTTGAGATATGTGCGATGTGAACGTAGACGAATATAACAAAGTTTGAGATATGTGCGATGTGAACGTAGACGAATATAACAAAGTTTGAGATATGTGCGTCATGAAATGTAAAATCCCACACTCTTGATAAAGATATCATTTATAACTGGATGGCATTCATCGGTTGAGATGAGCATGTGTATATGAAGCTTGTTATTCCGTGACGTTGTGATAGAGCTTGCTACCTCTGTGTTTATTCAACCCAAATAAATTTTCACTTAAACAGACAGCTGCCTTCATAAGAAAGTCCGGAATCCTACTCTGCATGAGCCATGATCGCAGAAGAAGAAGAAGAAGAACCCAAATCGATTTGTGAACCAGTAGTCTCTCTTGTTCGATATACTCCCAGTGTTGCAACAATACATGGTGTTTTGATGAACCTTCACACCTCCTGTATCTTGGAATTAGGTCAGGTTGTTTATCCGTGAAAGCCCCACTCTACCATCTTGGTAAGTTTTTGGTAAGACCGTTACCAGTGTTACAAATATTGATGACAGAACTAGACTCGTCACGCCCCACGTCGTCACGTACTCACACGTCTAGAGAGTACGATGTAATAGCCATTTGTTTATACCGTTGATAGATTCTCCTGCTCTATATTAAGTCAGTGCCGTCTTTCTTTCCCAAAAAAGCCCGGTGACCTTCCTGTCTATCGGGATCGAGCCGGACCTCAGTAGCACACTGCTGCTCCATGCACACACACACGTCACATCGTCGGATCGACAACCACAGAATGTCTTTTCACAACTCACTTATACCAGAGCACCAACGATGATGGGAGAAAGAATAGCGCCACTGTTACCTGCCACGTTTGTCGTAAGAGGCGACTAAGGGGTTTTGGAATCGTAGCCTGTACAGTCGAGTTGGACGTGCCCGGAGCTACCTTGTCAACAGAATTTACCGCTGCATTTTGGGAAATACTGTGACAAGTGTTGGAGCGGATATGGGGAATTTCTGACTGCAACGAAATTGGTTCCAAGAATTAAAAACAATATCTTGCAGTAGGTCTTTGGTTGTTTATTTCGTCGAGTGAAGCAGTTTGTTCTCGTGTGCCACTTTCTGCAATTGTCTATCCACCAACCTCTTGGTCTCATACAGCAATTGCATTCTAAACAAATAAGATATACAAAGTGTAAGGATTCAGTTATTAGCGGATCATGAACATTGCACCCTGAACATGTCCATAGGGGCTCAGATCTCCTGCTCAGCAAGTCCCGCGACTGACGACTCCAGTTCTGTGTTGGTTGATTAGTCTTCTCATACACGCCCACTAAGTTTCTCGTTTCTGGCTGTGTCCATCTTAACTCCAAATGCTGTTGTTTTCTACTACAACGGAATTGTTTCACCACAGTCTACTAGAGACGCAAGGCATTCTTGAACAGTGTCATTCGATGTTTATAATAAACACTCCGTAAACAAAAAAATCTGTTGTTTTTTTACCACTGCATGCATATATAGAGAGTATATATACACACACACACTCTCTCTCTCTTTCACCCTATATATATATATATATATATATACACACACACTCTCTCACCCTATATATACACACACACACTCTCTCTCTCACCCTATATATATATATATATACACACACTCTCTCACCCTATATATATATACACACACACACACACTCTCTCTCACCCTATATATATATACACACACACACACTCTCTCTCACACCCTATATATATATATATACACACACACTCTCTCACCCTATATATATATATATATATACACACACACACACACTCTCTCTCTCACCCTATATATATATATATATGGTGAGAGAGAGAGAGAGAGATTATAGATGTGTATGTATGTATATTCTCAAGGGAAAGAAACAGTGTGCAACACTATGTAGGTCACAGTGTGTGTTATTTATGAGACGAGATGAAGTAAAATCTGGCGCACAGAATTCTTGAAGATCAAACAACAGGGCATCACTTTCTTTTGGTGGTAACGAGACAACTGCATCTCAGTCTGTCTATGTCCACCTTGACAGTACCACTGACAGCGACATCGAACCAATGATACCTTGTATCCGGATATATGATTCCATTCTTCATGCAACACTCACGGTGGTTTTCAAATTATATTATAGTGGTCGTTTTTGCAGCTGACGCTCCAGTTTGCACGTGTTCGATGGTAAAGAAAAGGTGCCGTGAAGCAGCTGGAGACATTCATCTAAGGTGGTCCATACCCACAGGTGGACTAGCTGCCGAATCATGCCTGGTCCATTTGCGTTAATGGAATGGCTCTACGTGTGGTGCGATGACGTCATCTCCGTCGTCATTAATTTTATGACGAGGGTAGTTCTATCTGTATAAGAAATACCGCCCAAACCATTAACTGCCTCTTCCCACCCTATTTCTCCGGCTCAAGGTACCGGCAACTCGGGCCGCCATCAAGAATCTTTCAAAATGTGTAGTTTTCTCTGTGAACATTGGTATCATCATCAAGTGCCATGCCTGCTGGCGTAGGTGAACTTTTCTCTCCACAACTTTCGATCTCGGCAGTTATTTATCATTTCTGTTGTTGACCTTCTGCCAAGCTATTCTCTTAAGCTGTCTGGTATCTTTTCTCTTTGCTTCCCTCTTATCTCTTCGTCCCTCAATTTTCCCAGTTGTCACAATATATTCCAACTGTTCTCTTCCCATTACATGGCCAAAAAATGATGATTGTTTCTTCATAATATTGGAAATTAGCTCTCTTTTTGCTTTGGCCTCTTTCAGAACATTTTCATTACTCTTCTTAGCTGTCCATGGTATTCTCAACATTCTTCTGTAAAACCACATTTCTACTGACTCCAGTGATTTTCTTGTTTGTTCCATTGTCCATGATTCACATCCATATGTTAAGACTGTTTCTACATAACATTCAAGAACTCTTTTTCTTGCTTCTATTGTAAAAAATGGATTGCATAGTATCTTCCTAATTTTTTGGAAAGCTGCTTTTGCCTGAGCCATTCTGCATCTCACCTCTTTTGTACATCTTCCGTCTGAGGTTAACAAAGTTCCCAAATATTTAAATTCATTTACCTGTTTTAATATTGTTCCACTTGTCTTTATTTTGCACTGAGGTGATGTTTTTTTTTCTTTGTTATTACCATTACTTTTATCTTTTTGCTATTAAGGCTGAGTCCTTTAATTTTGCTTTCTTTCACTATCATCATTATCATTGAGTGCCGTCTCCGCATCGAAGGTTGGCTACCATGGAGCGCCATTCCACTCTTGCTTTGATGGTGCAGATTGTCATAGGTTGACTTGTCCATCTTTTGATGTTACTCGTCCATGTTAGTCTTGGTCTGCCTATTTTACCGTGTATTTTCCCTTCTAATATTACTTTTATTAGGCTTTGTGTCTTTTAACATGCCCCAAAAATTTCATTTGTCTTGTTTGAATTGAGTTTAATAGTTCTCTTTTCATTTTTAGTTGTTTTAAAACTTCATCGTTTGTTTTCTTTTCATCCAATTTTATATACTCTTCTATTAATCCACATTTCAAAGGCTTCAATTTTCTGTTCTGTTTTTTTTTTTTGGTCTAATGTCCATGTTTCTGCACCATACAGGAATATTGAGAAGATGTAACATTTTGCTATTCTTAGTTTTTGCCCTGGTGTTATTTGTTTTGCTGTTAGTACACTTTTCTTGGCATTAAAATTACTTTTTGCCATACCTATTCTTTTGTTTATTTCAGTTGTACATTTTCCAAAACTGGTTATAGTGTGTCCCAGGTAGTTGTAGCTCTGAACTGTCTCCAGATGTACTCCCTCAACTATGATATTTAATTGTAGGTCTTGAGAATTTTCTTTGTTTATGATCATAGTTTTCGTCTTTTTGATATTCATATCTAGTCCATATTTTTGGCTTGTCATGTTTATTTCATTAATTAATTGTAGATCTTTAGGATTTTCTGCTAGTAGTACAGTATCATCATCATATCTCAGGTTATTGATTATCTTTCCATTAATTTGTAGGCCTGGCATATCTGAGATGTTTTTAAAGATTTGCTCAGTGTATAGATTGAACAAGCTTGGTGATAGGATGCATCCTTGTCTTACTCCTCTTTTTATATCAATGGGTGTAGAGTTCTGTTTGTTATATTTTATTGTTGCTGTTTGCTCCCAGTATAGATTACATATTAGTCGTATGTCCATGTCATCTAGATGTATCTCTTTTAGGCATTCTATAAGTTGTTTGTGGTGTACTCTATCAAAAACTTTGGTGTAGTCTACGAAGCAGGTAATATATTGGTTTGTTTACTTCTGCGTACTTTTCTATTAATGTTTTCATGCAGAATATGGCTTCTTTTGTCCCGCTATTTTTCCTAAATCCAAATTGCTGCCCATCTAATTCAGTATTGATTTTATTCTGAATCCTTCCTTGCATGGCTCATTGTTCTGAAATCACTGCATTCAACTGCACCATTCTTTTTAGGCAATGCAATGAAAGTTGATGTTTTTAGTTCATTTGGTATGTATCATGTGTGGTAAATGTCGTTGCATATGTCTGTAATCACTTCAATGCGAAAATCTTCTAGTGCCTGTATCATCTCTATCTGTATGCTGTCAGGTCTTGCTGCTTTTCCCATTTTCATTGTTTTTATAGCTTTTCCACCCCAGATTTTAAGATTATATAGCCTGATGTACATTTTATAACTGGTTTCTTGTTCCTTTGATCATGAAATAGTTCTGTTATATATTCCTGCCATCTATCTACAATATCTTTTTTGTCTATTAGCATTTTTCCTTTTTTTAAGTCTTGTTTGCTTTCCATAGTTTATATTTCTACACATTTTTGGCTGAGCCCGTCTTCTTTTGCCTTTTTGCACATTTCATTATCTATTTTATTGTATTGGGCAGTGTTCTTCGCTTGTCTCCTTTCTTCCATTTTTTCTAAGATGGTGTTAGTTATCCATTTTTGTATTTTGTTATTTTCTCTTTTGGGTAAGGTGTCGCAGGTTTCTTGTATGCTTTTCTTTATGCATTGCCAACTTGGTTGTTGCTTTTTCATCTCTTATGTATTGCTCAATTCCTTCTTCTAGCAACTTCTGGTATGTGTTCTTTACTTGTATCGTACCATCATCATCATGTGCCATACCGGTTGGCGTAGGCGATAATGTCCCTCCACAATCTTATCTACAGTGCATCGTATCAGTTCTGTTGTTGACTGTGGTATGTCTGGTGTTTGTCTACAAATTCGCTTGGCTTGGTGGATAAAACTGCTCCTCTTAAGTCGTCCCAATGCAAGATTTTGGAATCTGTCCATTTGATGTCTCGACATGCATGAAAATTTGTCTGCCTGTATCAGCACCTTTGTGTCCCTCCATTCTGAGCTCTCAGTGCTGGTATCCTCCACAATTTCTCCATCTCCAATATTGGTGTTGGTTTCATTGCTCCTGTGATGACCCTAAGTGCCTGGTTTTGTACTTTATCCAGTTCTTGAAGTGTGGTGTTTGATGCTGAGCACCATGCAGATGATCCATATTCTAAATGTGGGCGTATACTCTGTTGGTAAACTTTACTGAGTATTTTCCCACCCCATGTGGTTCCACACAGCATGGTGGTCTTGGTTTTCAGTCCTTGGTGACTATGAAGTCCCATCCCCACGACAAGGAGCTGGCCTTGATGGGGGATCCTATTTTATATGCCATGATTATACGACAAGATACTGAACCAATATGTCGCTTACAGTCTTGTAAGTTTCTACAACTCTACTGAGCCACCATGTTGCTGTTTACAGAGCTATAACAAGACATCACTGCCTTGGCTTGAAGCAAGCAACTGACTTCATTGTTCTCTCTCCATATACTGACTGGTTAGAAATGATTCTAGTATAGTTTGACATGTACACAACAAGACGGTGACAGACAATATGTAAACAAAGTTTTAATCAACAGATACAAGCTTAATGATATAATAGCAATGTCTAAGCAAACCAGAAGCAGCCTACTCCAGAACAGCTGGTGCACAATGAGAGAGGAAGGCCAGCAGCCAAAACGATATCTGATAGCAAAGCTTGCTTGTGAACCAAAGGTAGTGGTCGTTATTTGTAGAAGTCCCCAAAATGTGTCCATTCAAACACAAAACAGACATGTTAACAAGTTTGAATGTAAAAACTCAACAGATAAGACATCACATTTTAATCAAACTCAACAGATAAGACATCACATTTTGATCAAACTGATACTTGAACTACGTGACCAAACAGAAATTGTTCTAGGAAAGGAAATGTTGGCATCAAGCTCGAGAGATGGGACATTAGTCAGAAACTGCCTACCCTAAACTGAGGCTTGTTTGAAGCTGAATCTACACATGACCAAGACCACACTCAGGTCATAGTGACATATCTCTGTAGAGGAGAAACAAGCTTCAATGTCTGTTGTGGAACCCCTCAGAAATGAGCGACCAAGACTATTAGTTCGTGAGTTGGTTTGCCACTGAGCAGTGTTTTCTTGACTAAAATATGGAAGCACAGTCAAGTACCAGCCGTAGGGAAATCGAGTCATGAAGAAAACACAACATAGGTAAATAAACAAAATAACCAGAGTAATGAAACACAATAAACAAAATAACCAGAGTAATGAAACACAACAAACAAAATAACCATAGTAATGAAACACAACAAACAAAATAACCAGAGTAATGAAACACAACAAACAAAATAACCATAGTAATGAAACACAACAAACAAAATAACCATAGTAATGAAACACAACAAACAAAATAACCATAGTAATGAAACACAACAAACAAAATAACCATAGTAATGAAACACAACAAACAAAATAACCATAGTAATGAAACACAACAAACAAAATAACCAGAGTAATGAAACACAACAAACAAAATAACCAGAGTAATGAAAGACAATAAACAAAATAACCAGAGTAATGAAACACAATAAACAAAATAACCAGAGTAATGAAAGACAATAAACAAAATAACCAAAGTAATGAAACACAACAAACAAAATCTATGGAGCTGGTGATTAATGGACCTCATACATAACTTGTTTTGTCTGCTCCATCACAATGATGTGGTACATCACATAGACAAGAGCTCCATCACAATGATGTGGTACATCACATAGTCAGACATTAGCTGAAGTTAAATACAAAACATTAAGCAGGATGTAATTTTTATTTAGCAATAGAGAAGATTGGTCCAGCAGCAGGTACAAAACAATGGAAGCCAAACACATGATCACACAAATGTCAATGGGGGGCAAAATATTTGCCTCTGTTAGATTGAGGAAAGACTCACCAAGGCAGCAACTATCACCCATCTTATTGGGCAGATGTGATTAGTTGTTGTTAAATGATTGGAAGTTTTTGACCGAGTTAAGTTAGTTTTAGCTTCATTGAGCCTGGCAAATACACAAATTCCCAATTTGTAGAACAGGAAGCAGTTGGGTCTTTGAATTTGGGGAGGGGGAAGAAGAAAGACAAACAGTACATAAATGAAAGATAGCAGTTGACTAACAGAATAACACATGGTGTGTTCTAGTTAGTCTGGTTTAAGATGTTTGATTTAGCAATCACTAATTAGACTGACACCACAATCCATAGAGGACTTAGGCCTGGCAGCAACATACACAATATTGTTTGTATTATGAAAGAATAACAGGACTAAAAGATGCAATGGGCGATTCAGTATGATTTCACCAGCTATAAAGCAGTTTACAGAATACCTTGTTCTGCTGCTGGCTAAATGTTGAGTCCACTAACTGGTAACTAGTTTAGATGTGGTAGTCACTACAAGGTTTTCCTTGTCTGACTTCAACATATGTATACGGGTGTGTATATAGGTGTGGATTCACAAAGAAAAAGATTTGATGAAAGTAAACACAGAGAAATGTCACACTGCACTTGAAGCCTAATAACTATAATGAATAGACAAATGTAAACATAACACTACAGTTGTTTTATTAGAGCAGTGTGGCTACCAACTGTGACTAGTCTCACTGGGAAGTGTCTTGGTTCAATTCTATGATACACCCTCACTGAATTGGTTAGGATAGTGTATCAATTGTTTCTATTCAGTCTGTACAATACTGTCAAATGAATTGGGAGTGACTTCCCTTGGTTTATAATCTATTTTTGGAACATATGGGGGATCCCTAAATCAACCATGGATCTAAAACAATCTTTGTGATGACCCAACAACAGTTGTGACAAATCTGCTTCATTAACAGCGAAAATAATAAATTAAAAAAAAAGACCAGAGAAGCACTCATCATGGAGTGACCTCAATTTGAACAAATCCTTCACTCCCAGCTCAAAAAGAAATCATAATGAGTTTGATGAGAATTGTTTGGCTAAATGATCTAGCTGGCCTGATAGCTACAGAGGATTCTTAAAAAAGCCAGGCTGAAAAAGTTGCCAGCAGTGGCAAGTCAAATAAACTGACTGTGTTCTTATAACATTACAAGCACATGCTGTTGTCTAACTGTTGATGAATGCTGCTGTCTGTTGGTGAATGTAACCATAGGTAGCCGCTGACTGGATAGCAGTTTGGCAGACACAACCATGGTAGAAGTAGACCCTGGGAATACAAGCCATGACTACTGTCTCAACTTATTCTCACACACACACTATGCTACTTGTATGTATACCAGAAGGAATGTTTTGAAACCCTCATTCATTATGCCCAGCATCTTAGCAGTGAAAGGACAGGTAAGAAATTCTTTGCAAATGGATATCTAATATGAGAAGTACACAAATTACATTCAAACTTGAATTTACTTAAATGATTAGAAGATTGGTCAAACGTTAATCAAAATAATTCTACAAAATATCACAGTCAACAGCCATAGACTACATAAAATAAAATAAAGTCTCCTGGGAAACACCACCAAGATGGGACTCTCCTCAACAAAACAATGGCATTGCTGCACAGGTTTCTATCAACACTCACATGAAGCACAACAAAGAAAGGTTTGCTCACACAAATATTCTGCATGCTCTCATGGTTTGCTCATACAAATATGCTGCATGCTCTCATGGTTTGCTCATACAAATATGCTGCATGCTCTCATGGTTTGCTCACACAAATATGCTGCACACTCTCATGGTTTGCTCATACAATTATGCTGCACACTTTCATGGTTTGCTCATACAAATATGCTGCATGCTCTCATAGTTTGGTCAAGACAATCATAAAGCTTGCAATAAAATTAGATGGAACTAGAAAATATTACAGCCAATGATATCATGGGTTCATGGATTGTGTTGTTGCCCCACAAACTCACTTTCTGGCTGACATTAACAGACAAGATAAAATTCCAATACCAAATTAAGACAAATTTATGTTATTAATCTGCTTAGAACACAAAGAGAAGATAGCAAACTGTGACAACATGCAACAAATATATGACAACAACTAATAGATGATATTTGGCCATGTTAGCTTCACTCAAAGTTTAATCACAAGTACAAAACAAAATATGAATCCCAGTGCACATGAACATAAGAAAAACTGTCAGAATTGTAAATGAGGTACACGGTGCATGCACTTTCAGCTCCAAGACAATATAATTATACACACACACAATGAGCAGCAGTCATTGCATTTCTATTTGAGGATACTTGAAATATGAAGGCCATTCTCACACACACACTGGACAGCAGCACCAACAACATGCCATTAATGAACTAAAACCTGGAGCATGACATGATAAAGTCAGATCAATAAATGCATCCGTAAAAAAAAATTGTAGATGAAAAGAGAAATGATCATTAAACCATAGTTCAGTGTGTACAAGGAAGGTGCACATAACTCATGTCATAGATCATTTAGAGAATACTGCTCAACACACACACAACAGTAGAGATTAGAAGAAGCAATAGTAGTACTGACTAACAATGACAGCAACTAATCATTGAGACTCGACTGGGCGGTAACTAGCAAGAATCAGAGTTTGTCCTATCACATTTGGGGAAACATTCAAGCATGAAAGGAGACAAAATACAACAGACCAATCTTTTTTGCCTGTCTCTAATTGTGATAATTAGGGACAAATACAACAGACCAATCCTTTTGTATGTCTCTAATTGTTGCAATAATTGGGGACAAGTACAGGATCATTCAAATCATCAGTAAGGTATAAGCTATGAGACTGTTTACTGTTTGACATGGAGATTGTGTAAAACTGCAACCGAACATCTCTCCCTGTAGCTCTCACATATATATCAGAAAGTTGTTTGACTATAGATTGTTCTCTCTCTGTAGCTCTCACATATGTATCAGAAAGCTGTTTGACTATAGATTGTTCTCTCTCTGTAGCTCTCACATATATATCAGAAAGCTGTTTGACTGTACATGAGAGAAATGTAGTTTATTTAACAAAGAAAAAAAGCTATAATAAATAAATACTAAATAAAAGCAGACATTTTTTTGAAACCATATCACTGTGTGCTATAAGAGAAGGAGCAAAGAGTAGATTTGTGCAGTGATTGCTATGACATCACAGATTACAAATAAACATTTTCGGGCAGGAGACAAGTTGGCCACAGACCAATCATGTTACTTGTCACACTAGATTATCATACACAATTCACATTTCATACAAATGTAGCAAAGTATTCAAAAGAATAACTTTAATTAGGATTTAAACAAACAAAAAACGCATGTGCCTTACATGACATCTAAGAGACCAAGAATAAATATGGTCAAAGTGGACACATCTGCAAATACAAAATGGCAGACGCACAGCTGAAAATAATTATCTGAAAGGAAACCATGACGCAAGCCTCCAGTGACTGGTGGTATGGAAGACAAGATTGAGTCCATCTCACCACAGCTTTGTGGAACGTCCTCCAGGAGGCTGACTGACTCGAGTGGATCGAACCTCCTTTACCTCCTCAGAGCCTCCGAAAACTCCACTCTGTTGCACCTTCTTGTGATCAGCAACTGGGGCAGACACAGGTGTTGGGGTAGACACAGGTGTTGGGACAGACTGTGGCTTTTCCTGGTCTGAGGCTACAATTGGTGTTTCACATGCCTCTACGCTCACAGCTTCATTTTGGCTGGGAGCATTCTGGAAATCAAAACATTTCAAAACTGGGTCAAGAAATGGCACTCTCATGCAGTTTTGTGGATGACTGTGTGATACTCTTCTTGCATCTATGGCAGTAAAACTGAAATGAGTGGAATAACTAGCAGCTTAAAGGATTAATTTGGAATCTTCAAGGGAGGAGACAAATAGGAAGGTCAAAATATATTTGGAGAGGACAGGTGGAAGCAGAGTTGAAGAGGTTAGGGAAGACATGCAATGATCTTATAAGAGGGAGTGTAAGGAGGTGGAGATAATCATGATGTGTTAAGAGAAAGTGAGATGCTCAAGATAGTGTACGAGTAAGGGTCTCGCATGAAGATTGGGATGAGCGAGTCGGGGAGAGTGGTCAGATGTTCAGAATGACAGGTGAGTAGAGTGAAACGCAGGTAGTTCTCTGGAATGTTATGGGGAATTGAGAGACACAAGGAGTAAGTATGTAGCAGTGGGTTGAGATTATGTAACAATAAGTGAACGAGAGGGGAGTCACGGGAAAGAGAGAATAGTGAACTCTAGACAAAATCATGAGAGTCCCGTGTATATATGAGCATCAGTCAGGGAAAGGACAAAAAATGTAGCGAAAGTTGTGATTGGCTGAAGGGGAAAGTTACACTTGAAAATATACAAAGACAATTCATTTGGGTAGAGAATATTACTCAGGACGGACGGTTTGAGAGCCGATCCGTGAGGCAGTAGCCAGTACAGGCTTACCAACCTCCTTTAGTTTTAAAATGGACTTAGTGTTGAGTAGTGGAACGTTCCTCAGGACGGAAGAAAGATAAAGAGAGGTTTAAATGGTACTTAGCCAGATGCAAGTAGACTTAGAGAGCGAACCATAAATTAATTCATGATAGAAGGGAGGTAGTGTTGAACCTCCACTATGTTAAGTTAGTATTCAGTAAGTTATAGCAAACAAGTAGAGAACCAGTGAATAGGGTAGTAGTCGGCCAGTATACAAGTACAGAACAAGTAAGCTTCAAGAGTGTATTTTCTGCTAGATGCATGAGGAGACCTTAACATGATCATGAAGAACATTTATTGTGACTGACATAATGTTGCTAATGATTGTGAGCAGCCAAGAACTGTTATTATGGCTGACAATATGTTGCTAATGATTGTGAGCAGCCAAGAACTGTTATTATGGCTGACATAATGTTGCTAATGATTGTGAGCAGCCAAGAACTGTTATTATGGCTGACAGTATGTTACTAATGATTGTAAGCCGCCAAGAACTATTTAGTTTGGCTGATGAACTATGAACTGTATTGTGATAACAGCAGTGGTTTTCATTAATAAACAGTGAGTACCTTTTTATGTGGCACTTGCCTTCAGTCAATTTATTCCATCAGTGGCACAGTGTATAAGTGGACTAGTGACGAACGAACGCTGGAGCAAAGTTAGATCTGGGCCTCAAACTTGATGAGACCGGAATGACAAAGAACCAATGCAAAGTACTTTCATTTTCACGATTCACAGAGAGACACACAGGTGTGCTTCGGCCAGTTTGCGGAGCAGACATTTCTTACATCACGAGCCAGTAGTCGTCCGAGGGTGACATGTCTGTATCATACGAAGGAAGGTTCCAGATCCAGTTTCAGCACAATTAGGTGAGCATCCTGATTGTTGAAGTCAATTAACCGGCATTGTTAAAGTGTTGGCAACCGCTGACATTAAAGGTCACAAAGAGTGACGGTTATTCAAGCGCCCTATTGAGGTGATTGCCGCGGAGAAGAAATACGATTGACACAGTGACGATCGAACAAGACTACTCTTACTCATCAGCAATCGCTGTGACATCATTCAGTCATCGGATCTCAGGGACATGTAGAGTTAAGAAAGGGAAGTGATGTAGTGATTTCCGTTGGTTGAGACAAGAGATATTTAAAGACCTCCGCAGACAGAAAACAGTAAGATATCACATGTAGGCTAAGGAGGCCGGTCCACGCCACTAGGGCATGGATCCATTTTAGAGTGACAAATAAAGATAATGTAACAGCAAAAGTGAATGAAAGTATGGGGCAGGTAACTCAGTTGGTACCCATTTCTTAACAGACTATAACAGTAGCATAGAATAGCGGTCATCAGTATTAGTGACAGAATAACAAGTTGTGCCAATGGAAAGTTCATAGCTGTTAGTGGACAAGCCACTGGATGGAGGGTGACAAGAGTGAGTGCAGAACAGTACTCTGATGCAACAAGTTTCGGGAGAATGGAAATTTTCCAAGCAGTTGTTGTAGAAGTGTGAGTGAACACATGGCTTGACCCGTCTGGTAAATAGGTTGACAAACAACTTACAGGACAGGTCAAAGTCGTGAAGTAAACATCATTATTTTGAAAACTCAGGAGAGGTCAAACTGGCCAAAGGTTTTTTTTGGAGTCACAAAAACCAAAAGCCTGTTGTTGTAAATTCTGAGACGTGGGTCAACAGTGGTTCAGGAGTGCGGACGGAGAGGTTGCAAATTGTCACTTCGAGGCAATTTCATTGGCTACAGATATTATTATTTGCTGCCTCGTCAGCAAGTTCATCTATATATATCCCTTTTAATCTCATCATTTTTCTCATCCCTTTTAATGCATCTTCTCACTTCTTTGTTCACCTCTGTGTAAGCTTCCTGTGTCTTGGCTTTATTACTTCTCATTTATGTCTGCTTTCTTGTTCTTTCTTTCTTTAATTTCATCCAGGGTCTCAGCTGTCATCCATGCCTTATTCTGGCGTTCTCTTTTCCCCAACATTTCTTCGCGTGTCTCTTTCCATATATTCTTTACCTGTTTCCAATGATCTTCTATATTTATTGTATTTTCTAGTTGCTGGAGGACTTAACATTTGTTTGATATTGTGACTGCGAATTTATCTTTAATTCCTTGTTCTTTAAGAAACCGTCATTGAAATACTTTCTACCCTTATTCGTTATAGTCTATCCCATGCGCTGCCAGGGCCCGAAAGGGGAATAAAGAATAGTGGCGCTGTACCCTACCAGGCATGTTCGTAAGAGGCGAGAAAGGAGGATGGGGCATGGGACTGGCTATCCCATACTGTAAAAAAAAAATTGACCGAAAAAACATCACAAATATGTACAAGTCAAAGAACTGGAACCTCCTTAGCATACTTTAATACCAGAGTGGTGAACCATGCTGCCAGGATGTTGTATTGAGAACCTATGTTCAGTGGACTGTGCAAGTAAAGTATTTCTATTCTTATGTACAAGAGACGTGTGAGTGAAGTCAATTTTATGTAGACAGGTGTGTGACGTATTCCGACCCAACAGACGAACCAGAACACAACGCGAAGTACAAAGATTGATAGTTTACACCTAACGACAGATCTCATTTAAGAAAAGGAGTTGAGCCGGTCACATATGCACCACAGCAGTGTGGTCCTATCCATGGCCACATTTATGGTCCACAAGGCCCATTTTGGTGGCCCGCAGATCTCTTCTGTGGTTTTCATTAATAGAATATAAACCAATACCATCGTTCCTTTTTAAATTGTAGGATTCAGAAAATAAAGCAGTCAGTTTTTGTTCTGTGTGTTCTGTAATTCCCATGGCACAAAGCACTCTGTATCTCGTAACAATGTAGCCCCCTACTTCATGTAAGAGGTGATATGTTCGACTAGATACTCCAGCAGCTTTTATGGAGACTTCACAAGGAAAATCTTTCCATGCATTCGACCAGAAACATCATTCTCATGAGGTGTGAATGTAGATTTTGGTGGCATTACTGGACCTATGTCAGAAATTAACCCCGCACAATCTCTCAAGTTGACCAGAATATTAAATGCATCTAAATGTAAAGAAATTTCACCTGCACGTCACAGTGACCATTTAATCTTCCTTTTGGGCACCCTGTATTCTTCTGTTCTATTCTTTGTTCTCTGTGTTTGCATGCAGACCTAGATGTGGACACTTCTGGGTATATATGCTATATGCACACTTTTTCACAAGCATATGTATGCATACATACAGGTATAGCTGTGTGTGTGTTTATGTATGTATATTGAGGTAACCTATACAATACACCCGCCATATTTTTAGAATCTAATTCCTAGAAGATGCTTGATATAAGGTAGATAATAGAAGAGCAGGTAGAAAAATTTTATGGGGGGGAAAAAAAAACTGTTTTTCAATGTTTCATCTTTTGTGCAACAAAGAGTTGCAACTAGTCAAAGTCATTACTTTCTTTTCCAAAACCTATCATTGTAAACTTGCAAAATTGAAATTTATGTAGTTCTTTAGCTTTGCAAATAAGCCTTACCGTGATATAAAACTGAAGGTTTTTTTTCCCTAGCATAGTTACACCATCACAAGACACCAAGCACGGTTTAAGATATTTTGTTTTAAAACAACAAAATTTTCAAGCTTATTTAAAAATGTTTTGTTTGCTTGCAAATTGGGCTTAGGTATACAAAATATACATCAATATAACACATTTTAAAAATAGATTTTTCATACTAAATGATTGAATTATATAGCCCCTTAATAAACTAGTGTTGGCAGGTGAGCATGTCATAAAATATCAGGAAGCTCAGCATGCAACAACAGGAATTTGAGTAAAATGTGCATATTGATACTAAATAATAATAGATATTTCATGCGTTGGAAGAGTTTTGCAAAGAAAAAGAAATTTCTCTGGAGTCTGTCAGTTGCTACTGATGGTGCTCCAGCAATGCTTGTGATATAGGGATTTTCTTGCATATCTTCAAAATGCATTCAGTGTACAACACATCATTGTCTGATCACATACATAGGACATTATACTATATTACCAAAGCAATCAACAAAATTAATTACAACCCATTAAATGATAAATTCTTTGGACAACTTTGTACTATAAATGATAAAGAATTCAATTGCTGCTTTATACAAAAGTTCATTTGCTTGAAAAGGAGCAGCTTGGATCAGCTTTATAAACTCTGGACTCCATGTTAGAGTTGCTAGAAAATCAGATGATGCTCTACGAGTCAACGTGACTGATTCCAGATATGATCATTTGACAGACCTCTTTAATCAATTTAATGAACAGCTCCAATAAGATAATTTTAATCAAAATAAATAGTTATTTCCACATTTTTTAAATAATGTAATGTGAATGTCACTGTGATTGATTTTAGTGAGTAATTGCATAACTATTGTATGCATGTTAAAAAAAAAACCAAATGCACAAAGTGGCTACTGTTCAAATGTGGTGGAGAATGCTGCTGACTCTAAAGCAAGCAGTCAGATAGTCACTAACCGCTTTCAGTCTGGGTGATGTCCAGTGTCTTGGTTACCACTTCATGATTTACAAACTGACTCATCAAGAACCATCTCCCCTACCTGCTGCCTCAATATATTCTGGCCTTACTCGTGTGCATTTTTTTTCTGGGAAAGTAAAGCGGCACGGGCGTAATACCGACCACATTACCCCAAAAATTATGTGCTGAAGGTCTGTAAAATTTAGGGTCACTTACACCATATTCTGGGAGCCGCGATAGCTCAGTGGTTAGTGAACTGGACTACCACGGACAAGGGTAGGGTTCGATCCCAACCGACGGCTTCCGGGTTCACCCAGCCTTAAATGGGTACCTGATTTTTTCTGGGAAAGTAAAGCAGCACGGGCATAATACTGACCACATTACCCCAAAAATCATGTGCTGAAGGTCTGTAAACTATATGGTCACTAACACCATATTTTTCCCTATACGCCACTTGGCGTGACGGGGGTACTATACTTTACTTACACCATATTCTCTATAAGCGAATTGGCGTGACGGGGCTCTTTACCTTTTTTTTTTTTTTTTGGGTGGGTGGGTGTGACGTGCCAGCCATTATAGAAGGTTGGATCCTACTGCCCAGGAAAATCTGACCCACCGCCTCTTCTATCCACTGTATACATACCTGATCCTTATTCTTCCTCTCCATATCTCCTCCTCTGGTGTATACTTCCTCATTCCCCCTACTATACACACTCTTAGTAAACTACCTCTCTTCGCTGGTTGTACCATCTCTCCGCATACTTCTATTGGTTCTACTCCTAGCTCACCCCTTCCCTCTCTAATCACTTGTAATCATTACTTCTCTATACCTACTATTCAAGTACCTCCCTTATCCTGGTGTCCACTTTTAGTCCTCTTCTAGGACTCCACTTGTCTGTTCATCAGTCACTCAGACACCTTCTCTCTTTGTATCCCCCTCAGTTTCACCATTTCCCCACTTCTCTACCTCTCTATGCACTAACTTCCTGCGTACCATTCCTCTATCACTCCACTTTTTACAAACTCCCTCTCTATCTATTCACTTCTGGCCCACCACCTCTCCTCCTATCCACTTTTCACATACCTGTTCCTTATCCCTCCTCTCACACGTCTCTATCTCTCTATGTACTAACTTCCTGTGCACCACCCCTCTATCACTCTACCTCTTAGTGATCTCAGTGATGTAATGTGTAAATATAGAAACTGAATGACTCTAGCACAAATGTTCCCAGTTGTTACAATATATTCCAGCTGTTTTCTTCTCATTACATGGCCAAAAAATGATTGCTTTGGCCTCTTTCAGAACATTTTCATTACTCTTCTTAGCTGTCCATGGTATTCTCAACATTCTTCCATAAAATCACATTTCTGCAGCCTCCCGTGATTTTCTTGTCTATTCTTCTATTGTCCATGATTCACATCCATATGTTAAGACTAGCTCTGCATAACATTTAAGAACTCTTTTTCTTGTTTTTATTGTCAAAAATGGATTGCACAGTATCTTCCTCATATTTTGGAAAGCTGCTTTTGCCTGAGCCATTCTGCATCTTACCTATGTTGTACATCTACCATCTGAGGTTAACACTGTTCCCAAATATTTAAATTCGTTTACCTGTTTTAACATTGTTCCACTTGTCTTTATTGTGCATTGTGGTGATGTCTTTTTCTTTGTAGCATTACTTCTGCTTTTGCTACTAAGGCTGAGTCCTTTATTTTTAGTTTCCTTCACTATAATGTCTATCTACCATTTCTTGCAACTCATTTTCACTCTTAGGCTTTAAGACTGTATCATCAGCATACCTTAAATTATTTATATTATGACCTCCGATTGTAACTCCAGGCATGCCCCTTATGGATCTTAAATTAATCTCACTATACATATTAAATAAATCTGGTGACAGCACACAACCTTGCCTAACACCCTGTTTTATTTGTTGAAGTATTCCCAATACTTGTTCTTTATTGTGCTTAGATTTTTGCTGTCTATGTTAATGCCTTCTAAAATTGTTTATTTCTTTTAATAATTTAATTTCTTTTTTTTATTAAACTCAATTATATAAAATAATAAAGCCACTGACATTAGCATGCAGAGATGAGCTTAAATCTATAGAATAATAAAGCCACTGACATTAGCATGCAGAGATAAACTTAAATCTATAGAATAATAAAGCCACCGACATTAGCATGCAGAGATGAACTTAAATCTATAGAATAATAAAGCCACCGACATTAGCATGCAGAGATGAACTTAAATCTATAGAATAATAAAGCCACCGACATTAGCATACAGAGATAAACTTAAATATATAGAATAATAAAGCCACCGACATTAGCATGCAGAGATGAACTTAACTATCTATAGAATAATAAAGCCACAGACATTAGCATGCAGAGATGAACTTAAATCTATAGAATAATAAAGCCACTGACATTAGCATGCAGAGATGAACTTAAATCTATAGAATAATAAAGCCACTGACATTAGCATGCAGAGATGAACTTAAATCTATAGAATAATAAAGCCACTGACATTAGCATGCAGAGATGAACTTAAATCTATAGAATAATAAAGCCACCGACATTAGCATGCAGAGATGAACTTAAATCTATAGAATAATAAAGCCATTTACATTTGTGTGTATTGGAGAATAGAATTTAAGTGAAACTATCAAGCCACTCACATTATTCTTCTACATACTTAGGTTACTAGCAACAAAAAAATAGACACTATCAATATATTACACACATTAAGCTATGACAACTATAGGCAAAAATTTGACATGATTTTGTAGAGAAAATTCTGAAGTTTGTAAAAACAAGATGTTCTATGTCAATAGCATTTGTTATACTGCAGATGGCAATACAATAGTCCAATTCTTTCCAAAGATGACAATACAATAGTCCAATTCTTTCCAAAGATAGCAATATAGTAAATAGTCCAAGTCTTTCCAAAGATAGCAATATAGTAAATAGTCCAAGTCTTTCCAAAGATAGCAATATAGTAAATAGTCCAAGTCTTTCCAAAGATAGCAATATAGTAAATAGTCCAAGTCTTTCCAAAGATAGCAATATAGTAAATAGTCCAAGTCTTTCAAAAGACAGCAATACAATAGTCCAATTCTTTCCAAAGATAGCGATACGATAGTCCAATTCATTCCAAACCCATTGAAGTGTGTTGATGTGAAAGTTAATTTTAATGTACTGTTATGTTTAGTTTACTTTTGTAATAAATCAGTCTTAGTCACTTCTGCAAAATTCTCCAGTCTGTTGTTGCATCTGCAAATACATCAATGCAGTGGATTTTTTTTGGTGTGACACAAACTTGTTCTTGTGACATGAATCACATCCTGTGTTCTGACATTTCTTGCTCCAATCACAGATAGCTTGCCTTACTTGTGGCACGGGACTCAGCTGCATGGCAGTAACTGAGGTTCTTTTTGTTCATTCGATCACACAAAATGTCTTTTCACACAGGACTGTTGCCATCTTGTTTAACTGTTGACATAATGCAAAGCCAGGGCTGACATGACAAAGAATTGTTCAACCTTCATTTCTTTGTTACTTAACATTGTGTGTGTGTCTGTCCAATTAACAGTTTTGGATGTTAAATGTGTCTATTTTCTTTGTAGCAAGCCTGTATATAAAAGAATCAAAGCACTCACATGAACCTGTGCAGGAGCTTCTTGCTTTGACTTTGGCTGCTCATAAGCTTCTCCTGTAATTGGATTGAAAGCTGAAATGTAACAATTTAAGACACAGAATAAACAGCAAACAAAACAGTAACAACAACAAAAATTGTTTCAAGAACTAAATCAAACGTGGATTTTTTGGGGGGCACACAAGGGAAATAAAAGCACACCACACACACATTTTGGACAAATCAGACTTAGCTGCTAATCACATTGAATTACAAGTGTCTTAAGCTTGCCACACCTTGGATGGCAAGACTGGAAGTGTTACAGTGTTCAAATTAACTGTTAACTTTTCTTTGATAAAAAATCTATTGTTTGATGTCATCCATCAATGTCTCTTCTTTATATGGCAAACGAGAATTATAACCTGATCAACAGTTGAAAGTCAAGGAATACAAACACAAATCTGTACATGTACTACAACTAACATATTTGTAATTGTTTTATCTGCTTACAAACAAGAAACATCAAATGTGCTTCACACAATAAGTCATTTGCAACACACACAATTATTCATACTGAAGCAAACAATTATTAAACAATATCACAAATTTGTTCTGAGTGATAAGGGACTGTGAATGTTATTTCAAATTCCAAACTTTGTATTTGTTGCTTTAATTAGAAGTCAGAGTTAGTGTTAACAAAATGTATACACATCTATATATTACTTTTAGGAGATTTAATTCTTTTGTACAATAGTTTGATATAAAATATATATACCAACAATAACTAAACATATTACAAACTAATAAATACAACAAATATAAGAAAAATGCACTTCCATCTTATTCAATGCATGTTAACTTCAATAAATAATAGCATACTAAACATGAGTTTCATAGAGAACTCACATTTAATAGGAATTTCAATGAAAACTGACAAAACTGAAATGAACTTGTAAAAACTGTTGAAATAATGGCTGCTACACAACACTAAATCTCAAACTCAAACTGTTTTCATAAAACAAACTAGATCCATCCTACCGCCTCTATCTGACAATCGTTGATGCCTTGTGTGTCTTTTATCAAGAGCCATGCTCGTGCCAAATACTGAGCTGAAAGACTGAGAGATGGCATATTTATTTTCAATGCTGTCCACTGTGGACACAGAGTTATTAAACTTAGAATGACTGGGTGAGGTGGCAAGAGATGTGCCTGATGACCTAACTGACAAGGCTGGATTGGATGAAGTGGACTGACCAAACAGTCGGCTAAATGAGTCATCATTATTATTCTTTATACTTCGAAACATTTTTCTACGTTCTACGTTTTCTCTCCCAAAAATGGTGAGAAAGGTATTTGGACTTTTCTGAAGGACTCTAGAACTTCTTGGTCCATACTCAACTGTTTGATTGTGAAGACCAGTAACTGGCGAGCTAAGTCTGCTACTATTACTAGCCTTATCACTTGCTCCAGAAGTATGACTATTGCCAAAAAGAGTATGAAAAGAGTCATCACCGCTTCTAGGAGCCCGAGACTTTTGCTGTAGAGCAGCTGCTGGTGAATTATGACCTGGACCAAAGACATCATTATTGCCTCGGTTCACATTGTTAGGGTTGTTTCGAATTGGCACCTTCTGTGGTGGCTCATCATTTCCAAAAATGTTGCTGCTAGATCCCCCTGGAGGATTCAACACCCTAGAGAGAAACACACACAAAAATGTTAACCTCAAATAGACAAAATTAACTAGTGTAGCTAAAGTTATAAATGGACTGAGTCCCCAATGTGAGGTAGAGTGTTTCCCACCATAACCAAACCACTCCTGGAGTGTCAATAAGTTCAAGGGTTGAAAAACTCATGACGGGTGGGATGGCTACTTCAGATGAACAGATTGTCTTCCCCTGCAATGCTCTGTACAATAAAGCATAGTTCTGCATAATAAATTCCCTACTATTTTGAATGCCCAAGCTGTGCCAAGTCTCATTGTAAAAGAGGTTTAATATTGGGTCAACAAACATAATGCAGATCAATTGTTACGGAAGTGCAATCACTAAAATAAGGTGAAGATTCAGGATCTGAGACAAGGAATAGATATGAAAGAAGATAGTTAAGCTCATCGCTTACAAAGCAAGTTGCAAGAATAACCATTGCTTTTTGAGTGAATAAGACAGATCCTTGCCCTGCTTAGAGTGAAGCAAAGCAAATTTTAGAAAAACAAAAATTAATTATCAAACAGAAGTACCAGATCATCTGATTTTTCAATCAAGTAAATATAGCAGAAGAATCATTAACAATGAGACTATCTTTGGGATGCTGAATTTAAGGCAATTTATGAGATTCTCTAAGAAATAAACATAATAGGCTAAATGAACAGAACAGAAAATTGAAGCCTTTGAAATGTAGATTTATAGAAGAATATGAAGAAGTGGATGGAAAAAAAAGTCTTAAAAACAACTAAAAATAAAAAGATTACTAAACACAATTCAAACAAGACAAGTTTTTTGGGGGTGCATGTTAAAGGACACAGTAGCCGACTAAAAGTAATCTTGGGAGGAAAAACACAAGGTAAAAGAGGCAGAGACAGGCCAAGACTAACATGGACGAGTAACATCAAAAGATGGACAAGTGAGCTTATGACAACTTGCACTAACAAAGCAAGAGCCTGAATGGAGTAGCAGACCATGGAAGCCAACCTTCGAATTGGAGATGGCACTCAATGATGATGATGGTAGCTAAATGAAAGATATAAGAAGAGCCATTTTAAGTCAAAACAGAACATGGTGGAAAGTAAAGAAATCAAAGCAAACATGCTTCTCAGAAAATGATACAAGATGGAATCAGAGAGAGAGAGAGAGAGATATCTTCTGTTCCTATAACATTGAAGGTTATTGGAGCACTCGTGATGATGACATAATTTATTGCCAAACTTCACAAATAAGGGCTACTTTCTGAATGTTTTTTTCTTTCAAAATTTGTTTGTCCCAAGTGGCATTTGAACCACAAATCTTTGGTTGTCAGGCTAGTGCACTAATCATAATGCCACTGGGCTCTTCTAAAGTAGATCTATCTATCTATTGACCTTTCGAGCCGTAACCGGCCCATAGGGCGTAGACCAAGATACACCTTCTCCTATATGAATTTTTGTTCTAGCAGTTTTCTTTTAAAGATATTTTATTAAATCTCGCCATCTGTCTCTGTTCTGTGCAAACAGTTCTATCTCATTGAGGGAGCCGATTCCTGCTGCTCTTGCCTCTCTCATCAATGTTCTTCTCAGTGTCTCCCTGGGTCTTCCTCTTTTTCTTTTACCTGTTGTTTCCCATATGAGGGCTTGCTTTGCTATTCGATTATTATCTCTTCTCATCACATGTCCAACGTATGACCATCGTCTTTTCTTTATTACTGAAGATATTAGTGGTTGATTGGCGATTTCTCTAATTTCCTCGTTTGTTTTGAATTCGTTCCATTCTATACCAAGTATTTTCCTTAGACATTTATTTTCGAATGCGTTCAACTTTGTTTCTATATCTCTTGTTGTTTCCAGCTTTCACACGCATACGTAAGGGTTGATAGTACATTTGATTTGAATAGCCTAAGTTTTGTGTTTGTGCTAATGAGTTTTGATTTCCACAACTTTTCAAGGCTTCTGAAAGACATTGCTGCTTTAGCCAGTCTGATTCTAATTTCTTTGCTCGTATCCCCTTCTCGATCAATGTGACTTCCAAGATAGATAAAGTGATCGATCTCTTCTACTGGTTTGTTTTCCATGTATATTTTGTCACTTGTTGGAATTAAACTTTTCATGACTTTAGTCTTTTCATGATTGACCTCAAGCCCAATTTTGCTGGCTATTGATGATAGTTCATTTGTGTTTTCCTGCATCGTTTTTATCTGACTGCTGATGAGAACTATGTCATCAGCAAAGTCGAGGTCCTCCAAATGGTCTCCTTGTATCCATTCGATGCCTTTATTACCAGTGCAGCATTTCTTCATTATGAAGTCCATAACAATTCCAAATAACAAGGGCGATAAAATACATCCTTGTTTAACCCCAGTTTCTATTGGGAAACATTCGCTCAGTCCTTCCTCTGTTCGAACTGCACATGTGTAACCATCATACATGTCTTTGATAATATTTATGATTTTTGATGGTAAACCATATTGCTTCAGAATTTTCCACAAAGAATCTCTATGAATACTATCAAATGCTTTTTTGAAGTCGATGAAGTTAAGTACAAAAGGTTTTTGCTTTTCAATATGTTCCTCCAATATAAGTCGTAGAGTGAAAAAGTGGTCAAGACAGCTTCTCCCTTTTCTAAACCCAGCCTGTTCTTCACGCATTACTGTATCTATTGAATCCTTTATTCTATTTAGGATGATTTTACAGAATAACTTTGAGGCAACTGACAAAAGTGTCACGCCTCTCCAGTTGTTACAATCTCTAAGATTGCCCTTTTTTGGGATCTTAACAATGATTCCTTTTTTCCATTTATGAGGCGTCTTCTCTGTTTTCCAAATGATGTTGAACATTTTTTGGAGATGTATTAAATTATGGCTATCAATTGCCTTGAGGATCTCAGCTGTTAACTTATCCTCTCCAGCAGCCTTGTTATTGGTCATTAGCTTTAAGGTGGTTTCTATTTCACTCAAGGTGAAGTCATCTAAATTTACATCTAATTCTGCTGCTGGTGTTTCAGCTTCAAAATCTATTAAACTGTGAGGTAGTGGACGGTTAAGAATTTCTTTGAAGTGTTCTGCCCAACGGGCTTTTATGTCTGCGCTTGTTGTTAGCATTAATCCAGATTTGTCTAGAATTGGTGTTCCACTGGATGTATAGGTGTTTGTCAGCATCTTTTGTACTGTATAGAGAGTTCTGCTGTCTCCTGTAATTGCAGCTGTCTCTGCTTTCTCTGCCAAGTTGTCTATATAAGCTCTTGTATCTCTTCTTGCCGAACTTTTCACTTTGTTGTCTAATTCTTTGTATGTTGCTTTTGCCAGAACCTTTCCAAGATCTGTCTTTACATTAGTCATGGCTCTCTTTGCTTCTCTTCTTTCTTTGATGTATTTCCATGTGGTGTCTGAGATCCAAGCTCGTTTTTCCATTTTCTTCAGTCCGGCACTTGCTTCTGCTGCTGTCATTAGTATTTTGCTCTGTGAGTCCCACATTTCATTGATATCTAAGTCTATTTCACCGAGTGCTGAATAACAATTACTTAGCTCTATGTTAAACTTTTCCTTTATGGCTTCATCTTTCAGTTTATGACTATCAATTTTATGTGTAATTGACCTCTTCTGTTGGTTTCTAAATTTTAATCTTATTTTCCCAATGCACAGGTTGTGGTCACTATTAACATCAGCACCTCTGTAAGCTTCTAAAGTAGATAGATGAAAGAATTAAGGTTTTACAATAATCAAGTACAGACAGAATTGATAGGCCCAGGGTAAAGAAAGCTAAATATAGATAAATTACAATGGGCTAATCAATCAAGGTGAGTTTAAAAAGTGGAGATAAGCACAAATATAAAATATACAAAATATTAAAAACTATGCGAAGCCACAAGTATAGCTCCAGAGAACATGTGAAATAAACATAAAATGGTATGAAGCTGCTAAACTAATAGAAAGACAAGACAAACCTCATGAAGGCTATTGACGAAACATATTAGTTTGGATTTTTTTAATTAGTTTAGCTGCCCCAACAAATTTTATGCTTATTTTATATGGGCTTAACTCTTACTGGGAGCTGCGATAGCTCCGTGGTTAATAAACTGGACTATAAAGGACAAGAGGTAGGGTTCAATCCCAACCGATGGCTTCCGGGTTCACCAGGATGGGTACCTGATTTTTTTCAGGGAAAGTGAAACGGCACGGGCATAATACCACATTACCCCAAAAATCATGTGCCTATGGTCTGTAAAATATATGGTCACTAACACCATATTCCCTATACGCCACTTGGCGTGATGGGGGTACTTTACTTTTTACTTTTTTAACTCTTACTGTACGGGCTCAAAATATATGTTTTTACAAAGGATATTTAAGAATTAAAAAAATTATGGCATAAGTGCATATCTTAATAATATAACTTTTTACCCTCAAACATTAATGTATTTTATATCAAAATTTGTCAAATTGAATGAATTTTTATGAAACGTATTTACAAATATACCCAAACCATAATCCAGTACTGAGAGTACCACAGCCTGCATGAGAGAGTGAACATAACTAAATTATAATCCAGTACTGAGAGCACCACAGCCTGCATGAGAGAGTGAACATAACTAAACCATAATCCAGTACTGAGAGCACCACAGCCTGCATGAGAGAGTGAACATAACTATACCATAATCCAGTACTGAGAGCACCACAGCCAACATGAGAGCGTGAACATAACTAAACCATAATCCAGTACTGAGAGCACTACAGCCTGCATGAGAGAGTGAACATAACTAAACCATAATCCAGTACTGAGAGCACCACAGCCTGCATGAGAGAGTGAACATAACTAAACAATAATCCAGTACTGAGAGCACAACAGCCTGCATGAGAGAGTGAACATAACTAAACCATAATCCAGTACTGAGAGCACCACAGCCTGCATGAGAGAATGAACATACCTAAACCATAATCCAGTACTGAGAGCACCACAGCCTGCATGAGAGAGTGAACATAACTATACCATAATCCAGTACTGAGAGCACCACAGCCAACATGAGAGAGTGAACATAACTAAACCATAATCCAGTACTGAGAACACCACAGCCTGCATGAGAGAATGAACATACCTAAACCATAATCCAGTACTGAGAGCACCACAGCCTGCATGAGAGAGTGAACATAACTATACCATAATCCAGTACTGAGAGCACCACAGCCAACATGAGAGAGTGAACATAACTAAACCATAAGCCAGTACTGAGAGCACCACAGCCTGCATGAGAGAGTGAACATAACTAAACCATAATCCAGTACTGAGAGCACCACAGCCTGCATGAGAGAGCGAACATAACTAAACCATAATCCAGTACTGAGAGCACCACAGCCTGCATGAGAGAGTGAACATAACTAAACCATAAACCAGTACTGAGAGCACGACAGCCTGCATGAGAGAGTGAACATAACTATACCATAATCCAGTACTGAGAGCATGACAGCCTGCATGAGAGAGTGAACATAACTAAACCATAATCAAACACTGAGAGCACCACAGCCTACATGAGAGAGTGAACATAACTAAACCATAATCCAGTACTGAGAGCACCACAACCTACATGAGAGAGTGAACATAACTAAACCATAATCCAGTACTGAGAGCACCACAGCCTGCATGAGAGAGTGAACATAACTAAACCATAATCCAGTACTGAGAGCACCACAGCCTGCATGAGAGCCTGCGTAAACAAGATTTAAGAGGGATGCACACAGAAATAAAGAGAATGACTAGTAAAAATAAAAAAGCAACAGAGAGTGGATGTATTGCAAACACAAAAAAAGGAATAATGCTAACAGACAACAAAGATATAATCAATAAATGGCAGAAATATATAACAGTTATTTTATGATGAAAGAGACAAGAAACCAATTATAAAATGTACATCAGGCTATAAAATCTTAAAATCAGGAGTGGAAAAAGCTATACAAACAATGAAAAAGGGAAAGCTACAGGACCTGACAACCTACAAATCTATCTTTCTATCTATTGACCTTTCGAGCCGTAGCCCCGTAAAGCAAAGACCCAGATACTCTTTCTCTTATCTAAATTTTTATTCTAGCAGTTTTTAATCCTTGTAAAGATTTTTTATCAAATCTCGCCATTTGTCTCTGTTCTGTGCAAGCAACTCTATCTCATTGAGGGAGTCGATTCCTGCTGCTCTTGCCTCTCTCATCAATGTTCTTCTCAGTGTCTCTCTGGGTCAGCCACTTTTCTTCTTACCTGTTGTTTCCTACATGAGGGCTTGTTTTTTTATTCGGTTATTATCTCTCCTCATCACATATGCAACATATGTCTTTTCTTGATTACTGAAGATATTAGTGGTTGATTGGCGATTTCTCTAATTTCCTTGTTTGTTTTTAATTCATTCCACGCTATACCAAGTATTTTTCTTAAACATTTATTTTCGAATGCGCTCAACTTTGTTTCTATGTCTCTTGTTATTTACCAGCTCTCACATGCATATGTAAGGGTTGATAGTACGTTTGATTTGAATAGTCTAAGTTTTGTGTTTGTGCTGATGAGTTTTGATTTCCACAACTTTTAAAGGCTTCTGAAAGACATTGCTGCTTTATCTGTTCTGATTCTAATGTCTTTACTTGTATCCCCTTCCTGATCAATGTGACTTCCAAGATAGATAAAGTGATCGATCTCTTCCACTGGTTTGTTTTCCATGTATATTCTGTCATCTGTTGGAATTAAGCTTTTCATGACTTTAGTCTTTTCATGATTGATCTCAAGCCCAATTTTGCTGGCTATTGATATTTAATTTGTGTTTTCCTGCAAGGAGGACTATGTCATCAGCAAAGTTGAGGTCCTCCAACTGGTCTCCTTGTATCCATTCGATGCCTTTCTTACCAGTGCAGCATTTCTTCATTATGAAGTCCATAACAATTCTAAATAACAAGGGCGATAAAATACATCCATGTTTAACCCCAGTTTCTATTGGAAAACATTTGCTCAGTCCTTCCTCTGTATGAACTGCTCATGTGTAGCCATCATATGTGTCTTTGATAATATTTATGATTTTTTTAATAGTAAGCCCATACAGTCTCAGAATTTTCCCCAAAAAATCTCTATGAATGCTGTCGAATGCTTTTTTGAAGTCAATGAAGTTTAAGTACAAAAGGTTAATATAGAGATAGAGATGATAAAAAGATTTTGGCATTGAAGTGATCAAACATATGCAACAACATACACCATACAGGATACATACCAAATGAATTTAAAACATCAGCTTTCATTGCATTGCCTAAAAATAATGGTGCAGTTGAATGCAGTGATTTTAGAAGAATAAGCCTAATGAGCCATGTAACAAAAATCTTGCTAAAAGTTATACAAGGAAGGATTCAGAATAAAATCAATATGGAATTAGAAGAACAACAATTTGGGTTTAGGAAAAACAGTGGGACAAAAAAGCCATATTCTGCATGAGGACATTAATAGAAAAGTACACAGAAGTAAACAAACCAATATATGCCTGCTTCTTATACTACACCAAAGCTTTTGATAGAATACACCATAAACAACTTATAAACTGCCTAAAAGATATACATCTAGATGTCATAGACATACGACTTGTCGACTAATATGTAATTTATCATTATTATCATCAAGTACCACGCGTGCTGGCGTAGGTGATCATGTCTTTCCACAAAGTTTGATCACGACAGTTATTTATAATTTCTGTTGTTGACCTTCTGCCAAGCCATTCTCTTAAGCTGTCTGGTATCTTTTCTCTTTGTTTCCCTCTATCTCTTCGTCCCTCAATTTTCCCAATTGTTAACAAATATATTCCAGCTGTTTTCTTCTCATTACATGGCCAAAAAATTATGATTGTTTCTTCCTAATATTGGAACAATTAGCTCTCTTTTTGCATTGGCATTAAGGTAATTTCAATAATAACTATTAATGACTATTTAATCATTCCAAGTCTGGCTACTATATTAAAATGATGATTTCTTTTTCTAGAACCTAAGAACCTGGGCTAAAGGTAATAATACTTGAGAAAAAATGAAAACAATCATAATTGGAGAACCAAATCTGATTTTGTTGTTGAAACAAATTCAAGTATTATGTAATTACTAATAAATTATATATATACTTACAGTTGTGACTAAAAAAAACCTAAAGACTTACTAGCTATTTCATTCATCATGATATTATAAATTATTATGATTTGATCAAGTCAAGCAGTCCAATAATATGTCTTGTAAACTGCTGTTCCCACTTGCTAAAGTAGTAAGTGATGACATCTAACACTAGACTAGAGAGTAACTGGATAGCAGCAGTGACTAATCGTCTAATGCTGGGATGGGTTGTGTGTAACATTTTAATACATTTTTTTTATTATACTAAAAAAGGACACCCGCTACTACCTGCCATCGCTGTGGTCCTGACTGTGGCGTTATCGTCATCAGTGAAGCGCTTACACAAACAGTCTGAGATTCATTGTATGATGTGAGAAATGACTGTTCATCAAATGAAATCACGCGATCATAAATTATCGGCCTCACTATCGTGATTGTTTAGTTCATAATCAGCAACAACGCCTGAACGGCACCGCCAGGCCGACGACGAATGATAATAATATATTATAATAACAAGTAATTAAATGCTACACTGAGTTGATTACTTATACTGACGACAGTATAATAACTAACTCGTGCTACTGTTAAGTAAGTTACACATTATTCTATTTTTATCACATTTAATTTGTTTGCTACCTAAATCGACGTAACCTAGTAAAAAAATGTCCACTGTAACTTACGTTACTTAAGTTGTAAGTGTAACTCAACTGTTTATTATAATTATTATTCACGTCTAAACTAAACAAAATACTTCCCTGAATGTCTTCATAACTAAGTTAGATGAATCATATATAATATAGCTGATTTAATATTTTCTGTTACCTAGAGGATGGCTTGCCGTCGGTGTTGAGGCCCTGAAATGTGTGAGTGGTGGTCATTTCTTCTTCTCGGCGCCGATGTCTGCAACAAGGTCCAGCGGTCAGGGAGAGTAGGTCTGTGCCGGCTACCGGATGTCGTCATAGCCTGCCAGGCACTGCTAGCCCGCCCTGACCAACTCTAGGGGACCGCCTGCCGCAGTGTTCCTCCTCTGGGTCAAACATTTCATCTCACAGTCTTCCCTAAAATGGATAAATACTGCTATCCCCTATCTAGATTAGGGTGACCATTTTTTTCCCATGGTTTCCGGGGACATTTGTCATATTTTTTACATTTCAGGGATTTTTTTTGCTTATTTCTGAGACTGTCCCACAAAATCGGGGACAAACGGTATATATATATGTGTGTGTGTGTGTGTGTGTATACATATATATATTTATAATATGGGTGTGTGACTGTGTGCGCAAGAAATTTTGTAGATGCAAAAAAAAAAGATAACTTTAAATTTCATAATAACTGTTCATTTGCTGTTTGATTTATTTTTGTTAATATTCACGGTACTTATGCGATACACGCACTTAATGACATTACAATAACTAGTTGTGTTTCTCAATTAAAAAAAAATATTTAAAATAAAAAAATTTAAACAACATATAGATATCAATTGCAGTATTAAAGTAATGTTTACAGTACCTTATTTATACTGAAGAGGTTGTTGCCTCGGCGTGGTACTTGTTTTCTGAGTGTATCTTTCTCAAGATCTCATGATTTGAAGCAAGTTTTTCACTGAAGCTTTCACACAATAAATTAATGTTAGTTTTTACTGTTGGCGACTTTGGCGAGATACTTTGGCGGGAGATGTCCGGAAAGGCAGGGGTGGGGGGAGAGAGAGTGTCTGCTTTTAAAAAAAAATTAAACCCATCCCAATAGAAGTGAGTGGTGGGAATAGAAGTGACGTAGCACCGCGCTTCAAGAGTTCAAAGAGCTATCTCCGACACAAGGCGTCCAAGTCTTCTCTTTTATCTTCTTGCTAATGCCGCTCAGTCTGGGATAAAAGAAACACAACTCAGTAACGTTCTGAGTCCTAGTGATTACTTTAAAGGAGGGCCGATTCCGTGTATGACCATTTATTTATTCACTGAAATCGGGGACAAATTTCTTTCGGGGACAACTTCTACATTCCGGGGACTGTCCCCGGAAATCGGGGACGAATGGTCACCCTAATCTAGATTCTCTTTTGATAACAATTACGGACGGCCTGTAATAAGAAAGCATAACTTCAGTAAAACTGTGATTATACTTCTCACGGCCACGAGGGGTCAAGGCAAAAAAATGCATAAAAATGTGAAGGTACAATTAAGTTGATTGTAAATGAGAAACGGGAAAAAAAATGGTATAGTTAAAGTTTTATGTTATTAATGTATGACACAAATGAATGACGTTTCGGTTCAATAGGCATTCAGAAGCAACAAACAACACACACACACACACACACAAATATGTAAGTAAATAAAATTAGCCCTACATAGTTAACTAATAACGAAGTATCTAAAACAAAATAATTTCTAACTAGAATGAGAAATAAAAATATAAATTTTCTTCGCTGTGGCCAGAAAGAAAATGAAGGAGAGCTAATTCTGCGCAGGATACCCGGTGTAGTTGACCAGCTGTTGGGAGGGTCAAAACACAGGTGGGATGATTCTAAAAATATGTGGGGGGGGGGGGATATTGTATAGGTTACCTCAACTATAATGCCACAGGCAATGTCTATACGCATTTACGTAATACAGCTGTGTGAGAACACACCGACATATATATATATATATATACACACCCATATATATATATATACATACACTCACCCATATATATATATATACGTTACATCCGGAAGTATGCGTATACATATATGTAAAAAAAATGAGCATACAGCATACATGCTCAGAAGTAGCTACACCTAAGTCCGTGTGCATACATAAAGGACAAAGAATAGACCAGAAGAATATACGGCACCCGTGGTATGAAAGAGTGGGATGTCTCAGAGTGGGGTTCACTACAAACATGTAAAAGATAAGGTACCGTGTGGTGCAGGTTGAAAGGGTATCATCATGCACAAAAGTAAGCAGCCCAGACACAAGAACATATAAGGAACAGCCAATGTGGCGCAGTGTAGTCTAGTAGAGGAGAGCTGTGAATAGCATAGCATGTGCATATACTAATGTGCTCATGCATGAGCAAAAGCGTAGAATATGCAATAGAGAAGGAGCTGCTGCAGGTAAACTATGTGTATGAGTGTGATACATTTATGCCTCGTGGGGTCAGCGAATCAAATTGGACTATAAGGCGATTCTTCAATGCATATCGGTTGTAGTCGTCGGAGTGGCAAATGACAACATCAGTGATACGGATGTCGATTTTGCCCTCTTGGTCTGATGAATTGAAAGGGGACGTCACTGGATTGCCAGTCTTGTTGAACATCCTGAAGGTCTTCACAAAATCTTTCCGCAGTGTCCCGCGACTGACGATTCAGTTCTGTGTTGGTTGATTAGTCTTATATGCCCACTAAGTTTCTCGTTTCTGGCTGTGCCCATCATAACCCCCACCTCTTTCACTCGAAAGAGTAACGCGGACTCATGGTTGTTAAAGTCATGTGCCCTTCCCACATTTCGCAAGGCATTGATGATGTCTGCCCGATCCATTGCTTGACCATCTTCAACGACAGAGCAAAGAGCCAACCTGTCTGCTCTTTCATTACTCCGTACTCCCGCATGTTCAGGGATGTAGACAAAGGTGACCTTACGTGTTTTTTTTTACTTCTGCAATGATTCTACCCATAGCTTGCGTACAGATCCTGCCTCTACTTTTCTTATCATGCTCATCGAATCACTCAGTATGCAGGCGTGGGTTAGTCTTGTGACTCTAACCAGATGAATGCCTTGGTCATTGCTATCACCACTATCAAGCTACTCGTGGTCATAACGCATGCACCACTGTCTTACTTGACTATTTTCCCTGCCGAGCGTGCTGTAAATGCTCATGCACTTCTTTGGTGTCGTCTTACAGATCCGTCTGTATAGATGACTGCATCTTTCTCATCGGTGTTATCATCGATGAGACCGTTGACCTTCGCAATGACCACGATTAAGTTCTGTTCCCTACATTTCCTTTCGAGTGTGACAACACACGAGAATTTGTCCCTGAATGATGTGGGTATCGGTATCCACTCCTCTCCAGCGTTGATATTGGTAAGCCCACAAACATCTGCTCGGCCCACCCATGATTTGCCTCTTTTTAGCCTGACACCCTTCCCTGTGTTGAGCTCATGATGCAATGGATGCTCTTTATCTGCACTTATCTTCAGGTATGCGCGTGCCCTTGAAATCTTGATTCTGTCTTCCATGGTTGGAAAGTCAAGAAGATACCTCATTGCTACACAAGGAGTGTCCCTCGTACATCCTTAGGAAATCCGCAAAGCTTCATTCTGTATTTTCTCCAGCCTGTCAAGTTGTGTCGTACTGACAGTAACAATTGCTAGGGCTTACTCGATTAGTGTAGGACTAGTCCCTGGAACAGAAGGGTAAGTAGCCTCTGCTTGATGATGACAGCAGCCATAACCTTCAAGGTCAATTTTGTTATCACATGATTGACGTGGTCCCTAAAACACAGGCTGCGATAAAACTTAAATCCGAGGTGCGGTATCAACCTTTCACTGGTCACCCCATCAACTCCCATTCGTACCACCGGTGTTTCGTGTTAACGATATGATTGTTAAGGGAGAACCATGCAACTGATGCTTTATTATTATGATTAACCAAGACACCTGATACTTCACACCAGGAAGAGATGGGACCGAGTTCGTTTTGCAGTGTGAAACCTAGTTCCTGTCTGTCTGTTCCCTGTCTATATACCAGAATGTCATTAGCAAAAGTCATAGTATTATATATATTATATATATATATAATAGTAACTTGAGATCCTATTTTTTTCAGAATCCAAAATGTATATCACAAAATCTCTAAACGAACTGTTTTAATCTAACTACCTCACTCATAACTTACAGCTTGAAGCAGTTTCTTAAATTAGTCTGCCTTTGCATTCTTGCTGTTGCTTCTAAAATCTTGGATGGAACTCCTTATCTAACTAACTCCTAATCCTACACTCTGCCTTGTGGCAGGTACTCTGCCCTCGTCTACTATTTCTGTCCGATGTGTCTCTTGAGCTTCATTGGCGAAAAGTGTTTTAAAATCTGTCTCTCTGGCATTTTTTTTTTGTTTCCTGATAAGACAACGTCTATCTTTGAATACAGGCGCGGTCTATCTCGGGATCTTGCTAAGACTACCAACCCATTGGTTGTTTGTTTGACCACCGCCTGTCAATTACCGTGAAGCTTCGACAAGATCTGTTAATCACTCCAATTAGCTACAAGTATATGAGCTGTCATTGGCCTCTTAGACCAACCTAAGTTTTCCTCTGAATTTACTGTGATCTTCAAGTCAGAGAGAACTGAAAGCATTTCTTACCGCAGAACATCACAAGATGTCGTGACGCCTGTGAGTCTCGTGCGGACGTGATTACGCCCCTTGTCGGCGGCTTAACTCCGATTATTTCGGAACTCGCCCAGTGATAGCGATATCCTGTCAACAGGTGTCGAACACATGTTCGTACGGAGTCTATCGCTATTCTTCGTTGCGTTACGTAACTTCACCTGGCGAGTGGAGAAATCTGTCTGGACTTCCGCATTCAGATTGAACACCTGTCGTCTCTTCTGCACAATTTGATAGCTTGTTACGCCTCGGCGTCTGAGTTCGGTGGACTAACTTACGCTTGCTAATTCTTCAGTTTTCTATGTCATCCTACTCCAACCTCAACTTATTCTTTCTCTTATGTTCGTCATATTCTTCTTCTATTGCCTTGATCAGTTACACTATCACAATAGTTCTTCCCCTTCTATCCAGCTGTTGTTCCGTGATCGTTATTGTGTACACGTTAATAGAACTGGTGACTATGGTGAGCCTTGTGGCAGCCCTGGACAAATGGATGTTGTCTCGGGTGACCAACTTCAACATCTGAGTATCACTTCCTCTGAAATAGTGCTGCAGCGATCAATGTCTTCTCTCATCTGTGGAAGCCCTCGTCATAGACGAAGACTGCCGCATCGGAGAAAGAGCTGAAGGAAAAGATTCTCTAGGCATGGTTCGTATCTTTGACATAGGAGGGAAGACTGGGTACAGTGGGTTAGAAGACACTGTCGAGATAGTCGAATATGTTTTCAATCGGGCAAGCACATGTTGCCACGATAGGACTCCTGGGTTGTTGCGTTTGTGAATTTTAGGGAGCATATTAAAGGATGGCTTGCCAGGACCACTTTTAGGGATAATTAGGTGGGACGCGCTAGGAGGAAGGAAATTGTCTTGGTTCAGTCCCTTGATGGTAGATTGGACTTGCTTATTATGGTGGCCAATGGCGTCGTCAGGGCGAGGTTTATAAAAAGTGGCATCATATAACTGTTTGGTGCCCCATGAAATGTGTAAGTCTTTACGCCAAGCAACCACCGCACCCCCCCCCCCTTAATCAGCTGGTTCGATCAAAATGCCCTCCGGCGGCTGAGACAGGAGAGGGCTCGGAAATCACAGGATTTGAGCGACTAAGTTATCTTGGGCGAAATTGTTGGATCTCACGTGTGGTGACCTTAATGTAGATATCAAGGGCATGTAATGCGCCAGCTGGTGGGATCCAATTTGATTTACGGGGCAGATGCGAGAAAACGTATCTACAATTTGTGTGTCCCGCAATATCATTTATGCGATAAAATGCCAATGATTCCATTGGACTTATATTGATGAGTCTGAGAGACGTTAGTGGAAAGACCTTTAAGATGTTCAACAGAATACTGGAACTCTAGTGACGTCCCCTTTCAATTCCTCAGCGAGTGCAAAAACGACATCTATATCACTGATGTTGTCATTTGCGACTCCGACGACTGCTGCCGATTTGCCTTGGAGAATCGCCTTATAGTCAAATTGGATTAGCTGACCCCACGAGGCATACATGTATCACACTCATACACATAGTTTCCCTGTAGCTGCTCCTTCCCTATTGCATATTTTACTCTTTTGCTCATGTATGAGAACACTAGTATATGCACACGCTATGCTATTCACAGCTCTCCTCTACTAGACTACACTGTGACACATTGGCTGTTCCTTATATGTTCTTGTGTCTGGGCTGCTTACTTTTGTGCATGATGATAACCTTTCAACCTGCACCACACGGTACCTTACCTTTTACATGTTCGCAGTGAACCCCACTCTGAGACATCCCACTCTTTCACCATTTCGGGTACTCTTGTGCCAAAATTATCATTGCTCTTGGTACATGTAAGACATTTGCCTTCTGGATACAAAGTTCGCTGGTGTGTTTTGTGGCACACACACACGCACGCGCGCGCGCACACACACACACACAAATTACAGGTGGCAAGGCTCAAGTTGACTTCTGGCTACTAGCGGCTATCTGTGGTACTTCTTGATATTTTGAAGATGGAGTTCTCTGGTGGTTACGTGAATGTATTAACTACTTTCTCCAGAAACTTCATACAAATGAATAAGATCCTGGTCACAGCCCAGAAAAAGATTATTGTGTTACAGTGTCACTATCTTTCTATCTATTTCTTGTTCTTGATAATCTTACTGAAATGAACTTGCCACAGAGAAATCATTATTATGTAACAACAAGAATACGTCAGTCTTTATTCTTTCCTCCCCCACATGACTCTACAGCATTATCTACACACAGAACTCAGTAATGTAACTCGACACTGTTTCCTGCTTGTCACAAAACTTAGCCTACCGGCGATATTGACGTTATTGTAATAATCTAATTCAGCAACGTGTAGACTCTTGTAATTATGCTAATAGCTCTATCCACCTCTCTCGTATCCGTTCCTTTGTTATAATTGTGTGTACTCATCTGTAATTCTATGACTCAGTTCACACAATATCTCGTGTCCGTAGAAGGTTCAATACACAATCTCCAAGTCTCTCAGTTTTCTTGACTACTCTAACAACTTCATCACTAACTCCTAACTTATCCATTATCTTCCAGAACTGTCTTTACTATCTACTACCACACTTCTTCCTAACTCTAAGCCTTGGGGCAGTTTTCTAAATGCTAACTTTACATCTTCTCTAGTACCGCCAAAGCTTCGAGGACTCTTAATGTGTTTCTAACTATCTCACTCCTAACTCCTGTCTGCCTGGAGGTATTTCCTAAAATTAGTCTGACTTTACATTCTTGCTAGTACGTCAAAAGCCTTCGAGAACTGATCCAAAAGTCAGAACACTCACACTCTAACAAGGTCTCTTTTAAATAGTTGTAGCTACTAACTACATCAATAATGTCTCTCTATGACTCACACGAAGCCTAATGTTGGTGAGAACACTCACAATCTAACAAAGTCTCTTTAATGGCTGTAGCTACTAACTACATCAATAATGTCTCTCTATGACTCACACGAAGTCTAATGTTTGTGAATACTCACAATCTAACAAAGTCTCTTTTAAATGGTTGTAGCTACTAACTACATCAAGAATGTCTCTCTATGACTCACACGAAGCCTAATGTTGGTGAGAACACTCACAATCTAACAAAGTCTCTTTAATGGCTGTAGCTACTAACTACATCAATAATGTCTCTCTATGACTCACACGAAGTCTAATGTTGGTGAGAACACTCACAATCTAACAAAGTCTCTTTAATGGTTGTAGCTACTAACTACATCAAGAATGTCTCTCTATGACTCACACGAAGTCTCATGTTGGTGAGAACACTCACAAATCTAACAGTCTCTTTAAATGGTTGTAGCTACTAACTACATCAATAATGTCTCTTTATGACTCCCACGAAGTCTCATGTTGGTGAGAACACTCACAAATCTAACAGTCTCTTTAAATATCTACTACTAGCTAACATGACTTGTTGGACTAACTCATCCTTGCTAATCATACAAGGCGCTACCATGGCCACCTTATCCTATTGTTACCCTACACCACCTATCCTATCACCTCTCCTGGAGATGCATCTGATTAGTTCAACGGCCAGACACCAACTAACCTGCTATCGAAAATGTTTGAAACCAACTCTCCTTGTTCCCGGTGTCGGCTGTCACACAACATACAGTCGTCCGGATTGAACCACCGCCCTATCTCGAATGACTTTGCTCACCTATTCTTTATGTCAGCTTTCCTTTTCCCCGCCAATCATAATTCATTTTACACCTACCCTCGTTCCTACATTGCTTACAGTTCTCGTGCCTCATAATTTGTTCAGACTTCACATTTCACGTGGACCACGAGTTTCCCCCTGCTTCTATTTTACCATCAACCTTTCTCTAACCTTGACCTCTACTACCTCACTCCCCTTTTCTCGTCATCTCCATATCACTGTTATCTCCCTGCTTCACAAAGACCAAGTCGGTTGTAACAGACACAACCTTTCAGAAGAACGCAGACTTGAAGCACTTTGTTTGTTCCGATGTGTTTAGACACCGTCCCAGACATGAAATGTTTGACACAAACAACAAAAGCCAGCAGATTCATCGGCACCTCAACGGAGAAAATGGATCCACTGAACACTTACGTTTCTTGGACATTTTGAAATTATTAGAAAAACAATTCCGCAAACTACTCAAACTTGGCTGAAGTTACACACATGGACAAGGAGATGCTCTCCACTGGAGAGATAAAGACATCCTTGCATATAGCACAGCGAAGAGAAACTATCAATGAAACTGCTATATTATCAAAATGGCGTGTCATTGTTGACTTAAAACCAAAATAATAATGAACGATTTATCCTCATGGGAAACATAAAATACCAGAACTTAAGGAAAATATAACAGGAATCATGAAAAAGGCTCCCAATCAGACACAGAAAGAAAACACGTAGCAGAAAAACACATACACGATACCTACCCGCAGGACTCTTCTTGGTCCCACATATACACAGATGGCTCTGCTACAAATGTTACCAGAAATGGAGGGAGCGGTGTGTTCTTGATGCTGAATAACCAGGACGAGATCACCAAGTCAATAGCTACTGGGAAATTCTCAAACAACTTTAAAGCAGAAACTGAGGCCACCAGAGATGCTGCAACACTGGCTACTCAACACAAAAATAACATGCACAGTAAATTGGTGATTCTGACTGATGCACTGTCAGTACTATCAGCTCTAAAAAGCCCCAAGAACAATGAACTAGATGACTTGAGAACAATCCTGGACCAACTATGCAATAACTTCCAAAGAGTAGTCATTTAGTGGATACCATCACACTGTAATATACACGGGAACGAACGTGCAGACAAATTAGCTAAAGAGGGAGGGAGATTACCACAAGAGAACCATCCGCTCAGTTATGATGAAGCCAAATCCATCCTCAAAGGTCAGTTCCATGAAAAATGGAAACGAGAACACCCAAATCATAACGAGAGGGATGGATACCACCAACTATCAAGGAGGGATCAAGTCACCATACTTCGCCTACGCACTGGCCACAATAGAATGAGGAATCACATGTTCACCAAATTCAAAATAGGTACAACCAGCCTATGCCACTGTACACTTGACAATATGACTACAAAACATGTTCTACAGGATTGCCCCCAGTACACGGACCTGAGAAGAGCAATGTGGTCCACGCCCACCACCCTGGAAGAAAAACTATATGGGACAATCGATTCACTTAAACAGACAGCTGACTTCATGACAGAGTCTGGAATCCTTCTCTGATTGAGTCTTGATCGCAGAGAAAGAGAAAGAGAGATAATGAACATGGAATATCCAGGGACAATTGGTGAAATCAGGGACAGAATTTTACAGGGAACGTCTTGTAACCTTACAATAGAAAAGGTATGAACTATAGTTGAGCTCAGCCTGCCAGTCGGCCCTTACGCTCTTCCATTTTAGATAGTTCACAGCAGACCCATTCTTATTTTTGGCGACACAGCCAAAATAAATAATATATAATAAATAATATAATATAATAATAATAAATAATGGGACCATAATAGGTCCCATTATGAATCTTGTACATTCTAGTGTTTCTGTATCAGGTCCCATTATGAATCTTGTACATTTTAGTGTTTCTGTATCAGGTCCCATTATGAATCTTGTACATTCTGGTGTTTCTGTCTCAGGTCCCATTATGAATCTGAGTGTGTTTTGGTGTTATTGCTTTGCCTACCCCAGAGTGGTCACATACCATGTTCCCCCAGTATGTAGCACGATTGTCACACACTAACCTAAGTATCGAAGATGCCATCAACTCATATGCACAAACTCCGCAGTACCGGCGAAAACCTCATTAATTGCATCTTACAACAGGTGACTGTGGTTATATTCCTCTCTCCCGTCACCGTGGACAGGGCCCAGGTAGCCACAAAGACCTGACAGGTCACCGTGGACATGGCCCTGGTAGCCACACATGCAATAGGGAGAGAGGAAGAAAGAGGATAGATGAGGGGAGAGAATAACAAAAGAGAATAGAGGGAAGGAGTGAAGAAAATAAGGTGTGAAGGTAAGTAACAAATCAGGTAGAGAGAGTGAAAGGTGGATGAGAGAAAGGTGTGAAAGTCGAGAGAAAGGGAAAACGTGAAATCAGCTCAGGGGACTAAGTGACTCGAGAATTGCGAGAAAGTCACGTGTAACGAGAGGCAGCAGGAAATATAGGGTTTAAAATATAATCAGTGTTGATCCAGTCAAATCCAGTGGTGGGCCTGTAGAGAGGTCCCGCCTGTAGAGAGGTCCCGCCGAAAGGCGTTAGCCTCTTTTGGCTAACAACCTTTAAAAGAGTATTGTAAATAGTTGTTTTTTAGTTATGCGAGCCAGTTGGCTGCCAGACCTTGAACGACAAGGTTGTCCATTTTTCAAATAAGACACCAGTGGTTACCCGAGTATACAGTTGTTTAGTGATAATGTTAAGTATCCATGGACTGGAGAAGTTGCCCACCACTGGTGATCAGTGACAGTTGTTAGTGAATTCACTGAGCTTTAAGTCATGGTGAATAGTAACCAATGTTCTAGTACTGCTGTTTGACTCGGCTAGGAACAAGACAGGGTGAATGGACACGTTGATTCCTGAAATGGCGAGTAAGAGGCTCACTGACTTACAGCAGTTTTAGTTTTTGTGTTCGCTGATCAAGTTTTCCAAGTGTGGAGCGTGAAAGAAAATATAATGTCATTAATAAGTTGGCAGATATAGGGCTGATGACAAGTAACAGTTTGTGTGTGCACTGATCAAGTTTTCCAAGTGTGGCGGTTGGAAGGAGACAATGTTGGTAAGAGGTGGCAGACACAGGGCTGCTAATGAGTAATAAAGTGTGTATTCACTTGTTAAATTCTTCCATGCGTGAAACGAGAGAGAGAGAATAAGTCATTGAAAAGCAAGCAGACAAAAAGCTGCTGGCGTGGTGAAATATGTAACTTTGTGATATACAGTTTTGTTCATATGAGTATAAATGGACATTGTATGATTTTATCGAGGTGAGACAATTCTTGCTGGATCACGTGAGTGATTGAGTGGAGCTGGTGTGCATCGATAAAGTTAACATTATTTTACACAGTACTGGTCTTGTTATGTGATGACAGTGAGGTAATCGCCACAGAGATAGTGACGAACGAACAAGGGTTGTATGCGAGATTCACAGCACGAAGTACGATAACGACACAAGGCAGACAGCTAGGCCGGCTATGGTGTGGTCACGGTGGCTGATCAAGCTGACGGGTCAGCCAGTCAGACATTACATAGTAAGAGGCATGTAGCAGCGAGGGTGTGCAGGGGAAGATTGACCCTGTAATCCATGCAGCCGTGGTTACAGAATAAAGTTTAGACGGTCATTCATTCATTCAAGGGAAGACAACGGAAGCGGTTACACACAGACCTGGCAGGTGACTGTGGCTATATTCCTCTCTCCCGTCATCGTGGACAGGGCCCTGGTTGCCACACAGACATGGCAGGTCACCGTGGACAGGGCCCCGGTAGCCACACAGACATGGCAGGTCACCGTGGACAGGGCTCTGGTAGCCACACTCCGCAGCTAATGCGTACACATAGTCATGTTGTTTCTGCAAACTTGAGCAGATCAGGGCTCCAGGATAAAAATAAATGAATTTAATGACAAGCAGAATCCATCAAAGTGGAAGGAGAAACATTCATTAGCAAACAGAGAACTTTTTTTTCTTTCAATTCATCTCTTTCTGGTGTGGAGTATATGTGCCTTGGTTAATCTAATAATGCATCAGTAGCATGGTTCTCACTTAACAATAAATCGTTAACACCGGACTTTACGAATGGGAGTTGATGAGGTGACCAGGGACAGGGTGATGACATACCTCGGAGTTAAGTTTGATCGCAGCCTGTGTTTTCGGAACCACGTCGACCATGTGATAACAAAATCCCGCAAAGGATTAGCCGCCTTGAAGGTCATGGCAGCTGCTAACATCGAGCACAGGCTACTTACTCTTTTGTTCCAGGGACTAGTCCTCGCACCAATCGAGTTATGTCCTAGCAGTACTTACAGTCAGTAAGACTTAAATTGACAAGCTGGAAAAAATACAGAACGAAGCTATGCGCATTATCTTGGGGTGTACGAAGGGCACAACCTGTGTAGCAATGAGGTATATTCTTAACTTTCCAACCATGGATGGACAGAATCAAGATCTGGAGGGCATGAGCATACCTGAAGATACGTTCAGATAAAGAGCATCTAATGCACCACGAGCTCAACACAGGAAAAGGTGTCTGGCTAAAGAGAGGCAAATCATGGATGGGCCGAGCAGAAGATGTCATCAAACAGGTGTGTAGGCTTACCAATATCAACGCTGGCGAGGAGTGGATACTGGTGCCTACGTCATTCAGCGGAACATTCTCGTGTATTGTCACACTCGACAGGAAAAGTAGGGAACAGAACTCAGTCGTGGTCAATGTGGAGGTCAACGGTCTCATCTGCGATAACACTAAGGAGCCATATTTTTTTAAAATCGCAATCCGGGATGGATTAATTTGACTATAATTGTCCATCAATAAAATGAATTTTTTTTTTTTTTTTTTTTTTTTTTAACGTCTTTTCCAAGTGAATAATACATATATTTTAAAAGTAATTAAAACACCTAACAATATAGGCTTACAAAATGTTATCAGGAGCTAAAAAAAATAAATAAAAACATTAGTGATACTTGGGAATAATCGAATAGCAAAGCAAGCCCTCATATGGGAAACAACAGGTAAAAGAAAAAGAGGAAGACCCAGGGAGACACTGAGAAGAACATTGATGAGAGAGGCAAGAGCAGCAGGAATCGGCTCCCTCAATGAGATAGAACTGCTTGCACAGAACAGAGACAGATGGCGAGATTTGATAAAATATCTTTAAAAGAAAACTGCTAGAACAAAAATTCATATAGGAGAAGGTGTATCTTGGTCTACGCCCTATGGGCCGGTTACGGCTCGAAAGGTCAATAGATAGATAGATAGATACTTGGGAGATACCACTGTAATGGAAGGTGAAGCAGAGTAGCTGTACTTTTCTGATGAGTGGATTTCTTTTGTTGAAAGATCTTTCTTTGTTTGGAGCATCTTTAAAAATTCAACACGTTTGCTCATTGTTCACTTTAGTGACCTTTAAAGTGTCCACACTTAGATGTGTTTTACCATTTGTCCACAAGTTGTTCGTCAGTGAAAACAATCTTTCTGTTGCAGCATTTATTCCCGGTAGACACAAAAAGAACTCTGTCAGCTTCAGACTATGCGAAATTGGCACATGCCTGTTTTTAATGTATGAAGCCATTTCAATCCACCGCTGCCCTGGTAATGTTTTATTATAGCTCGTTTCAAATCACTTGCCCAACTTCAAAACGCTATTGCTCAGTAACCGTTTGTTAAAAACTGTTGAAATTTTCCAAATGTTATTAGAATGCAAAAGACCCTTTAAATGTATACATGTATTTAACAAATATATTGCAGCTGCAGTTTTCTTAAAGCGGCGAATTTCTTTGATGTTTGTCAAAATTGTAAATTGTGAACCCCTAAATAATAGAAATTACCGTAGTTGCTGGTCTATGATTAATTTTCACTAGGTAAAGGCGTGGCCGTAATGGGGAAATACCAAGAGAATTATTGTCTTCTCAGTTCGAAGACGGACGATAATATCAAGGTATACCTGTATGTCCAATTTTCATAGATGTGTGGTCCTGAAAAGGACCGTTTGTTGAACTAATTTAAGGTAATATAGGGGCCAACATTGTGGGGGCTATATACTTTCATTCTGAATCACACGAGTCTAAAAGATTAATAACTGTTTGGGGTTGAACATTCCACAAACCATCATTTTTCCAATATTCCTCTTCCTGTTTTAAGACGTGGTCTTCACATTTAGCCCAATAATCTTTGTCTATATTTAATAATACTGGCTAAAGCAGCAATGTCTTTCAGAAGCCTTGAAAAGTTGTGGAAATCAAAACTCATTAGCACAAACACAAAACTTAGGCTATTCAAATCAAATGTACTATCAACCCTTACGTATGCGTGTGAAAGCTGGAAAACAACAAGAGATATAGAAACAAAGTTGAACGCATTCGAAAATAAATGTCTAAGGAAAATACTTGGTATAGAATGGAACGAATTCAAAACAAACGAGGAAATTAGAGAAATCGCCAATCAACCACTAATATCTTCAGTAATAAAGAAAAGACGATGGTCATACGTTGGACATGTGATGAGAAGAGATAATAATCGAATAGCAAAGCAAGCCCTCATATGGGAAACAACAGGTAAAAGAAAAAGAGGAAGACCCAGGGAGACACTGAGAAGAACATTGATGAGAGAGGCAAGAGCAGCAGGAATCGGCTCCCTCAATGAGATAGAACTGCTTGCACAGAACAGAGACAGATGGCGAGATTTGATAAAATATCTTTAAAAGAAAACTGCTAGAACAAAAATTCATATAGGAGAAGGTGTATCTTGGTCTACGCCCTATGGGCCGGTTACGGCTCGAAAGGTCAATAGATAGATAGATAGATATTTAATAAAGCGAGATTAGCAAGAGTCTTTACATCGCATATTTTGAATGTTGTATTTTCATCTGCCACTTGTCCTTTTAATTTTGCCCAGATTAGTTCTATTGGATTTAAATGAGCATGGTAAGGTGGCAGCCTCAAACTTATATGACCGTGCTCTTGGATAATCTTATCTATTTGAAAAATCTTTGTCCTTTGTTTTTGCTTTACTAGAGATAGTAATTCAGGTTTTAAGTACATGTTATTAAATTCTAAGTGCTCCTTTGTGAGCCATATCTTAATAGCATCTTTTGTACTGGATGACGTCGGGACTTTATCTTCAAGTGCAACAATGTTGTGGTACGCTGCATTGTCCATTATTAGGCAAGATGGTCGATCTAGTGATGGGAGAACAGAATTTTCAATCCAATGTCTAAATATGTGACCATTCATCTCAGAGTGATAATCTCGATTGTCTATGGATTTTGAAAGAAAAATGAGCTCTGCATTCTGTATTAGTCCATGTTGTCGACTACCTGCATGAGCAATTATCAAGCGCTGTCCTTTGCTGCTAGGTATTAATCTCTTAATCTTTCCATCTGATGACTGCCATTCTCTTTGGTTAGTGTGGTGAGCATTGATCCATGTTTCATCCAAGTACACAATATCATAACCTTGCTTGCGCACCTCTTTTACTTCACATAAGTACTTGCTTCTCATGATTACTATATGTGGCTTCTCACAGATGATGTTTCGTCCATTGGAATACTTTCTGAATGTAAAGCCTGCAGCTCTCACATTCCTCCATAATGTAGACTTTGATATTTCAATACTGTTGTTCTTTTTCATGCGAAATTTTTAATTTTCTTATTGTAACAGTTTCATTCATACCCAACATTTTGCGAATTTCACTTCTAATAAGTTCACTGTCGAAATTATCCAACATTTTTGCTCTTCCTTGTGATTTTGTATATTTTGAACATTGACGGTCACGTGCTTGAATCCAGCGATTAAATGACCGTTTAGATAAATCCAAAATGTGTCTTGTCCTATTCTCAGGGTTTTCTAAAGAATGAAATAATCTTCCTCGTTTAGCCTCTTTGCAAAAATAGTCATACATTTTTATTGCAATTTTTTGTAAACTGCAGAATTTCATTTTAAGACTCATGATAAATGTTATCGTTCCACGTCTACACCTATGAATGAACGGAAATGGAACACACATTTTCTCAAGTGTCTAATTGTGTCAAAAAAACCACGGCGAAAGCGTGCAAACAAGTCAATTTTACCGTGTATGGATTTTTACTCGCTATTTTTAACTTAAAATACTGTAAACATTAAGTTTTGACTACATCAATGGGTCGTTATAAATTTATATAAATCAAATAAGCAACAATAATAACCAAATGTTTTTTTAAAATGAAATTAATTCCCTGTTGGGTTCTAATCATTATAACTTTACATGCAAATTTTGAACAACTTACAACAAGCGGTTAAAAAGCTATCGATTTTAAAAGTTGGGTACGAGTTATGAAACAAGCTATAATACTCCACTCATTAATTTTCTGAGAAGTAACAAACTGCTTCATGTAAACATATTCGTCATACATTTCATTTTCTGGAAAGTCGACTAAAAAGGTACTGTTTGACTCACTAATGATGAAGATTTCTGAATATCTTCCCAAGTTGGTGTTCTGTTCAACATTACCCAGCTGTAGGCCTCAAGGTTTTGAAACTTATTTGCAGCCCATTTCTTCAAATAACTTAAAGCTGTTTCATAGAATGGAGAAACATTGGCTTTAGACTTGTTCACAACATCCTGTGGAATTCCTTCCATTTCCAGCTTGTCAAGAATTAGCTTAACTCTTGAAGGCAAGAAACCATCTTCCAGTTTGGACTCCAAGATAGTTCTCAACCCATTGATGTTGTCAATTACTTCAAAAACAGTGACCACATGTCCCTCTACTTTCTGCACTGCTTCGTGGAAAGAGGATGCCTGATTGTGAACACAAATAAGCCATGCTTCAGACAGGGGGTTCTCAAAGAATTTCTGTATAGAGACTGGGCATCTGTCTTGAGACTGAAAATAGGATTTTAAAGGCAGGAACATGTGAAAAACCTTTTCAACAGCAGGCAGCAGTGCAAACCACCTAGTCTGTGCATAACCTAAAATTATCTGGAAGTCTATGTCCACAAACTGGCAAAACTCCTTGAGACTTTCAACTCTGTGTATGATTTCAAGTGCAGATAAATTTTAGCAATAATCATCTCAACATCAATAGGCAATACATCTGCAGCTGCTCGAACAGTGTTGTGGAAAATATGGCATGCACAACCAACATCTATCAAACCATGTCCAAGGTTTCCTTTCATTTCCGCGCCCTCAAAATTAGAATTTGTGTTGACTGCACATAATGCAACTACTTTCTTCTCTAAACCTTTTTTCGTTAAACAGTCATTAACTCTTTCCGAACGGAAGCTTTTTATCGATGCAAAGGAAGAGATTTCAGAGACAAAATTGTTCATGGTTTTAAGAATCAATCTACATATTTATATTTATCTAACACATAACATATTATATATGAATTTTTAGATAATTGAAAAAAGGTATTAGATTTCACCAATACCAAGATGATACAAGACATGTTAAAAAAGAATATGGTTTGGTGACTGTTCACACTAATCAAATTGAGAGTGGCGCGTTAGTGACGAAATGTATGAGGCCAAAATTGGCTTGGCGCATAGTGCGGCGAAACGTATGGAAAGAGTTAATAAAACTACTAACAATAGCAGATGTTTCTCCTGGCAATGACTTAAATTCTAATATTTTAACTTTCAGTCCCTTATTAAAATCAAAGAATCTGACAAGGAAAGGACAAATCTTGATTTCCTTGTGGTTGGAGGCATCTGTCAGTAGGGAAATAAATGTTGAGTTTTTCTAGGTCACATCTCAACTCGTTTTGAACATGGGGTGTGAACACATTTCGAATAATGGCTTCTGTCTTTGTACGTGAACAAGCAAATTTTGGTTCTAAAGTAACCTTGTCACCAATCTGTTCAGCTGGAAAAAATGTTAACGAGCTTGATGCAACTGTAGCGACGGCTCTCTTATGTTTCGCACTTCTTATGTGACTCTTGATATCACCACGTCCACTATGGTTAATCGCAAACCCAGAGGCACATATACTGTATCTTACAGTGAAGTCTGATGTACTTTTGTAGAAAGGGGTATTCCTTATGTAGATCTTGATTGAAACTGCATTTGCGTTTTGATGCCATTTGTTGCAAACAGTTTACAAACTAACTATAGATTAAATAATAATTTTCTATGTCTATACCATATTCTTAAACATTGAAATGTCAAGAACTAAATAATAGCACAATGTAAATAAAATGTAATGAATGCAATGAGTATGGGAAAATGAAAGAACAGACAGGTTGGCTAGCTGTGCTGTCATTGAAGATGGTCAACCAATGCCCTCCGAGATGTGGGAAGAGCACAGGACTTCGATAACCGTGAGTCCATGTCACTATTTCGAATGAAAGAGATGGGAGTTAAGATGGACACAGCCAGAAACGAGAAACTTAGTGGGCATATAAGAAGGCTTATCAGCCAACACAGAATTGGAGTTGTCAGTCGCTGGACACTCTGCAGGACTTGCTGAGGAGGAGATCTGAGCACCTATGGACATGTTCGGAGTGCAATGATGATGATCCACAAATAACTCAATACAGAGAATTCAAGAACATTTAATAGAACATACAGGGAATTCAAGATCATACAGAGCATTTAACATAAAGAATGAGATAAGACAAGGTAGCCTTAGGAGAAAAAACATAACCTGTTCAATACAGGGACTTAGTTCTGGAAACAAAAGGAATATGACAGAAAATCTGACAGACATAATTATCTGTTGTTTTATACATACATATCTGTTGATCAGGCCAGGGTGAGGATATTCTTGAAAGTAGGCTGAGGGATGGTCTCAGATATATGTTAACATGACAGAAAGTAGGCTGAGGGATGGTCTCAGATATATGTTAACATGACAGAAAGTAGGCTGAGGGATGGTCTCAGATATGTGTTAACATGACAGAAAGTAGGCTGAGGGATGGTCTCAGATATATGTTAACATGACAGAAAGTACAGCCTTGAACCACAGAGACAAACAAGAAGCTGGAAGTTGTGAACTGACGAGAGCATTGTCACCCACCACTACCAACATAATACACTGCCTAGCAGACAGGAAGCATAATATGTTACTGTTGGCTTTTGTTCTTGAAATGGTCTACTTAAGACCTTTCTATATAAGTGCCTGTATGCTTCTTGATCAACAGTGAGTGTTCATGTTTCATATCAATATAGCAACACACACACATAAACATTTATCACATACACCAAATCAAGACAACAAATTTCACTATAACATCACATACATCAAAACAATGCACTAGACATCACATAGATAAGACATCACAAACAATGCACGAGACATCACATATACTACAAACATTCTCAACAAAAGCTGTAGAAACTTCATTTAATGAAACATGAAGATACCACAGACTACGTGTAACAAATTTGACAGTAATGATATCAAAATGAAATACAAAAAACGTCCAATTATGTGGCTACATGGTGCATTGAAAGAGCAAGTTTTTGTCACTGGAATTATTTGTGATTAGATGGAAGTTCATAATTGAAAGAAAAAAACCTCATTCTAGCTAAATGGTTTTTTTTTTTAAAAGCAAATTAAGGACAAAGAAATAACAAAGTTTGAGTGATCTCTGTCAAATGAAACACATCAGGTACAAATGTCCATGCTGGAATATTAAACAGCATTCTGGAGGTAAAGATTCAAATTATAAAAATGAAACATGGTTTTAAAAGTAAATGTGATGTCACTTTCATGAACCACACACACTGCTACCATCTATGGGCCAGCATGAGCTTATAGGTTGGCCCACAAACAGCAAGAATCCAAGGGAAAGAACCATCATTTCTTTTAAGAAACCTACATTCACACTGAGCACAAATGTCAATGAATGAAGCTGCACTGTGGCAATACACAACAAAAGATAGAAAGAAGCCAAAATCTCTACAAGAACACAAAACAGGCAAGTTATAACACACTCACTGTTAGTTCATGCAACAAGTTTGTCCCAGTACAGTTTTGTACATCTGACTTCCTAAAATACTGATGCCTTCAGTGTAACTCATTCTCTAACTTCTTTGACTTGCTTACCATGAGATATGTCAAATTACTGTGACTGACACTGATACAAAATCATTGTCAAAACAAAAACCTGCATCCACTGGCTACATTTATCTCCATACCTGATTAAAGTAAAGGTTCCCTCCACGTCTTGCTAGTTATGGGGAATATGGTGTTAGTGACCATATTTTTCTATGCCCACGGCACATTTTTGGGTGATGTGATCGGTATCATGCCATGCCGCCTTTACTTCCCAGAAAAATCTCTGGTATCCATTTCTAGAGGCTGGGTGAACCCTGGAGCCTTGTCAGTCCAAAAAAAAAAAAAAATCCACCACTGTTGGGGATCAAACCCAGACCCTATTGGTCAGGAAGCGAGCACAGTGAGGCTCCTGATTATAGTAGCTGGTTGTTAATTACTGATTATTAAATCATGGTGCACACAGAAGAATCAACTGCCTGGGCCTGCAGTGCAGACGAGCACTTTCAAAAAACCACACACACACACACACACTTAAATGTCTGATTTACATGGCAGTCAACAAACACAAAAAGCTCTGATAAAAATATGTCTACGAGTCTGATGTCTCCAAGTCTGGTGTCTCCATCTAATATTAGAAATAAATGGCCACAGCAAAACAGTGCATGCCATGGCCCCGATGAGACTTGTCTCATCTAAAAGTGAGAACCACACACACAAATACACTATAAATATACTATAAATGTCTTGATATAGAGAGTGTTTGGAGAATGAAGCTGGAGGGTCTGATATTGGACACAATAACCAATCATTGTGGACGACTGTTTGTTGTGGTATGTTTAGGTTACAAACCTGCACCACACATTTAAGAAAAAAATGAATAAGTATTACAAGTAAGTATGTGGTGAAAGGGATAGAGAACAAAGCAATCACTGAGGGGGGGTGACCACTAGAATGTAGCCAAAAAGTGGACACAAGACACAATGTATATCCTGGAGACATTTGTTAAGATTCTGTTAAGAGATGGCGAAAGTTAAACACAAGTCAGTTGTATCAATAGTAGTTGATATTGGCTGGCATGAGATGATGAAAGTCAGTTGTATCATCAATATTGGCTGACAAGAGATGACGAAAGTAAGTTGTATCATCAATATTGGCTGACAAGAGATGATGAAAGTCAGTTGTATCATCAATATTGGCTGACAAGAGATGACGAAAGTCAGTTGTATCATCAATATTGGCTGACAAGAGATGACGAAAGTAATTTGTATCATCAATATTGACTGACAAGAGATGATGAAAGTCAGTTGTATCATCAATATTGACTGACAAGAGATGATGAAAGTCAGTTGTATCATCAATATTGGCTGACAAGAGATGAGAGAACATTGCCACCAATATACATGTCCAAAGAAAATCCCTGTAGCAGTAACCCTAACAGGTTTAGCCGTCAATCAGGCCTTACCAAGGACATTCTACCATTTTATTGCTGGTAAATCACTTCCCCATGGCTAGGCCTTCTTGTCACAGGTGGCCTGGTTATGTTAAATTCTCCTGTCAAAAAACCACAGTGAACAACTTAAAAAGGCATTTCTTACAATGACAGACTACAGCTAAAAACAGTCTATTATCCAAAATCTGTCACTGGTAATTTATGGTTAGCAGCCTCCAATAAGGTCATTTCTAACTATTTCACACAATCAACATGTGGTCCTTAATATCAGAATGCTGCCTAGCTTCTAACATCTGCAGCGCTCTACACCTAATGTTCCACAAACACTTGTCTACCTGACCATGACTCACAGCATCATAACTACACACTGACCAGAGCTCACACCTTGTTCATATATACATCCTCTTTAATTGTGAACCAGCATTTATAGCAAGGAAAGAATTGCTTATTCCCATACCTCACATTTATTCAATATTATTGTGACTTTCTTGGAACTCCTTTGAAATCCCCCTTTAACGTGAACATCTAAACAAAACTTGTAATCTATTTCTAACTTTTCTGTTTAAGTTAAGTGATTTATTAGCTAATCTGAATTTAATTGAAGTAAAAAAAATCTTGTGTCTATTTATGCATATTTGAAACTGTCTTTGATAAGTATTTTTTTGTTTTTAAACTGCCAACCATGACTGAATGGTGTCATGATTTTTAGTTTAAAATGAAATTGTGTGAGATATTTATATTTATTTTCACGTCACGTCAACCCCCCTCACCCCGGCTAATAGATCAATGAACATCAAAGGGTGATAGCTGACTAAATCTGGACATCAAATTCTGTGACAGCACTACTACTGGCAGTTTCAAGATGCCTGCACTACTGGTGGAGCCAGACGAGAGATTATGCTGATTGACTTGTAGCAGATGCTTCTCACAAATTGTGGACACTGTTGCCTTGAGCACAGGTGTTCTACTGCTAGTCGGAACTCAGAGAAGAGAACTCTGAAACAAAGATGATGTTATGATAGAATTGTGGTGAGAACATTGACAATATGTTGTTATTTATTCTATACAACACTAGTCACAACCAATCTATACGTAACTGGTATTTATAATTCTGTAATGTTGTTTGCTTGTGAAATTGCAGTAGGTAATTGACATATTTGTATCAGCTCCTACAGTGAACAATTGACAGTGATGTAATGTCATGTACGCTCCTGCAATCAAAACTAACAGTGATGCAATATTATGTACACATCTGCAGACAACTGACAGTGATGTAACATCATATAACATGTTCAGACAACTGACAGAGATGAACTGTTATATACACATATGGAGACAACTGGCAGTGATGTAATGTCATGTACACATACACAGACAACAACTGGCAGTGATGTAATATCATGTACACATACAACAACTGGCAGTGATGTAATGTCATGTACACATACAACTGGCAGTGATGTAATATCATGTACACATATGCAAGCAACAACTGGCAGTGATGTAATATCATGTACACATACATCAACTGGCAGTGATGTAATATCATGTACACATATGCAGGCAACAACTGGCAGTAATTTAAAGTAATAGTTAAAATAACCTCTACTGAGATAAATGTGTTAGACCAATGACAGGAAACAGTCTGAGAGATAAGATCAGAAATGAAGAACTGAGAAAAAAGCTAGGATTAGCCCCTGCCATAGAATATATAAGGAAACAACAGATAACATGGTTTGGCCACACGACAAGGCAGAAAGATCAAAACACAACACAACGAGCCTTCAGCAAACGTTGTGAGAACACCAGACCCAAGGGTCAACCACGAAAAAGATGGATCTATGGAATAGAAGCACTAGGAAACATAACAGCAGCAGAGGTGAAACAGCAAAAGACTGCAAATTATATCTCCCCTCGATGCTGAAAGGCAGATGAGGAAGGAAAGAAGAAGAAGAATAGTTATTTAAAAAAAAAAAAAAAAAAAAAAAAAGAGTGTTTTGCTGTTTGCAGATAATTCAAGATGCTACATAAGAGGGGTTATCTGATAACACCATAAGGTATAGCAAGCAATAACTGGAGGCTTGGCTGACAGTTTGAGGAAACTCAACACTCACAGGCTAACATCTAATGATATCAGACCTGCCATGAAACAGCTCACAGCACCAGACATCTTATCACCCCATGTTTCTAACTTACTAATGAAGGACTTACATGGGGTGTCCTTCCAGACCTATCATCAACTGGTGCCAGGGAAATGGCTAGTCTAGATGTAAGATGTCAGGCTTTGGATTCGAATCCAGCCACAGATGAAGCAAATTTTTCACTTTGAATGCATGATTTCTCTATGCTCTGCAGAATTATGCCACGGTGATCAGATTCGAATCTCTGCCTGCAGAGTTATGCCATGGTGATCAGATTAGTTTTCACCACAGCGTGGGCAGACACATAGCTGAAGCAGAGTACTTCAGCCGAAACACAACAAAGAGGACAATTGCGGTGTTGTGGCACATTTGTTACTATTTGTAGGCAGTAGATTCAGTCAGACATTTAGTGCAGACTTGAGTCTCATCTATTGTAGGCTGAAGACCCAGGCGGGCAAAGCTGTATCAAGAAACCAAAGGGCCAAACACTTACTCAATGAGAGGAACTATTTCTGATGATCAAATTGCCTTATGTAGTAAAGCTATGTATAAAGGTTCATATCACCATCAAAATAATGTTGTGTATGCTTCAACAGATTTCTAGAGAGGCAGATGACATTGGAAAACAATAAGACATGTGGTTGATGGAGACCCTCATTAGTTGCTCCAAGACATAAGAATCTACTCACGGTTGAGACATTGTTATAGGGTAATTTCCTAGTTTGATCAGATATATTATTTCAGTTTGGAAGAGTGATGTCCCCTAAAATATGTCTGCCAAAATACAGTGGTTCTACGCATTCTTGGCGTTGGGGTCATTACGCTGGCATGTAATCATTTCGGAGTATCTGTTGATTGGGCGTTGGGTCCAGGGGTTAGGTTTAGCTTTAACCAAGTTGGTAATTTCCTAGTTTGATCAGATATATTATTTCAGTTTGGAAGAGTGATGTCCCCTAAAATGTCTGCCAAAATACAGTGGTTCTACGCATTCTTGGCGTTGGGGTCATTACGCTGGCATGTAATCATTTCGGAGTATCTGTTGATTGGGCGTTGGGTCCAGGGGTTAGGTTTAGCTTTAGTGTTAAATATTTATAAATATATTATAACGCGTGACAAAAACGACGCCACTCGGCCTAATTATGATCTTCTGATAGAAGGGAATTGTGCGGTTGGGGCTCTAGGTCGCCCGGTCATTTTGCAAATACAGTAGTACCAAATTCAAGTAAGTGAACTCAGAACTGCTTAGCTGGTTTTTAAATATTAGACAAACTAGCCTATATATATAGGCGGATAATTAGTAAGAAGAAGCATAAGAAAGGATAGGGGTTCAGCCAATTATTAATTAACATCTCGATTTGGACGCAGACGCTGACCCGAACGCCACGCTGACCCAAACGCCAGTGTGAGTGACACATGCCAGCGTAATGACCCCAACGCCAAGAATGCGTAGAACCACTGTATTTTGGCGGACATATTTTAGGGGAAATCACTCTTCCAAACTGAAATAATATATCTGATCAAACTAGGAAATTACATGTTATAGTTATTGGGTTATTAGCAGGTCATCATCACTGCACTCCGAATATGTCCATAGGTGCTCAAATCCCCTCCTCAGCAGGTCTCGAAGTATCCAGCGACTGACGACTTAAGTACTGTGTTGGTTAATTAGTCTTCGGACACACCCACTAAGTTTCTTGTTTCTGGCTGTGCCCATCTTAACTCCCATCTCCATCATCCAAAGGAGTGACGTGGACTTATGGTTGTCGAAGTCTTGCGACCTTCCCATTTCCCGGAGGGCATTGACGATGTCCGCCCAATCCATTGGTTGACCGTCCTATACAATAGCGCAGCTAGCCAACCTGTCCGCTCTTTCATTTCCCCATACTCCTGCATGTCCTGGGATGTAGACAAAGGTGAGCTTACATATTTTTTACTTCTGCAATGACTCTACCCATTGCATAAGTACAGAGACCGCCTCCACTTTTCTTATCATGTTCATCGAATCACTCAGTATACAGGTGTGGGTGTAGTCTTGTGATTCTAACCAGATGAATGCCTTGGTCACTGCCATTACCACCATCGCCATGCTACTCGTGGTCATAACATATGCAACACTGTCTTCCTTGACTATTCTGCTTGCCGAGCGTGCTGTAAATGCCCATGTATTTCTTTGGTGTTGTATTACAGATCGTTGAGAAGTTGTTTAAGTTAAGCAGTAGAAAGTGACACTTGCATACAGAGATCTTCTTCTTCTACCTTTCAGCTCCCTGTGGAGCATAGGTCTTCAACAAACACTTTCCAAGTCATTCTGTTTCTTGCCATTCTTTTAAGATCATTCCATGTCTTCCCCATCATCTTCATCTCTGCTTCTGTCTGTTTTCTCCAAGAATTTCTTGGTCTTCCTCTTTGTCTTTTCCCCTTGGGATTCCAAAAAAAGGGCCTGTTGTGTAATACTCTCAGTTGGCTTCCGCAGTGTGTGTTGTATCCAGCGCCATCGTTTTCGCTGTATTTCTTTATCCATGTCTATATGACTGGTACATTTCCATAATTCTATGTTAGTGATTATGTTCTGTCAGTTCCATACTTTTTTGAGAGGTATGTGGCCGTGCGGCTAAAACCACTGTTCCGCTGGCTGAAAAGCCGACATACGGTGCTCGAGGTAGACAGAAAAGATTTTTTTTATCGGGGGTGAAATAAAAATCCTGAGTCGCACACGTCGTGGCACTGCTTGACCAAGCGGCCTTTATCCATCTGGTTCTATCGTTGCCCCCCGACATACACCAGCAATGGTACTATGTGTCGTAAAGATAGTTTTAGTTCCATCTTTTTATTCTATGTAAGCATCCATTAATGAAAGTCTGTATCTTCATGATTGTCAAATGTGCTGTGCTGTTCTCCATGTTTCACAGCCATGTATACAGAGATCACCCCTTGTTAAAGACAAAGCAATTTGATGTGGTTTAGAACAACACTTACACGAAACAATTACTTCAAGATAAGATCACTGACCTGCAATAAGGATTCCTACGAGAGCCATACCTCAAGGTTAAGAAGCGGTAGTACAAGAACGGCAGAAAAATGCTGCACTTGCCACTGCAATGACAGAGAACAATAACATATCACTAAAATACATATTTGCCTGTGACATTCTCTTGATCAACGAAACACTCAGTGGCTGCTTTTTTGATGGGGCAATAACAAAAACTCATCATATTGTCCAGCCTTTTTGCCAAGAAAGACTACAAGACATGCCTGTATTATCACAGATGGTTTCAATTCACCCTTCCTTCCATCCTAGACTGTCCTTTCACCCCCCCCCCCCCCACACCCATCTATCCCAGATTGTCTGTTTTTTTTCACTCTCCCAAACTGATTTTGTCCATATCTTCTTTCACTGCTGCTCAAAGTCTGCTCTTGGAAGGTCATCCAACATTTTCTGGATATGCTGACAGCCAGTGGCTATTACAGGTCCCAGCAGCTACCTGCTGTAACATGACCTTTTGTTGACATAGCACTTGTCATCTATAACATCATCAAGTGCCAAACTGACTGAATACAAGTTTCAGGTCCTACATTTTTGCTATCAACTTCAATTCTGGTGTTCCTTTCCTACTTCGTCAGATATAAAATGTCGTTCCATTAACTGGATCTAAGGTCAAATCTCAATTCTGTTGCACTAATATGTCATCACTTATTACACAATCTATTTATGAGTTCACTTTCACATCATTTCATATTAATCTAAAATAGATAACCACTTACGCAACCCACTATCTATATTAACTTTTTCTGGAACACTAACCAGCGCATCGGTTCGAAAACGATGTTCTTATCAGATAACCAACTGACACATGGCTCTGACGGGTGTAGTTGAATGTTTGTTTCATTTTCACTGCTTTTGGTTTCTATTTCAACCAATACTTGATTTCTGGAAGTAGAAGAGTTCTTACTCATACTTCCTGTAGATACCAGCACAGTCTGAGCTTTGTACATTCGAAAATTTTAAATTTATATTCATTGTTTATTTCTCACATTTCTGTCAAATAATCTTACAAAAATGTACATGATTTCGTTATTTGTGAACATAAATTCATCAAATCAACTGTATTTTGAGACTTTGGATTATGATATGCAACATTTCAAGACAAATGGATAGCAACACATCTAACCATGGAAAAAGGTAAGTGAATTATAATATTTTAAAGTTATTCTCCTTGAACATTTTATATTTTTAAAAATATTTTTAATCCTTCAAATAATCACACATCATAAATATATTGCTATTTTCATTTTCTATATCCATTTCCCTTTCCAGTGATGTATAACACATGCCACATTTATCTAAATTACTGTGTGAAGTAGTCAAATGAAAAAGGTATATGGTGAAATTTTAAAAAACATGAAAATTAATCTGGCTCAAACCTAAAAGGAATGTGTTCCTGATAGATCTTGAAAAAGTTAATGAGAACACATTTTATAATTTATTAATGAACTATTTCCCAACATCAGTTTGTACAATTAATCTACAATAGGTGGTAAGTGCACTATTGCACCTCATTATGAGTTACCATGTACACATTTTATTATTCTACAACAGGCAGTCGTTTCTTGTGCTAGAACACTTTCTGACAGGTCAAACTGATGTACAGTTGTTACTCGTCATGCAAGAACACTTTTTCACAATCCAAACTGACCTGAAAATAAGAATGATGATGGCTGGCATCAAGAAAATCTCTGTGCTGGCAATGAAACGTAGAATGTTCAATTGCTGAGCCTCCAGTTTGGTGATCATGTTACGTACAAACATCAGAGATGTTGGGCCCATCAACTGAGAAGAAAATGAATGAACAATCATTACATGACACAAAGTGTTGTGACAGCCATGATCAAATAGCAAGGAAAGTGTGGCTTATATTTAGGATAACTATATTTCCTAGAGACAAAAATGGAATGACAAAGATGGGATGGATGGGGCTACATAAAACCCTTTACTCATTAAAAAGCAAGATCAAAGAGAATATTTGATTACATAAACACACTAAATATTATTTAATGACAGAACCAATACACGATTTTAGGAGTGTCGTACAGATGGACTGTACTTCACCACGAATATACCAAGATGGCACAAGTGTACCATTTTCAGACGAAGTGATCTTATGGATGTCAGTAATAATATCTGAATTGCCCTTCAGTCTTGGCACAGAAGCAAGATTGAGGTTATAATAAAAGGTAACAATCAAATTAAACAAAAATACAAGTTATTTAATCAAAGATTTCTTTAAAAGATCTTTATTAACCATAGATCATGACAGTGTGGCAAAAATTACGATCTGAAAATTAGAATTCTTAGAATTGAGTGTGCAAGTGCTGTCCCCTGCCATGTATCTCCCTAAATGATCATGCCAGTCGCCTGTCAAAGAGGCATCACAAAAAATGTCACAATTTTGTGCTTCAGTGACAAGTTGTTGGTGATCACAACTGTTTAGAAGCTGTAGCTAGGTAGACAGAAACTCGTAACAATTGATGCCATGACCTACATAAGGATAATTACATTTAGAAGTGTTTTTGTAAATGAACACATGTGCTACACTACAAGGAAGGATACTTACATTTAGAAGTGTTTTTGTAAATGAACATGTGTGCTACACTACAAGGAAGGATACTTACATTTAGAAGTGTTTTTGTAAATGAACATGCGTGCAACACCCCAAAAAGGAAAACTGGAATCAAACACACTGGCTACTGTTAAGGACAAAAATGAGATATTGTGCACAACAGATGCCTCTTACATCATACATAGGTTACCTTATAGTCTTTCAGTTGAAAAAAAAACTAATAATGGTGTTTATTTTGAGAGCTTGCAAACACTTTGAGCAGTCTTCATGTACTATAATGACATTGCTACTATGTCACTGCCCAATTGCTGCACAAACTTGGTGCTAATTCTAGCACCAGAAATAGCTCCATTTATGCACAACTTTATTAACTATCAGGTGTTACATGGTCTCTGCCTCATTTGTTGTGTCAACACTACAAAGACAAATCAGTCCTTTTGTATGGAACAAATCAGGAATATGAGAAAAATGCAGACATTTATTAACACTGGTATAAGGAGGATACATAAGACACGATGGCTAGATACTGTTAGAAATGACAAACTGTGTAAAAATTTTTAAAATGCACGGTTGAAGAAATTATATGACAAAAAATGATGGGGATGAACACACATGTGGAAAGCCAACAACAAGCACTGCCAGACAAGTAGAACCCAGAGGGAAACAGTGAAGATACACAGAGGGGAAACAGTGAAGACACTGACAAAATACTGAGATCATAAAGGTAAATTATACGTGGAAAAGATTAGAAAAGAGTGGGAGAGCCCTTGTTGATGACCTATTACCCAACGGAGGGGGGAAAACACAAGAACAGAATTAAGTTATTGGCATGTCCAGTAGTATTCAATGTAGTTGACATTGATGACCTGTTTAATTTGAAGCTTATTAAGCAGCATAATGAAGATATTAGCTAGGAAAAACATGTTTACATCTCTAGAAAAAATAGTAACACATGGTAGCCATTTTCATTCTCTTCTATTTAGTGAAATTAATCTGATATTTTCACATTTTGTATATAAACATTTGCTAACATATAGGAACCCATGGTACCAAGTATCATTCACTTTGGGCACATTTCATTTAAAAAAAAATCTGTTATTCACATATGTCTTGGATGAAGTTTTATGTTTCTACGTCCAGTAATTTGGGCATTCATCAATACCTTAGTATATTTTTGTATATGAAAGATAAACACTATCACATGGAAATATTCTGATTTGGTTATTCAACCAGCAAGAACATCAATTTAAAAAAAAAAAAAATCACACATGGAATTTGCTAGACATAGGATCTCACTACTCAGAGAGGGCTAGACATAGGATCTCACTACTCAGAGAGGGCTAGACATAGGATCTCACTACTCAGAGGGCTAGACATAGGATCTCACTACTCAGAGATGGCTAGACATAGGATCTCACTACTCAGAGATGGCTAGACATAGGATCTCACTACTCAGAGATGGCTAGACATAGGATCTCACTACCAAGAGGGGGCTAGACATAGGATCTCACTACTCAGAGAGGGCTAGACATAGGATCTCACTACTCAGAGAGGGCTAGACATAGGATCTCACTATTCATAGATGGCTAGACATAGGATCTCACTACCCAGAGGGGGCTAGACATAGGATCTCACTACCCAGTGAGGGATAGAGATAGGATCTCACTACTTAGAGAGGGCTGGACATAGGATCTCACTACCCAGAGATTAGGGGAGGGTTGGGCCAAGAGGAAACCACAGATTCGAAGTGAAAAATTGTCACCACCTATGGATGGATTTAAACCAGGGAACTACTTGCCCCTAGGATGGTGCCTTACATCTACACGATCCAGCCCCCCCCCCCTCAAAATGTAAAAAAAAAAAAAAAACTCTGTGTCATTACTTTTAAAGTGGGGGAAAAAAAAAGTTTAGATTACATTTGTACCCTTTTTTCACTTCTTTAAAATATAGCAAAACAAACATGATACCCATTTTCATCACATTAGGACTCCATTAAAATAATAAAATTGCTAGTGTGTGCTGATGCTACATACACATATATTATGTCATTTCTCTTGTCCAGTTATAAGTTGGACTTGGTAGTAATTAGTACTTCTGTGCGTTTTAAATATAAAATATAGCAATGCGTGGCCCCCATTTTCATCCTTAGGATTTCAATTCTCCAGACTCTCCTTTGAATGTGTTCCTCTGTCATAAAACATGTTCATCTTACTATTATAAGTAGTTTGGGCAGTGCAACAAATCAGTCACAAAGGTGGCTACAGGGCCTGGGAAGAATCTTGTCAAAGGATACTGGTGACTGGGTAGGAGTAGAGAAATATGATGCAGTAGATGAGGTAATGGCTGGAGTCCTCGGTAAACAAGTGCCTCAGAAACTCCATGTTCAGCTGGACATGGGGAATGCGTTGATGCAGACGCAACGCACTTGTAGCTGCAGCTGCGATTAGAGCTCTCTGATAAAAAATGTATGGGTTGTCCCTGCATGAGAAGAAGCAAACGCATGATTAATGACATGTATATATTAGCAGTGGGTTATTATTGGCATGAAAACAGCCAATCACTGTTCTCACTTTACAGATGATAGCAAACAACACAAACTTGTGCAGGAGGTAGCTGCCAAACTTTACTTAATGACACTAGCCTGGTGAACTCTGCCTATCAAATGGAAACAAGTGCCCCAATGTCTATGGCTGCTATAGTAATGTTTGTATGTAAAATAAACAAACAATGATACAAACCCTAGATTGCCAGAAACTGATGTTGTTACATTTTTTTTAGTAACAATGACTACCATTTAATTGTAACATTAGCTCTAAAGATAGTATTTTCTGTGAACTTTTTGATACGCAGCAATATTTACCAAAGATAAAGGAGAGACACAGGGACTCAGATTTCCTTAGATTAATTTATAACCTAAAATTTGACTGCTTGGACCAGACATGTTACATTGCCTATTGATACAGCCGCACTAAGTCCATCAGTATGTTCGGCTACCTCATAACGATATTTGCCGCATTTCCGGAGTCACAAAGGATTGTTTCATGTCAGCCAAGGACTGAGGAAATTTTCCTGGTCACAGACCCCTTTCCCCCCAAAAAAGATCAAGAAACTGTCAAATTTTAAAGAATCTATATTTTGATGCAGTAATTTTTACGACAGTATTATAATCTTGGGTTAAGCAGCTAAACTAATAGAAAGACAAGACAAGCTACAATGTTTTGACAAATTACTTCATCATGTACAAAACAAAAAATATACAAAGATCAACAAATACTATTCTAAAATAAACAAAGAAATTGGAACACTAAAGTCAAACACTGATCTGGGGGAAAGAAATAGTGCCAAGATTTACGTAGCTGTTGATCACATGATTAATAGACAATAGGACAGGTAGGATATAATCGGACTAAAAGGAGCCAAACAGTGAAAAGGTGTCTCATGAGGATGGATGAATGGAGGGGGTCCCATAGTGTGGGATGAAAGAGGAAAAAGAAGGAAAAACAGCTGGCAAGGGGGAAGAAGAGCAAGAGAGGCAATAAAGATAGCGCAGGGAGGAATAAAGATTGGATACAGAAAAGAATGGGAGGATACCAGTAATTACAGAAAAGAGTTTAAACCTCTAGGATGGAGAGTGCCAAGATGACTATGAGTCAGTTTCCAAAGTGAACCAGCTGTTGGGTATCAGAGGAGCAAGAGATTATGTCAGTAACCTGGAAGTCATCACATGTATGATGACCTGGAGGTCTGAAATAGGAGGAGACAGGAGTGCCTGAATCAAGTTCAATATTATACAGTGTTGTTGGACCATATCCCCTAAATGTCAGTCTGTTTGTCCAATATATGTCTTTAGACAGCGTTGACAGATGATTGCGTATATGAGATTAAAGGATGCACAGGTGAAGCCTTCGTAGATATCAAAAGGACCAATCGAGAAAGGGACCTGGTGAGTTTGTAGCACAAAAGGGTACACACTACATATGTTGCAGCGGGTAGTGCCCCTCATACCCTGGCCAGGGTTACGAAGGCTGTTCATAACCAAAATTATGGTTGTATAGTAACATATATGATCATATGATTGTTGTAATCACTTGTACACACAGGAATGTCTGCAGTAGTTGGCACAAAACAAGAGTTCTCACATTATCACCTTCCATTCTTTTAGGCAAATGTACATTGATAAAAACATGACATCAAAATGTTTGATTAAATCATCTGTTTCTTACCCAAACAATGGAATTAAAAATAAGATTGAGCAGACAACAGTGAAGAGTCTTGTTAGCCATAGAGTTGTCTCCACCTTATTTTGGATCATGTGAGCCTGTGTGGAATAACAATGTAAATGAAGCACTTCCAATGAGACAACATGTGGTGGTGGGCATACAACAATTACTGCTGCATGCCAGAAGCTTAGAGATGTGAGGGCTCAGGAAAAGTGCAGAAATATAAGTGGAAGGATTATTTGTCATGATTAGAGAGGATACCTCTATCTTGTGAGAATATAAGTGGAAGGATTATTTGTCATGATTAGAGAGGATACTTCTATCTTGTGAGAATATAAGTGGAAGGATTATTTGTCATGATTAGAGAGGATACCTCTATCTTGTGAGAATGTAAGTGGAAGGATTATTAATTGTGATTAGAGGATACCTCTATCTTGTGAGAATATAAGTGGATGGATTACTTGTCATGATTAAAGGGGATACTTCTATCATGTGAGAATTAGGTGGATGGATTACTTGTCATGATTAAAGGGGATACTTCTATCATGTGAGAATTAAGTAGATGGATTATTAGTCATGATTAGGGAGGATGCTTTTATCTTGTGAGAATGCAATCATGAAATTTGATATACAGATAATAAAACCCACAACTTAGATGTACAGAAGAGGACACTTATTTTGAGAACTGGTACAGATAGAAAATGTTGAGAAAGTGAATGCAAAGACAAAGATACAAATCTGACAGACTGTGGAGCTGAGGTAATCATGTTGACCCTGTTTGCAGAAATAGTCACAAAGTAGATCACCACACTTCTTTTGACACATGATTGCAACTATTGAAAACAGGCAGAGAAGTGCAGCAATCATGTCGCATCTAGACATTTCAACTATTGTGATAGTATCTTTATGTCAATCCAATTTAATGACATGAAGATATGAGCATAAATAGATAGTCAGTGGCATTGGTTCCAGAAAAATATTAGTTATCAACAAAGGAGGTTAACAAATCACAAAGAGAGTGATTCTCAAAAGTAGCACAGTAGCTATAGCACAGGGTAGAACTTTTGTCAATGAACCCGTGTGAAATAATTTGGTCAGTCATTCCAGTGGAGAATACTAGGAGAGACATGAGGTGGGACAAGTGCATACATTAAGATTCAGCAAAATAAACTTACAAAAAAAAAATACCCCTACAAAATAAGAAGATTCAAAATTCTGATAGTTTTTTTCTCTTTACATCACAGAAGTTAGACCCACCCAAACCACTCATCCAAATGGGATTCAAATTTCCTTAAACTAAGAGTTTAAAAACTACATACAGTTCAAAAGTTAGAGTTCAAAGGTTAAGAGTTCTCTCTCTCTCTCTCTGTGATCAAGACTCAACCAGAGTAGGATTCCAGACAGCTGTCTGTTTAAGTGAATTGATCGACCCGACAGACAGAACATCATAATTAGAGTCTGTTAGATCCACCCTGATTGAATACCTGTTAAAACGTTGCACTGTGTTCTGCCCCAGTGGAGTTAAGAGTTCAAAAGTTAGACAAGATTTTCCTGGGCCAACTTTTTTATCCTAAGAAGGCAGCAAAAGAAGGAAGTAACAAACTGGAGAAATAGAAGAGACAAGCACAGCATGAACAGGTAGAGGATGAGGAAGATTGAGATAAGGACAAATATTTACAAGTTTGGGATCAGAAGTACAGAGAGAATAGACTTAGAACCAAAACACAGATTTAAGAATATTGAGAGACAACTTTGGCAAACGTTAGAAACCTACGGTGTAGCAAGACAACTACTAGATAATATAATGGCATTATATAAAAACAGTCAAAGTGCCGTTAGAACATCGGAGGGTTTGTCAGAATGGTTTCAGGTTACAACAGGTGCAAGACAAGGATGTGTCCTCTCACCACTCCTCTTCATCATATATATGGACAAAATAAATCTGGAAACAACCAACAATAAGGAGAAGTCAAATAATAACTTAGAGGTAGAAAATTCCAACATCAACGAGCTACTCTTCGCAGATGACCAATGCCTAATATACGAGGATGAAAACCTGCTACAACAGCATATAACACCTCTAGATAAAAGTTGTACAAATTACAGTATGAAAATTATTAACACATCAAAAACAGAGGCTATGAGAATAAGCAAATTAAGACACCCATTAAACATTAAGATCAAGATAAAGAAATAAAACAAGTAGAGGAATTCAAGTATTTGGGCACAATGTTCACAGAAGATGGAAAACTAGAGAGAGAAATTGACATGAGAATACAAAAAGCAAATGCTGTCACTTACCATCTTTCACCATTGTTAAGGCATCCAAACATTTCTATGGCAGCTAAACAACAATGATAAATAGCATTTTCATACCAACTTTGTGCTTTGAAAGTCAAACATGGACCCTTTCTAAATCACATTTAAGAAAGATCAATACAAGTGAGATACGATGCTTAAGAAAAGTAAGAAACAACACAAGAAGAGATAGAATACTAAATGAAACCATAAGAAAAATGGTAGGAACAAAACCCTGCCAAGAATACATAGAATAACTTAAATGGTTTGGCTATCTGGTCAGAATGAGTCCTTACCAATCACCATCAAGGGCATTCTTCTCGAGAATGTATGGAAAAAGACCCAGAAGAAGATGGATAGATGCAGTCCAGAGACATGTAACAACAAAGGAAAATCACTAATTCAGACAGTTCGAGCAGCGCAAGAATGACAAATGATATAAGAACAACACCCTTTTGGTACCAGTGAGAAAGAGAAAAGAAGAAAAAAAGGAAGAAAGAAGAAAGACATCTAGCATAAGTGAAGCTATACAGAAAAGACAATCTCTGGGAATCAGAGAGTTAGAAATAGCCAAGATAACAGAGAAGCCCATTCCATTATATGGAAAAAGGAAGTACCAGTAGCAGGCTGTTCTACCACAGAGAGAAACTTTATAGATAACATCATACAGCTGACAGCAGGCTGTTCTACCACAGAGAGAAACTTTATAGATGACATCATACACCTGACAGTAGCAGGCTGTTCTACCACAGAGAGAAACTTTATAGATGACATCATACAGATGACATCATTCAGCTGACAGTAGCAGGCTGTTAGTTCTACCACAGAGAGAAACTTTATAGATGACATCATACACCTGACAGTAGCAGGCTGTTAGTTCTACCACAGAGAGAAACTTTATAGATGACATCATACACCTGACAGTAGCAGGCTGTTAGTTCTACCACAGAGAGAAACTTTATAGATGACATCATACAACTGACAGTAGCAGGCTGTTCTACCACAGAGAGAAACTTTATAGATGACATCACACAGCTGACAGTAGCAGGCTGTTCTACCACAGAGATAAACTTTATACTGAAGGGAGGTCAAAAAGTAATGCACACCACTTTTTTTCTCGGAAACTATTCGGGCAAAATGTGTGAAATTTTCACAGATTGTAGCTGAACATCCCCTTGACACTACCTATTTTTCTACATAATCTCCGTCCAAGCGCATTGCCTTACGCCAATGCGAAACTAGGTCATGAATGCCTCGTTTGTACCAAGTTTTGTCCTGCTCGCGTAGCCATTTTTTAACTGCACGGATCACATCCTCATCATTGTCAAAGTGTTTCCCACGCAGGAATTTTTTGAGTGGTCCAAACAGATGGAAATCTGAATGAGCCAGATCAGGGCTGTAAGGAGGATGGGGCAGTACAGTCCAACCAAATTTGTTGATTGCTTCCCGTGTTACCAGACTTGTGTGAGGGCGTGCATTGTCATGTTGAAGCAACACATCTGCAGATGGCTTATTATGCCGAACTCTGTGGAACCGATTTTTGAGTTTTGTCAGTGTATTGATGTAAGCTGTCGAGTTGATTGTCTCACCTCTTGTCATTACATCAACAAGAATCACACCATCAATGTCCCAGAAGACAGTGATCATCACCTGTCCGGCTGATGGAGATGTTTTGAATTTTTTTCTTTTTGGTGACTGCGGATGATGCCATTCCATTGACTGCATTTTTGTTTCAGGCTCATAATAATGTGTCCACGTTTCGTCACCGGTAACAATTTTTGACAAAAACATTTCTCCTTCAACACCGAAACGCTCCAACAATTCAGAACAGAATGTTTTCCGTTGAACTCTGTGATCATTTGTTAGGCACCGAGGAACCCGTCGAGCGCAAATCTTTGAATATCCGAGAGTTTTAAAAATTGCGATTGCACTTCCCTTGCTGACTGTAAGCTGTAATGCCAATTGCTGACTTGTGATACGCCTATCCTTACGAATAATGGCATCAGCCCGGTTTAACATGTCTGTGCTGGTAGCCGAGGCAACACGTCCAGAACGCGGTAAATCATGCAGCTCCACTCGTACACTTTCTGCAGCTTTAATTCTCTGAACCCAGCGACTAACTGTGCTCCTATCGACTGCAGAACATCTGTACACTGCACACAGTCGTTTATGAATGTTTGCCACAGTTCCTTTTTCCGCAACCAGAAATTCTATGACAATTCGCTGTTTGTAACGGACATTGTTGACAAGCTCCATTTTAACGGTTCATAGATTGCGTAATATTTTTCAGAATGCTGTGCAATTTGGTGCACATAATTGGAACATGTCATATTCCAAGTGTGCAAAATTTCATATTCCTATCTTTATTATTAGCCGAGAAAAAAATTGGTGTGCATTACTTTTTGACCTCCCTACGTAGCTGGCATCATACAACTGACAGTAGCAGGCTGTTAGTTCTACCACAGAGAGAAACTTTATAGATGACATTGTACTGCTGACAGTAGCAGGCTGTTAGTTCTATCACAGAGAGAAACTTTATAGATGACATCATACAGCTGACAGTAGCAGGGTGTTAGTTCTATCACAGAGAGAAACTTTATAGATGACATTGTACTGCTGACAGTAGCAGGCTGTTAGTTCTACCACAGAGAGAAACTTCATAGATGACATCATACAGCTGACAGTAGCAGGCTGTTAGTTCTACCACAGAGAGAAACTTCATAGATGACATCATACAGCTGACAGTAGCAGGCTGTTCTACCACAGAGAGAAACTTTATAGATGACATCATACAGCTGACAGTAGCAGGCTGTTAGTTCTACCACAGAGAGAAACCTCATAGATGATATCATACAACTGACAGTGACAGGCTGTTAGTTCTACCACAGAGAGAAACTTCACAGATGACATCATACAACTGACAGTCAACAGTAATAAGACATGCCACCTAAGTAGCCAAACTTTTAGAAAGGACCTGTTAAATAACAATACAACTAGAAAGGACCTGTTAAATAACAATACAACTAGAAAGGACCTATTCAATAACAATACAACTAGAAAGGACCTATTCAATAACAATACAACTAGAAAGGACCTATTCAATAACATTACAACTAGAAAGGACCTATTCAATAACAATACAACTAGAAAAGACCTATTCAATAACAATACAACTAGAAAGGACCTATTCAATAACAATACAACTAGAAAGGACCTATTCAATAACAATACAACTAGAAAAGATGGGAGACGACCCAAAGTAGAGACTCCAGAACTGTAGTGTTTTCTTGGTGACTGAATATACTGAAGTATTTGCATTTTCAGTTTTTACTCATTGATGATGCTGCTGTCAAGCACAAATATGGCAACACTTGTTACAGCAGACAAATAAATGCAGCCATTTTATCACCTACAATTATCTGTCTGTCTGTCTGCTTGTCTCTCTATCTATCTATCTATGTATCAGCCTTTTGAACCATAGTCAGCCCAGAGGGCATAGACTCAGATACTTTTTCCCCGTTTCGAAATGTTCATTCTAGCAGTCTCAATAATTGCAAAAATGTTTTATAAAATCTTGCCATCTGTCTTTATTTTGTGCAATCATCTCGATCTCATTGAGGGAGCAGATTCCTGCTGCCTTCGCCTCCCTGATAAATGTTCTTCTCAGTGTTTCTCTGGGTAGCCTCTTTTCCTCCTAGGAGGATTTTTTCCCACTTGAGGGCTTGCTTTGCTATTCGGTTATTATCTCTTTTCATCACATATTCAAAATCTCTTGATTACTGAAGATATTAGTGATTGATTGGCGATTTCTCTAATTTCCTTCTTTGTGTTGAATTCGTTCCACGCTATACCAAGTATTTTCCTTAGACATTTATTTTCAAATGCGATCAACTTTGTTTCTATGTCTTTTGTTGTTTTCCAGCTCTCGCATGCATATGTAAGGGTTGATAGTACATTTGACCTGAATAGTCGTTTTCGTTAAAGTTTCGTGCTGCTGAGTTTTGATTTCCACAACTTTTCAAGGCTTCTGAAAGACATTGCTGCTTTAGCTATTCTGATTCTAATTTCTTTACTTGTATGTCCTTCCTGACCAATGTGACTTCCAAGATAGATAAAGCGATTGATCTCTTCCACTGTTTTGTTTTCTATGTATATTCTTTCATCTGTTGAAACCAAGCTTTTCATGACTTTAGTCTTTTCATGATTGACCTCAAGTATTGATGATAGTGTATTTGTAAGTAAAAAAGTAAAGTGCCCCCGTCACGCCAAGTGGCGTATAGGGAAATATGGTGTTAGTGACCCTATATTTTACAGACCTTCAGCACACAATTTTTGGGGTAATGTGGTCGGTATTACGCCCGTGCTGCTTTACTTTCCCAGAAAAAATCTGGTACCCATTTAAGGCTGGGTGAACCCGGAAGCCGTCGGTTGGGATCGAACCCTACCCCTTGTCCGTTGTAGTCCAGTTCACTAACCACTGAGCTATCGCGGCTCCCTATAGAGTATTTGTGTTTTCATGCATTGTTTTTATCTGACTGCTGATGAGGACTATGTCATCAGCAAAGTCGAGGTCCTCCAACTGGCCTCCATGTATTCATTCAATCCTTTTAGTACATCCCTGTTTAACACCAGTTTCTATTGAGAAACATTCACTCAGTCCTCCTTCCGTATGAACTGCACATGTGTAGCCATTATACATGTCTTTGATAATATTTATGATTTCCACAAAGAATCTCTATGAATGTTGTCATTAGCTTTTTTGAAGTCAATGAAGTTAAGTATAACAATTATAGGAGGGAGAAGAACATTAAATACAACTAGAATGGAGAAGAAAACGGAATTTATGTCTGTGTATATCAAATATAGAGAGCCTAAAGATCTGACCTACAAAGAGGTGACCCACATAAAAGAATGCTCATGTGGAATACAAGACCAAGAGCGTAGCCACCATTTCTGCTAAGACCTACAATGTAGAAATATGAACAGCAGCTATGACCTGGAAAGAACTAAATTTCATCCAACCCAGGATTCGCATGCAGAAAAAGCTAAACACAAGATATCTGATACGAATGTACATATAACTGTATAACCAGGACTTGTATGCAGAAAAAGCTAAACACAAGATATCTGATATGACTGGATATATAACTGTATAACCAGGACTTGTATGCAGAAAAAGCTAAACACAAGATATCTGCTGCGACTACATATAACAGTATAACTAGAGCCGTATGCAGAAAAAACTAAACACAAGATATCTGATACGACTGTACATATAACTGTATAACCAGGACTTGTATGCAGAAAAAGCTAAACATAAGACCAAAATTATGAGAATTAATGCAGTTGGAAATAAACAAATAACAATAAGAGAAATACCTCTACTAGATGTACAATCTTACATATATCTGGGCAGTGATATAGACAAAGAGGGAGGAACAGAGAATGATACCAAAATAAGGATATCAAAAGCAAGAGGAGCATTTGTTGCACTGGAAAACATAGAAATCCAAAGAAATTAGGTTAAAGGTTAGAAACAAAAATAAAAAATGTCAACTTCAGTGGTAAGTCATTCCTATTATATGTCTGTGAAACATGGAGAACAACAAAAATGACAATCATGAAGATACAGACCTTTATTAATGGATACTCTGGCAGAATAAAAGGATGGAAATGGCAGGACAAAATCACTAACATAGAATTATGGAAATGTACCAGTCAAAATCCATTGGATAAAGAGATACAATGAAGATGATGGCACTGGATAGGACACATACTGCAGAAATCAACTAAGAGTATTCCACTACAGGCCCCTTTTTGGAATCCCAAGAAAAAAGACAAAGAGGAAGACCAAAATATTCTTAGAGAAGATGGAAGCAGAGTTGAAGATGATGGGCAAGACATGGAATGATATTAAATGAATAGCAAGAAATAGACTGGTTTGGACAGTGTTTGTTGAAGGCCAATGCTCCACAGGGTGCTGAAAAGTAGAAGGACTTGTATGCAGAAAAAGCTAAACATCAGATATATGACATGCCTGTACCTATAACTGTATAACCAGGACTTGTATGCAGAAAAAGCTAAACATCAGATGTCTACTAATGTTTTATAATTCAATATTTACCAAAACTGAGTTGCCCTGGGATGTTCTTGGCAGACTATCCCCTGACCCATCACCGTTAGAAGCACCACTGCTTTGATTCTCACTTCTCCCAGAATTGTCTGCCATGACTATAAAAGAAAATATGTCAACATGTAAAACCATTTAATATTATGAGGTATGTTCAAATGAAACCCGTCCCAGTTGCTTTATTATAAACATATGCAAGTTACATCCGCAGGTATGGCAGAATTAAATAAAGTATTTGTTATGGAGCAAGTATCACCAGGGTTCTTTAGAAAAAGTTGCTATAAGCAATTAGACACACATCCCATACGTGGGTACACGGTGGATGATGTCCAAGAAAAATGACTTTGGTTACTTATTAAACTATTTTGTCACTGTCAGCACCGGAGTCGAGTTATTGTCCATTTAGAGATTTTTTTAAAGAGTCTGAACTAATGAAAGTCACAGGGTGACAGATCAGGGCTGTAGGCTGGGTGTTGCAGAACTTTTCACTGTTTCCTTGCTAATGCTTCCTGCACAATGTTCGAGACATGAGGACGAGCGTTGTCGTGCCACAGAATCACTTGAAGCAAAAGCATGCTGGGTCTCTTATTCTTGATGGCTGTATGCAGGTTGTCTAGTGTGTCTTGATGGCTGTATGCAGGTTGTCTAGTGTGTCTTGATGGCTGTATGCAGGTTGTCTAGTGTGTCTTGATGGCTGTATGCAGGTTGTACAGTGTGTCTTGATGGCTGTATACAGGTTGTCTAGTGTGTCTTGATGGCTGTATGCAGGTTGTCTAGTGTGTCTTGATGGCTGTATGCAGGTTGTCTAGTGTGTCTTTATGGCTGTATGCAGGTTGTCTAGTGTGTCTTGATGGCTGTATACAGGTTGTCTAGTGTGTCTTGATGGCTGTATGCAGGTTGTCTAGTGTGTCTTGATGGCTGTATGCAGGTTGTACAGTGTCTTGATGGCTGTATACAGGTTGTCTAGTGTGTCTTGATGGCTGTATGCAGGTTGTCTAGTGTGTCTTTATGGCTGTATGCAGGTTGTCTAGTGTGTCTTGATGGCTGTATACAGGTTGTCTAGTGTGTCTTGATGGCTGTATGCAGGTTGTCTAGTGTGTCTTGATGGCTGTATGCAGGTTGTACAGTGTGTCTTGATAGCTGTATACAGGTTGTCTAGTGTGTCTTGATGGCTGTATGCAGGTTGTACAGTGTGTCTTGATGGCTGTATACAGGTTGTCTAGTGTAGTCTTGATGGCTGTATGCAGGTTGTCTAGTGTGTCTTGATGGCTGTATGCAGGTTGTCTAGTGTGTCTTGATGGCTGTATGCAGGTTGTACAGTGTGTCTTGATGGCTGTATGCAGGTTGTCTAGTGTGTCTTGATGGCTGTATGCAGGTTGTCTAGTGTGTCTTGATGGCTGTATGCAGGTTGTCTAGTGTGTCTTGATGGCTGTATGCAGGTTGTCTAGTGTGTCTTGATGGCTGTATGCAGGTTGTCTAGTGTGTCTTGATGGCTGTATGCAGGTTGTACAGTGTGTCTTGATGGTTGTATGCAGGTTGTCTTGATGGCTGTATGCAGGTTGTCTAGTGTGTCTTGATGGCTGTATGCAGGTTTCTTTGTAGTAGGTGGTATCAATGTTCACACCAGAAAAACAACATAAGACCCAAGTGGTAATAAATGTAGACACATTCTGTATCACATCAGCTATTTGTTCCAACAGTCTACAGCAAAACCAATGAATATTACGTGGAGAAGGAACAAATACACAACTGCACATTGGTGTTGGTGTGTGCTTAATATGTCCAATGTGACATCATTATGTCTCCTACATATGTCCACTTGGTGCAGTTCTGATGGATTTCATTTGAACAGCCTCGTGCAAAAAAAACATTTAAAAAATTTGTGCAAAAAAACATTTTTAAAATTTGCATTCTGATATGTTTTGAAATTGACTGCTGTATCTTTATGATTTATCAACAGTAGTTCGACAACTAAACAGTGAAAGGCCAAATTCCTTCATTGTCAGAAAGTTACTGATGGTAAGTGTTACCTGATTAGTGTTACTATCTAAATACCACATGAAAGGTCAGAAAAACACCCTTTCAATCAAGTGAAAAACAATTTAGAATGTATGTAATGTTTGGAAATCCAAATTTACACATATTGTATATATTACACCGTTGACTGACTCTAACTCAGTTCTACATTCATAGATATTTTAATTTGTAATTTCCAGTGTCCCAAAATGTTTCTGAAAGGTTAAATAATATCCCTGCAGTTTATTTATGCTACTTTAGTGTCTACATACAATGATTTTCTAATGGATATGTCATACAATTGGAGGTCATAATATAAATAACCTCAGGTTTGCTGATGATACAGTCTTAATCACTAATAGTGAAATGTGAGTTACAATAAATATTAGACATTATAGTGAAGGAAGGCAAAAAATAAAGGACTCAGCCTCAATAGCAAAAAGACAGAAGTAATGGTTGAAACAATGGAAAAGACATCACCGCAAAGCACAATATAGACAGGAGCAAAGTAGTGGGATATAACATACACTCCTACAAAGTATAGTGACAGCTTTAAAAAAAAAGGAAGACAACAAAATACTGATGTTTCTGCCTTCATGTGGCCCTTCCTCTGAAATGAGAACACAAACGAACAATGAAATAAAGAAAAACTCTACTAGATCTAGGATGAGTGGAACAGGTAAATCAAGAAGAAACAGAGGGATAAAAGATGAAATGATGAAACGAAAGAGACAATAGAAACAAGAAAAAAGAGTTCTTAAATAGTATGTAGAGCCAGTCTTAACATATGGATATGAATTATGGACAACTTCTTCCTCTTCTTCTTTCCTTCCTCATCTGCCTTTCAGTGTTGTGGGAAGATATAATTTGCAGTCTTTTGCTCTTCTGCTTTTATGTTTCCTAGTGTTTCTAATATTTCGTCCATCCATCTTTTTCATGGTCGGCCCTTGAGTCTGGTGTTCTCACAATGTTTATTGAAGGCTCGTTGTGCTGTGTTTTGATCTTTCTGCCTTATCACATGGACAAACCATTTTATCTGTTGGTTGATTATATATTCTAACGTGGGGGTTTATTCCTAGCTTTTTTCTCAGTTCTTCATTTCTGATCTTATCTCTCAGACTGTTTCCTGTCATTTGTCTAACATATTTCATCTCGGTTGTGGTTATTTTTTTTATTGTTCATGCACCTATGGTCCAGGACTGACATTGGTAGAACAACGTTGGAATGAGGATTGTATATATAAAGTGCTTGTTTTGCCTCTAGAGTTATTTCTTTGTTGGACAATAGTGGTGATAGCCGACTAATGATTTGACAAGCTTTGATGCATCTTGATTCTATTTCTGCTATTTGTGAATTGTCATTGAATCTCCAGGCTACCCCCAATGTGTATTTTTAAGTACGGGATAAACATTTTATGCTCAAAGAAATCATAGAAGAATGGAGAGAGACCACAAATATAAAGTAGAAACCATTAACATATGTGGAATAAAATATAAAGAAGTTTAACTTATAGAAATGGGACAACAGACCAAAAAAAATCACTGAAGGCTGTAGAAATCTGGTTTTACAAATATTGAGAATACCATGGACAGTTAAGAAGAGTAATGAAAATGTTCTGAAAGAGGCCAATAATTTCTATTATTAGGAAGAAAAATTCATTTTATTTTTGACCATGTGATGAGAAGGGACCAGCTGGAATATATTGTTACAACTGGGAAAATTGAAGGACGAAGAGATAGATGGAAGCAAACTGAAAAAATACCAGATTGCCTAAGAGAATGTCTTGGCAGAAGGTCAACAACAAAAATGATAAACAACTGTCCAGATCAAAAGTTGTTGAGACATGATCACCTATGCCAGCAGGTACAGTACTTGATGATGATATATTCAGTCACAGTTTGGTAGGGCTGTGCTTATGGTGATTAAGAGTCTTATGAATTATGAAGATAGTTTTAGTGACAGCAAGTTCAGACTAATTGGAAATGATCAATTCAGGGTATGGCTTAGAATGAGCTAATTTAGCTGGAGATAGTTTTAGTGATGGAAAGTCCAGACTAATTGGAAATGATCAATTTAGGGTATGGCTTAGAATGAGCTAATTTAGCTGGAGATAGTTTTAGTGACAGCAAGTCGAGACTAATTGGAAATGATCAATTCGGGGTATGGTTTAGAATGAGCTAATTTAGCTGGAAACAGTTTTAGTGACGGTAAGTCCAGACTTATTGGAATATTTTGATTGATAGCATACTTCACATGGTGCAAAATTTGTAAGTAATCCGTGAGTTATTTTACTGTAGCAATTGAAGTGATCAGACCTTGTGACCTCATAACCACAGGGTCAAATGGCAGATTATGTATGAATCATTTTGAAGTGATAGTGTAAGAAAACTCCACTTTGTACCGACAAAACAAGATATCGTATCCATCTCTACATAGGTGTCTGAACAGATAGTGTAAGAAAACTCTACTTTGTACTGACAAAATAAGATATCTATCGTATCCATCTCTACATAGGTGTGCCAAAGATGTCTTGATTTAAGAGAGGAGTTATTTAAAATAAACGATGAGAACTGCCACGATAATGAAGAAAAGATTCATTAATGATTTAGCACATCATAAATAGAAGTGACCCCAGACATTTGTTATTTTAGCTATTACTGTTGCAGAAAGACAAATAGTTTAGGCTGATGCCTATCTATCTAATTTGATGCATATTTTACATAAATTTGAAGCACAACTTTTTTCATAATTGAGGTATAGAGACAGCAGAGGTATTGTTTTTTCCAATATTAAACCCTTTCCACCCGGCTCGTCGTTATTAAAAGTGATTGAATTTTCGCTGGTTTCCTTATAAAAATGTAACTAACGATTTACAGCCGAACAAACCCCACAATTCATTTAAAATTGTAGTTGAAGATATTTTATCAACCATATGGATTCAGATTTTTCATTCAGTGATAATATTGATCATCTGAACATATACTGACTCCAGAGGTTAGAGGGTGTTGTCCAATCGTTCTTCTAGATCTAGAAATAGCAGATCAATCATGTAATTTTTTGTTTTAACTTTTGTAGCAAAAATATTATTGTTATAAGAAGTTCAATTCTACACATTTTTATTTATGATACATCAATGTAATGTGGATTAGAAATAAACACTGTGACATGACCGTGTGGACTGCCTTTTTGCTGAAATTGATGTCAGATCATTCAAATTAAAAAAAAAAAATCACAGAAATTTTATTTTTAAGCACAAACATTTGAATCTACAATTTTGTGTAAAAATGAATATATTTTACAATAAACAACATAATTTATGGTGTTACTGATTTGCATAAACCTATAAATATTATTGCAAGTGCAGTTTTTGTTTTCATGCTTTTCAATTTTTAAAAATCTTTTATCAAGTATCAAATTTTCCAGGCGCTTTTTACAATTTTCTGAAAAAAAAATATTTGTAAATACATTTCATAAAAATTCATTCAATTTACAAATTTTGTTTTGATAGAAAATACATCATAGTAATGTTTGAGGGTAAAACGTTATGATATTAAGATATGCACTCATGCCCTAATTTTTTTTACTCTTAAAAAAGTTTTGTAAAAACATTGATTTGGAGCCTGTGCAGTAAGAGTTAACTAATCAAGGACTATCTTAATCTAGCAATGATATATTTAACAAATGTCTTTCATACAAAAAAATACCAACGCACATGATGGACTATGACTAAGGATATGTTTGTGTACAATTACTAGAAATATAGTTATTAACTTATTAATAATTAACTTCTAACCCAAAAATGTAGGTGAGTTATAACATTTATTTGAATTATCTGCCCTTTTAGAAAATTATAATTATTGGTATTTTCAATTCGTTATATATAATGTGCGATAATTATCTCTTAATAATAAAAAATCAAGCCTTGAAATACTGCACAATGACTTCAATGCAAAATTCATTTTAACTTTCTTGTATGTGTGTTTTTTTTTTATCACAATCAAGATTTTAAAAATGTATAATTACATTTTTTTTTATTTCAAAGGCTCCAGGGTAGCAGTGTTTTGTTATTATTAGTATTAAACTATAAGTAATTACTTAGGAAATGTTATTTTGTTATCACTGCCTTACTACAATAACAGTGGGCCACCAAGAAGTGGCTGTGTGGCATTTTATTTGCAAAGATCCTGCATGATCAAGAATGAATAGTTTACAGAAATCCTGTACCAGTACTCAGTAGCTGGTTGCATCACACTTTACTTGGCTCAGGCAGCTCCTTGCATTATTATTATATTATATTAGAATATTAATATAAGGCACATCATAATAAGCTTATAAATTTTAAATAGTTACAAGGCAACAGACTTTGTGTGCCATATAAAGTTAGTTATCATAGGTGTAGCACATGTAGTGTGTAGGCAGGAAGGAAAACCTATACTATAAGAGAATTAGATAGAGTGAAAGTTGCTAGTTAGTAACTTAACTGGAAGCTGTTGAAAGTCATTGAAAGTATTGAAAAAAAAAAAACAGAAAGTGCCATCATCGGAGTAGTATTTCCATCATAATATCATTTTTGAAAAAAAAAAATGTGCACAGATTTAGTGAATGTAAAGTAAAATAAATCATCTTCTACTCTTATAGTAGTTCAAGTTATAGCTTATTCTTAGGAACTATCTTTATATCTTAGTCTTAACTACGCGCTGCTACGGTTAATTAATTAACTAAACTAACCTAGCTATAGTCACATTGTGATTGATAAATACTATATCTACTATTGAATAATTAATAATTATTTAAAATAAAACTAAAAAAACTGAGTAAAAAAATGTTATAAAAGTATACATCATTATTTAGTTTTAAAATGAATGGAGATTTCAGACAGCAGTTGAGTGAGTGAGAGAAGTCACTAGTCACAGAGCGACTGTGCGAGACATCGACTACTATGTTCGACCAACTTGAGTGGAACCGAACCGGACCGTCGGTCAAAGGCAGCTATAAAAAATCCTCAATTATTTTTCTACCATGCCGGCTATCATTTCGCTCTCATTATTCTCCCATTTCAGCAAATCACCAAAGTAAGTATACATACGAGATAACGCACCTGATAGTAAGCAATAAAGTCGGTAAATGATTAGTTAGTCTATACAATGGTGGCCTGCTGTTCGATGTTCCTTCTAGTGGTTTCCATGAACTGACAACGATGATGGTGCACTCGCACTCTTTGTGACTTTTACGTTTGGAGAATGCCAATCCCTTCTTTCTACTCGTATCTCTTGTGCTTCGTAATTTAAATATGTCATTGTACATGCAGTTCTACATAAGGATGTTGAGAAAGCCATGAACAGATGACCTAAAGATGAGATAATGAAGATGTTTTACAATAGTCACAAGCAAAAAGATAGCTTATTTATAACTCCAAGAGGGGAAAAAATCATAATTTATAACCATGTTGAGAGAAGGGAACAATTAGAATATGTTATCAGCATTAGTCCATTTGTCCAGGGCTGCCACAAGGTTCGCCATTGTCACCAGTTCTATTAACGTGTACACAATAACGATCACGGAACAACAGCTGGATGGGAGGGGAAGAACTATGACTTTTGCTGATGATATTCTGGTATATTGCCAGGGAAGAGACAGACGGGGAATCGCCTCCACAATGCAAGACGAACTCGATCGCATTTCTTCCTGGTGTGGGGTTTCAGGTGCCTTGGTTAATCCTAATAAAGCATCAGTTTCATGGTTCTCCCTTAACAATCATATCGTTAATACGACCACACCGGTAGTACGAATAGAAGTTAATGATGTGACCAGGACAAGTTGATGACATACCTCGGAGTTAAGTTTGATCTCAGCCTGTGTTTTCGGGACCACGTCGACCATGTGATAACAAAATCCTGCAAATGATAAGCCGCCTTGAAGGTCATGGCAGCTGTCAACATCGAGCAGAGGCTACTTACTCTTCTGCTCCAGGGATTAGTTCTCGCACCAATCGAGTATGCCCTGTCAATTCTTACTGTCAGTACGACTCAAATTGATAGGCTGGAGAAAATACAAAATGAAGCCATACGCATTATCTTGGGATGTACAAGGGACACTCCCTGTGTATCAATGAGGCATCTTCTTGACTTTCCAACCATGTATGACAGAATCAAGATCTGGAGAGCACGAGCATACCTGAAGATTAGTACAGATAAAGAGCATCCATCGCACCACGTGCTCAACACAGGGAAAGGTGCCAGGCTAAAAAGAGGCAAATCATGGGTGGGCCGAGCAGATGTCATCAAATAGTTCTGTGGGCTTACCAATATCAGCGTTGGTGAGGAGTGGATACCGGTGCCTACGTCATTCAAGGGGACTTTCTCGTGTATTGTCACACTCGACAGGAAAAGTAGGGAACAGAACCTGGTCGTGGTTAATGCTGAGATCAACGGTCTCATCTGCGATAACACCGATGAGAAAGATGAAGTTATCTATACAGACGGATCTGTAAGACGACACCAAAGAAGTGCATGGGCATTTACAGCACGCTCGGTAGGCAGAATAGTCAAGGAAGACAGTGGTGCATACATGACGCATGACCACAAGTAGCATGACAATGGAGGTGATGGCAGTGACCAAGACATTCAAATGGTTAGAGTCACAAGACTACACCCACGCATGTATACTCAGTGATTCGATGAGCATTATAAAAAAAGTGAAGGCGGGCTCAGTACGCATGCAATTGGTAGAGTCGTTGCAGAAATCCAAAATACGTAAGGTCACCTTTGTCTTTGTCCCTGGACATGCGGAGTACGGGGAAATGAAAGAGCGGACAGGTTGGCTAGCTGCGCTATCGTTGAGGACGGGCAACCGATGGATCGGGCGGATATCATCAATGTCATCCGAGAAGTGGGAAGAGCGCAGTACTTTGACAAACACAGATCCGCGTCACTTCTTCGGATGATGGAAATGGGAGTTAAGTTGGGCACAGCCAGAAATTAGAAACTTAGTGGCCGTGTAAGAAGACTTATCAACCAACACAGAACTGGAGTCGTCAGTCGCTGGACACTGAGGGAATTGCTGAGGAGGTGCTGAGCACCTATGGGCATGTTCGGAGTGCAATGATGATGACCCGCAAATAACTCAATAATTAGTCCCGTAAACTTAGTTACGTACTGTTGACGACGTCTTCACAATGTTCATGCAATCTTCATCATTAAGAGCTGCTTTCTTTGATATGACGAATGTCAACCTTTGTCCACTATCTACTGTTGTCTTCTCACTGCCTTCTCTGTCTGCCTTGTCGTCTCTTGACTGTTACTGTGCCTGTAGAATGGTCTTAGCAAAGCCTGTAGAACTTGTAACATGTCCGTTCTTTCACCAATCATAGGAAATATTTCATTGGTCTTGTGGATCTTTAGATTTTGTTACGCACTTCCTCATTGGTGATGTTGTCTATATACGAGAAACTCAGGGCTTACTTTAAATTCACTTTTTGGGGAGTGGTGGTTTTTTTTTTTTTTTTTTTTTTTTTTTTTTTTTAACATGAGTAGGGGCGTTAGCTGGGATATGTATATAGCAATGCCCACAACTTTGCATCTTTGACGTCACACACTTTAGTGAAAGACCTGGATTTATCCTCACGACATCATTGGAGACTAGGGAGTGAGGTAGTGGATAAAAATAAAAATAATAAATAAAATGAGGGGTCCGCGAGGGAATACAGGTGAATACGTCGCGAACAATGAGAAAAGTGAACACGTCGTGAAATAAGAGAAAAAAGTGAATCATGATTAGAACGAGGCATGGGGAGTTAAGTAGACAAAGGCAGTGATTGGTAGATCCATTCGAGAAGTAGCGAGGATCCGATACGGCTGTGTTTTTGGTGTTACAGCCTGTACTGGGGATCAAGGGGGAGCTAGTACAACCGAGAGAGATCCACAAGTTAGTTGGTGCATGGACGACACAGGGAACAGATTCGGTTTCCAGGAGCGCTGGTATGTAGAACAGTAGAGAGTAAGGATAGGCTAGGTTACAAGTGAACAACACCAACCTTAGACCAGTATTAGCAAGTTGTTAACCATCCCTAAGTTAGCCTCAAGATAAATTTGTGAATAGTCACTAAGTTAGCTTTAAGATTGATTTGTGAATAGTCACTAAGTTAGCTTTAAGATTGATTTGTGAATAGTCACTAAGTTAGCTTTAAGTTAGCTTTAAGATTGATTTGTGAATAGTCACTAAGTTAGCTTTAAGATTGATTTGTGAATAGTCACTAAGTTGGCTTTAAGATTGATTTGTGAATAGTCACTAAGTTGGCTTTAAGATTGATTTGTGAATAGTCACTAAGTTGGCTTTAAGATTGATTTGTGAATAGTCACTAAGTTGGCTTTAGAGATTGATTTGTGAATAGTCACTAAGTTAGCTACTAGAGAAAGAATCCTAGACTGTGGTTGTTTTATTACCACGAACAATGTTTGTTAAGTCGAGAATAGTCAATAGATTAGCTTTAAGAGAAGTAAGCATCTCATGTAGTGTGTCATAGTACACGAGCAGTGAGCGTCAAGTTGTGAGTTTTCAGAGAAGAGAGTATCTCATGTAGTGTGCCATAGTACACGAACATTATTTTCAAAGTGTGAATATAGCACTAAGTTAGCTTCAAGAGAAGTTAGCATGTATTGTAGTTGTGCCAGCGCATAACGAACAATAGTCGTCAAGTCGGGAGCAATTCCCTGAGTAGCTTCAAGAGAAGTAATCCTATGAAGTGTTGTGTCATAGCACACGAACATTTATTGTCACGAGGTGAATATGCACCGAGTTAGCTTCAAGAGAAGTTAACATGTACTGCAGTTGTGCCAGCGTACAACAAACAGTTATTCGTTAAGTCGGGAGCAATTCCCTAGTTAGCTTCAGGAGAAGAAATCCTATGAAGCTATGTGTCATAGTACACGACAGTTCGTATCAAGTATCGTAATAGCTCGCAAGGGTCCAGGGCATTAAGACAGGGCGCGAGACGGAGTATGATTTTACACTAGATCACCATATTGGCGAAAGAAAGTGAAACCCAGATCGCCCAACATTGTGAGTAGCAGCAAGGCTGCATTGAGTGCTTGTGGCCGAAGTTATTGACAACCACGAACAGAGTGAGGCAGGAGAGTATTCAGATGTGTGTGCAAGGCGGCTGAAATACCATCATAATTGTAACTTGAGATTGTGAAATGTGAATTAGTTCTTATGAGAACAAAAACCTCAGGAGTGTGTTTTACCTGGTGTTCAGTGATGTTCTTATGAGAATAAAAACCTCAGGAGTGTGTTTTACCTGGTGTTCAGTGATGTTCTTATGAGAATAAAAACCTCAGGAGTGTGTTTTACCTGGTGTTCAGTGATGTTCTTATGAGAATAAAAACCTCAGGAGTGTGTTTTACCTGGTGTTCAGTGATGTTCTTATGATAATAAAAAACCTCAGGAGTGTGTTTTACCTGGTGTTCTGTGATGTTCTTATAGCGCTAGCTGTAATTGTCTGTCCCCAGTGAAAGAGAACGCTGGGGTGTCAATCACTAACGGGAGTACTACAAGACACGATCAATTGGCCATTAGTATGAGACAAGGACAGAGTGACCCAACACGACCCAATACAGTAGGGGGATTCCCTTTCATGCACTGTTCAGTCGTGCCAGGTCATACGGGCGTGGGAAGCAGTGTAAACCAGGCGTTGAGGTCAGACGCTGAACAACAGGCACGTGAAGGCTCAAGGTGTAAGGACACTTCACAGCATCAACAGAGTGGCAGCTCCAAGTGGTTGAAGGCTCTGATCTTAATGAGCCGTCATTGCTGCAGTCGTCAAGTCAACAATTAAGGTTAGCGACGCCACTGGTGGGCGGTCGCTGTAATCAATTCATTTGCAGCAAAGAAGGGAGGAGATAGAAGGTGCTGGTATTCACAACGCTGGCTCCTACACGCGCTAGCAGAAGCGGCATCATCATCAGTGAAAGAAAATAGCACTGGCATAGCCCTTGTTCTTATCAAACGCAACCGCTAGCTCTGTTTTGCTGTTAACGGTCTTCGTTACCAAATACTGAAAACCAGCCTGTCCAACAATTTCCACATCACCCGCGGGTAAACAGCTCGCCAGCATTTTACCCAAATTTCCCACCTTCGAGACCTTGTTGCCGCCATTGACATGTAGGGTTGCCTTAAACTGATCAGTGCATACTAATCGGGTTCCTCTGGTGCAAGTGGGTTAGGAGAGGCGGAGTTCGCACGAGTGGGTTAGGAGAGGCGGAGTTCGTGCGAGTGGGTTAGGAGAGGTGGAGTTCGTGCGAGTGGGTTAGGAGAGGCGAAGTTCGTACGAGTGAGTTAGGAGAGGCGGAGTTCGTGCGAGTGAGTTAGGAGAGGCGGAGTTCATGCGAGTTGGTTAGGAGAGGCGGAGTTCGTGCGAGTTGGTTAGGAGAGGCGGAGTTCGTACGAGTGGGTTAGGAGAGGCGGAGTTCGTGCGAGTGGGTTAGGAGAGGCAGAGTTCGTGAGAGTGGGTTAGGAGTGACGGAGTTCCTGCATATATGGGTTAGGAGAGACGGAGTTCGTGCATGTGTGAGTTAGTAGAGGCGGAGTTCATAAGAGTGGGTTAGGAGAGACGGAGTTCGTGCATGTGTGAGTTAGTAGAGGCGGAGTTCATAAGAGTGGGTTAGGAGAGACGGAGTTCGTGCATGTGTGAGTTAGTAGAGGCGGAGTTCATAAGAGTGGTTTAGTAGAGGCGTAGTTCGTGCATGTGTGAGTTAGTAGAGGCGGAGTTCATAAGAGTGGGTTAGGAGAGACGGAGTTCGTGCATGTGTGAGTTAGTAGAGGCGGAGGTCATAAGAGTGGGTTAGTAGAGGCGTAGTTCGTGCATATATGGGTTCGGAGAGGCGGAGTTCGTGCATATATGGGTTAGGAGAGGCAGAGTTCGTGCATGTGTGAGTTAGGAGAGACGGAGTTCGTGCATATGTGAGTTAGGAGAGACGGAGTTCGTGCATATATGGGTTAAGAGAGACGGAATTCGTGCATATATGGGTTAGGAGAAACGGAGTTCGTGCATATATGGGTTAGGAGAGACGGAGTTCATAAGAGTGGGTTAGGAGAGACGGAGTTCGTGCATATATGGGTTAGGAGAGACGGAATTCGTGCATATATGGGTTAGGAGAGACGGAGTTCGTGCATGTGTGAGTTAGGAGAGACGGAGTTCGTGCATATATGGGATAGGAGAGACGGAGTTCGTGCATATATGGGTTAGGAGAGACGGAGTTCGTGCATATATGGGTTAGGAGAGACGGAGTTCGTGCATGTGTGAGTTAGGAGAGACGGAGTTCGTGCATATGTGAGTTAGGAGAGACGGAGTTCGTGCATATATGGGTTAAGAGAGACGGAATTCGTGCATATATGGGTTAGGAGAAACGGAGTTCGTGCATATATGGGTTAGGAGAGACGGAGTTCATAAGAGTGGGTTAGGAGAGACGGAGTTCGTGCATATATGGGTTAGGAGAGACGGAATTCGTGCATATATGGGTTAGGAGAGACGGAGTTCGTGCATGTGTGAGTTAGGAGAGACGGAGTTCGTGCATATATGGGATAGGAGAGACGGAGTTCGTGCATATATGGGTTAGGAGAGACGGAGTTCGTGCATATATGGGTTAGGAGAGACGGAGTTCGTGCATGTGTGAGTTCGGAGAGACGGAGTTCGTGCATGTGTGAGTTAGGAGAGACGGAATTCGTGCATGTGTAGGTTAGGAGAGGCGGAGTTCGTGCATGTGTGAGTTCGGAGAGACGGAGTTCGTGCATGTGTGAGTTAGGAGAGACGGAATTCGTGCATGTGTGAGTTAGGAGAGACGGAGTTCGTGCATATATGGGTTAGGAGAGACGGAGTTCGTGCATATATGGGTTAGGAGAGAAGGAGTTCGTGCATATATGGGTTAGGAGAGAAGGAGTTCGTGCATATATGGGTTAGGAGAGACGGAGTTCGTGCATATATGGGTTAGGAGAGACGTAGTTCGTGCATGTGTGAGTTAGGAGAGACGGAGTTCGTGCATATATGGGTTAGGAGAGACGGAGTTCGTGCATGTGTGAGTTCGGAGAGACGGAGTTCGTGCATGTGTGAGTTAGGAGAGACGGAATTCGTGCATGTGTGGGTTAGGAGAGGCGGAGTTCGTGCATGTGTGGGTTAGGAGAGGCGGAGTTCGTGCATGTGTGAGTTAGGAGAGACGGAGTTCGTGCATATATGGGTTAGGAGAAACGGAGTTCGTGCATTTGTGGGTTAGGAGAGGCGGAGTTCGTGTATGTGTGGGTTAGGAGAGGCGGAGTTCGTGCATGTGTGGGTTAGAAGAGGCGGAGTTCGTGCATGTGTGGGTTAGGAGAGGCGGAGTTCGTGCATGTGTGTTAGGAGAGGCGGAGTTCGTGCATGTGTGAGTTAGGAGAGGCGGAGTTCTTGCATGTGTGGGTTAGGAGAGGCGGAGTTCGTGCATGTGTGAGTTAGGAGAGGCGGAGTTCGTGTATGTGTGAGTTAGGAGAGGCGAATTTCGTGCATGTGTGAGTTAGGAGAGGCGGAGTTCGTGCATGTGTGAGTTAGGAGAGGCGGAGTTCGTATGTGTGAGTTAGGAAAGGCGGAGTTCGTATGTGTGGGTTAGGAGAGGCGGAGTTCGTGCGTGTGTGAGTTAGGAGAGGCGGAGTTCGTATGTGTTTGTCAAGAGAAACGGAGTTCTCGCATGTGTGAGTTAGGAAAAACGGAGTTCCTGCATGTGTGGGATTAGGAGAGGCGTAGTTCGTATGTGTGGGTTAGGAGAAACAGAGTTCGTGCATGTGTGAGTTAGGAGAGGCGGAGTTCGTGCATGTGTGAGTTAGGAAAGGCGGAGTTCGTATGTGTGGGTCAGGAGAGACGGAGTTCGTGCATATATGGGTTAGGAGAGACGGAGTTCGTGCATGTGTGAGTTAGGAGAGACGGAGTTCGTGCATATATGGGTTAGGAGAGACGGAGTTCGTGCATATATGGGTTAGGAGAGACGGAGTTCGTGCATATATGGGTTAGGAGAGACGTAGTTCGTGCATATATGGGTTAGGAGAGACGGAGTTCGTGCATATATGGGTTAGGAGAGACGGAGTTCGTGCATATATGGGTTAGGAGAGACGTAGTTCGTGCATGTGTGAGTTAGGAGAGACGGAGTTCGTGCATATATGGGTTAGGAGAGACGTAGTTCGTGCATGTGTGAGTTAGGAGAGACGGAGTTCGTGCATATATGGGTTAGGAGAGACGGAATTCGTGCATATATGGGTTAGGAGAGACGGAATTCGTGCATATATGGGTTAGGAGAAACGGAGTTCGTGCATGTGTGAGTTAGGAGAGACGGAGTTCGTGCATATATGGGTTAGGAGAGACGGAATTCGTGCATATATGGGTTAGGAGAGACGTAGTTCGTGCATGTGTGAGTTAGGAGAGACGGAGTTCGTGCATGTATGGGTTAGGAGAGACGGAATTCGTGCATATATGGGTTAGGAGAGACGGAATTCGTGCATATATGGGTTAGGAGAAACGGAGTTCGTGCATGTGTGGGTTAGGAGAGACGTAGTTCGTGCATGTGTGAGTTAGGAGAGACGGAGTTCGTGCATATATGGGTTAGGAGAGACGGAGTTCGTGCATGTGTGGGTTAGGAGAGGCGGAGTTCGTGCATGTGTGGGTTAGGAGAGGCGGAGTTCGTGCATGTGTGGGTTAGGAGAGGCGGAGTTCGTGCATGTGTGAGTTAGGAGAGGCGGAGTTCGTGCATGTGTGAGTTAGGAGAGGCGGAGTTCTTGCATGTGTGGGTTAGGAGAGGCGGAGTTCGTGCATGTGTGAGGTAGGAGAGACGGAGTTCGTGCATGTGTGAGTTAGGAGAGGCGGAGTTCGTGCATGTGTGAGTTAGGAGAGGCGGAGTTCGTGCATGTGTGAGTTAGGAGAGGCGGAGTTCGTGCATGTGTGAGTTAGGAAAGGCGGAGTTCGTATGTGTGGGTTAGGAGAGGCGGAGTTCGTGCGTGTGTGAGTTAGGAGAGGCGGAGTTCGTGCATGTGTGGGTTAGGAAAGGCGGAGTTCGTATGTGTGAGTCAAGAGAAACGGAGTTCGTGCATGTGTGAGTTAGGAGAAACGGAGTTCGTGCATGTGTGAGTTAGGAGAGACGGAGTTCGTGCATATATGGGTTAGGAGAGACGGAGTTCGTGCATATATGGGTTAGGAGAGACGTAGTTCGTGCATGTGTGAGTTAGGAGAGACGGAGTTCGTGCATATATGGGTTAGGAGAGACGGAGTTCGTGCATGTGTGAGTTAGGAGAGACGGAGTTCGTGCATATATGGGTTAGGAGAGACGGAATTCGTGCATATATGGGTTAGGAGAGACGGAGTTCGTGCATATATGGGTTAGGAGAGACGGAGTTCGTGCATATATGGGTTAGGAGAGACGGTGTTCGTGCATATATGGGTTAGGAGAAACGGAGTTCGTGCATGTGTGGGTTAGGAGAGGCGGAGTTCGTGCATGTGTGGGTTAGGAGAGGCGGAGTTCGTGCATGTGTGGGTTAGGAAAGGCGGAGTTCGTATGTGTGAGTCAAGAGAAACGGAGTTCGTGCATGTGTGAGTTAGGAGAAACGGAGTTCGTGCATGTGTGCGTTAGGAGAAACGGAGTTCGTATGTGTGGGTTAGGAGAGGCGGAGTTCGTGCGTGTGTGAGTTAGGAGAGGCGGAGTTCGTGCATGTGTGGGTTAGGAAAGGCGGAGTTCGTATGTGTGAGTCAAGAGAAACGGAGTTCGTGCATGTGTGAGTTAGGAGAAACGGAGTTCGTGCATGTGTGAGTCAAGAGAAACGGAGTTCGTGCGTGTGTGAGTTAGGAGAGGCGGAGTTCGTGCATGTGTGGGTTAGGAAAGGCGGAGTTCGTATGTGTGAGTCAAGAGAAACGGAGTTCGTGCATGTGTGAGTTAGGAGAAACGGAGTTCGTGCATGTGTGAGTTAGGAGAAACGGGGTTCCTGCATGTGTGGGATTAGGAGAGGCGGAGTTCGTATGTGTGGGTTAGGAGAAACAGAGTTCGTGCATGTGTGAGTTAGGAGAGGCGGAGTTCGTGCATGTGTGAGTTAGGATAGGCGGAGTTCGTGCATATATGGGTTAGGAGAGACGGAGTTCGTGCATATATGGGTTAGGAGAGACGGAGTTCGTGCATATATGGGTTAGGAGAGACGTAGTTCGTGCATGTGTGAGTTAGGAGAGACGGAGTTCGTGCATATATGGGTTAGGAGAGACGGAGTTCGTGCATGTGTGAGTTAGGAGAGACGGAGTTCGTGCATATATGGGTTAGGAGAGACGGAGTTCGTGCATATATGGTTTAGGAGAGACGGAGTTCGTGCATATATGGGTTAGGAGAGACGGAGTTCGTGCATATATGGGTTAGGAGAGACGGAGTTCGTGCATATATGGGTTAGGAGAGACGGAGTTCGTGCATATATGGGTTAGGAGAGACGGAGTTCGTGCATATATGGGTTAGGAGAGACGGAATTCGTGCATATATGGGTTAGGAGAGACGGAGTTCGTGCATATATGGGTTAGGAGAGACGGAGTTCGTGCATATATGGGTTAGGAGAGACGGAGTTCGTTCATATATGGGTTAGGAGAGACGGAGTTCGTGCATATATGGGTTAGGAGAAACGGAGTTCGTGCATGTGTGGGTTAGGAGAGGCGGAGTTCGTGCATGTGTGGGTTAGGAGATGCGGAGTTCGTGCATGTGTGGGTTAGGAGAGGCGGAGTTCGTGCATGTGTGGGTTAGGAGAGGCGGAGTTCGTGCATGTGTGAGTTAGGAGAGGCGGAGTTCGTGCATGTGTGTGTTAGGAGAGGCGGAGTTCTTGCATGTGTGGGTTAGGAGAGGCGGAGTTCGTGCATGTGTGAGTTAGGAGAGGCGGAGTTCGTGCATGTGTGAGTTAGGAGAGGCGGAGTTCGTGCATGTGTGAGTTAGGAGAGGCGGAGTTCGTGCATGTGTGAGTTAGGAGAGGCGGAGTTCGTGCATGTGTGAGTTAGGAGAGGCGGAGTTCGTGCATGTGTGAGTTAGGAAAGGCGGAGTTCGTATGTGTGGGTTAGGAGAGGCGGAGTTCGTGCGTGTGTGAGTTAGGAGAGGCGGAGTTCGTGCATGTGTGGGTTAGGAAAGGCGGAGTTCGTATGTGTGAGTCAAGAGAAACGGAGTTCGTGCATGTGTGAGTTAGGAGAAACGGAGTTCGTGCATGTGTGGGTTAGGAAAGGCGGAGTTCGTATGTGTGAGTCAAGAGAAACGGAGTTCGTGCATGTGTGAGTTAGGAGAAACGGAGTTCGTGTATGTGTGAGTCAAGAGAAACGGAGTTCGTGCATGTGTGAGTTAGGAGAAACGGAGTTCCTGCAAATGTGGGATTAGGACAGGCGGAGTTCGTATGTGTGGGTTAGGAGAAACAGAGTTCGTGCATGTGTGAGTTAGGAGAGGCGGAGTTCGTGCATGTGTGAGTTAGGAAAGGCGGAGTTCGTATGTGTGGGTTAGGAGAAACAGAGTTCGTGCATATATGGGTTAGGAGAGACGGAGTTAATAACATAACAGAATATAACATAAAATAACAACGCAACATGCCATAGCATAACATAACAGAATATAACATAACAACACAACATGCTATAGCATAACATAACGGAATATAACATAACAACACAACATGCTACATCATAACAGCATACCATAACAGAATATAACATAACGTAACAACACATGATGTCATAGCATAACGTAATGTAAAATAATATAATATAACATAACAACACAACATGCCATAGCATAACATAATGTATATAACATAACGCAATATAGCATAACAGAAGAAGAAGAGAAAATTGAAAGTTGTTTTTAATATACGAGTAATTCAATATTTTTGAAAAAATAACTTGTAGTGTCACTGCTGAGTGAAATATGCTGACATCTCTTTAGATATGTTGACATCTTATCAGACATGCTGACATCTCATTAGATATACTGGAATCTCATTAGATATGCTGACATCTCATTGGATAAGCTGACATCTCATTAGATATGCTGACATCTCATTAGATATGCTGACATCTCATTGGATAAGCTGACATATCATTAGATATGCTGACATCTCATTAGAAATGCTGACATCTCATTAGACATGTTGACATCTCATTATATATGTTGACATCTCATTATATATGCTGACATTTCGTTAGACGTGATATTTCATGATCTATCTATCTATCTATTGACCTTTCGAGCCGTAACCGGCCCATAGGGCGTAGACCAAGATACACCTCCTATATGAATTTTTGTTCTATAGTCCGTTCAGATTCGTTTGCCTAGACATTAATTTATTTTTTTCAAAAACTTATTGTTCATTTGCATTGATCTTTTGAAGTTAGGTTTAGAATACTAATGTCGCTATAAAAATATTTTTTTTATCAAAGAAATGTGATCCAGTTTCAAAGATGCCTTATTTAACCTATATTTAAAAAAAGTTAATCGATATTATAAACACCGGCGGGATTATGTAGATGCTTACATCTCACAGCTGATTCTTTAACATATAGGCATGACCTTCACGGCTGAATGCGCACCGTCCTAAAATAGTTATGTTTCCACTATAAATTTTTATAAAGAAATGTTACATATGAAATTTCCCGTTTAGCACAAAATGACATTTTAGCCGAAACCGGAAATTATGTGACGTCAAAATCACGGCCGTAGACTCGAGTTCGAGTCATAATTCAGAGGCAAATCTCAATATTTACAGAAAGGAGGCGGCACTATCCATATTATGTTCTGCAAGTCTATGTGAGAATGAATATAAAGGCAAAATATTTTACTGAGCATAACATTGCTATAAAGATTTATCAATACTTCTGCAGAGAGCGTAAAAAGGGACATCTTTATTGTTCTTTATCAAACCCTGAGAAGAGAACAATGCATATTTTAGGTTTGTGTAAACGTTCATTTGATCGAATAGTTAAAGGAAGCGGATATTTATTGCCAACAAATGCAAGAAAGCAAGGAAGGAAAGAAACGTTAGACAGTTTTGATAAGGACCTAGTAAAAAGAGAAATCTGTCGAATGTTTGATATAAACGAAGAAGTGACACTTAGAAAGTTGAAGCTTTGGCTGAAAACTAACAACGACATTGAAATATCAAAAACTTCATTATGGAAAATATTAAGAAGTGCAGGCTTCACCTTTAGAAAGTATGCTGGTGGAAAAAACATTATTTGTGAGAAGCCACATCTAGTAGCTCTTAGAAGCAAGTATTTACGTGAAGTGAAGGAAATGCGCGAAAATGATTATGATATTGTTTATTTAGATGAAACTTGGATCAACGCTCATCATACAAATGAAAAGGAATGGCAGTTAGCAGATGGAAGTATTAAAAGATCAGTACCAAGCAGTAAAGGGCAACGTTTGATAGTTGCACATGCAGGTAGCAGACATAATGGGTTGTTGCAGAATGCTCATCTCGTTTTCATTTCAAAATCCATAGACAATAGAGACTATCTATCTATCTATCTATCTATTGACCTTTCGAGCCGTAACCGGCCCATAGGGCGTAGACCAAGATACACCTTCTCCTATATGAATTTTTGTTCTAGCAGTTTTCTTTTAAAGATATTTTATCAAATCTCGCCATCTGTCTCTGTTCTGTGCAAGCAGTTCTATCTCATTGAGGGAGCCGATTCCTGCTGCTCTTGCCTCTCTCATCAATGTTCTTCTCAGTGTCTCCCTGGGTCTTCCTCTTTTTCTTTTACCTGTTGTTTCCCATATGAGGGCTTGCTTTGCTATTCGATTATTATCTCTTCTCATCACATGTCCAACGTATGACCATCGTCTTTTCTTTATTACTGAAGATATTAGTGGTTGATTGGCGATTTCTCTAATTTCCTCGTTTGTTTTGAATTCGTTCCATTCTATACCAAGTATTTTCCTTAGACATTTATTTTCGAATGCGTTCAACTTTGTTTCTATATCTCTTGTTGTTTTCCAGCTTTCACACGCATATGTAAGGGTTGATAGTACATTTGATTTGAATAGCCTAAGTTTTGTGTTTGTGCTAATGAGTTTTGATTTCCACAACTTTTCAAGGCTTCTGAAAGACATTGCTGCTTTAGCCAGTCTGATTCTAATTTCTTTGCTCGTATCCCCTTCTCGATCAATGTGACTTCCAAGATAGATGAAGTGATCGATCTCTTCTACTGGTTTGTTTTCCATGTATATTTTGTCACTTGTTGGAATTAAACTTTTCATGACTTTTGTCTTTTCATGATTGACCTCAAGCCCAATTTTGCTGGCTATTGATGATAGTTCATTTGTGTTTTCCTGCATCGTTTTTATCTGATTGCTGATGAGAACTATGTCATCAGCAAAGTCGAGGTCCTCCAAATGGTCTCCTTGTATCCATTCGATGCCTTTATTACCAGTGCAGCATTTCTTCATTATGAAGTCCATAACAATTCCAAATAACAAGGGCGATAAAATACATCCTTGTTTAACCCCAGTTTCTATTGGGAAACATTCGCTCAGTCCTTCCTCTGTTCGAACTGCACATGTGTAACCATCATACATGTCTTAGATAGAGACTACCACTCCGAAATGAATGGGCACATATTTAAAGACTGGATCGAGAAAAGTGTCCTTCCAATATTAGATCGACCTTCTTGTCTGATAATGGACAATGCTTCATACCATAACGTAGTTAACGTAGAAGATAGAATCCCAACATCATCAAGTACAAAAGATGCAATCAAAACGTGGCTCATAAAAGAACACATACAAGTTAACGACAGCTACTTGAAACCCGAATTGCTTAGCCTTGTAAAACAGACACAACGGACAAAAATATTTAAAATAGACAAGTTAATTCAAGAACATGGCCATAGATGTTTGAGACTACCTCCATATCATGCACACTTAAATCCTATAGAACTAGTTTGGGCAAAAGTTAAAGGACACGTAGCATATACAAATAAAACTTTCAAATTATGCGATGTTGAGACACTTACAAATCAGGCTCTATCAAATATAAATAAAGACTACTGGGTAAAATGTGAGGATCATGTGTTACGACAAGAAGAGGAATATTGGAAAAAGGATGGTTTGTTGTTTGTTCAGCCGAAAGCAGTAATCGACCTATTTGACTCGTCTGATTCTGAATGATCATTACTCTGATTAAGTCTACAGATAAATAGTTTGATTTGCAAAATTTCCTAGTTGATTTGTTAAACAGTTTATTGTTCAAGACCACCCAAGCAATCAAAAATATGTTATAAGCAAACCAACCACCATTACTTTGAATGGAAGCCTGCTTGAGTCAGTACAGAAGTTCAGCTATCTTGGATCCACTATTACAGCCACACTTTCCTTAGATGAGGAACTAAATGTACGTATATGAAAGGCAGCGACAACATTTGGGAAACTCACACCAAGTGCATGGAACTATATCAAATTGACTCTACGAACAAAAGTTCTATATATAATTTAAAATGTGTATACTTGCCACCAAGTAAAATTTTATGGACACGCCTATGGGTCATCGTTGCACTAGATTACTGTAAAACATTTTATTAGGGTCAAAATACTAGTTACATGGGCAAAGATCAAAGGAATTCGCCGCTTTAAGAAAACCGTTATAGCTAGACATCGAGTAACACATATGTTCTCGTGACATGGACATTTTAACACCGTATGCCAAAAATCATGTGAAATCATCAAGAACTTTTTGAATTATAAATCATAACATCTCGGCAAACGAATCTGAACGGACTATAGCAGTTTTCTTTTAAAGATATTTTATCAAATCTCGTCATCTGTCTCTGTTCTGTGCAAGCAGTTCTATCTCATTGAGGGAGCCGATTCCTGCTGCTCTTGCCTCTCTCATCAATGTTCTTCTCAGTGTCTCCCTGGGTCTTCCTCTTTTTCTTTTACCTGTTGTTTCCCATATGAGGGCTTGCTTTGCTATTCGATTATTATCTCTTCTCATCACATGTCCAACGTATGACCATCGTCTTTTCTTTATTACTGAAGATATTAGTGGTTGATTGGCGATTTCTCTAATTTCCTCGTTTGTTTTGAATTCGTTCCATGCTATACAAAGTAATTTCCTTAGACATTTATTTTCGAATGCGTTCAACTTTGTTTCTATATCTCTTGTTGTTTTCCAGCTTTCACAACCATACGTAAGGGTTGATAGTACATTTGATTTGAATAGCCTAAGTTTTGTGTTTGTGCTGATGAGTTTTGATTTCCACAACTTTTCAAGGCTTCTGAAAGACATTGCTGCTTTAGCCATTCTGATTTTAATTTCTTTGCTCGTATCCCCTTCTCGATCAATGTGACTTCCAAGATAGATAAAGTGATCGATCCCTTCTACTGGTTTGTTTTCCATGTATATTTTGTCACTTCTTGGATTTAAACTTTTCATGACTTTAGTCTTTTCATGATTGACCTCAAGCCCAATTTTGCCGGCTATTGATGATAGTTCATTTGTGTTTTCCTGCATCGTTTTTATCTGACTGCTGATGAGAACTATGTCATCAGCAAAGTCGAGGTCCTCCAAATGGTCTCCTTGTATCCATTCGATGCCTTTATTACCAGTGCAGCATTTCTTCATTATGAAGTCCATAACAATTCTAAATAACAAGGACGATAAAATACATCCTTGTTTAACCCCAGTTTCTATTGGGAAACATTCGCTCAGTCCTTCCTCTGTTCGAACTGCACATGTGTAACCATCATACATGTCTTTGATAATATTTATGATTTTTTATGGTAAACCATATTGCTTCAGAATTTTCCACAAAGAATCTCTATGAATACTATCAAATGCTTTTTTGAAGTCGTTGAAGTTAACAAAGAATCTCTATGAATACTATCAAATGCTTTTTTGAAGTCGTTGAAGTTAAGTACAAAAGGTTTTTGCTTTTCAATGTGTTCCTCCAATATAAGTCGTAGAGTGAAAATGTGGTCAAGACAGCTTCTCCCTTTTCTAAACCCAGCCTGTTCTTCACGCATTACTGTGGATGATTTTGCAGAATAACTTTGAGGCAACTGACACAAGTGTCACGCCTCTCCAGTTGTTACAATCTCTAAGATTGCCCTTTTTTGGGATCTTAACAATGATTCCTTTTTTCCATTTATGAGGCGTCTTCTCTGTTTTCCAAATGATGTTGAACTCATGATCTATACTGACATCTAATTAAATATGCAAACATCTCATTACATATGCCAATACGACACAAGATTTGCACTCCACTTAAATCAGCAAACAACAAACACATTTTTAAAATTGATTAAATGAAATGAATTAATTATTTTAAGAAAAAACTAAAAATAATTGTCATCAATTGTGAATAATGAGAAGGACATCAACGAGATGATGAACGTGACACGTTTGTGTAAAGTGTCCCATGAAAATGTCATCACAATAATTTGTTCAAAATTGTACCTCCGTCATCACAAGATGCGTGGGAACATGATTCAGTTTAGATGACTGGAGAAAGTATAATGACTTGTTAAGATGACTGGAGAAAGTATAATGACTTGTTAAGATGACTGAAGAAAGTATAATGACTTGTTAAGATAAGTGGAGAAAGTATAATGACGTGTTAAGATGACTGGAGAAAGTATAATGACGTGTTAAGATGACTGGAGAAAGTATAATGACGTGTTAAGATGACTGAAGAAAGTATAATGACGTGTTAAGATGACTGAAGAAAGTATAATGACGTGTTAAGATGACTGAAGAAAGTATAATGACGTGTTAAGATGACTGGAGAAAGTATAATGACGTGTTAAGATAAGTGGAGAAAGTATAATGACGTGTTAAGATGACTGGAGAAAGTATAATGACGTGTTAAGATGACTGGAGAAAGTATAATGACGTGTTAAGATGACTGGAGAAAGTATAATGACTTGTTAAGATGACTGGAGAAAGTATAATGACTTGTTAAGATGACTGAAGAAAGTATAATAACTTGTTAAGATGACTGGAGAAAGTATAATGACTTGTTAAGATGACTGGAGAAAGTATAATGACTTGTTAAGATGACTGGAGAAAGTATAATGACTTGTTAAGATGACTGGAGAAAGTATAATGACTTGTTAAGATGACTGAAGAAAGTATAATGACTTGTTAAGATAAGTGGAGAAAGTATAATGACGTGTTAAGATGACTGGAGAAAGTATAATGACTTGTTAAGATGACTGGAGAAAGTATAATGACGTGTTAATATGACTGGAGAAAGCATAATGACTTGTTAATATGACTGGAGAAAGCATAATGACTTGTTAATATGACTGGAGAAAGCATAATGACTTGTTAATATGACTGGAGAAAGCATAATGACTTGTTAAGATGACTGGAGAAAGTATAATGACTTGTTAAGATGACTGGAGAAAGCATAATGACTTGTTAAGATGACTGGAGAAAGTATAATGACTTGTTAAGATGAGTAGAGAAAGTATAATGACTTGTTAAGATGACTGGAGAAAGTATAATGACTTGTTAAGATGACTGGAGAAAGCATAATGACTTGTTAAGATGACTGGAGAAAGCATAATGACTTGTTAAGATGACTGGAGAAAGCATAATGACTTGTTAAGATGACTGGAGAAAGTATAATGACTTGTTAAGATGAGCGAAGAATGTATAATGACATGTTAAGATGAGCGAAGAATGTATAATGACTTGTTAAGATGACTGGAGAAAACTGAATGATATTCTCTTGTTTAACAAGTATTCAAGAATTGTAATAATGACCGACATCAAGAAAACAACTTCTGTTTTTATGAATGAGAAAGTTAGAATAGTCAAGTTTTACTCAAATAAGGTAAATTAAGACTTCCTTCCTTCTTCCTTCCTTCCTTCCTTCCTTCCTTCCTTCCTTCCTTCCTTCCTTCCTTCCTTCCTTCCTTCCTTCCTTCCTTCCTTCCTTCCTTTCCTTCCTTCCTTCCTTCCTTCCTTCCTTCCTTCCTTCCTTCCTTCCTTCCTTCCTTCCTTCCTTCCTTCCTTCCTTCCTTCCTTCCTTCCTTCCTTCCTCCTCCTCCCTCCCTCCTCCCTCCCTCCTCCCTCCCTCCCTCCCTCCTTCCTTCCTTCCTTCCTTCCTTCCTCCTTCATTGACCAACTTCCTCACTATCATTGACCAACTTCCTCACTATCATTGACCAACTTCCTCACTATCATTGACCAACTTTATCACAATCATTGACCAACTTCCTCACTATCATTGACCAACTTTATCACTATCATTGACCAACTTTATCACTATCATTGACCAACTTTATCACTATCATTGACCAACTTCCTCACTATCATTGACCAACTTTATCACTATCATTGACAAACTTCCTCACTATCATTGACCAACTTTGTCACCGTGTCCGATCACAGTTTTCATTATTATGCACCTACGTTCTCCGTTGACATGTTCTGTCCAAGAAAGCTCCTAGTTTAGCGTACAATTGTTTCACTACGGTTTTGTATCGAGAGCTCATTTTGAAGTACACGAAAATGTTGACGGAGCAGTTAATGGCCTCCATGAGATATCCTATAGACCAAGTGACGTGGTAAATGTTTGGCAGATCGCTACCTTTGTTAAACTGGGGAATGGTCGACATGCATATCTGCACGGCATTGAGAGGTATGAAGGTGATGATAAAGATGAAGGAAATAACCAGCACCATTTTACCAACGCGTCTATCTCGTCTTGTAGCCATGTTGGATGTTTGGCAGGATTTTTCCCGCCACTTTGGTTCCTGACGAGGTTGTAAACCAAGTCAAGACTGCAGACCAATACAATCACAAAACAGCAGACACCAACACAAGATCCAAAGGCAAACGTCCATGTGTCAATTTGTCGTCGATTGCTGGCGTAAACAAGGCCAAGTAGACTTTGGTTTTGCCGGTCAGGGTAAACTTTCCAGTCGAGTTTTGTGGAAAAGTAGATGGGGACGAGGCTGATGATCATACTGACAAAAATGACAAGAACCACAAGCAGGGAGCGGACAGGGGTCAGGATATTTGATATTTGGAGTGGAAATCGCACACACAGGCAGCGCTCGAGGTTGATGAAAGCTATGATCAAACTTTCGATTCTGCTGCAACACAAGCGAGGCATGCCGGCGAGCAGATAGGCCGCATCTTTGGAATAGATAGGGATGTCAGAGTAAAAAACAACGGGTTATAACACAGTCCAAGAAAGATCAAGGCTAGGAGACTACACACATCAGCCAGTGCTAGCGCCACTAGTGTCATGTTCACTGTGTTCTTCAAGCCCTGTTTTGTAAAGACAATGATGTTGACGATGTTAGTGATGACCCCGAACACGCCCACTATGGGATAGAGTGTCACGGTGAAGAGCAACATGAGAACTTGAGTGACATCATCGTCTATGTCTTGAACCATGGCTCTCCTCTTCGGTAGGCCCTGGCCGAGGTCAAGTTGCCGATAGGTTGTATTGCTGAAAATATAAATGGTGTGGTAACAATGGGAGATGTATGGTAGAGGAAAGGTGTAGAATAGTTGAGATGGTAGATGTGTGGTAGATATAGAAGAGATGTAGATGTGTGGTAGAGATAGAAGGGATGGTAGATGTGTGACAGATATAGAAGAGATGGTAGATGTGTGACAGATATAGAAGAGATGGTAGATGTGTGATAGAGATAGAAAAGATGGTAGATGTGTGACTGATATAGAAGGGATAGTAGATGTGTGGTAGAGATAGAAGAGATGGTAGATGTGTGGTAGAGATAGAAGAGATGGTAGATGTGTGGTAGAGATAGAAAAGATGGTAGATGTGTGGTAGAGATAGAAGAGATGGTAGATGTGTGACTGATATAGAAGGGATAGTAGATGTGTGGTAGAGATAGAAGAGATGGTAGATGTGTGGTAGAGATAGAAGGGATGGTAGATGTGTGGTAGAGATAGAAGGGAAGTATTCCAAAGAATTAAAAGATTTATATCACACAGTCCTTAATGTCCATGAAAATAAGAGAGAGTGAGAGAGTTCTTGAGTGTCAGGTGGGGCCAGTCTTGACTTCTGGCTGTGAACTTAGGGCAATAGGTACAAGAGAGTCGTGGGAGGTCTCACATATGTATTTATACAGGGAACAGGCAAAAAACTGCAATGCTACGGTAAAGCTTATAGTCATGTGCTTATATTGAAGCATGTGGATAATACCATGGCCAGATAAGAATAAGCCGGATGTTCTAAACGAACGGGCCGGGGTGGGACAAAGCAAAAGAAATTTAATTTCAACATCAGCGCGTTCTAACATAAAAAATTATACAAAATAGGTGCGAGCTTGTGGTGGCAAAAATCAGGAAACTATAAGTGTTTCCTTCCATCTACAGTTCACATCGTTCACAGGCTATTTCATTGATAAACATGGCGCCATGGAAGCGGAATTCTGTTACATGACGTCATGGAACACGTACTACTGCTATATGACATCATGGAACACGTACTCCTGCTACACGACGTCATGGAACACGTACTTCTGCTACATGACATCATGGAACACGTGCTCCTGCTACACGACGTCATGGAACACGCACTTGTACTACAAAGCGTCATGGAACTCGCACTTCTGCTATATGACGTCATGGAACACGTACTTCTGCTATATGGCGTCATGGAACACGTTCTTCTACTACATAACGTCATGGAACTCGCACTTGTGCTATATGACGTCATGGAGCACACAATTCTATTACATAACGTCATGGAACTCGTACTTCTGCTATATGGCGTCATGAAACACGTACGTCTGCTATATGACGTCATAAAATGCGTACTTCTATTACATAACGTCATGGAGCTCGTACTTCTGCTACATGACGTCATGGAACACGTACTTCTGTTATATGACGTCATGGGACTCGTACTTCTGTCATATGACGTCATGGAACTCGTACTTCTGCTATATGACGTCATGGAAGTCGTACTTCTGCTATATGACGTAATGGAACTCGTACTTCTGCTACATGACGTCATGGAACATGTACCTCTGCTATATGACGTCATGGAAGTCGTACTTCTGCTATATGACGTAATGGAACTCGTACTTCTGCTACATGACGTCATGGAACATGTACTTCTGCTATATGACGTCATAGAACACGTACTTCTACATATAGAACGTCTAGTAATGCTACCTATCTGATATTTGAAGAGCCCCTTTTGAATTCCAACGTCCCCCACCTCTCTCCCCCCTCCCATTTTGCCTCTACCATCCATGTTACCTCTACCCCCCATGTTACCTCTAGCCCCATGTTGCCTCTAACCCACCCCCCCATGTTGCCATTACCCCCTCAAGTTGCCTCTAACCCACCCCCATGTTGCCATTACACCCTCATGTTGCCTTTATCCCACCCCCATGTTGCCATTATCCTCTCATGTTGCCTCTACCCCACCCCCACCCCATTTGACTCTACACCCCCCCCCCGCCACCATGTTGCCTCTACCCCCCCCCCCATGTTGCCTCTACCCCTCACCCATGTTGCCTCTACCCCCATGTTGCCTCTACCCCCTCATTGTTGCCTATACACCCCCTCATGTTGACTCTACCCCCCGTGTTGCCTCTATAGCCCCTCATGTTCTCTCTAACCCACCCCCCCCCCATGTTGCCTCTACACACCCCCATGTTGCCATTACCCCCTTATATTGCCTATACATCCCCCACCATGTTGCCTCTACACCCTAATGTTGCCTCTACACACCCCCATGTTGCAATTACCCCTTTATGTTGCTTCTACACCCCCCCCCCCATGTTGCCTCTATCCTACCCTCATGTTGCCATTACCCTCTCATATTGCCACTACCTGTTGCCTTTACCCACACATGGTGCCTCTACACCCCCATGTTGCCTCTACACCCAATCCCATTATGCATCTAAACCCCCTCCCCCCTTTCTTCCCCCCCCCCCCATCTTGCCTAAATTCCTGGCCACTTCTCTGCCAAATTGACTGGTGCCTGACAAGAAAGTTCTGTCTCCTCTATTCTCTGTGTCCGCTGTGTCCTATGTTTTCTGTGTCCTCTGTTCTCTGTGTCCTGTGTATCCTGTGTCCTATGTTCTCTGTGTCCTCTGTTGTCTGTATCCTGTGTTCTTTGTTTCCTAAGTCCTCTGCGTCCTGTGTCCTATGTCTTCTGAATCCTGTGTCTGACTGATAATGCAACTATCATGACGATGATTAACGGACTCTCACTGTACTCAAGCATTAATTGCCAGACAGGCTTTACTGACTAACTAGCTGTGAGATTCAGCCGACACCAAACTGCTAACTATTCTCGTATTTATTTGTACACTGTCAACACAATGTAGAACTATATACACGCTTCATAGATTACAGCTAGACTGCGTACGACATCAGAGACTGTGGAACATCATGAAAGATATGGGCTTTCCAACACACCTACCTATCGAATCACGATATATCATGCAAGCAGCTATCAGAATAGCGGCCGAAACATCAAAATGGTTTGAAGCGCAAAGAGGGGTGAGGCAGGGATGCATTCTCTCTCCATACCTGTTCAACATCGATGCTGAGAACAACTTGAGGAATGTCAGAAACGATGACAGATTTGTGTGAAGCTCGGCTCTTTCACAAGAAATGCCAACATAATAACTGAAATGACACAGTCCTCCTCTCAAACAGTACAGACAATAAAAAGAGACAATTGAGTGTGTTAAAATACACAGTGAAGAGCAAAACCTCAGATGGAATGGGCCGTGGTGAGTGTAAACGTTTTGCAAAATGACAAGCAGCCTGATGATGATCAACGTAGCATAATACCTAAAACAAATTAACATGATTCTATTGTGGTTATTTATTGTTGCTATTTATTCTTGTATCCTTAGTTTCGTTAACAAAATAATTAAAAAAAATTATGACAGAAATATCAAGATACCATTCCTAATTCACAAATTATCGTAGCAATTTGTTTATGGATGCAAGAACACACAGCAATGCTCTCTAAGTGATCACAACATGAAAGGAATAGCACAGTCCAGTCTTGGACAAATCACATGTATACCTCCAACAGTAGAATGACAGCTATGATGTCTGGGAACATAAAGATTGCAATCTGAACACACAAACTTTGTCATTGATGAAGCGCTGTTGGCCAGAGTTTGCTCCTTATAGGAGATATCAGGCCTGTAGATCGATGAGACTAGAGCGCCAGCCATGACATGCTGGCAGTGACAACTCTGACCTCAGTTTCCATTTGCTGGCGGGGGCCTAGTTCAAACATGTCAATGGGATGACTTTTTATCAGGAAACAATCACAGGCCAACTCATTGCTCGATACGTGGGCATATATTTCTCTCATTCAAATATGTCAACAATCTCCTTGAAGCTATCAATGTCGGTTTGGGTGGAGAGAGAGAGAGAGAGAGAGTGAGTGAGAGCGAGAGGGCGAGCGAGAGAGAAAAGGAGAGAGAGAGAGAGGAGGAGGAGGGAGAGTAAAAGAGTAAAGCACACCCGTCACGCCAAGTGGCGTATAGGGAAATATGGTGTTAGTGACCCTATATTTTACAGACCTCCAGCATATGATTTTTGGGGTAATGTGGTCTGTATTACGCCCGTGCTGCTTTACTTTCCCAGAAAAAAATCTGGTACCCATTTAAGGCTGGGTGAACCTGGAAGCCGTCGGTTGGGATCGAACCCTACCCCTTGTACTTTGTAGTCAAGTTCACTAACCACTGAGCTATCGCGGCTCAGAGCAGGGAGAGTGATGGGGAGATAAAGGGAGAGAGATGGGGAGATAAAGGGAGAGAGATGAGGAGAGAGAGAGTGATTGAGAGCAAATGGAGAGCGAGAGAGAAAGGGAGAGGGGAGAGAGGGAGAGAGAGAGGTAAAGTGAGAGGAAGAAAGAGGGAGGGAGAGAGGCGGGAGAAGGAGCGAGAGAGAGAGAGGGAGAGCGAGAGAGTGAGAGAGATAGTGAGAAAGAAAGGGAGAGAGTAGAGCGAGAAAGTAGGCGAGAGAGTGGGAGAGGAAATGAGAGGAGGAATAGCAAGGAAGAGGGACAGAGCGTGAGAGCAAGAGAGGTAGAGAAGAGAGAGAAGGAAGAGAGGGGGAGAGAAGGTGTGAGAGAGAGCGAGAGGGAGATAGAGGGAGAAAAGTAAAGAGGCGAGAGAGAGGGATAGTACCATAAAAAAAGGTGAAAGCCCCCGCCACACCTCTGCACACCCCCCCCCCCCCCCGGCATTGCTAGACGTAGAGGGAACTTGATGCTAGTGACTACATTTCTCAGTAACAAAGAGCAGAACTTCAAGTAGATTAATAAATTCTACTACAACTATTATCCTACTACAACAACAACTTCTACTACAACAACTTCTACTACAACAACAACTTCTACTACAACAGCTTCTACTACAACAACAACTTCTACTATAACGACAGCTTCTACTACAACAACAACTTCTACTACAACAACAACTTCTACTACAACAATAACCTCTACTACTACAACAACTTCTACTACAACGACAGCTTATACTACAACAACAACTTCTACTACATCGACAGCTTCTACTACAACAACAACTTCTACTATAACGACAGCTTATACTACAACAACAACTTCTACTACATCGACAGCTTCTACTACAACAACAACTTCTACTATAACGACAGCTTATACTACAACAACAACTTCTACTACAACAACAACTTCTACTACAACAACAACTTCTACTACAACAACAACTTCTACTACAACAATAACCTCTACTACTACAACAACTTCTACTACAACGACAGCTTATACTACAACAACAACTTCTACTACAACAATAACTTCTACTACAACAACAAATTCTACTACAACAACAACTTCTACTACAACAACAGCTTCTACTACAACGACAGCTTCTGCTACAACAACAAATTCTACTACAACAACAACTTCTACTACAACGAAAGCTTCTACTACAACAACAACTTCTACTACAACAACAACTTCTACTACAACAACAACTTCTACTACAACGACAGCTTCTACTACAACAACAACTTCTACTACAACGACAGCTTCTACTACAACAACAAATTCTACTACAACAACAACTTCTACTACAACAACAGCTTCTACTACAACAACTTCTACTACAACAACAACTTCTACTACAACTATTACTCCTACTACAACAACAACTTCTACTACAACAACAACTTCTACTACAACAATAACTTCTACTACAACAATAACTTCTACTACAACAATAACTTCTACTACAACAACAACTTCTACTACAACGACAGCTTCTACTACAACAACAACTTCTACTACAACAACAACTTCTACTACAACGGCAGCTTCTACTACAACAACAACTTCTACTACAACAACAACTTCTACTACAACAACAACTTCTACTACAACAATAACTTCTACTACAACAATAACTTCTACTACAACAACAACTTCTACTACAACAACAACTTCTACTACAACAACAACTTCTACTACAACAACAACTTCTACAACAACAACTTCTACTACAACTATTATTTCTACTACAACAATAACTCGTACTACAACAACAACTTCTACTACAACAACAACTTCTACTACAACAACAACTTCTACTACAACAACAACTTCTACTACAACAACAACTTCTACTACAACAACAACTTCTACTACAACAACAACTTCTACAACAACAACTTCTACTACAACTATTATTTCTACTACAACAATAACTCGTACTACAACAACAACTTCTACTACAACAATAACTTCTACTACAACAACAACTTCTACTACAACAACAACTACTACAACAACAACTTCTACTACAACTATTATTTCTACTACAACAATAACTCGTACTACAACAACAACTTCTACTACAACAATAACTTCTACTACAACAATAACTCGTACTACAACAATAACTTCTACTACAACAATAACTCGTACTACAACAACAACTTCTACTACAACAATAACTCGTACTACAACAACAACTACTACAACAACAACTACTACAACAACAACTACTACAACAACAACTACTACAACAACAACTACTACAACAACAACTACTACAACAACAACTACTACAACAACAACTACTACAACAACAACTTCTACTACAACAATAACTTCTACTACAACAATAACTCGTACTACAACAATAACTTCTACTACAACAATAACTTCTACTACAACAATAACTCGTACTACAACAATAACTTCTACTACAACAATAACTCGTACTACAACAACAACTTCTACAACAACAACTTCTACAACAACAACTTCTACTACAACAACAACTTCTACTACAACAATAACTTCTACTACAACAACAACTTCTACTACAACAATAACTTCTACTACAACAACAACTTCTACTACAACAACAACTTCTACTACAACAATAACTTCTACTACAACAACAACTTCTACTACAACAATAACTTCTACTACAACAACAACTTCTACTACAACAACAACTTCTACTACAACAACAACTTCTACTACAACAACAACTTCTACTACAACAATAACTTCTACTACAACAACAACTTCTACTACAACAACAACTTCTACTACAACAACAACTTCTACTACAACAACAACTTCTACTACAACAACAACTTCTACTACAACAACAACTTCTACTACAACAATAACTTCTACTACAACAACAACTTCTACTACAACAACAACTTCTACTACAACAACAACTTCTACTACAACAATAACTTCTACTACAACAATAACTCGTACTACAACAACAACTTCTACTACAACAACAACTTCTACTACAACAACAACTTCTAATACAGTGACATCATCTACTACAACAACAACTTCTACTACAACAACAATATTCAGTTTATTTATATCAACAATTTATTTTTATCCCGACAGTTTATCCCAACAGTTTATTTATATCACCAGTTTATTTATTCCGACAGTTTATTTATCCTGACAGCTTATGAATCCTGAAAGTTTATTTATTCCGACAGTTTATTTATCCTGACAGTTTATTTATCCATACAGTTTATCCCAACAGTTTATTTATCCTGACATTTTATGTATCCCGTAAGTTTATTAATACTGACAGTTTATTTATCCTGACAGTTTATTTGTCCTGTCAGTTTATTTATCCCGACAGTTTATCCCAACAGTTTATTTATCCCGACAGTTTATCCCAACAGTTTATTTATCCTGACATTTTATTTGCCCTGACAGTTTTTTTTAATCATGTCAGTTTATTTATCCCAACAGTTTATTTCTACCGACAGTTTATTTATTCCGACAGTTTATTTATCCCAACAGTTTACTTATCCCGACAGTTTATCTATACCGACAGTTTATGTTTATTTAACCCAACAGTTTACTTATCCCGACAGTTTATCTATACCGACAGTTTATGTTTATTTATCCCAACAGTTTATTTATACCGACAGTTTACTTATATCAACAGTTTATTTATCCCAAAGTTTATTTATACAGACAGTTTATCCCAACAGTTTATTTATACTTACAGTTTATTTATCCCGCATGTTTATTTTTCCTGACAGTTTATTTATCCTCACAGTTTATTTATCCCGACACTTTATTTATCCTGACAATTTATTTATCCTGAATGTTTATTTATCCTGACAGTTTATCCCGACAGTTTATTTATCCTGACAGTTTATTTATTCTGACAATTTTATCCTGACAGTTTATTTATCCCGACAGTTTATTTATCCTGGCAGTTTATTTATCCTGACAGTTTATCCCGACAGTTTATTTATCCTGAGAGTTTATTTATCCCGACAGTTTATTTATCCTGACAATTTATTTATCCTGACATTTTATTTATCCCGACAGTTTATTAATCATGACAGTTTATTTATCCCGACAGTTTATTTATCCCGACAGTTTATTTATCCCGACAGTTTATTTATCCCGACAGTTTATTTATCGTGACAGTTTATTTATCCCGACAGTTTATTTATCGTGACAGTTTATTTTATCCCGACAGTTTATTTATCCCGACTGTTTATTTATCCTGACAGTTTATTTATCTCGACAGTTTATTTATCTCGACAGTTTAATTATCCTGACAATTTATTTATCCTGACATTTTATTTATCCCGACAGTTTATTAATCATGACAGTTTATTTATCAAAACAGTTTATTTATCCCGACAGTTTATTTATCCCGACAGTTTATTTATCCCGACATTTTATTTATCCGGACAGTTTATTTATCCCGACAGTTTTTTTATCCTGACAGTTTATTCTCACTTAAAGACATCGACTATTTGAAGATGTTCAGTTCGCTCACTAGTGACGTCAGGGCTTTACGTTGCTCCAGGTTGGCGAAGAGTGCCCCCCCCCATGATGTGCCCCCCCTCCCCCTCCCCTCTGCTCGACCATGAGACAGAACCAAGACAGTTCGTTTCAAATCATGTGCCCAACTTCAAAACGCTATTACTCTCTAACCGTTTGTTAAAAACTGTTGAAATTTTCCAAATGTTATTAGAATGCAAAAGACCCTTTAAATGTATATTTAACAAATATCTTGCAGCTGCAGTTTTCTTAAAGCGGCGAATTTCTTTGATGTTTGTCAAAATTGTAAATTGTGAAGCCCTAAAGAATAGAAATTACCGTAGTTGCTGGTCTATGATTAATTTCCACTAGGTAAAGGCGTGGCCGCAATGGGGAAATAACTGGATAAGACAAAACACCAGGAGAATTATTGTCTGCTCAGTTCGAGGACGGACGATAATATCAAGGTATACCTGTATGTCCAATTTTCATAGTTGTGTGGTCCTGAAAAGGACCGTTTGTTGAACTAATTTAAGGTAATATAGGGGCCAACATTGTGGGGGCTATATACTTTCATTCTGAATCAGACGAGTCTAAAAGATTAATAACTGTTTGGGGTTGAACATTCCACAAACCATCATTTTTCCAATATTCATCTTCCTGTTTTAAGACGTGGTCTTCACATTTAGCCCAATAATCTTTGTCTATATTTAATAAAGCGAGATTAGCAAGAGTCTTTACATCGCATATTTTGAATGTTGTATTCTCATCTGCCACTTGTCCTTTTAATTTTGCCCAGATTAGTTCTATTGGATTTAAATGAGCATGGTAAGGTGGCAGCCTCAAACTTATATGACCGTGCTCTTGGATAAACTTATCTATTTGAAAAATCTTTGTCCTTTGTTTTTGCTTTACTAGAGATAGTCATTCAGGTTTTAAGTACATGTTATTAAATTGTATGTGTTCCTTTGTGAGCCATATCTTAATAGCATCTTTTGTACTGGATGACGTCGGGACTTTATCTTCAAGTGCAACAATGTTGTGGTACGCTGCATTGTCCATTATTAGGCAAGATGGTCGATCTAGTGATGGGAGAACAGAATTTTCAATCCAATGTCTAAATATGTGACCATTCATCTCAGAGTGATAATCTCGATTGTCTATGGATTTTGAAAGAAAAATGAGCTCTGCATTCTGTATTAGTCCATGTTGTCGACTACCTGCATGAGCAATTATCAAGCGCTGTCCTTTGCTGCTAGGTATTAATCTCTTAATCTTTCCATCTGATGACTGCCATTCCCTTTGGTTAGTGTGGTGAGCATTGATCCATGTTTCATCCAAGTACACAATATCATAACCTTGCTTGCGCACCTCTTTTACTTCACGTAAGTACTTGCTTCTCATGACTACTATATGTGGCTTCTCACAGATGATGTTTCGTCCATTGGAATACTTTCTGAATGTAAAGCCTGCAGCTCTCACATTCCTCCATAATGTAGACTTTGATATTTCAATACTGTTGTTCTTTTTCAGCGATACTTTTAATTTTCTTATTGTAACAGTTTCATTCATACCCAACATTTTGCGAATTTCACTTCTAATAAGTTCACTGTCGAAATTATCCAACATTTTTGCTCTTCCTTGTGATTTTGTATATTTTGAACATTGACGGTCACGTGCTTGAATCCAGCGATTAATTGACCGTTTAGATAAATCCAAAATGTGTCTTGTCCTATTCTCATGGTTTTCTAAAGAATGAAATAATCTTCCTCGTTTAGCCTCTTTGCAAAAATAGCCATACATTTTTATTGCGATGTTTTGTAAACTGCAGAATTTCATTTTAAGACTCATGATAAATGTTATCGTTCCACGTCTCTCCGCCGCTGAATGAACGGAAATAAAACACACAATGTCTCGTGTTTTTTACAAGTGTCTAATTGTGTCAGAAAACCCACGTTGAAAGCGTGCAAACACGTCAATTTGACCGTGTATGGATTTTTACTCGCTATTTTTAACTTAAAATACTGTAAACATTAAGTTTTTTCTACATCAATGGGTCGTTATAAATATATATAAATCAAATAAGCAACAATAATAAACAAATGTTTTTTTTAATGAAATTAATTCCCTGTTGGGTTCTAATCATTATAACTTTACATGCAAATATTGAAGAACTTACAAAAAGCGGTTAAAAAGATATAGATTTTAAAAGTTGGGCACGAGTTATGAAACGGACTATAAACGACCATCAACACGACGCCAACGTGGGTCGGACCTACCGACAATGTCGGAAGTACAATCTGGGTCTAGTGTGTCCACACAGGCCGAAGTGTGCACGGTGAAGGTCAACACCTAGGGAACAAACCTACGGTGTCCAACACACATTGAGGCTAGTGTTATCACACACCTGTCCCAGATGGTGTCCTGAGACGGGCTTCGTCAGATATCAACATGTACATAGTGTACACATTAGGTACACATTGATTCTAGTGTTATCACACACCAGAGACGGGCTTTCATCAGAAATCACATGTACTTGGCGTACACGTTAAGTACACATTGAATCTAGTGTTATCACACACGAGAGATGGGCTCCGTCAGATATCAACATGTACATGGTGTACACATTAGGTATACATTGAGTCTAGTGTTATCACACAACAGAGACGGGGAAATAAATAAATCAGGAAACAACCAACAACAAGGACAAATCAAATAATAACATAGAGGTAGAAAACTCCAACATCAATGAGCTACTCTTCGCAGATGACCAATGCCTAATATACGAGGATGAAAACCTGCTACAACAGCATTTAACATCTCTAGATAAAAGCTGCACAAACTACAGTATGAAAATTAACACAGCAAAAACAGAGGCTATAAGAATAAGCAAATTAAGACACCCATTAAACATCAAGATCAAAGACAAAGATATAAAACAAGTAGAGGAATTCAAGTATTTAGGCACAATGTTCACAGAAGATGGAAAATTAGACAGAGAAATTGACATGCGAATACAAAAAGCAAATGCTGTCACATACCAGCTTTCACCATTGCTAAGACATCCAAACATTTCTATGCCAGCTAAACAACAAATGATAAATAGCATCTTCATACCAACTTTGTGCTATGAAAGTCAAACATGGACCCTTTCTAAATCACATTTAAGAAAGATCAATACATGTGAGATGCGATGCTTGAGAAAAGTAACAAACAACACAAGAAGAGATAGAATACCAAATGAAACCATAAGAAAAATGGTAGGAACAAAACCCTGCCAAGAATATATAGAACAACAACTTAAATGGCTTGGCCACCTGGTCAGAATGAATCCTCACCAATCACCATCAAGGGCGTTCTTCTCGAGAATGCATGGAAAAAGACCAAGAGGAAGACCCAGAAGAAGATGGATAGATGCAGTGACAGAGACATGTAACAACAAAGGAAAATCACTAATTCAGACAATTCGAGCAGCACAAGAACGACAAATGATATAAACCACGACACCTTTTAGGTATCAGTGAAAGAGAAAAGAAGAAAGAAGAAAGAGACGGGCTTTCATCAGAAATCACATGTACATGACGTACACGTCAAGTACACATTGCCTGAAACTGAAGGAAACTGGTAACGTCAGTCAAGGACATTATTGTTTAGAAAGGGAGACAACTGCCATAAAAAATGCAGGTAATTCTTTTGGTGTTCTGTCTCCCTGTTCTCTGGTGTTCTGTCTCCCTGTTCTCTGGTGTTCTGTCTCCCTGTTCTCTGGTGTTCTGTCTCCCTGTTCTCTGTCTTTTTGTTTCTTTGCACTAGTTAATGATTGAATGTGGCTATGACGATAACAAAATGACCTTGCACTTGGCAACAGAGGAAGTGAAAGGTCTGGCCAGAGATTGAATTTTCTCTAGACGGGCTTTGATGAAAGGAACGTTCTGTACACGCTATATTGAACTTGACTCACGACAAAGAGAACAGAGATGACCGATGAAAGAAAAAACAGCAAATAAGAAGACATTCCATGTGTATTCCAACATAACGAACTGGATGGGGGATCACAAGGGTCGTAACTGCGACACAACGTATCGTGAAGCTGACCAAGCTGTTCCGTTCATTTAGTAGCTCAAATAGTGGCAGGCAGGGCGTGTTCGCTGGAGACGATCCAAGGTAGGAATTAGTGACGCGATCAGCTTGGTGTGTAACAGAACTTTGTCTCAACAGAAAAGAGATCTTCAAATCGTGGCCTTGGCACCGTGAGATGTCAATATGTCAGTGGTTAACACTTCCAGGTCAAAGGTTTCCTGATTGGCTAATCGGTTACACGTGCTAATGACGTCAAGCGAGGCAGAGATGCCACGAGTTTATGACGTATGTGAGGTAGTGATGCCACGAGTTTATGACGTCATGTGAGGTAGAGATGCAATGAGTTTATGACGTCATGTGAGGTAGAAATGCCATACGTTTATGACGTCATGTGTGGTAGAGATGCCACGAGTTTATGACGTCATGTGAGATAGAGATGCCATGAGCTTATGACGTCATGTGAGGTAGAGATGTCGCGAGTTTATGACGTCATGTGAGGTAGAGATGTCGCGAGTTTATGATGTCATGTGAGGTAGATGCCACGAGTTTATGACGTCATGTGAGGTAGATGCCACCAGTTTATGACGTCATGTGAGGTAGATGCCACGAGTTTATGACTTAATGTGACGTACAGATGCCTCGAGTTTATGTTGTAATGTGACGTAGAGATGCCACGAGTTTATGACGTCATGTGATGTACAGATGCCTCGAGTTTATGACGTAATGTGACGTAAAGATGCCACGAGCTTATGACGTAATGTAACGTACAGATGCCACGAGCTTATGGCGTCATGTGACGTAGAGATGCCATGAGTTTATGACATCCTGTGAGGTAAAGATGCCACTCTGTGATGATGTCATGTGAGGTAGAGATGTAATGATCTAACGACGTCATATGACGTAGAGATGTTACAATGTGATGATGTCATGTTAGGTAGAGATGTCATGATCTAATGACGTCATGTGATGTACCCAAGGCATGATCTGATGACGTCATGTGAGATAACCAAGGCATGGTGAAGCTAAGTGTACAAAAACGATTCTTCTCACCATTACACAAGTTCTTGACATATTCTCACCATTATACAAGTTCTCAACATCTTCTCAATATTACACAAGTTCTTGACATCTTATCTACATTATACAAGTTCTTGACATCTTCTCACCATTATACAAGTTCTTGACATCTTCTCACCATTATAAAAGTTCTTGACATCTTCTCACCATTACACAAGTTCTTGACATTTTATCAACATTACACAAGTTCTTGACATCTTCTCACCATTACACAAGTTCTTGACATCTTGTCAACATTACACAAGTTCTTGACATCTTCTCACTATTACACAGGTTCTTGACATCTTCTCAACATTAAACAAGTTCTTGACATCTTCTCTCTATTACACAAGTTCTTGACATCTTCTCAACATTAAACAAGTTCTTGATATCTTCTCACTATTACACAAGTTCTTGACATCTTCTCAATATTAAACAAGTTCTTGACATTTTCTCACCATTATAAAAGTTCTTGACATCTTCTCACCATTACACAAGTTCTTGACATCTTATCAACTTTACACAAGTTCTTGACATCTTCTCACCATTTTACAAGTTCTTGACATCTTCTCAACATTAAACAAGTTCTTGACATCTTGTCACCATTAAACAAGTTCTTGACATCTTGTCAACATTATACAAGTTCTTGACATCTTGTCAACATTACACAAGTTCTTGACATCTTGTCACCATTAAACAAGTTCTTGACATCTTGTCAACATTACACAAGTTCTTGAAATCTTCACACCATTATACAAGTTCTTGACATCGTCTCACCATTACACAAGCTCTTGACATCTTCTTACCATTACACAATTTATTGATATCTTCTCACCATTACACAAGTTCTTGACATCGTCTCACCATTATAAAAGTTCTTGACATCTTCTCACCATTACACAAGTTCTTGACATCGTCTCACCATTACACAAGTTCTTGACATAGTCTCACCATTACACAAGTTCTTGACATCTTCTCACCATTACACAAGTTCTTGACATCTTCTCACCATTACACAAGTTCTTGACATCTTCTCACCATTACACAAGTTCTTGACATCTTGTCAACATTACACAAGTTCTTGACATCTTCTCACCATCACACAAGTTCCTGACATCTTCTCAACATTAAACAAGTTCTCGATGTCTTCTCACAATTACACAAGTTCTTGACATCTTCTCGTCATTACACACACTCTCGACATCTTCTCAACATGACACAAATTCTCGACATCTTCTCAACATTAAACAAGTTCTCGACATCTTCTCAACATTAAACAAGTTCTCGACATCTTCTCAACATGACACAAGTTCTCGACACCTTCTCAACATGACACAAATTATACAACTCTCGTTGCCCAAATGTTGAAACTCTGCAAGAACACGCCCCGGCCGACGTGGTGCCGTCACTAGCTGTGCCAGCCAGCCTTCACATCTCTCATGTTCCCTGCCACACATCGGCTTCGTCACCAGCTTCAGGATAACACCGAGTTTCATCTTCAGTGCCAGAGCTCAAATATGCTGCTACATTCATTTTTTTAAAAGTGTGGACGCCTCTAATTATTCTCAGTGTGGGTGTCTTTTATTACTGACAACGTGGACGTCTTTAATTACTAGCAACGTGGACGTCTTTAATTACTGACAACATGGACGTCTTTAATTACTAGCAAAGTGGACGTCTTTAATTACTGACAACGTGGACGTCTTTAATTACTAGCAACGTGGACGTCTTTAATTACTGACAACGTGGGCGTCTTTAATTACTAGCAACGTGGACGTCTTTAATTACTGACAACGTGGACGTCTTTAATTACTGACAACGCGGACGTCTTTAATTACTGACAACGCGGACGTCTTTAATTACTGACAACGCGGACGTCTTTAATTACTGACAACGTGGACGTGTTTAATTACTGACAACGTGGACGTCTTAAATTACTGACAACATGGACGTCTTTAATTACTAGCAATGTGGACGTCTTTAATTACTGACAACATGGACGTCTTTAATTACTAACAACGTGGACGTCTTTAATTACTGACAACGTGAACGTCTGTAATAAGCGTTATTAATTCAGACTGGGCGTCATTATTCAAACCGACTGAACGTCATTAATTAATAACATGAAATGAAAATAATATGGTCAGCCTTAAATCACTTACAGTATGGACGTACCAGCGTGGTCGTCTTCAATTACTTAGTTTTAGCAAATTAGTAAGCAACGACGTCATTAATTACTTTATTGTGAACGACCCCAATGGCTTATAATTATGAGCATTTTAAATTACGAATACGGACGTTTCATAAGAGAGTGGACGTTTTAAATTACATTTGTTGCCTACAACTACTTTCAGTATTAGCAGAGAATGCTTCCATTACTTTTAGTATTACATGATAATTCTTCCATTACTTTTAGTATTACATGATAATTCTTCCATTACTTTTAGTATTACATGATAATTCTTCCATTACTTTTAGTATTACATGATAATTCCTCCATTACTTTTAGTACTACATGATAATTCTTCCATTACTTTTAGTATTACATGATAATTCTTCCATTACTTTTAGTACTACATGATAATTCTTCCATTACTTTTAGTATTACATGATAATTCTTCCATTACTTTCAGCATTATATAACTCTTCCATTACTTTCAGTTGTTTTAATTGAGAATACTTAATGAGTAGTAAGCGTGTATTGAGGCTGATGTATGTAATTTACTTCCTTCTAGTAAAGCGTGTATTGAGGCTGGTGTATGTAATTTACTTCCTTCTAGTAAAGCGTGTAATGAGGCCGATGTATGTAATTTACTTCGTACTCGTAAAGCGTGTATTAAGTCTGAAGTATGTAATTTACTTCGTTCTCGTAAAGCGTGTATTAAGTCTGATGTATGTAATTTACTCCCTTCTCGTAAAGTGTGTTAACTAATTTTGTAAATCCATAAATAAAATAAATTAGAATTGCTCCACTAATGCCACGGCCAAATGTTAACAATAATTGTATCCTGAACATCGACATTATTAGCTCATTTTGACAAGTCATCACATCACAGTGACAACTAAAGTCATCATATTACATTGACAACTAAAGTCATCGCATTACAATAACAACTAAAGTCATCACAATACATTGACAACTAAAGTTGTCACATTACATTGACAACTAATGTCATCACATCACATTGACAACTAAAGTCATCACATTACATTGACAACTAAAATTATCACATCACATTGATAACTAAAGTCATCACATCACATTGATAAATAAAGTAATCACATTGACAACTAAAGTCATCACATTGACAACTAAAGTCATCACATCACGTTGACAACTAAAGTCATCACATTGACAACTAAAGTCATCACATTGACAACTAAAGTCATCACATTGACAACTAAAGTCATCACATTGACAACTAAAGTCATCACATTGACAAATAAAGTCATCACATTGACAACTAAAGTCATCACATTGACAAATAAAGTCATCACATCACATTGACAACTAAAGTCATCACATTGACACCTAAAGTCATCACATCACATTGACAACTAAAGTCGCTGCTATTATTTCCGTTGTTAGTATTGTCTTTGTTATTATTGTTATTATTGTTATTAATGCTATTTTTATTGTCACTGTTATTATCTAGTCGCTGTTATTATTTTTTGTTGCTGTTATTATTGTCGCTGTTTTTATTGTTATTACTGCTATTGTTATTTCTGTTATTGTTATATATTATTATCGTCAATGTTCTTATTGTAAGTATTATTATTGATATTATCGTTGCTGTTTTATTGTCATTGTTATTGTTGTTCCTGTTATTATTGCTTTTGTCATTATTGTCAATGATATTATTGTCAATGTTATTATTGCCTTTGTTATTATTGTCAATGATATTACTGTCAATGTTATTATTGCCTTTGTTATTATTGTCAATGATATTATTGCCTTTGTTATTATTGTCAATGATATTATTGTCAATGATATTATTATCCTTGATATTAGTGTCAATGTAATTATTTTCAATGTTATTGTTGTCAGTATAAACTTGTCACTGTTTCCGTTCGAATTTGATCACAAATAAATCCGTTCGAAATCACACACAAAAACACTTGAATATCTTTTTTTTACTACGGGCATTGAAATTCATTTATAATTTAAATTTTATTCCCATCGCAAATTGCATCTAAATTGACATGAGGATACAAAAAGCAAATGATGTCACATACCAGCTTTCACCATTGTTAAGACATCCAAACATTTCTATGGCAACTAAGCAACAAATGATAAATAGCATTTTCAGACCAATTTTGTGCTGTGAAAGTCAAACATGGATCCTTTCTAAATCACATTTAAGAAAGATCAATACATGTGAGATGCGATGCTTGAGAAAAGTAACAAATAACACAAGAAGAGATAGAATACCAAATGAAACCATAAAACAAATGGTAGGAACTAAACCCTGCCAAGAATATATAGAACAACAACTACTTAAATGGTTTGGCCACCTGGTCAGAATGAATCCTCACCAATCACCATCAAGGGCGTTCTTCTCGAGAATGCATGGAAAAAGACCAAGAGGAAGACCCAGAAGAAGATGGATAGATGCAGTGACAGAGACATGTAACAACAAAGGAAAATCACTAATTCAGACAGTTCGAGCAGCACAAGAACGACAAATGATATAACCACGACACCTTTTAGGTATCAGTGAAAAGAAAAAAGAAAGAAGACAGATTGTTGTCAGTGTTGTTATTGTCATCGCTATCATTGTTATTGTTATTATTGACATTGTTATTTTTTTCAATGTTATTATAGTTATTGTTATCTTTGTTGTTATTATTATTATTGTTATTATTGTCAGTGATATTATTGTTGTTATCGTTATTGCTATTATTTTTTTTATTATTGTCAATGTTATTATTGTCAATGTTATTATTGTCAATGTTGTTATTGCTGCTAATGTTATAGTTAATATTGACAATGTTATAATGTTATTATTATAGTCAGTATTATTATTGTAATTTTTTAATGTTTTCGGGAATATAATTTTGAAAGGGTAGGTGGGGGTCACAAAAAACAGTGATACTAAAAATTAGGCCACGAGCAACATAAACATACTGTGACATAGCTACCACATCTGTTATTGCTGCATCCACCAGCTTTGTTATTGCTACATCCACCATCCCTGTTATTGCTACATCCACGATTCCTGTTATTGCTACATCCACCATCCCTGTTATTGCTACATCCACGATTCCTGTTATTGCTACATCCACCATCTCTGTTATTGCTACATCCACGATTCCTGTTATTGCTACACCCACCATCCCTGTTATTGCTACATCCACGATTCCTGTTATTGCTACATCCACCATCCCTGTTATTGCTACATCCACCACCTCTGTTATTGCTACATCCATGATTCCTGTTATTGCTACATCCACCATCTCTGTTATTGCTACATCCACGATTCCTGTTATTGCTACATCCACCATCTCTGTTATTGCTACATCCACCATCCCTATTATTGCTACATCCACGATTCCTGTTATTGCTACATCCACGATTCCTGTTATTGCTATATCCACCATCTCTGTTATTGCTACATCCACGATTCCTGTTATTGCTACATCCACCATCCCTGTTATTGCTACATCCACCATCTCTGTTATTGCTGCATCCACCATTTCTGTTATTGCTACATCCACGATTCCTGTTATTGCTACATCCACCATCTCTGTTATTGCTACATCCACGATTCCTGATATTGCTACATCCACAATCTCTGTTATTGCTACATCCACGATTCCTGTTATTGCTACATCCACCATCTCTGTTATTGCTACATCCACCATCCCTGTTATTGCTACATCCACGATTCCTGTTATTGCTACATCCACGATTTCTTGTTATTGCTATATCCACTTATCCTGTTATTGCTACATCCACCATCTCTGTTATTGCTACATCCACGATTCCTGTTATTGCTACATCCAAGATTCCTGGTATTGCTACATCCACCATTTCTGTTATTGCTACGTCCACGATTCCTGTTATTGCTACATCCACCACCCCTGTTATTGCTACATCCACGATTGCTGTTATTGCTACATCCACGATTCCTGTTATTGCTACATCCACGATTCCTGTTATTGCTACATCCACCATCTCTGTTATTGCTACATCCACGATTCCTGTTATTGCTACATCCACCATCCCTGTTATTGATACATCCACCATCTCTGTTATTGCTGCATCCACCATCTCTGTTATAGCTACATCCACGATTCCTGTTATTGCTACATCCACCATCTCTGTTATTGCTACATCCACGATTCCTGTTATTGCTACATCCACAATCTCTGTTATTGCTACATCCACGATTCCTGTTATTGCTACATCCACCATCTCTGTTATTGCTACATCCACCATCCCTGTTATTGCTACATCCACGATTCCTGTTATTGCTACATCCACGATTTCTTGTTATTGCTATATCCACTTATCCTGTTATTGCTACATCCACCATCTCTGTTATTGCTACATCCACGATTCCTGTTATTGCTACATCCACCATCCCTGTTATTGCTACATCCACGATTCCTGTTATTGCTACATCCAAGATTCCTGGTGTTGCTACATCAACCATTTCTGTTATTGCTACGTCCACGATTCCTGTTATTGCTACATCCACCACCCCTGTTATTGCTACATCCACGATTGCTGTTATTGCTACATCCACGATTCCTGTTATTGCTACATCCACGATTCCTGTTATTGCTACATCCACCATCTCTGTTATTGCTACATCCACCACCCCTGTTATTGCTACATCCACGATTCCTGTTATTGCCACATCCACGATTCCTGTTATTGCTACATCCACGATTCCTGTTATTGCTACATCCACCATCTCTGTTATTGCTACATCCACGATTCCTGTTATTGCTACATCCGCGATTCCTGTTATTGCTACATCCATCATCTCTGTTATTGCTACATCCACCATCCCTGTTATTGCTACATCCACGATTCCTGTTATTGCTACATCCACGATTCCTGTTATTGCTACATCCACCATCTCTGTTATTGCTACATCCACGATTCCTGTTATTGCTACATCCACGGTTCCTGTTATTGCTACATCCACCATCTCTGTTATTGCTACATCCACCATCCCTGTATTGCTACATCCACCATCTCTGTTATTGCTATATCCACGATTCCTGTTATTGCTACATCCACCATTTCTGTTATTGCTACATCCACGATTCCTGTTATTGCTACATCCACCATCCCTGTTATTGCTACATCCACGATTCCTGTTATTGCTACATCCACCATCTCTGTTATTGCTACATCCACGATTCCTAGTATTGCTACATCCATCATCTCTGTTATTGCTACATCCACGATTCCTGTTATTGCTACACCCACCATCCCTGTTATTACTACACCCACCGTCCCTGCTATTGTTACACCCACCATCCCTGTCCTTATAGTCGCTTCTAATGTTATCACTCCTGTCACCATCATCTAGTAGATTGATATCGTCTTTGCTAATACTGTCACTTTGACATCGGTCTCTGAGAATTAAATGTCAACAATACAAACGTTGTGATAAACATTATTATGCAACAATATTTCATTGTCATTAGTGGTTGCAACGAAGGTTCCCATGCTGTGAAATACACTCACTAAATAACGGAATCCTTCGGTGCAACGATTCCCACATTGTGATGTGAGAGCGCCCAGCAAAAAACAATGGCGGTACAATATACCAAGGAGACACGTCAGACAAGTGCTCGATGCGACTCTAGGTACAAGATGGCCTCTTGGTGGACGCTTATGGTCTTATACGGCTTGGTCGGTGTCTGCAGGTAGGTGTATAAGTTACAGACACGTCTGTTATTGTCTACAGGTAAGCGTATAAGTTACAGACAAGTCTGTTATTGTCTACAGGTAGGTGTATAAGTTACAGACTAGTCTGTTATTGTCTACAGGTAGGTGTATAAGTTACAGACAAGCCTGTTATTGTCTACAGGTAGTCGTATAAGTTACAGACAAGCCTGTTATTGTCTACAGGTAGGTGTATAAGTTACAGACTAGTCTGTTATTGTCTACAGGTAGGTGTATAAATTACAGACAAGTCTGTTATTGTCTACAGGTTGGTGTATAAGTTACAGTCAAGCCTGTTACTGTCTGCAGGTAGGTGTATAAGTTACAGACAAGTCTGTTATTGTCTACAGGTAGGTGTATAAGTTACAGACTAGTCTGTTATTGTCTACAGGTAGGTGTATAAATTACAGACAAGTCTGTTAGTGTCTACAGGTTGGTGTATAAGTTACAGTCAAGTCTGTTACTGTCTGCAGGTAGGTGTATAAGTTACAGGTATGTCTGTTACTGTCTGCGGGTAGGAGTATGTTACAGGTGCGTCTGTTACTGTCTGAGGGTAGGTGTATCAGTTACAGACAAGTCTGTTACTGTCTACAGGTAGGTGTATAAGTTACAGGCAAGTCTGTTACTGTCTGCAGGTAGGTGAGTAAGTTACAGACAAGTCTGTTATTGTCTATAGGTAGGTGTATAAGTTACAGACAAGTCTGTTACTGCCTGCAGGTAGGTGTATCATTTAAAGGCACGTCTGTTACTGACTGCGGGTAGGTGTATAAGTTACAGACAAGTCTGTTACTGTCTGCAGGTACGTGTATCAGTTACAGACACGTCTGTTACTGTCTGCAGATAGATGTATCAGTTACAGTCAGGTCTGTTACTGCCTGCAGGTAGGTGTATCAGTTACAGGAACGTCTGTTACTGTCTGCAGGTAGGTGTATACTTTACAGGCACGTCTGTTACTCTCTGCAGGTAGGTGTATCAGTTACAGACAAGTCTGTTACTGTTTACAGGTAGGTGTATAAGTTACAGGCAAGTATGTTATTGTCTACAGGTAGGTGTATAAGTTACAGACAAGTCTGTTGCTGTCTACAGGTAGGTGTATAAGTTACAATCAAGTCTGTTACTGCCTGCAGGTAGGTGTATAAGTTACAGTCAACTCTGTTATTGGTTGGTGTATAAGTTACAGACAAGTCTGTTACTGTCTACAGGTAGGTGTATAAGTTACAGTCAAGTCAGTTACTTCCTGCAGGTAGGTGTATAAGTTACAGTCAACTCTGTTACTGTCTACAGGTTGGTGTATAAGTTACAGGCAAGTCTGTTACAGTCTTCATGTATCTGTATATGTTACAGGCAAGTCTGTTACTGCCTGCAGGTAGGTGTACAGTTACAGACAAGCCTGTTACTGTCTGCAGGTAGGTGTATATTTTACAGGCAAGTCTGTTACTGCCTGCAGGTAGGTGAATATGTTAAAGACAAGCTTGTTACTGTCTACGGGTAGGTGTACAGTTACAGACAAGCCAGTTACTGTCTGCAGGCAGGTGTATATGTTACTGACAAGCCTGTTACTGTCTGCGGGTAGGTGTATATTTTACAGACAAGTCCTGTTGCTGCCTGCAGGTAGGTGTATATGTTACAGACAAGCATGTCACTGTCTGCGGGTAGGTGTATATGTTACAGACAAGCATGTAACTGTCTGCAGGTAGGTGTACCCCAAAAATCATGTGCTGAAGGTCTGTAAAATATAGGGTCACTAACACCATATTTCCCTATACGCCGCCACTTGGCGTGACGGGGGGTACTTTACTTTACTTTTTTTAAGTCTGTTACTGCCTGCAGGTAGGTGTACAGTTACAGACAAGCCTGTTACTGTCTGCAGGTAGGTGTATTTGTTTTAGACAAGCCTGTTACTGTTTGCAGGTAGGTGTATATGTTACAGACAAGCCTGTTACTGTCTGCAGGTAGGTGTATATTTCACGGACAAGCCTGTTACTGTCTGCAGGTAGGTGTATAAGTTACAGGCAAGTATGTTATTGTCTACAGGTAGGTGTATAAGTTACAGACAAGTCTGTTACTGTCTACATGTAGGTGTATAAGTTACAATAAAGTCTGTTACTGTCAGAACAGTCATGTTTATTGGTTTGCTGGTATCTTTACTGTCATATTTATTGGTTTGCTGTTCATTGATATCTTTTCTATCATGTTCATTGGTTTGCTGGGCATATTTAGTAGTTTATATAATTCTTTGAATTTCTTTTTGGGCAGAAGAGAATCGTATCTAAATGAACGTTTTATTTCATTGTTTTCACCACAAATTACACATTAATTCTACCTATATTGACCAACCAACAAACTAACCAACCAACCAACAAAAGCACCAACACAAAACGAATCGACCAACCAACCTGCTAGCCAAAAAAATCAACTAACCAAACAAGCAACCAACCAACCTATTAATCAACTATCCAACCAACTAAAAAATATATTAAATAACCAACCACCCACAAACCAATCCACCAACCAACCATCTAAACCAACCCACCAACAACCAACCAGTCTATCAATAAACTAACCAACCAACCAACCCATAAACCAACCCAATTACCAACTCACCTACCAACGTATCATTTATCACATTGTCGTCATTTATCTTGTTATCATTTATCACATTGTCGTCATTTATCATATTGTTATCATTTATCACATTGTCGTCATTTATCTTGTTATCATTTATCACATTGTCGTCATTTATCATCTTGTTATCATTTATCACATTTTCGTCATTTATCATCTTGTTATCATTTATCACATTGTCGTCATTTATCATCTTGTTATCATTTATCACATTGTCGTCATTTATCATCTTGTTATCATTTATCACATTGTCGTCATTTATCATCTTGTTATCATTTTTCATCTTGTCCTTATTTCTCATATTGTCCTCATTACTTAGTTTGTCCTCATTTCTCAAATTATCCTCATATCTCAGCTTGTCCTCATTTCTCATATTGTCTCAATTTATCAGTTTGTCCCCATTTTTCATTTTGTCCTCATTACTTAGTCTGCCCTCAATTCTCAAATTATCCTCATATCTCAGCGTGTCCTTATTTCTCATCGTGTCCTCATTTCTCATATTGTCCTCATTTCTCATATTGTATCAATTTTTTCAGTTTGTCCCCATTTCTCATTTTGTCCTCATTACTTAGTGTGTCCTCATTTCTCAAATTATTCTCATATCTCAACTTGTCCTCATTTCTCATATTGTCTCCATGTATCAGTTTGTCCCCATTTCTCATTTTGTCCTCATTACTTAGTTTGTCCTCATTTCTCAAATTATCCCCATATCTCAGCTTGTCCTCATTTCTAATATTGTCCTGATTTCTCATCGTGTCCTGATTTCTCATTGTGTCCTTATTTCTCATCGTGTCCCCATTTCTCATTTTGTCCTCATTGCTTAGTTTGTCCTCATTTCTCAAATTATCCCCATATCTCAGCTTGTACCCATTTCTCATCGTGTCCTGATTTCTCATATTGTCCTCATTTCTCATCGTGTCCTTATTTTTCATCGTGTTCTCATTTCTCATTTTGTCCTCATTACTTAAGTTTGTCCTCATTTCTCAAATTATCCCCATATCTCAGCTTGTCCTCATTTCTCATCGCGTCCTCATTTCTCAAATTATCCCCATATCTCAGCTTGTCCTCATTTCCCATAGTGTCCTCATTTCTCAAATTATCCCCATATCTCAACTTGTCCTCATTTCTCATCGTGTCCTCATTTCTCAAATTATCCCCATATGTCAGCTTGTCCTCATTTCATATCGTGTCCTCATTTCTCAAATTATCCCCATATCTCAGCTTGTCCTCATTTCTCAAATTATCCCCATATATCAGCTTGTCCTCATTTCTCATCGTGTCCTCATTTCTCATATTGTCCTCATTTCTCATCGTGTCCTTATTTCTCACCGTGTCCTCATTTCTCATTTTGTCCTCATTACTTAGTTTGTCCTCATTTCTCAAATTATCCCCATATCTCAGCTTGTCCTCATTTCTCATATTGTCCTTATTTCTTGACTGGTTAGTCTTATAAACTAATCTATTCTGTTTACTTCTCACCCCCCCCCCACCCACCCACCATCGCTCTACCAACCGCCACAAACACCACCGAAATGACCTGCTCAGAAGCCAGCAGTCGGAGCAGTTCGGGAATGTGTCGGAGACAATCGAGAACCTTCTTAAGGGATACGACATTCGCCTTCGGCCAAGCTTTGGCGGTAAGTGATTGTGTCTCGTCCGGGGAGGGGGGGGATGTTGGCTAATAAGCTGAACGTTGTACCGCTAATAAACTGAACGTTGTACTGATAATAAGCTGAACGTTGTACCGCTAATAAGCTGAACGTTGTACTGATAATAAGCTGAACGTTGTACTGATAATAAGCTGAACGTTGTACCGCTAATAAGCTGAACGTTGTACTGATAATAAGCTGAACGTTGTACCGATAATAAGCTGAACGTTGTACCGATAATAAGCTGAACGTTATACTGATAATAAGCTGAACGTTGTACTGATAATAAGTTGAACGTTGTACCGATAATAAGCTGAACGTTGTACCGATAATAAGCTGAACGTTGTACCGATAATAAGCTGAACGTTGTACTGATAATAAGTTGAACGTTGTACCGATAATAAGCTGAACATTGTACCGATAATAAGTTGAACGTTGTACCGATAATAAGCTGAACGTTGTACCGATAATAAGCTGAACGTTATACTGATAATAAGCTGAACGTTGTACCGATAATAAGCTGAACATTGTACCGATAATAAGCTGAACGTTGTACCGATAATAAGCTGAACGTTGTACCGATAATAAGCTGAACGTTGTACCGATAATAAGCTGAACGTTGTACCGATAATAAGCTGAACGTTGTACCGATAATAAGCTGAACGTTGTACCGATAATAAGCTGAACGTTGTACCGATAATAAGCTGAACGTTGTACCGATAATAAGCTAAACGTTATACTGATAATAAGCTGAACGTTGTACCGATAATAAGCTGAACGTTGTACTGATAATAAGCTAAACGTTTTACCGATAATAAGCTAAACGTTTTACCGATAATAAGTTGAACGTTGTACCGATAATAAGCTGAACGTTGTACCGATAATAAGCTGAACGTTATACTGATAATAAGCTAAACGTTTTACCGATAATAAGCTGAACGTTATACTGATAATAAGCTAAACGTTTTACCGATAATAAGCTGAACGTTGTACCGATAATAAGCTGAACGTTATACTGATAATAAGCTGAACGTTGTACTGATAATAAGTTGAACGTTGTACCGATAATAAGCTGAACGTTGTACCGATAATAAGCTGAACGTTGTACCGATAATAAGCTGAACGTTGTACTGATAATAAGTTGAACGTTGTACCGATAATAAGCTGAACATTGTACCGATAATAAGCTGAACGTTGTACCGATAATAAGCTGAACGTTGTACCGATAATAAGCTGAACGTTGTACCGATAATAAGCTGAACATTGTACCGATAATAAGCTGAACGTTGTACCGATAATAAGCTGAACGTTGTACCGATAATAAGCTGAACGTTGTACCGATAATAAGCTGAACGTTGTACCGATAATAAGCTGAACGTTGTACCGATAATAAGCTGAACGTTGTACCGATAATAAGCTGAACGTTGTACCGATAATAAGCTGAACGTTGTACTGATAATAAGCTGAACGTTGTACCGATAATAAGCTGAACGTTGTACCGATAATAAGCTGAACGTTGTACTGATAATAAGCTGAACGTTGTACCGATAATAAGCTGAACGTTGTACCGATAATAAGCTGAACGTTATACTGATAATAAGCTGAACGTTGTACCGATAATAAGTTGAACGTTGTACCGATAATAAGCTGAACGTTATACTGATAATAAGCTAAACGTTTTACCGATAATAAGTTGAACGTTGTACCGATAATAAGTTGAACGTTGTACCGATAATAAGCTGAACGTTGTACTGATAATAAGCTGAACGTTGTACTGATAATAAGCTGAACGTTATACTGATAATAAGCTAAACGTTTTACCGATAATAAGCTAAACGTTTTACCGATAATAAGTTGAACGTTGTACCGATAATAAGCTGAACGTTGTACTGATAATAAGCTAAACGTTTTACCGATAATAAGTTGAACGTTGTACCGATAATAAGCTGAACGTTGTACTGATAATAAGCTAAACGTTTTACCGATAATAAGCTAAACGTTTTACCGATAATAAGTTGAACGTTGTACCGATAATAAGCTGAACGTTGTACCGATAATAAGCTGAACGTTGTACCGATAATAAGCTGAACGTTATACTGATAATAAGCTAAACGTTTTACCGAAAATAAGCTGAACGTTATACTGATAATAAGCTAAACGTTTTACCGATAATAAGCTAAACGTTTTACCGATAATAAGTTGAACGTTGTACCGATAATAAGCTGAACGTTGTACCGATAATAAGCTGAACGTTGTACCGATAATAAGCTGAACGTTGTACCGATAATAAGCTGAACGTTGTACCGGAACTAAGGCTGCGCTGCTTGGGAGGAAAGGTGGCCAGTAGAAAATACAACATTCTCTCTCACATAGTCTTGGTTTGTTGAATGGTTCCACACACACACATTCTCTCTCACATGGTCTTAGTTTGTTGAATGGTTCCACACACACAATCTCTCTCACATGGTCTTGTTTTGTTGATTGGTTCCACACACACAATCTCTCTCACACGTGGTCTTGGATTGTTGAATGGTCCCACACACACAGTCTCTCGCACACGTGGTCTTGGATTGTTGAATGGTTCCACACACACAGTTTCTCTCATGTGGTCTTGGTTTGTTGAATGGTTCCACACACACGGTCTCTCACACTGACTTGGTTTGTTGAATGTTCCCAATATCTACACCAGTTCTAATAGTTCCCAATATCTACACCAGTTCTAATAGTTCCCAATATCTAAACTAGTTTTAATAGTTCCCAATATCTACAATTGTTCTAATAGTTCCCAATATCTACACCAGTTCTAATAGTTCCCAATATCTACACCAGTTCTAATAGTTCCCAATATCTACACCAGTTCTAATAGTTCCCAATATCTACACTAGTTCTAATAGTTCCCAATATCTACATTAGTTCTAATAGTCCCCAATATCTACAATAGTTCTAATAGTTCCCAATATCTACACCTGTTCTAAAAGTTTTCAATATCTACACTAGTTCTAATAGTTCCCAATATCTACACTAGTTCTACCAATATCTACAATTGTTCTAATAGTTCCCAATATCTACACCTGTTCTAAAAGTTTCAATATCTACACTAGTTCTAATAGTTCCCAATATCTACACTAGTTCTAATAGTTCCCAATATCTACACTAGTTCTAATAGTTCCAATATCTACAATTGTTCTAATAGTTCCAAATATCTACACCAGTTCAAATAGTTCCCAATATCTACACTAGTTCTAATAGTTCCCAATATCTACACTAGTTTTAATAGTTCCAAATATCTACACCTGTTCTAAAAGTTTTCAATATCTACACTAGCTCTAATAGTTCCCAATATCTACACTAGTTCTAATAGTTCCCAATATCTACACTAGTTCTAATAGTTCCCAATATCTACACATGTTATAATAGTTCCCAATATCTACACTAGTTCTAATAGTTCCAAATATATACACTAGTTCTAATAATTCCCAATATCTACACTAGTTCTAATAGTTCTCAATATCTGTTCTAGTTCTAATAGTTTTCAATGTTTACACGAGTTCTAATAGTTCTCTCTGTCTACATTAGTTCTAATAGTTCTCAATGTCTACCCTAGTTCTAATGGTTCCCAATATCTACACCTGTTCTAATAGTTCCCAATATCTACACCTGTTCTAATAGTTCCCAATATCTACACCTGTTCTAATAGTTTTCAATGACTGCTCTAGTTCTATTAGTTCTCAATGTCTACACTATTTCTAATAATTCTCAGTATCTACACTAGTTCTAATAGTTCTCAATGCCTACACTAGTTCTAATTGTTCTTATTATCTACAAAGGTTCTAATAGTTCTCAATGTCTACACTAGTTCTAATAGTTCTCAATGTCTACTCTAGTTCTAATAGTTCTCAATGCCTACTCTAGTTCTAATTGTTCTTATTATCTACAAAGGTTCTAATAGTTCTCAATGTCTACTCTAGTTCTAATAGTTCTCAATGCCTACACTAGTTCTAATTGTTCTTATTATCTACAAAGGTTCTAATAGTTCTCAATGTCTACACTAGTTCTAATAGTTCTCAATGTCTACACTAGTTCTAATAGTTCTCAATGTCTACTCTAGTTCTAATATTTCTAAATGTCTACAATAGTACTAATAGTTCTCAATGTCCGATCTAGTTCTAATAGTTCTCAATGTCTACATTATATCTAATAGTTCTCAATGTCTACACTAGTTCTAATAGTTCTCAATGTCTACTCTAGTTCTAATAGTTCTCAATGTCTACACTAGTTCTAATAATTCTCAATGTCCACACTAGTTCTCAATATCTACACCTGTTTTAATATTTCTCAATGTATACACTAGTACTAATAGTTCTCAATATCTACACTAGTTCTAATAGTTCTCAATGTCTACACTAGTTCTAATAGTTCTCAATGTCTACACTAGTTCTAATAGTTCTCAATATTTACACTAGTTCTAATAGTTCTCAATGTCTACACTAGTTCTAATAGTACTCAATGTCTACACTAGTTCTAATAGTTCTCAATGTCTACACTAGTTCTAATAGTTCTCAATATCTACACTAGTTCTAATAGTTCTCAATATCTACACTAGTTCTAATAGTTCTCAATGTATACTCTAGTTCTAATAGTTCTCAATGTCTACACTAGTTCTAATAGTTCTCAATATCTACACTAGTTCTAATAGTTCTCAATATCTACACTAGTTCTAATAGTTCTCAATATCTACACTAGTTCTAATATTTCTAAATGTCTACACTAGTTCTAATAGTTCTCAATATCTACACTAGTTCTAATAGTTCTCAATATCTACACTAGTTCTAATAGTTCTCAATATCTACACTAGTTCTAATATTTCTAAATGTCTACACTAGTTCTAATAATTCTCAATATCTACACTAGTTCTAATAGTTCTCAATATCTACACTAGTTCTAATAGTTCTCAATATCTACACTAGTTCTAATAGTTCTCAATGTCTACACTAGTTCTAATAGTTCTCAATGCCTACACTAGTTCTAATAGTTCTCAATATCTACACTAGTTCTAATAGTTCTCAATGTCTACACTAGTTCTAATAGTTCTCAATATCTACACTAGTTCTAATAGTTCTCAATATCTACACTAGTTCTAATAGTTCTCAATGTCTACACTAGTTCTAATAGTTCTCAATGTCTACACTAGTTCTAATAGTTCTCAATATCTACACTAGTTCTAATAGTTCTCAATATCTACACTAGTTCTAATATTTCTAAATGTCTACACTAGTTCTAATAGTTCTCAATATCTACACTAGTTCTAATAGTTCTCAATATCTACACTAGTTCTAATAGTTCTCAATATCTACACTAGTTCTAATAGTTCTCAATGTCTACACTAGTTCTAATAGTTCTCAATGTCTACACTAGTTCTAATAGTTCTCAATATCTACACTAGTTCTAATAGTTCTCAATATCTACACTAGTTCTAATAGTTCTCAATATCTACACTAGTTCTAATATTTCTAAATGTCTACACTATTTTTAATATTTCTAAATGTCCACACTAGTACTAATAGTTCTCAATGTCTACACTACTTCTAATAGTTCTCAATGTCTACACTAGTTCTAATAGTTCTCAATATCTACACTAGTTCTAATAGTTCTCAATGTCTACACTAGTTCTAATAGTTCTCAATGTCTACACTAGTTCTAATAGTTCTCAATATCTACACTAGTTCTAATAGTTCTCAATATCTACACTAGTTCTAATAGTTCTCAATATCTACACTAGTTCTAATATTTCTAAATGTCTACACTATTTTTAATATTTCTAAACGTCCACACTAGTACTAATAGTTCTCAATGTCTACACTACTTCTAATAGTTCTCAATGTCTACACTAGTACTAATAGTTCTCAATGTATGCACTAATTCTATTTCTAAATGTCTACACTATTTTTAATATTTCTAAATGTCCACACTAGTACTAATAGTTCTCAATGTCTACACTACTTCTAATAGTTCTCAATGTCCACACTAGTACTAATAGTTCTCAATGTATGCACTAATTCTATTTCTAAATGTCTACACTATTTTTAATATTTCTAAATGTCCACACTAGTACTAATAGTTCTCAATGTCCGCTCTAGTTCTAATAGTTCTCAATGTCTCCTCTAGTTCAAATAGTTCTAAATGTCTACTCTAGTTCTAATAGTTCTAAATGTCTACACTAGTTCTAATAGTTCCCAGTATCTACACTATTTCTAATAGTTCTCAATGTTCGCTCTAGTACTAATTGTTCTCAATGTTCGCTATAGTTTTATTAGTTCCGAATGTATATTCTAGTTCTATTAGCTCTCAATGCCTACACTAGTTCTAATAGTTCTCAATGTCTACACTAGTTCTAATATTTCTAAATGTCTACACTAGTTCAAATAGTTCTCAATGTATACTCTAGTTCTAATAGTTCTCAATGTCTACACTAGTTCAAATAGTTCTCAATGTATACTCTAGTTCAAATAGTTCTCAATGTATACTCTAGTTCTAATAGTTCTCAATATCTGCTCTAGTTCTAATAGTTCTCAATATCTGCTCTAGATCTAATAATTCTCAATGTCTACACTAGTTCAAATAGTTCTCAATGTCTACACTAGTTCAAATAGTTCTCAATGTATACTCTAGTTCTAATAGTTCTCAATATCTGCTCTAGTTCTAATAGTTCTCAATATCTGCTCTAGTTCTAATAGTTCTCAATGTCTATACTAGTTCAAATAGTTCTCAATATCTGTTCTAGTTCTAATAGTTTTCAATGTTTACACGAGTTCTAATAGTTATCTCTGTCTACAATAATTCTAATAGTTCCCAATATCTACACCTGTTCCAAATATAACAAAAGCATTTGACGTTTACTGCCAGAAATTATACACAGAAAGTAACACTCAACCACGCAGAAAGTAACACTCAACCACACAGAAAGTAACACTCAACCACACAGAAAGTAACACTCAACCACACAGAAAGTAACACTCAACCACACATACAAGACAAATTCATGCAATATTCAAAAAAACTAACAGACTCAGATAAGAGGAATCTCGATGAAGTACTCACACTAGCAGACATAACAAGTGCAGTACAAGCAATATAAACAAACAAATCACCAGGGCCTGATGGCCTCACAGTCGAATTCTACCAACACTTCTTTCCTATCCTAGGTCCTCTCTTCCTCAAAATGAAGACAAACTCATTCACAAAGAAACAGTTACTGCCAAGTCTAAACATGCCCTATATAACACTGCTCCCCAAGGACAACACAGACAAAACACTTCTAAAAAACTACAGACCCATTTTACTTCTCAACACAGACTACAAGATACTAACAAAGACTTTGACAAATAAACTCAAACCTTTCATGACGTCTCTCATCCATACAGATCAACAATGTAGTGTTCAGGGCAGAAAAATTCACTAGCACACACACTTTATACGAGACATTATCACTTACACACACACTTTATACGATACATCATTTACACACACACTTTATACGAGACATTATCACTTACACACACACTTTATACGAGACATTATCACTTACACACACTTTATACGAGACATTATCACTTACACACACACTTTATACGAGACATTATCACTTACACACACACTTTATACGAGACATTATCACTTACACACACACTTTATACGAGACATTATCACTTACACACACACTTTATACGAGACATTACCACTTACACACACACTTTATACGAGACATTATCACTTACACACACACTTTATAAGAGACATTATCACTTACACACACACTTTATACGAGATATTACCACTTACACACACGAGAGAGACATCCAATCCTCTATCTTATCTCTTGGCCAAGAAAAAGCCTTTGACAGAGTAGCCCATTCATACCTCCACAAGACTTTGCTTAATTGTAACATAGGAGAACATTTCAGACAGTTGATCTACATTCTTTATGCTAGACCTGAGAGCAGGATCCTAGTGAACCAAACTCTTACAGAGGCTCTCAGGTTAACAAGATCAGTCAGACAAGGGTGCACTCTATCTCCCTTACTTTACGTACTGACTGTAGAGCCACTCTTGGAAAGTATTAGACAAGACAACTCCATAGCAGGCACACTCATATCAGGGAAAGGAGAACAGAAGCTGTTAGCCTACGCTGATGACACTGTTTTCTTTCCATCAACCACTAGATCAATAGACAACATCCTCAGCACATTCACGGAGTTTGGGAAGGGCAGCGGGGCACAGATAAACATACACAAATCTTTTATTGTGGGTATAGGCAGGTGGAAGAGCAAATTTCGCCGGTCCTCTTGTCATATTTCGTATGGCGAAGTGGACTGCCGCGGATCACCGTACTAATTGTAGCTCCCTTGGTTCGCCCCTTCTTATGACGCGCCGTGTTGTTTAGTTGATGTGTTGAGTGTCTGTTGGCATCCACATAGCTGACGCCCATTTTATGATTAGCGTCGATTTCTGGAATCCTGGCTTCGCGGATCACCACCGGACCCGCTGCTTAGGACTGGTTCTGGACACTACGGCCGGCCTGTCTTAGCATCCCCCTTCTGGTAGTACTTCGCGTTGTATCTTAACGATAGTTCATACAGACTCCCAACCTGTCGTCTGCTCCGCCAACCGTTGTTCGTTCATCGCCACACCCGAGTTGATCATCACACCGACTCAATCCAAGTAACAGGACAATATGTTCATAAAATAGGCCTCGCTTTTATTTCTGCTTAAAACATGTCCCCTCGACTACTCGAGCAGACACAAATGACAACCATCTTACACACTCACTTCTCTGACAATGTTTAATGTACACACTCACAGATTTAACATATGCAAGCGCCTTCGCTCGCTCCAATTAAACAGACGAACTGGCCTGTTTATTATAGTACATCCACAAGTCAACACTGACTCACACATAAATTATGTGTGAAATATTGTCTATATCTGCAATGTCGTTTCCTGTATACATTTTACTGTCTTTTGTAATTCTTGCAGTGGCCCATATAGTTTTGTCTGTAGTGTTGTATCTATGGGCCAATGGACTTTCCTGTCTACTATATTCAGTGCAGTCTTGAAGTATGTGTTCAGCAGTCTGGGGCCTGTCCACATGTACAAGTAGTTGATGTGTCGATCTTGAATTTTGTATACATGTGACTATGGAGTCGATTGTATCCTGTACTGAGGCGTATAGTGATAACTTGTTCATATCTATTCATATAATGAAAGGCATCCTGATTTGGGGCTTGTGGTCCTCTGTTTGATTTGATTATCTGTTTCTTATGATGGTATGTAACTGGTGTATCTAGATGTGTGTCTGCTGAACCTTCCTTTGCCAACTGATCTGCTTTCTCATTTCCTGGTATTCCACAGTGAGATGGGATCCACTGCAGGGCAACCCTGTGGTGCTTGCAGAGCTCAGACAATAAGGTCTGCAGATGAGATAATTTCCTGGATTGTAGTGCCTCTCCAGGTACTGATCTTGCATCTGTCAAAAACACTACAGGCTGTGGCCTAAGATTACTGTTCAGCAGTTTTTTCTATTGCCAACTTTATTGCTTGTATTTCTGCATCATAATTGTAACAATATTTCCCTGTTGCTATTTTATTCATTTCCCTAGTGTTATTTGGGTACTCTATATATGCACCTGCTCCCCTATTCTTTACTGCATTCTGTGCTGATCCACCTGTATACACACGAACCCATAGGTCTTGTGGGTATTCTTCATCCAGGAAACTGAGAGTTATTGTTTTTCGCTGTAGACTAATCTGTTCCTTTTTGTCAACTATTTCTTTCACTTCTGTCTGTTTTTGTATTGATAATCCTGATTCCTCTGTCTAAGGAGTCTGTTCTGGTATGGTCAGTACGGGGTTAACAACTCTTGGCATGTCTGGTGTTTGTCTACTAATACGCTTGGCTTGGTGGATAAAACTGCTTCTCTTAAGTCGTCCCAATGCAAGATTTTGGAATCGGTCCTTCATTGGATGTCTCTGCATGCATGCAAATTTTTCTGCCTGTATCAGCACCTTTGTGTCTATCCGTTCTCTCAGTGCTGGTATCCTCCACAATTTCTCCATCTCCAATATTGGTGTTGATTTCATTGCTCCTATGATGACCCTAAGTGCCTGGTTTTGTACTTTATCCAGTTCTTGCAGTGTGGTGTTTGATGCTGAGCACCATGCGGATGATCCATATTCTAAATGTGGGCGTATACTCTGTTGGTAAACTTTACTGAGTATTTTCCCACTCGCACCCCATGTGGTTCCACACAGCTTTCTTAGAATAGCCAATTTCCTCCTTGCTTTTTGGGCTGCCTTATTTATCTGCTGTTTCCAAGATAGTTTGTTATCAAACGTAACTCCGAGATATGTAGCTTGTATGTCTTATTTCACATGCTCATTGTTTATGTAGATGGCTCCTGCTTTTTGTTTTGGGGAGAGAGTGAAAAGTGTAGTACTGCCTTTGTCTGTATTGATGCTGATACACCATCTATTTGTCCATGAATTCAGTGCATTCATAGCTCTTTGTAGCAATTTGGAGGCCACTTTTGCATACTCCTCTGTGCACCACATTACCAAATCATCTGCATACATTGCCACTTTGAAGCCATGTGGTAGTTCAGTAACTAGGTCATTGATGTAGATCAGAAAAAGTGTTGGAGATAGTACCCCTCCCCGTGGAACGCCCTGGTGCAGTAAGACCTTCTTACTCTTAAGACCATCCAGTTGCACTCTGGCTCTCCTGTTATGCAGGTATGCTTTGACCCATTTGTACATCCTGCCATTTACTCCATAATTTCTCAGTTTCTTCAAAAGCCCTTCCTTCCATACCTTATCAAATGCTTTCTTTAGGTCTATCCTTGCTGCTAGTACCAGTTTCTTTTCTTGAAATGCATCCTCAATTTCCTGGGAAAGATAGGTTGACTGATCTTCGGTAGAGTAACACTGTCTAAAGCCTGCTTGTTGTGGGACAAGGAGATTTTCACTTTCCAGGTACCACTGCAGTCTGAGATTGATTATACGTTCCATTGTTTTACACAAACAGCTTGTAAGGCTGATTGGTCTATAGCTGGATGTCATTGAACCATCTTTTCCTGGCTTTAGTAATGGTATCATAATTGTTTCTCTCTATGCCTGTGGCACTCTACGTGTGATCCAGCAAATGTTGTAGATCTGCAGTAGTTTTGCTTTAGCTGCAGTTCCCAAGTTCTTAATCATTTCATTGGACACTCTATCACTGCCTGGTGACTTTTTTATTTTTAATTTGGATATTGCCAGCTCTAGCTCTCTTTGTGTAATGGGTATTTCCATGATTTCAAGTGTGGTCTTTTCTTGTCTTGCATTTTATTGTGTTAAACGGGTCTCTTGTCGTTTCTCTAGGCTAATTTCAATATTATTGTCAGTTGCAAAGGAGTCTGCAAAGTGATTTGCTGCATGCTTACCTGTTAGGATGTCTCCATCCTTCTTCAGTGTAATTTTGGTGTCCCTTTCTGTACCCTCATCATTCAGCTGTTTTACAAGCTTCCACACTTTTCTTGTGTCTTGTTCAAGATTCAATGACTCTGTTTTTCTCTTTCCAGCTTCTCCGTCTGGCTTGTAGTTTAGTCCATTGAAATACCAGAATGATACTGCCCCACTGTCAACCTTCGTGCCTCACGCATACACAAAGATTAGTCACTTAACCAGTTGTTCACCAAAGCCGCAACCTTAGTGAGCGCATTGCTCACCCTCAAGAAAGGACTTCAACATCTTCACTTTGACAACGATAGTCAGTCCATGGCTAATTAACACAGCCTCATAATAATCTGGTAACCAATCAGTTTGAAATGTAACTTAACACCAAATGACGAGCTCCTTGCTCACAATCACGAAAAGACTGACAAAACTCGACCACGACCACATCTTCGAAGGCTGGTAGGCCAACTGGCCACCGCCTTCGGGCAACCTGCTACCAGGCTTACGTATGAGCAACCCTCACCCATCTCAGCTTGTCATTCACCTTTATTCTTTGTCTTTCGCCACTCAACACTCTCGAACTCCCTTAAAATCCCGAGAATCCCATAATCCACCTGAGCTGATTTCAAGCTAAATTCCCCATTTTCTCCACGTTCCTCACTCATTCATTCACTCAATTGTTACACATATTCACCCTTTCCTACCCCTCCCTCTTCCCCCACCCCTCTATTACACAAAGAGGTCTTTCCTTCAGCGCTAACACCGGTCACCAACTTAAAACTATACGGGATAACATATCCATGCAACCCAAATAAAACACACAAACCAACATGGCAGAACCTAGTCACAAAGATAACAGACATGCTACAGAGATACAAATACAAACCATCAACAATTTTGGTCGGAGCATCATAGTAAACACCTACATCATCCCCAAATTGATTTACACAGCCACAGTTTTCGACTCACCACAATCAACCATTAAAGAGATAAACTGATAAGCACCTTTGTATTTGGCCACACAATACACAGCATAAAGCAAAAAAACACTGATACAGCACAAACGACAAGGAGGGATCTCACTACAGGGCATACACACAAAAATAAAAGCTCTCAGAATAAATCACATAAGTCGCATCATCATAAAACCAGACAACCACACCTTGCACACTACTACATGGGGCTGAGATTAACCAGATTCAGAAAACTTAACAATTCATTGCCTCACCATTTTGGCACCACACCCACATATTACAAGGCATGTATACAGGCCATCCAAGGACATGACAGTTGATTACACCAAGGGACAAACAACATCTACAAACATCTAGTTAAAGAACAAACACCTCCACTACATCACAGAATCAAGAGAGGCCAAAAATACTTTCTCACAGACTACACCAACACATTCTCAAACCTCCACAACTCACACATCGCCTCCAAAGCGAGTGAGGTCACATACAGACTTATATATTACATGACATCCATCACAGTGAGGGAGGTCACATACAGACTTATATATAATATGACAACCACCACAGTGAGGGAGGTCACATACAGACTTATATATAATATGACACCCACCACAGTGAGGGAGGTCACATACAGACTTATATATAATATGACACCCACCACAGTGAGGGAGGTCACATACAGACTTATATATAATATGACACCCACCACAGTGAGGGAGGTCACATACAGACTTATATATAATATGACACCCACCACAGTGAGGGAGGTCACATACAGACTTATATATAATATGACACCCACCACAGTGAGGGAGGTCACATACAGACTTATATATAATATGACACCCACCACATTGAGGGAGGTCATATACAGACTTATATATATATAACTTGACACCCACCACAGTGAGGGAGGTCACATACAGACCTATATATAACTTGACACCTACCACAGTGAGGGAGGTCACATACAGACTTATATATAACATGACAGCCATCACAGCGAGACCATCCACAGATTGAGACGGACACCCCGGTGCCCTCTTTGCAGACAAAACATTCCTGAAACAGAAGAGCTCCTATTCTATAGGTGCACTACAATCATACCGGCAAGAGGGGCACTGCAGCACACACTAAAATCACACATCACACAAAAAGTCGACACATACAGATCTATTATGCTCAACACACTGCCAAAAACAACAACACATGATCTCTTTACACAATTACTTATACTTCTATCAGAATACAGACATACAATATGGACCTGCAGGAATGAGGCTATGTACGAATGTCAGAATTTTAATTCCCATCTTTTCCTACACATTTTTAACCAAAGAACAATGTCCATCTTAAAATAAACAAGTTAACTGCTGAGCATGAAAGTCTGTGAACGAAAGAGATAAATATAAAATGTTCTTTCTTCTTTGAAATGTGAGGGATGTTATTTCATGTTTTTCATGAAAAATATGTTATCATGCACTGTAATATTGAATTTAAAGATGCAATAAAGAGTTATAAAAAAAAAGAATTCAGTTCTATATACTTGTTTATATACATTATTTATTTTTTATTATTCCCGTTTCACTCTTTCGTTCGACACTGAAAGGCAAGTGAGGAAGGAAAGAAGAGAAGACTCTTTCGTTTCTAGCTCCTACCATTCTCTATACCTTCGATTTTGTATATCTCTACACTCATCCTACCTCCCCTCATGTAACCCATCTCTCTACACTCATCCTACCTCCCCTCATGTAACCCATCTCTCTACACTCATCCTACCTCCCCTCATGTAACCATCTCTCTACACTCATCCTACCTCCCCTCATGTAACACATCTCTCTACACTCGTCCTACCTCCCCTCATGTAACACATCTCTCTACACTCATCCTACCTCCCCTCATGTAACACATCTCTCTACACTCATCCTACCTCCCCTCATGTAACACATCACTCTACACTCATCCTACCTCCCCTCATGTAACACATCTCTCTACACTCATCCTACCTCCCCTCATGTAACACATCTCTGTACACTCATCCTACCTCCCCTCATGTAACACATCTCTCTACACTCATCCTACCTCCCCTCATGTAACCCATCTCTCTACACTCATCCTACCTCCCCTCATGTAACACATCTCTCTTCACTCATTCTACATCCCCTCATGTAACACATCTCTGTACACTCATCCTACCTCCCCTCATGTAACACATCTCTCTACACTCATCCTACCTCCCCTCATGTAGCACATCTCTCTACACTCATCCTACCTCCCCTCATGTAACCCATCTCTCTACACTCATCCTACCTCCCCTCATGTAACCCATCTCTCTACACTCATCCTACCTCCCCTCATGTAACATATCTCTCTACACTCATCCTACCTCCCCTCATGTAACCCATCTCTCTACACTCATCCTACCTCCCCTCATGTAACCCATCTCTCTACACTCATCCTACCTCCCCTCATGTAACACATCTCTCTTTGTTCATCTCACCATCCTATCTCTCATCTCTCCGTCCACCTCTCCCCTAACGTTGTGATCCAACGTGTTGCTATACGGATCTGTGCCTCGACGTTTGTTGTCGCTGTCCCCGTATTCCGAAGAAGGGCACAGGCCGAAACGTCATTATTGCGATGTGTTCCTTCTTTGTAAAGCTGTCACCATACCTTGGAGTGTTTGGCAACACCCAACTACTGACTCCTTGTTACCAGCCTTACCGTAGCACTGCACTTATTTGACTTTTCCCCAGGCATATATTGGTTTGTTTACTTCTGTGTCAGACAGACAGATACTAAGAGAAACAAGAGAGGAGACAGACAGATATAAAGAGAAACAAGAGAGTATACAGATATAAAGAGAAACAATAGAGGAAAAATGCGATAGAAGCTTTCCTGAATTTCTTAAAATGGCCAGAGATTGTCAATGGAAAGAGAAGAGCACTCGAGACATAAATAAGAAGAGAAAGGAAAGCGAAGTTGTACACGTGAAGGCGGACATTTGTGAAGGATCGATAAACACATGCCGAGCTCTGTCCGAGTGTTCCATGATTGTTCAGAAATCTGAGAGTGATATCAGCTGACCGGATCGTCACGTGTCAGCCAATGTTTATGGTCACATTCAACACGTGGTCTTGTCTTGTTAGCTCTCAATCTTCTCATCGACATTCATATTTTCATATTTTGACGTATATCATCTAAATGATTGTGGGACAACTTGTAGAGTTGTGTAAATGGCATATATCATCTAAATGATTCTGGGACAACTTGTAGAGTTGTGTAAATGGCATATATAATCTAAATGATTGTGGGACAACTTGTAGAGTTGTGTAAATGGCATATGTCATCTAAATGATTGTGGGACAACTTGTAGAGTTGTGTAAATGACATATGTCATCTAAATAATGGTGGGACAACTTGTAGAGTTGTGTAAATGGCATATATCATCTAAATGATTGTGGGACAACTTGTAGAGTTGTGTAAATGACATATATCATCTAAATGATGGAGGGACAACTTGTAGAGTTGTGTAAATGGCATATATAATCTAAATGATTGTGGGACAACTTGTAGAGTTGTGTAAATGGCATATGTCATCTAAATGATGGTGGGACAACATGTAGAGATGTGTAAATGACATATATAATCTAAATGATGGTGGGACAACTTGTAGAGTTGTGTAAATGACATATATAATCTAAATGATTGTGCGACAACTTATAGAGTTGTGTAAATGACATATGTCATCTAAATGATGGTGTGTAAATGACATATATATCTAAATGATGGTGGGACAACTTGTAAAGTTGTGTAAATGACATATATCATCTAAATGATGGAGGGACAACTTGTAGAGTTGTGTAAATGGCATATATCATCTAAATGATTGTGGGACAACTTGTAGAGTTGTGTAAATGACATATGTCATCTAAATGATTGTGGGACAACTTGTAGAGTTGTGTAAATGACATATGTCATCTAAATGATTGTGGGACAACTTGTAGAGTTGTGTAAATGACATATATCATATAAATGATGGTAGGACAACTTGTAGAGTTGTGTAAATGACATATATCATCTAAATGATTGTGGGACAACTTGTAGAGTTGTGTAAATGACATATGTCATCTAAATGACGGAGGGACAACAGACAACGTAGAGACATGTTGAAGGCAATCATGATTGAGTGAAATGTTTTCTTGAACGATTTATGACCGAGATGTCTCCGGTAGGTGTGTACTGTCTAGCACGTGATGTCCTGCCCTCGGAAGATGATTAGCGGCAGCTTACTTGGCCGTGACCTTGGAACAATATCTGCTGTTTGTGCACGGACTTTGAGGAAATGAATGTAGCGAGTTGTACGGTAGCCCTACATAGCAGTAAAATAATGCTGCGGTAGAGAATTACTACGTCGGTATCTCTGGTTCCGGAGCTTGTGCGGGAGCCTACAGTGTAAATGAGGTATCGATTGGTGGGATCTGGTCATGTGATGGGAAGCCTTGTCAAAACACCAGCCCGGGTAATGTTGCCAGTGACGCTGTTTTAAGAACACACAGAGGGAGCTGCTCAACACTTGGAGCCGCCTGTGTTTGAGATTGACTTTAAAGCCATCACGGAATGTGCGGACATTTTTGTCGACCCACTCACTTCAACAGATTCTCTTTGCTTTCTATTTTTCTCACATTATTTTCCGTTTAAAAAAAAACAAAAATTATGTTGTTTCATGTATTTTATCAATATCATCGATATATCAAGAGAACTACTAAACACAAGACAAATGAGATTTTTGGGGCATGTTAAAAGAACAACTGACTAAAAATAATCTTGGAATTGAAATTACAAGGTAAAAGAGGCAGAGGCAGACCAAGACTAACATGGACAAGTAGCATCAAAAGATGGACAAGTCAACCTATGACAATTTGCACCATCAAAGCTAGAGGTAGAATGGAATGGCGCTCCATGGTAGCCAACCTTCGATGCGGAGACAGCACTCAATGAATGATTGATCCCACCAATGTTATTTCATTATTGTTTTATTTTTTGTTTTAATTATTTCATTTTTCATTTCATTTTTCCCGACCGTCTCCGTTTTGACATTTGGATGGTCGCCGCGAAGGGAATAGATTGATGGTTTTGTTGTTGGTGTAGGCAATTCTACAGCGAATGTGACTGAGTAGTCCATCGGTGTAGGCAAGTCCACAGAAAATATGGCTGAGTAGTCCATTGGTGTAGACAAGTCTACAGCGAATGTGACTGAGTAGTCCATTGGTGTAGGCAAGTCCACAGAAAATATGACTGAGTAGTCCATTGGTGTAGGCAAGTCTACAGCGAATGTGACTGAGTAGTCCATTGGTGTAGGCAAGTCCAAAGAAAATATGACTGATTAGTCTATTGGTGTAGGCAAGTCTACAGCGAATGTGACTAAGTAGTCCATTGGTGTAGGCAAGTCCAAAGAAAATATGACTGATTAGTCCATTGGTGTAGGCAAGTCTACAGCGAATGTGACTAAGTAGTCCATTGGTGTAGGCAAGTCCAAAGAAAATATGACTGATTAGTCCATTGGTGTGGGCAAGTCCAAAGAAAATATGACTGATTAGTCCATTGGTGTAGGCAAGTCTAAAGAAAATATGACTGATTAGTCCATTGGTGTGGGCAAGTCCAAAGAAAATATGACTGATTAGTCCATTGGTGTAGGCAAGTCCAAAGAAAATATGACTGATTAGTCCATTGGTGTGGGCAAGTCCAAAGAAAATATGACTGAGTAGTCCATTGGTCTAGGCAAGTCTACAACGAATATGACTGAGTAGTCCATTGGTCTAGGCAAGTCTACAACGAATGTGACTGAGTAGTCCATTGGTCTAGGCAAGTCTACAACGAATGTGACTGAGTAGTCCATAGATGTAGGCAAGTCCACAGCGAATATGACTGAGTGGTCCAAAGAGACTTGACAATACTTTTAATTGATGAAATGACCGGAAGTCCTATGTCTTTGAATGAATCAACTCTTTGGTACATTCTACTATTGAAGACCAGCACAACCAACTCTATGATAGGTCAACACTTGATGATAGTGTTGTATCTCTCTGCGTTCAGGACTCAATCAGAGTAAGGATTCCAGACTCTCATATGAAGTCAGCTGTCAGGCTAAGTGTGTTGATCGCCCCCACAGACAGAACATCACAATTAGACTCTGTCAGATCCACTCTGACTGAACACCCGTTAATACGTTGCACTGTGTTCTGTCCAGTGGCCCAGTGCATCCGATTTCAGCCAGCATTTTATTCGGGTTTGCTTTCCCTAGCCTTTGATTGTCCCCAATCTTCCTGCAAGGCAGCAGATTGTCTTTTCTGTTCATAGTGTTGTATGAACAAACTCTATGGTAGGTCTACACTTGATCTAAGTGTTGTATTGATCAAGGAATTGTTCTTGTAAATTTTCAAAATGTTGCAGTTGTACATGCTCAACTTCCACAACCGGAAGCCACGTTTCGGCTGAGAAAGTTTCAAGAAAAACTAAACGCGGGAGAAGCGGTCACAAACAATAGGTCGTTGTAGACGTGGACAGCAAACACACAGATCGCTATAAATAGAACGAAGAAGACAGGAACAAGAAGTGTGACATCATGGTGGTGATGATGATGACGATGATGATGGTGATGATGATCTTGGTGATGATCGTGGTAATGATCGTGGTGATGATCGTGATGGTGATGATGATGGTGATGATGATGGTGATGGTGATGATGATCTTGGTGATGATCGTGGTAATGATCGTGGTGATGATCGTGATGGTGATGATGATGGTGAGGATGGCACCGATATTGACGATAGCAGTATCTAAAATAGTTGAAGACTATTTTTGGAGTATTCCTCAGAGACAAGAATAGCTGGAGAACGTTTCTTGATATTTGGTTTTGTGTGTGAACTGAGATCTGATAGAAATAATATCTCCAGAACTTGAGCAATGTTTCCCTGAGACAGGAGGCGCGCGCTCGCTGCACGAGCTATGTTGTGATGAATCAATCAATGGATGCCATGATGAGATTGTCGACGATGTGATCACGTGGCAAGCACGAAATGATCATTCCAATCTGTCTAGATTTGTTATCTGGGGAAATCAAGTTGTGGCGTGGCTTGAACCCATGTACTCTGGCTACTAAAAGATTCATTCGACAATTTCTCAGAATTTGTCTCACAAAATCTCGTTTCAAAAGTCATCAGAATTGCTGGATAGTTCTCTGAACTATTAGTTCACCAAGTTCAATATTTTGACTTCCTTGCCATTCTCCAGACCCCTCTTTCCCTCGTGTGTTATCTATTACAAATATTTCAGTATTTCCTTAACTTCGTTACTTGCTGACTTCCTTGCCAGCCAACTTGACCCCTTCTTCTGTGTCAGCTCTAGGACTCGTTGCTAACGCAATCGACTTGTTGACATAAGGTCTACTTGCTGGGATATGCAGACATCTCTGGGCCCGGGGTTTCATGCCCGCCGGTTCCTGTGTTGTCGCTTCCACAAGTTGCCCACAAGTCAATCTGCTCAAGGAAGGGACCAAGCGATTCGTGCGACCTGTAACAATCCACTGCTCTCCACGAACACGGACTCTCCACGGACATTGTCTGCACGATCTTGTCAAAGTAGACATACTGATTATATCAAGCAGTTCTGACTTTTCTATCTATCTATTGACCTTTCGAGCCGTGGCCGGCCCATAGAGCATAGACCCAGATACTCTTTCTCTTATCTAAATTTTTATTCTAGCAGTTTTCAATTCTTGTAAAGATCTTTTATCAATTCTCGCCATTTGTCACTGTTCTGTGCAAGCAACTCTAGTTCACTGAGGGAGCCGATTCCTGCTGCTCTTGCCTTTCTGATCAATGTTCTTCTTTTCTCAGTGTCTCTCGGGTTTAGCCTTTTTTTCCACTTACCTGCTGTTTCCCACATGAGGGCTTGCTTGTTTTGGATTCCTTCCACGCTATACCAAGTATTTTCCTTAGTAAACTGACTACTCACAGTAAAATTCTGACTTTTAGTAAACAATTAATATCGCCGGAAAATAATTCGGAAAATTCACAAGAATGAGATAGATAGATAGAAATAAATAGAGAGAGAGAGCGAGAGAGAGAGAGAGAGAGAGAGAGAGAGAGAGAGAGATACGTCCCTACCATACACAGAAAGCACGTCACAGTCACGCCTAACATCACGTCATACACAGGAACACGTTACATAGTGACAGGGAGGTAACTCAAGGGATCTTCATGGTGGGATATGACCTGGGGAGGTAACTCAACGGATCTTGATGGTGGGATATGACCTGGGGAGGTAACTCAATGGATTTTGATGGTGGGACATGACCTGGGGAGGTAACTCAAAGGATCTTGATGGTGGGTTATGACCTGGGGAGGTAACTCAACGGATCTTGATGGTGGGATATGACCTGGGAGGTAACTCAACGGATCTTGATGGTGGGATATGACCTGGGGAGGTAACTCAAGGGATCTTGATTGTGGGACGTGACCTGGGGAGTTAACTCAAGGGATCTTGATGGTGGGATATGACCGGGAAAGTAACTCAAGGGATCGTGATGGTGGGACATGACCGGGAAGTAACTCAAGGGATCTTGATTGTGGGATATGACCGGGGAAGTAACTCAAGGGATCTTGATTGTGGGATATGACCGGGGAAGTAACTCAAGGGATCTTGATTGTGGGGTATGACCGGGGAAGTAAATCAAGGGATCGTGATGGTGGGACATGACCGGGGAAGTAAATCAAGGGATCGTGATGGTGGGATATGACCGGGAAGTAACTCAAGGATAGTGATGGTGGACATGACCGGGGAAGTAACTCAAGGGATCGTGATGGTGGGACATGACCGGGGAAGTAACTCAAGGGATCGTGATTGTGGGATATGACCGGGGAAGTAACTCAAGAGATCGTGATGGTGGGACATGACCGGGGAAGTAAATCAAGGGATCGTGATGGTGGGACATGACCGGGGAAGTAAATCAAGGGATCGTGATGGTGGGACTTGACCGGGAAGTAAATCAAGGGATCGTGATGGTGGGATATGACCGGGGAAGTAAATCAAGGGATCGTGATGGTGGGATATGACCGGGGAAGTAAATCAAGGGATCGTGATGGTGGGACTTGACCGGGGAAGTAAATCAAGGGATCGTGATGGTGGGATATGACCGGGGAAGTAACTCAAGGGATCGTGATGGTGGGACATGACCGGGGAAGTAAATCAAGGGATCGTGATGGTGGGGCATGACCGGGAAGTAAATCAAGGGATCGTGATGGTGGGATATGACCGGGGAAGTAAATCAAGAGATCGTGATGTGGGACATGACCGGGGTAGTAAATCAAGGGATCGTGATGGTGGGACATGACTGGGGTAGTAAATCAAGGGATCGTGATGGTGGGACATGACCGGAGTAGTAAATCAAGAGATCGTGATGGTGGGACATGACCGGGGAAGTAATTCAAGGGATCGTGATGGTGGGATATGACAGGGGAAGTAAATCAAGGGATCGTGATGGTGGGATATGACCGGGTATGTAATTCAAGGGATCTTGGTGGTGGGACATGACAGTCCTGAATGGCGAGCACCAAATGGAGGGAAAACACTGATAGTCATGTCTCGACAGTTCCGATGAAGACAAGAAACAACTGTCGTTGGAACGTTGTGCTGTCCTGCAGGAAATCAATGAAACAGCGAAGTTCATGCTGATGACGTAGACAGTGGAGCACAAGGTGCTTCCAACACAGCAACATAGTAGGCTATTAATCGAATTAAATGAATGTTTTACTGAAGTGCAGAGATCACACTTACCATTGCAATATCTGGTTTCTACATTTCATTATCATGTGCTCAAAGTGGCCAACACAAAACGCGAAAATTCAGGAAGAAACAATCACCATTTTTCAGGCACACCAAGAGAAGTGGAAAACTTGACTACTTGGTTATTTCTTCTTCTTTCCTTCCTCATCTGCCTTTCAGCGTCGAGGAGAGATATAATTTACGGTCTTTTGCTCTTCTGTTCGTCTCTGCTGCTGTTATGTTTCCTAGTGCTTCTAATATTCCGTCGATCCATCTTTTTCGTGGTCGACCCTTGGGTCTGGTATCCTCGCAACATTTATTGAGTTCTAGTTGTGTTGTGTTTTGATTACTCTGCCTTGTCACGTGGCCAAACCGTTGTATCTGTTTTTATATATTCTATGGCGGGTGCTATTCCTAGCTGTTTTCTCATTTCTTTATTTCTGATCTTATCTCTCAGACTGTTTCCTGTCATTCGTCTAACACATTTCATCTCTGTAAATGTTATTTTTTTTATTGTGCTTGCATCTAGGGTCCAGGTCTGGCATTGGTAGCACAACGTTGGGATGAAGATTGTATTGTACATTGCCCGTTTTGCCTCCAGAGTTATTTTCTTGTTAGACAATAGTGGTGATAACTGTCCAATGATTTGACAAGCTTTGTTGCATCTTGATTCTATCTCTGCTGTTTGTGAATTGTCGTTTGTCACTAAACTTCCTAGGTATTTGAATTTCTCTACTTGTTTTATTTGTCTGCCTTCTATAGTTATGTTGATGTTCTATTAATTTTTGGCGGCATTCATGACTTCTGTTTTGTTGATGTTGATTTTCATGTTGTATTTTGTGCCTGTGCTGTTGAGTCTATTTAAGTGTTCTTGTAGGTCTTCTATTGTTGCATGTATTAGTGCCTGATCGTCTGCAAATAGAAGCTCGTTGATCTCCTCTGTCTCTGATGGGTTGGCTAGCTTGCATATATTGTCCATGTATGTAATAAACAGTAGAGGGGATAGTACGCACCCCTGTCTTACGCCTGATCAGACTTCGAAGTGGTCCGTGTAGTCTGCTGCTGTTCTGACTGTGCAGCTGCTGTTGATGTAGAGACTTTTAATTAGGTTGGTTAGATGTTGGCTTACTTCATAAGTTGTTAGTATCTCCCACAGTTGTTCTCTGTTTACTCTGTCGAATGCTTTTTCCTGGTCAATTAAAGCTGTGTACAAATTTGGATTGTGTTCTGTCGTTTTTTTTTTCTGCAAGCTGTTTTAATCTGAATAGAGCGTCAGTACATCCTCTGTTTTTTTTCGGAACCCCATTTGAGAATCGCTTAACTGTAGTTCTATTATTGGTCTCAGCATTTTTCCCACTATTTTTTGGGTATAGCTTTCCTACATTGCTGAAAAGAGATATACCTCTATATTGATTGTAGTCTCTCTTGCTACCTTTATTTTTCCATATTGGTCGATGATTTCTTGTTGCCAGTCTTCTGGAAGGAGGAATACTGGAGTAATTGGTTACAACTGGCGAAATACAGGGAAAGAGAGACCATGGACGACTAAGAGAGAACATACTAGACAGCTTGGTGTCATGGCATGGAAAACAGTCAACAACAGAACTAATACGATGTACTGTGGACAGAAGATTGTGGAAGGACATGATCTTCTACGCCAACAGATAAGGTATTTGATGGTTATATTTCATGAGCTGATTCCCATAGCAGATTCACCAGCACAAAATGTTGCACTTGGACAGAGCTCCGTCCTACAGAAAACATTGATCTACTGTCCTACAGAAAACATTGATCTACTGTCCTACAGAAAACATTGGTCTACTGTCCTACAGAAAACATTGGTCTACTGTCCTATAGAAAACATTGATCTACTGTCCTACAGAAAACATTGATCTACTGTCCTACAGAAAACATTGATCTACTGTCCTACAGAAAACATTGATCTACTGTCCTACAGAAAACATTGATCTACTGTCCTACAGAAAACATTGATCTACTGTCCAACAGTCGCAGGGTCACAGAGTGCATCCAATAGTGTCCTTTCTAGTTGAATGGTGAGAAACTTAATGGCCGTGTAAGAAGACTTTTCAACCAACACAGAACTGGAGTAGTCAGTCGCTGGACACTGCGGGACTTGCTGAGGAGGGGATCTGAGCACCTAAGGACATGTTCGAAATGCAATGATGACGACCCGCAAATAACTCAATAGCTCAATGGTGTCCAATACAAAACGTTGATCTAATGTAACGATGTATAACATGTTATTTCTACGTCTCCCTCTTACATTCCACTGACTTTCTTTGTGTTTGTTCTAGCCGCACTCAACAATATCGTCGTTTTTGATTGTTCATATGTCATTGTGTATGATTGTTCATATGTCATCGTATATGAATGTTCATATGTCATAGTGTTTGATTGTTCGTATGTCATAGTGTATGATTGTTCAAATGTCATCGTGTATGATTGTTCATATGTCATCGTGTATGATTGTTCGTATGTCATCGTGTATGATTGTTCATATGTCATCGTGTATGATTGTTCATATGTCATAGTGTATGATTGTTCATATGTCATCGTGTATGATTGTTCATATGTCATCGTGTATGATTGTTCGTATGTCATCGTGTATGATTGTTCATATGTCATCGTATATGATTGTTCATATGTCATCGTGTATGATTGTTCATATGTAATTCTGTATGATTGTTCATATGTCATCGTGTATGATTGTTCTCATAGTCTAACCTTGCTCAAGAACGTCATTATCTGTAAACATATAGAACCTCACTAAACACTTCATTAAACTACTGGAGCCCAAATCATCAACTTCTCTCTGGATTATTCGCGTGACTTATTCTCACATCACATTCCGACACTTGTGGGTGGATGGCCCGCCTGGCTTGGAGTCCTGGCGGTGGAGGTTGTAACTTGCAGCACACTGGCAATGAAGCCCTCGTTGGTGGCTCGTGTTGGATCAAATGTGTGCACATTCAATGAAGGTTGGGACATTCCACGAGGCCAACACGAGCACGGGTTGCTTCATGTGCCTGGAACTGTAGCCAACCAATCATTGATTGAGTGCTCGACGATTTGACCGGATCGATTTCAGCTGGCTTCTCTGTAAGTTGCTAAAACTGAAGTAACGTAGAGCCCTGGGTCACCTACTAACCTAGTTTAGACTTGTCCGTCATGGGTAGTTCTAGCAGCTTTCAAAATGTACAGAGCATCTCACTTATCGTAGATGAGGGATGTTAGTGGATAGATAGGCAGTCGAGAACACAGACATTATAGAACACAGATAATAGAGAACACAGATAATAGAGAACACAGATAATAGAGAACACAGACAATAGAGAACACGGACAATAGAGAGCACAGAGAATAGAGAACACGGACAATAGAGAACACAGATAAGAGAACACGGACAATAGAGAACACGGACAATAGAGAACACGGACAATAGAGAACACAGATAAGAGAGAACACAGACAATAGCGAACACGGACAATAGAGAACACAGACAATAGAAAACACAGACAATAGAGAACGCGGACAATAGAGAACACAGACAATAGCGAACACAGACAATAGCGAACACAGAAAATAGAGAACACAGACAATAGCGAACACAGACAATAGCGAACACAGACAATAGAAAACACATACAATAGAGAACATAGAGAATAGAAAACACAGACAATAGAGAACACGGACAATAGAGAACACAGACAATAGAGAACACAGACAATAGAGAGCACAGAGAATAGAGAAAACGGACAATAGAGAACAAAGACAATAAAGAACACAGTCAATAGAGAACACGGACAATAGAGAACACATATAATAGCGAACACAGACAAGAGAGAACACATACATTAACGAACACAGACAATAGAGAACACAGACAATAGCGAACACAGACAATAGAGAACGCAGAGAATAGAGAACACGGACAATAGTGAACACAGACAATAGAGAACACAGACAATAGAGAACACAGACAATAGAGAACACAGAGAATAGAGAACACGGACAATAGAGAACACAGACAATAGAGAACACGGACAATAGAGAACACAGACAAGAGAGAACACGGACAATAGAGAACACATACAATAGCGAACACAGACAAGAGAGAACACATACAATAGCGAACACAGACAATACAGAACACAGACAAGAGAGAACACATACAATAGCGAACACAGACAATACAGAACACGGACAAGAGAGAACACATACAATAGCGAACACAGACAATAGAGAACACAGAGAATAGAGAAAACAGACAATAGAGAACACAGACAAGAGAGAACACATACAATAGCGAACACATACAATAGCGAACACAGACAATAGAGAACACAGACAAGAGAGAACACATACAATAGCGAACACAGACAATAGAGAACACAGAGAATAGAGATCATGGACAATTGAGAACACATAGAATAGAGAACACGGACAATAGAGAACACAGACAACAGAGAATACAGACAATAGAGAACACATAGAATAGAGAACACGAGCAATAGAGAACACAGACAATAGAGAACACAGACAATATAGAACACAGACAAGAGAGAACACATACAATAGCGAACACATACAATAGCGAAAACAGACAATAAAGGGCACAGACAATAGAGAACACAGACAATAGCGAACACAGACAATAGAGAACACAGACAATAGAGAACACAGACAATAGAGAACACAGACAATAGAGAACACGGGCAATAGAGAATACAGACAATAGCGACCACAGACAATAGAGAACACATACAATAGCGAATACAGACAATAGAGAACACAGACAAGAGAGAACACTGACAATAGCGAACACAGACAATAGAGAACACAGACAAGAGAGAACACAGACAATAGCGAACACAGACAATGGAGAACACAGACAATAGAAATCACAGATAATAGAGAACACGGACAATAGCGAACACAGACAATGAAGAACACAAACAACAGATAATACAGACAACAGTGAACACAGACAATAGAGAACACAGACAAGAGAGAACACAGACAAGAAAGAACACTGACAAGAGAGAACACAGACAACAGTGAACACAGACAATAGAGAACACAGACAAGATAAAACACAGCCATAGAGAACATAGACAAGAGAGAACACAGACAATAGAGAACACGGACAATAGAGAAAACAGACAAGAGAGAACACAGACAAAGAGGACACGGACAATAGAGAAAACAGACAAGAGAGAACACAGACAATAGAGTACACGGACAATAGAGAAAACAGACAAGAGAGAACACATACAAAGAGAACACGGACAACCGAGAAAACAGACAAGAGAGAACACAGACAATAGAGAACACGGACAATAGAGAAAACAGACAAGAGAGAACACAGACAAAGAGAACACGGACAATAGAGAAAACAGACAAGAGAGAACACAGACAAAGAGAACACGGACAATATAGAAAACAGACAAGAGAGAGCACAGCCAAGAGAGAACACAGACGATAGAGAACGCAGACAACAGTGAACACAGTCAATAGAGAACACAGACAAAGGAGAACACAGACAAGGAGAAAACAGACATCAATGAACACAGACAATAGAGAACACAGACAATAGAGAACACAGACAAAAGAGAACGCAGACAAAAGAAAACACAGACAAGAGAAAACAAAGACAAGAGAGAACACCGACAACAGTGAACACAGACAACAGTGAACACAGACAAGAGAGAACATAGACAAGAGAATACACACAGGCAAGAAAGAACACAGACATTGGAGAACACATGTAATAAAGAACACAAACAATAGTTCATATTTTAACCTTGAGCGTTGTTGATCCTATATTACGAAGAATGATGCCAAACACTGCCATCGATTGCTGTAGACGGGAACTTACATTCACTATATCTTACATATATTCTTCTTCTCCTTCTACTTCTGCTTCTTTCCTTCCTCATTTGCCTTTCAACGTCGAGGGGAGATATAATGTGCGATCTTTTGCTCTTCTGTTCGCCTCAGCTGCTTTTATGTTTCCTGGTATTCCGTCGATTCATCTTTTTCGTGGTTGACCCTTGGGTCTGTTATTCTCACAACATTTATTGAAGGCTCATTTTGTTGTGTTTTGATATTTCCGACTTGTTACGTGGCCAAACCATTTTATCTGTTGTTTCTTTATATATTCTATGGCGGGGGCTATTCTTAGCTTTTTTCTCAGTTCTTAATTTTTGATCTTATCTCTCAGACTGTTTCCTGTCATTCGTCTAACACATTTAATCTCAGTAGAGGTTATTTTACTTATTGTTCTTGCGTCTAGGGTCCAGGTCTGGCATTGGTAGCACAACGTTGGGATCAAGATTGTATTGTATAGTGCCCATTGTGCCGCTAGAGTTATTTCCTTGTTGGACAATAGTGGTGATAACTGTCCAATGATTTGACTAGCTTTGTTGCATCTTGATTCTGTCTCCTCTGTTTGAGAATTATCGTTTGTCTTTAAACTTCCTAGGTATTTGAATTCGTCTACTTGTTTCAGTTGCCCGCCTTCTATAGTTATGTTGATGTCTGTTTATTTTTGGCGACATTAATGATTTCTATTTTGTTGATGTAGATTTTCATGTTGTATTTTGTTCCTGTGCTGTTGAGTTTGTTTAAGTGTTCTTGTAGGTCATCTATTGTTTCATGTTTTGGCTAGCTTGCATATATAGTTCATGTATGAAATAAACAGGGAGCCGCGATAGCTCAGTGGTTAGTGAACTGAACTACAAAGGACTAGAGGTAGGGTTCGATCCCAACCGACGGCTTCCGGTTTCACCCAACCTTAAGTGGGTACCGAATTTTTTTCTGGGAAAGTAAAGCGGCACGGGCGCAATACCGAACACATTACCCAAAAAATCATGTGCTGAAGGTCTGTAGAATTTATAGTCTCTAACACCATATTCCCTATACGCCACTTGGCGTGACGGGGGTACTTTACTTTTTTTTAATGTAATAAACAGTAGGGGGTATAGTACGCACCCCTGTCTTACAACTGATCTAACTTCATATTGGTCTGTGTAGCCTGTTGCTGTTCTGACTGTGCAGCTGCTGTTGATATAGAGACTTTTAATTAGGTTGGTTAGATGTTGGCTTACTCCGTATGTTGTTAGTATTTCTCACAGTTGATCTCTGTTTAATCAGTCAAATGCTTTTTCCTGGTCAATGAAAGCATATATATATATATGGAAAACATCCATTCCCTGGTCAGTGAAAGCATATATATATATATATGTGGAAAACATCCATTCCCTGGTCAGTGAAAGCATATATATATATGTGGAAAACATCCATTCCCTGGTCAATGAAAGCATATATATATGTGGAAAACATTAATTCCCTGGTCCATTAGAGAGATAACCATTCTCTAGTCTATTGGAGAGATAATCACTCCCTAATCTATCGGAGAGATAACCTATCCCAAGTAGTAGAGAGAAATAATGGAGTATTTCAATGAGAGAAATAATGGAGCATTTAAATGAGAGAAATAATGGAGCATTTAAATGAGAGAAATAATGGAGCATTTCAATGAGAGAAATAATGGAGCATTTCAATGAGAGAAATAATGGAGCATTTCAAAGAGAGAAATAATGGAGCATTTCAATGAGAGAAATAATGGAGCATTTAAATGAGAGAAATAAAATAACGGAGCATGGTCGGGAAATAGAAACGGAGTTTAGGATGAGGTGGTTGTTATATTTAAGAGGAGTTGGTTGTTTTATTTAACATGAGTTGGTTGTTGTATTTAAGATGAGTTGGTTGTTTTATTTAACATGAGTTGGTTGTTGTATTTAAGATGAGGTGATTGTTGTATTTAAGATGAGTTGGTTGTTGTATTTAAGATGAGGTGTGTTGTTGCATTTCAGATCAGACTTTAGAAGTAGGAATTGACACTCTCTTTGTTCATTCAATTTTTAAACACACTAAAATAGTTATCACAAAAAAGTTAACAATGTTAACTGTGTAGCTTAAACAGTTGAAAGGGTTGTTAACACAACGGGAGTAAGTAGCACATAACTGAGGACAAATATTAGTAAATATATAAAGGGAAGTAAATAGCACGTAACTAAAGACAAATAGAAGGAAATATATAAAGATATATAAGTTTCTCGTAACTGAGCACAATTATAAAGAATCATATAAAGGGGAGTAAGTAGCACATAACTAAAGACAAATAGAAGGAAATATATCAAGGGGAGTAAGTAGCACATAGCTAAAGACAAATAGAAGGAAATATATCAAGGGGAGTAAGTAGCACATAACTAAAGACAAATAGAAGGAAATTATAATGAGCAGTAAATCGCTCAAGGACTAAAATTGTCTGGGTGAAAAGAGAGAAACAAAAATGAAGAGAATCGTAAGGAAAATACTTAAAAGTCAGCCAAGATTATATTATTTGGACTCATGCACTGCAGCTGAGTCATTGAAGGCTAAGAGTACGAGAATGTTCGCACAGTCTAACAGAGTGTAAGAGCAGATACAAGAAAGCTGCTTGAGTCTCTGACGAGGTTATTTCCCTGGCTCCTAATTCATCAGTTCCTGTTTGAGTTGACGACGCCCCAGAACCTTCCCATCCCAACCTCGCTCTTGTTACAAAAGGAAAAATATATATAATAAAAATGCCCTCATTTTCTACAAGCGGCCCTCGACAGCCTACTCGGTTGTTAGCTCCCTCGAGTTGTCACGAGCAACTAACGGAATCGCCGACACCAGGGGCCACTCAAAGTTGTTGAAGAAAATTGAAACCACCCAGAAAGAGACCATTTCCCATGTGATTAACTTCATTACCATAACCATTTCTGACTAATAATACAAACATTTCTTCTTTGTTTCTTCTTTGTGCTCGTATTTTAATTTACTTGTCTTTGTTTCTAATTTACATCACTCACTGTTCTGTTATTTACAAGATATCTCACTCATTGTTGTGTGACCTGTTAAGACATCTTACTAATTACTGTGTTATTTGTTAACATTTGGCTCATTGTTCTATCACAGCATTACTTGTTCTCTTTCTTATGTTACTTGCTGTTTATTTCACTCACTATTCTCTCATGTTATTAGCTATGTTATGTTGATTCTGTTCAATTTTTTTTTCATTTCATTTTGTTCTTTTGTGTGACTCCATCACTCTACTGTACTATCTCACACCATCACTCTACTGTACTAACTCACACCATCACTCTACTGTACTATCTCACACCATCACTCTACTGTACTATCTCACACTATCACTCTACTGTACTATCTCACACCATCACTCTACTGTACTATCTCACACCATCACTCTACTGTACTATCTCACACCATCACTCTACTGTACTATCTCACACCATCACTCTACTGTACTATCTCACACCATTACTCTACTGTACTATCTCACACCATCACTCTACTGTACTATCTCACACCATCACTCTACTGTACTATCTCACACTATCACTCTACTGTACTATCTCACTCCATCACTCTACTGTACTATCTCACACCATCACTCTACTGTACTATCGCACACCATCACTCTACTGTACTATCGCACACCATCACTCTACTGTACTATCGCACACCATCACTCTACTGTACTATCGCACACCATCACTCTACTGTACTATCTCACACCATCACTCTACTGTACTATCGCACACCATCACTCTACTGTACTATCTCACACCATTACTCTACTGTGCTATCGCACACCATCACTCTACTGTACTATCTCACACCATCATTCTACTGTACTATCTCACACCATCACTCTACTGTACTATCTCACACCATCACTCTACTGTACTATCTCACACCATCATTCTACTGTACTATCTCACACCATCACTCTACTGTACTATCTCACACCATCACTCTACTGTACTATCTCACACCATCACTCTACTGTACTATCGCACTCCATCACTCTACTGTACTATCGCACACCATCACTCTACTGTACTATCTCACACCATCATTCTACTGTACTATCTCACACCATCATTCTACTGTACTATCTCACACCATCACTCTACTGTACTATCTCACACCATCATTCTACTGTACTATCTCACACCATCATTCTACTGTACTATCTCACACCATGATTCTACTGTACTATCTCACACCATCATTCTACTGTACTATCTCACACCATTACTCTACTGTACTATCTCACACCATCACTCTACTGTACTATCTCACACCATTACATTACTGTACTATCTCACACCATTACACTACAGTACTATCTCACACCATTACACTACTGTACTATCTCACACCATTACACTACTGTACTATCTCACACCATCACGCTACTGTACTATCTCACACCATTACACTACTGTACTATCTCACACCATCACTCTACTGTACTATCTCATACCATCACTCTACTATACTATCTCACACCATCACTCTACTGTACTACCTCACACCATCACTCTACTGTACTATCTCACTCCATCACTCTACAGTACTATCTCACACCATCATTCTACTGTACTATCTCACACCATTACTCTACTGTACTATCTCACACCATTACTCTACTGTACTATCTCACACCATCACTCTACTGTACTATCTCACACCATTACACTACTGTACTATCTCACACCATCACTCTACTGTACTATCTCACACCATCACTCTACTGTACTATCTCACACCATCACTCTACTGTACTATCTCACACCATTACTCTACTGTGCTATCTCACACTATTACTCTACTGTACTATATCACACCATTACTCTACTGTACTATCTCACTCCATCACTCTTCTGTACTATCTCACTCCATCACTCTACTGTACTATCTCACTCCATCACTCTACTGTACTATCTCACACCATCATTCTACTGTACTATCTCACACCATTACTCTACTGTACTATCTCACACCATTACTCTACTGTACTATCTCACACCATCACTCTACTGTACTATCTCACACCATTACACTACTGTACTATCTCACACCATCACTCTACTGTACTATCTCACACCATCACTCTACTGTACTATCTCACACCATCACTCTACTGTACTATCTCACACCATTACTCTACTGTGCTATCTCACACTATTAATCTACTGTACTATATCACACCATTACTCTACTGTACTATCTCACTCCATCACTCTTCTGTACTATCTCACTCCATCACTCTACTGTACTATCTCACACTATTACTCTACTATACTATCGCACACCATTACTCTACTGTACTATTTCACACCATTACTCTACTGTACTATCTCACTCCATTACTCTACTGTACTATCGCACACCATTACTCTACTGTACTACCTCACACCATCACTCTACTGTACTATCTCACACCATCACTCTACTGTACTATCTCACACCATTACTCTACTGTACTATTTCACACCATCACTCTACTGTACTATCTCACTCCATCACTCTACTGTACTATCTCACACCATCACTCTACTGTACTATCTCATCAGGTCACTCTTCTGTACTATCTCACTCGGTCACTCTACTGTATTATATCACCCCATTACTCTACTGCATTGTCTCGCCCCATTACTCTACTGCTTTATCTCACCCCATTACTCTACTGCCTTATATCGCCCCATTACTCAACTTCCTTATCTCGCCCCATTACTCAACTGCCTTATCTCGCCCCATTACTCTACTGTACTGTCTCACCCCATTACTCTACTGCCTTATCTCGTCCCATTACTCTACTGTACTATCTCACCCTATTACTCTACTGCACTATTTCACCCCATTACTCTACCGCACTCTCACCCCATTACTTTACAGCACTATCTCACCCCATTACTCTACTGTACTATCTCACACCATTACTCTACTGTACTATCTCGCCCTATTACTCTACTGTACTATCTCACACCATCACTCTACTGCACTATCTAGCCCCATTACTCTACTGTACTATCTCACACCATCACTCTACTGCACTATCTCACCCCATTACTCTACTGTACTATCTCACACAATTACTCTACTGTACTATCTCACACCATCACTCTACTGCACTATCTCACCCATTACTCTACTGCACTATCTCGCCACATTACTCTGCTGCACTATCTCACCCCATTACTCTGCTGCACTATCTCACCCCCATTACTCTACTGCACTATCTCACCCCATTACTCTACTGCACTATCTCACCCCATTACTCTACTGCACTATCTCACCCCATTACTCTACTGCACTATCTCACCCCATTACTCAACTGCACTATCTCACCCCATTACTCTACTGCACTATCTCACCCCATTACTCTACTGCACTATCTCACCCCATTACTCTACTGCACTATCTCACCCCTATTACTCTACTGCACTATCTCACCCCATTACTCTACTGCACTATCTCACCCCATTACTCTACTGCACTATCTCACCCCATTACTCTACTGCTGATACTAAAACTTGCTTTGAACCGTATCAATTCCCAAAGGCGCCTGTTACTTTCAGCGAACATCTGACACCACGGATCATGTGTGAGTGTGTGTGTGTGTCTGTTGCTGTAGAGAAACTCTTCCTGAGCGCTGCCTATTCTCTGTTCCGGCCTCATTAATTATTAAACATGAAAATCGTGAAAACATTAAGCTAAATTCTGAAACTTTGATAAATTTGCAACATTCTGAGGGAAACAAAAAGACGAGTGGAGTGAAAAGAAAAATGTAGAACTCCCGCCTCAGTTAAACTAAATTGAAAGTTTTACAAGTGTTTTTGAGAAGTGTGCTGAGGAAGGCATTGTTGACCGATCTATGTATGTACTATATTACTCGTATCAGATGTAGCAACATCATCAACATGGGATATACGCTGGGTCCACATTCCACAAACCCGAGTCCCACAAGGTCACCTGGTTTGTTAGCGCCCGATTAAAACATTGAACATCACAACTAACAACCAACAGCACATTTAACAAACAACGGCACAACTAACAACCAACAGCACATTTAACAAACAACAGCACAACTAACAAAAAACAGCACATTTAACAAACAACAGCACAACTAACAACCAACAGCACATTTAACAAACAACAGCACAACTAACAACCAACAGCACATTTAACAAACAACAGCACAACCAACAACCAACAGCACATTTAACAAACAACAACACAACTAACAACCAACAGCACATTTAACAAACAACAGCACAACTAACAACCAACAGCAAGTCTAGCAACCAACAGCACAACTAACAACCGACAGCACAATAAAGAACCAACAGCACAACTAACAACCAACAGCACATTTAACAAACAACAGCACAACTAACAACCAACAGCAAATCTAACAACCAACAGCACAACTAACAACCAACAGCACAATAAAGAACCAACAGCAAATCTAACAACCAACAGCACAACTAACAACCAACAGCACAATAAAGAACCAACAGCACAACTAACAACCAACAGCACAACTAACAACCAACAGCACAACTAACAACCAACAGCAAATCTAACAACCAACAGCACAACTAACAACCAACAGCACAATAAAGAACCAACAGCACAACTAACAACCAACAGCACATTTAACAAACAACAGCACAACTAACAAAAAACAGCACATTTAACAAACAACAGCACAACTAACAACCAACAGCACATTTAACAAAAACAGCACAACTAAAACCAACAGCACATTTAACAAACAACAGCACAAACAAAACAACCAACAGCACATTTAACAAACAACAGCACACCTAACAACCAACAGCACATTTAACAAACAACAGCACAACTAACAACCAACAGCAAATCTAACAACCAACAGCACAACTAACAACCAACAGCACAATAAAGAACCAACAGCACATATAACAACCAACAGCACAATAAAGAACCAACAGCACAACTAACAACCAACAGCACATTTAACAATCAACAGCACAACTAACAACCAACAGCCCATTTAACAAACAACAGCACAACTAACAACCAACAGCACAATAAAGAACCAACGGCACAACTAACAACCAACAGCACATTTAACAAACAACAGCACAACTAACAACCAACAGCACATTTAACAAACAACAGCACAACTAACAACCAACAGCAGATTTAACAAACAACAGCACAACTAACAACCAACAGCACACCTAACAACCAACAGCACATTTAACAAACAACAGCACAACTAACAACCAACAGCACAATAAAGAACCAACAGCACATTTAACAAACAACAGTACAACTAACAACCAACAGCACAATAAAGAACCAACAGCACAACTAACAAGCAACAGCACATATAACAACCAACAGCACATCTAACAACCAACATCACATCTAACAACCAACAGCACATCTAACAACCAACAGCACATCTAACATCCAACATCACATCTAATAACCAACAGCACATCTAACAACCAACAGCACATCTAGCAACCAACAGCACATCTAACAACCAACAGCACATCTAACATCCATCATCACATCTAACAACCAACAGCACATCTAACAACCAACAGCACATCTAGCAACCAACACCACATCTAACAACCAACAGCACATATAACAACCAACAGCACATCTAACAACCAACAGCACATATAACAACCAACATCACAACTAACAACCAACAACACAATAAACAACCAACAGCACAATAATCAACCAACAACACAATAAACAACCAACAGCACAATAGAGAACCAACAGCACAATAAACAACCAACATCACAAAAAATAATCAAAGCAAACAAAAATGAACAGCATAAGTAAAAATGAACAGCATAATAAATAAGCAAGTTGATTTACATCTTTTACTATGTCTTCATTGATCTTTTTCAGTATCCAAGGTATCTTAATGATTTTTCTGTAGCACTTTGCTTCAAATGAATTTTTTTCGGTCGAGCTTCACAAATCTGTCATCGTTTCTAACATTTCTCATGGTGTTGTCAGCACAGATGTTGAACAGGTATGGCGAGAGCATGCGTCCCAGCTTCACCCCATTAGGTACTTCAAACCATTTTGATATTTCGCTCGCTACCTTGATAGCTGCTTGTTGTGATCTGATAAGGTTATTTATCATATATGCTGGAAAACAAATATCTCTATTGACGTTTGACAGTTTCTGATGTTGTACAAAAGCCTTGCTGTAATCTATGAAGCATGTATGTAGTTCTATGTTGTATTCCCTACACTTCTCAAAGACCTTGCTGTAATCTATGAAGCAAGTATACAGTTCTATGTTGTATTCCCTACACTTCTCAAAGACCTTGCTGTAATCTATGAAGCATATATGTAGTTCTATGTTATATTCCCTACACTTCTCAAAGACCTTGCTGTAATCTATGAAGCATGTATATAGTTCTATGTTGTATTCCCTACATTTCTCAAAGACCTTGCTGTAATCTATGAAGCATATATGTAGCTCTATGTTGTATTCCCTACACTTCTCAAAGACCTTGCTGTAATCTATGAAGCATGTATACAGTTCTATGTTGTATTCCCTACACTTCTCAAAGACCTTGCTGTAATCTATGAAGCATATATGTAGTTCTATGTTGTATTCCCTACACTTCTCAAAGACCTTGATGTAATCTATGAAGCATATATGTAGTTCTATGTTGTATTCCCTACACTTCTCAAAACTATTTCTCATGTTAAAGATGTGAACCCGGGTGCCTCCACTACATTTAAAACATGCCTGAATTACACGAAGTTCCACTGCTACTCCCCGTTCTATCTTCTTCATGATCATCTGTACAAGTATTTTACTGTCTGGGCTTATTAGAGCAATAGTTCGGTAGTTGGTTAACAGTTTCAGCTGTGCCTGCAGTGAGGATGTCCCAGTAGTTGGTTGACAGTTTCAGATGTTCCAGTAGTAAAGATGTCCCTGTAGTTGGTTGACAGTTTCAGATGTGCCTGCAGTGAGGATGTCCCTGTATTTGGTTGACAGTTTCAGCTGTGTCTGCAGTCAGGATGTCCCAATAGTTGGTTGACAGTTTCAGATGTTCCAGTAGTAAGAATGTCCCTGTAGTTGGTTGACAGTTTCAGATGTTCCTGCAGTGAGGATGTCCCAGTAGTTGGTTAACAGTTTCAGATGTTCCAGCAGTAAGGATGTCCCTGTACTTGGTTGACAGTTTCAGATGTTCCAGCAGTAAGGATGTCCCTGTAGTTGATTGACAGTTTCAGATGTGCCTGCAGTGAGGATGTCCCTGTAGTTGGTTGACAGTTTCAGATGTGCCTGCAGTGAGGATGTCCCAGTAGTTGGTTGACAGTTTCAGATGTTCCAGTAGTAAAGATGTCCCTGTAGTTGGTTGACAGTTTCAGATGTTCCAGCAGTAAGGATGTCCCTGTAGTTGCTTGACAGTTTCAGATGTGCCTGCAGTGAGGATGTCCCTGTAGTTGGTTGACAGTTTCAGATGTTCCAGCAGTAAGGATGTCCCTGTAGTTGGTTGACAGTTTCAGATGTTCCAGCAGTGAGGATGTCCCTGTAGTTGGTTGACAGTTTCAGATGTGCCTGCAGTGAGGATGTCCCTGTATTTGGTTGACAGTTTCAGCTGTGTCTGCAGTGAGGATGTCCCTGTAGTTGGTTGACAGTTTCAGATGTTCCAGCAGTGAGGATGCCCCTGTAGTTGGTTGACAGTTTCAGATGTGCCTGCAGTGAGGATGTCCCTGTATTTGGTTGACAGTTTCAGCTGTATCTGCAGTGAGGATGTCCCAGTAGTTGGTTGACAGTTTCAGATGTTCCAGCAGTAAGAATGTCCCTGTAGTTCGTTGAAAGTTTCAGATGTTCCTGCAGTGAGGATGTCCCAGTAGTTGGTTAACAGTTTCAGATGTTCCAGCAGTAAGGATGTCCCTGTAGTTGGTTGACAGTTTCAGATGTTCCAGCAGTAAGGATGTCCCTGTAGTTGATTGACAGTTTCAGATGTGCCTGCAGTGAGGATGTCCCTGTAGTTGGTTGACAGTTTCAGATGTGCCTGCAGTGAGGATGTCCCAGTAGTTGGTTGACAGTTTCAGCTGTGCCTGCAGTGAGGATGTCCCAGTAGTTGGTTGACAGTTTCAGCTGAGCCTGCAGTGAGGATGTCCCTGTAGTTGGTTGACAGTTTCAGATGTGCCTGCAGTGAGGATGTCCCTGTAGTTGGTTGACAGTTTCAGCTGTGCCTGCAGTGAGGATGTCCCAGTAGTTGGTTGACAGTTTCAGCTGAGCCTGCAGTGAGGATGTCCCTGTAGTTGGTTGACAGTTTCAGATGTGCCTTCAGTGAGGATGTCCCTGTAGTTGGTTGACAGTTTCAGATGTGCCTTCAGTGAGAATGTCCCGGTAGTTGGTTGACAGTTTCAGATGTGCCTTCAGTGAGGATGTCCCGGTAGTTGGTTGACAGTTTCAGATGTGCCTTCAGTGAGGATGTCCCGGTAGTTGGTTGACAGTTTCAGATGTGCCTTCAGTGAGGATGTCCCGGTAGTTGGTTGACAGTTTCAGATGTGCCTTCAGTGAGGATGTCCCGGTAGTTGGTTGACAGTTTCAGATGTGCCTTCAGTGAGGATGTCCCGGTAGTTGGTTGACAGTTTCAGATGTGCCTTCAGTGAGGATGTCCCGGTAGTTGGTTGACAGTTTCAGATGTGCCTTCAGTGAGGATGTCCCGGTAGTTGGTTGACAGTTTCAGATGTGCCTTCAGTGAGGATGTCCCGGTAGTTGGTTGACAGTTTCAGATGTGCCTTCAGTGAGGATGTCCCGGTAGTTGGTTGACAGTTTCAGATGTGCCTTCAGTGAGGATGTCCCTGTAGTTGGTTGACAGTTTCAGATGTGCCTTCAGTGAGGATGTCCCGGTAGTTGGTTGACAGTTTCAGATGTGCCTTCAGTGAGGATGTCCCTGTAGTTGGTTGACAGTTTCAGATGTGCCTTCAGTGAGGATGTCCCGGTAGTTGGTTGACAGTTTCAGATGTGCCTTCAGTGAGGATGTCCCGGTAGTTGGTTGACAGTTTCAGATGTGCCTTCAGTGAGGATGTCCCGGTAGTTGGTTGACAGTTTCAGATGTGCCTTCAGTGAGGATGTCCCTGTAGTTGGTTGACAGTTTCAGATGTGCCTTCAGTGAGGATGTCCCGGTAGTTGGTTGACAGTTTCAGATGTGCCTTCAGTGAGGATGTCCCTGTAGTTGGTTGACAGTTTCAGATGTGCCTTCAGTGAGGATGTCCCGGTAGTTGGTTGACAGTTTCAGATGTGCCTTCAGTGAGGATGTCCCTGTAGTTGGTTGACAGTTTCAGATGTGCCTTCAGTGAGGATGTCCCGGTAGTTGGTTGACAGTTTCAGATGTGCCTTCAGTGAGAATGTCCCGGTAGTTGGTTGACAGTTTCAGCTGTGCCTGCAGTGAGGATGTCCCGGTAGTTGGTTGACAGTTTCAGCTGTGCCTGCAGTGAGGATGTCCCTGTAGTTGGTTGACAGTTTCAGATGTGCCTTCAGTGAGGATGTCCCTGTAGTTGGTTGACAGTTTCAGATGTGCCTTCAGTGAGGATGTCCCTGTAGTTGGTTGACAGTTTCAGATGTGCCTTCAGTGAGGATGTCCCGGTAGTTGGTTGACAGTTTCAGATGTGCCTTCAGTGAGGATGTCCCGGTAGTTGGTTGACAGTTTCAGATGTGCCTTCAGTGAGGATGTCCCGGTAGTTGGTTGACAGTTTCAGCTGAGCCTGCAGTGAGGATGTCCCGGTAGTTGGTTGACAGTTTCAGATGTGCCTTCAGTGAGGATGTCCCGGTAGTTGGTTGACAGTTTCAGCTGAGCCTGCAGTGAGGATGTCCCGGTAGTTGGTTGACAGTTTCAGATGTGCCTTCAGTGAGGATGTCCCTGTAGTTGGTTGACAGTTTCAGCTGAGCCTGCAGTGAGGATGTCCCGGTAGTTGGTTGACAGTTTCAGCTGAGCCTGCAGTGAGGATGTCCCTGTAGTTGGTTGACAGTTTCAGATGTGCCTTCAGTGAGGATGTCCCTGTAGTTGGTTGACAGTTTCAGATGTGCCTTCAGTGAGGATGTCCCGGTAGTTGGTTGACAGTTTCAGCTGAGCCTGCAGTGAGGATGTCCCGGTAGTTGGTTGACAGTTTCAGATGTGCCTTCAGTGAGGATGTCCCGGTAGTTGGTTGACAGTTTCAGATGTGCCTTCAGTGAGGATGTCCCGGTAGTTGGTTGACAGTTTCAGCTGTGCCTTCAGTGAGGATGTCCCGGTAGTTGGTTGACAGTTTCAGATGTGCCTTCAGTGAGGATGTCCCGGTAGTTGGTTGACAGTTTCAGATGTGCCTTCAGTGAGGATGTCCCGGTAGTTGGTTGACAGTTTCAGATGTGCCTTCAGTGAGGATGTCCCGGTAGTTGGTTGACAGTTTCAGATGTGCCTTCAGTGAGGATGTCCCGGTAGTTGGTTGACAGTTTCAGATGTGCCTTCAGTGAGGATGTCCCTGTAGTTGGTTGACAGTTTCAGATGTGCCTTCAGTGAGGATGTCCCGGTAGTTGGTTGACAGTTTCAGATGTGCCTTCAGTGAGGATGTCCACCGATGACTGAGTGTCGTCAGAGCTTGTATTATTTAGTTAACAAACTGAGAAGACTAAGTGGCAATCCTCTACTTGATGGCTTCATTGCTGCCCTTGCTCGCACATGACGCTTTTATGGGCTTTGTATGTCTTCATATGTTGTTATGTCTTCTGGGATCTTCATATGTTGCTATTTCTTCTGGGATATTCATATGTTGCTATGTCTTCTGGGATCTTCATATGTTGTTATGTCTTCTGGTATCTTCATATGTTGTTATGTCTTCTGGGATCTTCATATGTTGCTATGTCTTCTGGTATCTTCATATGTTGCTATGTCTTCTGGGATATTCATATGTTGCTATGTCTTCTGGGATATTCATATGTTGCTATGTCTTCTGGGATCTTCATATGTTGCTATGTCTTCTGGGATATTCATATGTTGCTATGTCTTCTGGGATATTCATATGTTGCTATGTCTTCTGGTATCTTCATATGTTGCTATGTCTTCTGGGATCTTCATATGTTGCTATGTCTTCTGGGATATTCATATGTTGCTATGTCTTCTGGGATCTTCATATGTTGCTATGTCTTCTGGGATATTCATATGTTGCTATGTCTTCTGGGATATTCATATGTTGCTATGTCTTCTGGTATCTTCATATGTTGCTATGTCTTCTGGGATCTTCATATGTTGCTATGTCTTCTGGGATATTCATATGTTGCTATGTCTTCTGGGATATTCATATGTTGCTATGTCTTCTGGTATCTTCATATGTTGCTATGTCTTCTGGTATGTCTTCATATGTTGCTGTGTCAATGTGTCATCATATGTTGCTGTGTCTTCTTGGATCTTCATATGTTGTTATGTTTTCTTGGATCTTCATATGTTGTAATGTCATCTGGTATCTTCATAAGTTGCCATGTCTTCTGGTATGTCTTCATATGTTGCTGTTTCAATGTGTCGTCATATGTTGCTATGTTTTCTGGTATGTCTTCATATGTTGATATATCTTCTGGTATCTCTTCATACGTTGCTAAGTCTTCTGGTATGTTGCTGTGTCTTCAAGCATGTCTTCATATGTTGCTTTGTCTTCTAGTATGTCTTCATATGTTACTGTGTCTTCTAGTATATCTTCATATGTTGATGTGTTTACTAGTATGTCTTCATATGTTGCTGTGTCTTCTAGTGTGCATTCATATGTTGCTGTGTCTTCTAGTTTGTCTTCATTTGTTGATACGTCTTCTGGTATGTCTTCATATGTTGCTGTGTCTTCTAGTATGTCTTCAGTTGTTGCTGTGTATTCTAGTATGTCTTTATATGTTGATAAGTCTTCTGGTATGTCTTAATATGTTGCTGTGTCTTCTAGTATGTCTTCATTAGTTGCTGTGTCTTCTAGTATGTCTTCCATTCAGACTATGCTTCATCGCTCTTTGAGTTGTCTGTTTTCTATATCCCCCACCTTGCATCAGTTAACGTCTGCACTCCCAATTATTTATCTCAAGATTGCCCCACTTTGGTCAGCTCCAATAGAGAATCGTGTTTGCTGTCATGTATTGATGAGCTGGTCATACTGTAGCAACGTTTGTCTCGTGCCGGTACTCTGTCTCACTTGTGATGCTCCTCTCACATGTTCCTACATGGGAACCGGGATATTGATTTTCATGCCTTTATTTAAATAACGGAGCACGTGGTCTGGTGTGGGGTCATTGAGACGAGGTCTGTCTGGGTGGCTAGGGCTGGTCTCATGTGTTGGTGCTTCATTGGTTGTAGCGAGGGGGTCAAATGATAGAATTGCAGGGCTGGAAGACAGCAGACGGGAAGATAAGAGGAGTAGAACAGATAAGGGGCGCGATAGGAGAGATGGGGGTGGGGAAAGGGCAAGATGAGAGGGGCAGAAGAGATATGGGGCGAGGTAGGAGAGATGGGGGGGGGGGGGATGAGAGAAAGGCAAGATAAGAGGGGTAGAAGTGATGAGGAGTGTGGTAGGAGAGATGGGGGGGGGGAGAGAAAGGGCAAGATAAGAGGGGTAGAAGTGATGAGGAGCGTGGAAGGAGAGATGTGGGGAGGGGGAGAGAACGGGCAAGACTAGAGGGGTTTAAGAGATGAGGGGCGAGGTATGAGAGATGGGGGATGGAGAGAAAGGCAAGATAAGAGGGGTAGAAGAGATATGGGGCGAGGTAGGAGAGATGGGGGGGGAGAGAACGGGCAAGATTAGAGGGGTAGAAGTGATGAGGGGCGAGGTAGGAGAGATGGGGGGATGGAGAGAAAGGGAAAGATAAGAGGGGATGAGGAGCGAGATATCAGAGATGGAAGTGTGTAAGGGCAATATGAGAAGGGTGGAAGATATTAGAAGCAAGATAGGAATGATGAAAGAGTGGACGAACCAAAAAGAAGAGAGGGAAAAAATTAGAGACAAGGTAGCAGGGATAAAGGACTGGAAGTAGAAGACAAGTGGAGTGGAAGAAAGAAAGAGCAAGATAGTCGGGATGGAAGAAAAGATGGGAAAGGTTAGAGCGTTTGAAGAATGGAGGGAAACAATCGACGAAGTTGAAGAGTAAAGTAGGACGAGTTCAAGATTACAGAGTTAAGAGGTAAGAGGTTGTGGAGCAAATAAAGGTGAGTGATAAGAGAGGTCACTGAGTTAAACATGTAAATCATAAGATAACGAGAGGGATAACAAACATAAGGGATAGAGAAGGTGAAAGATAGGAGCGATGAAAGGTATGAAAGATGGAAGGTAAGAGATATGGAAGGTAAGAGATATGAAAGGTAAGAGATATGGTCGGTAAGAGATATGGAAGGTAAGAGATATGGTCGGTAAGAGATATGGAAGGTAAGAAAGGTGTGAGATAACATACGGGAGATACTGTAGGAGGCAACAATGGAAAGATTTAGAGTGAATGCCCAGAATAGAGAATGTGAGTTATATAGACTAGACACGGTATTGTGAGTTGTTGACTAGACACGGTATTGTGAGTTGTAGACTATAGCTCGTTTCAAATCACGTGCCTAACTTCAAAACGCTATTGCTCAGTAACCGTTTGTTAAAAACTGTTGAAATTTTCCAAATGTTATTAGAATGCAAAAGACCCTTTAAATGTATATTTAACAAATATCTTGCAGCTGCAGTTTTCTTAAATTGCGAATTTCTTTGATGTTTGTCAAAATTGTAAATTGTGAAGCCCTAAAGAATAGAAATTACCGTAGTTGCTGGTCTATGATTAATTTTCACTAGGTAAAGGCGTGGCCGTAATGGGGAAATAACCTAATAAGACAAAACACCAGGAGAATTATTGTCTTCTCAGTTCGAGGACGGACGATAATATCAAGGTATACCTGTATGCCCAATTTTCATAGTTGTGTGGTCCTGATAAGGACCGTTTGTTGAACTAATTTAAGGTAATATAGGGGCCAACATTGTGGGGGCTATATACTTTCATTCTGAATCAGACGAGTCTAAAAGATTAATAACTGTTTGGGGTTGAACATTCCACAAACCATCATTTTTCCAATATTCCTCTTCCTGTTTTAAGACGTGGTCTTCACATTTAGCCCAATAATCTTTGTCTATATTTAATAAAGCGAGATTAGCAAGAGTCTTTACATCGCATATTTTGAATGTTGTATTTTCATCTGCCACTTGTCCTTTTAATTTTGCCCAGATTAGTTCTATTGGATTTAAATGAGCATGGTAAGGTGGCAGCTTCAAACTTATATGACCGTGCTCTTGGATAATCTTATCTATTTGAAAAATCTTTGTCCTTTGTTTTTGCTTTACTAGAGATAGTAATTCAGGTTTTAAGTACATGTTATTAAATTGTATGTGCTCCTTTGTGAGCCATATCTTAATAGCATCTTTTGTACTGGATGACGTCGGGACTTTATCTTCAAGTGCAACAATGTTGTGGTACGCTGCATTGTCCATTATTAGGCAAGATGGTCGATCTAGTGATGGGAGAACAGAATTTTCAATACAATGTCTAAATATGTGACCATTCATCTCAGAGTGATAATCCCGATTGTCTATGGATTTTGAAAGAAAAATGAGCTCTGCATTCTGTATTAGTCCATGTTGTCGACTACCTGCATGAGCAATTATCAAGCGCTGTCCTTTGCTGCTAGGTATTAATCTCTTAATCTTTCCATCTGATGACTGCCATTCCTTTGGTTAGTGTGGTGAGCATTGATCCATGTTTCATCCAAGTACACAATATCATAACCTTGCTTGCGCACCTCTTTTACTTCACGTAAGTACTTGCTTCTCATGACTACTATATGTGGCTTCTCACAGATGATGTTTCGTCCATTGGAATACTTTCTGAATGTAAAGCCTGCAGCTCTCACATTCCTCCATAATGTAGACTTTGATATTTCAATACTGTTGTTCTTTTTCAGCGATACTTTTAATTTTCTTATTGTAACAGTTTCATTCATACCCAACATTTTGCGAATTTCACTTCTAATAAGTTCACTGTCGAAATTATCCAACATTTTTGCTCTTCCTTGTGATTTTGTATATTTTGAACATTGACGGTCACGTGCTTGAATCCAGCGATTAAATGACCGTTTAGATAAATCCAAAATGTGTTTTGTCCTATTCTCATGGTTTTCTAAAGAATGAAATAATCTTCCTCGTTTAGCCTCTTTGCAAAAATAGTCATACATTTTTATTGCGATGTTTTGTAAACTGCAGAATTTCATTTTAAGACTCATGATAAATGTTATCGTTCCACGTCTACACCTATGAATGAACGGAAATGGAACACACAATTTCTCAAGTGTCTAATTGTGTCAAAAAACCACGGTAAAAGCGTGCAAACACGTCAATTTTACCGTGTATGGATTTTTACTCGCTATTTTTAACTTAAAATACTGTAAACATTAAGTTTTGACTACATCAATGGGTCGTTATAAATTTATATAAATCAAATAAGCAACAATAATAACCAAATGTTTTTTTTTAATGAAATTAATTCCCTGTTGGGTTCTAATCATTATAACTTTACATGCAAATTTTGAACAACTTACAACAAGCGGTTAAAAAGCTATCGATTTTAAAAGTTGGGCACGAGTTATGAAACAAGCTATAGACAAGGTATTGTCCTGTTATATCCAGGTTACGTGGATTGAGTTCAGTGTTGATGAGCCAAGGATCAACCAGCAGGTTTATTAGAGATCCGTGCTTTCATTAGCGTGCTTGTGTTGACACGGTCGGCTACTGAGAAGATGTTACCATCTAGACCGGCCCATTCTACGAGGTGGGGGATATCATGTCCTGTGTTGTAGAGGTGGGGTATATCATGTCCTGTGTTGTAGAGGTGGGGTATATCATGTCCTGTGTTGTAGAGGTGGGGGATATCATGTCCTGTGTTGTAGAGGTGAGGGATATCATGTCCTGTGTTGTAGAGGTGGGGGATATCATGTCCTGTGTTGTAGAGGTAGGGGATATCATGTCCTGTGTTGTAGAGGTGGGGGATATCATGTCCTGTGTTGTAGAGGTAGGGGATATCATGTCCTGTGTTGTAGAGGTGGGGGATATCATGTCCTGTGTTGTAGAGGTGGGGTATATCATGTCCTGTGTTGTAGAAGGGGGGGGGATACCATGTCATGTGTTGTAGAGGTGGGGGGATATCATGTCAGAGAAAGATAGAGGGAGGGAGAAAGACAGAGGGAGAGAGAGAAAGATAGAGGGAGAGAGAACGATAGTGGGAGAGAGAGAAAGATAGAGGGAGAGAGAAAGATAGAGCTAGAGAGAACGATAGTGGGAGAGAGAGAAAGATAGAGGGAGATAGAAAGATAGAGGAAGAGATAAAGATAGAGGGAGAGATAAAGATATAGGGAGAGAGAAAGGTAGAGGGAGAGAGAAAGATAGAGGGAGAGAGAAAGATAGAGGGAGAGAGAAGGGTAGTGGGAGTGAGAAATATATATAGAGAGAGAAAGATAGAGGGAGAGAGAAAGATAGAGGGAGATAGAAAGATAGAGGGGAGAGAAAGATAGAGGGAGATAGAAAGATAGAGGGAGAGAGAAAGATAGAGGGAGATAGAAAGATAGAGGGAGAGAGAAAGATAGAGGGAGATAGAAAGATAGAGGGAGAGAGAAAGATAGAGGGAGATAGAAAGATAGAGGGAGATAGAAAGATAGAGGGAGAGAGAAAGATAGAGGGAGAGAGAAAGGTAGAGATAAACACAGATTAGCGATAACGAGTAATAATTAGCAGAGAACAATTAGTAAGGCTACGATTACTATTATAGTAGATGAGAAGTTAATAAATAGCAGATGTAATCAATCCACAACAAGACTAGTGTTTAGACATCTAGAAATGTGTTCTGTGATTGACTGATTCCAGGATTATGTGAGTCCGCTGGTTATCCAGACCGCTGAGTTTGATTATAATATTACTGACCCTACTTTATTATGTGAGAATACAACTTGTGACTGTAGAAATGTAGAACGACAGTAACGATGTTGTCGTTTGATGGAACACGTGAGGAGTGTGTTTGCCTGTCACAAATATATGTTATTGGAATGTGTTAGAGAAAGATGAACGGTCTATATGAAGTACGAACAAGCACGGCACTAGAGACATTATTTTATAAAAGTTGAAGTCAGAAGATAAACCGGTCTTCGGTTGGACGGTGTAAACCAGCCCCATCGTATAACAAAAATAGTAACAATAGAAGCGACATTTCTTGACAGAAGTAAAAGGTAGGGGAGACAAGGGAGTTGAGGGGGTGGAGATCGAGGAGATAGGAGATATAGGAGATAAGAGATCTTGGAAATAAGAGATCTAGGAGATAAGAGATCTAGGAGATAAGAGATCTTGGAGATAAGAGATCTTGGAGATAAGAGATCTAGGAGATAAGAGATCCAGGAGCTAAGAGATCTAGGAGATAAGAGATCTTGGAGATAAGAGATCTTGAAGATAAAAGATCTAGGAGATAAGAGAGAAGAGATATACGAAAATTAATATATATGAGAGATGGCATATAAGAGAGATGAGAGAAGTGGGAGATAGGGCAGCCAGTCATAGGAAACTATTTATGCAGAGCTTCGCAGCTGGAGTCAATCTGATCATCAGAAGGGGACCCGGTCGAGCAAGTGATTGGGCCCTTTAGTTTCTTGACAAACTAAGGGAGATGGGCCTGGGTAATGACTCCCATTTGTCGACCTCCTGCTGCATTGACTCTAAAGCTTACAATTTATATTCAGCACAAAATAACTACACTTACTCTACGCTACACTTTTGTTTGAATCTACGATCTCTACCAGCCTGGTTTACTTGTCTTAGCTTTAACCCAGCACATTGATGTCCCCTCTACCAGCCTGGTTTACTTGTCTTAGCTTTAACCCAGCAAATTGATGTCCTCTCTACCAGCCTGGTTTACTTGTCTTAGCTTTAACCCAGCACATTGATGTCCTCTCTACCAGCCTGGTTTACTTGTCTTAGCTTTAACCCAGCACATTGATGTCCCCTCTACCAGCCTGGTTTACTTGTCTTAGCTTTAACCCAGCACATTGATGTCCCCTCTACCAGCCTGGTTTACTTGTCTTAGCTTTAACCCAGCACATTGATGTCCTCTCTGCCAGCCTGGTTTACTTGTCTTAGCTTTAACCCAGCACATTGATGTCCTCTCTAACAGCCTGGTTTACTTGTCTTAGCTTTAACCCAGCACATTGGTGTCCTCTTTACCAGCCTGGTTTACTTGTCTTAGCTTTAACCCAGCACATTGATGTCCTCTCTACCAGCCTGGTTTACTTGTCTTAGCTTTAACCCAGCACATTGATGTCCTCTCTACCAGCCTGGTATATTTGTCTTAGCTTTAACCTAGCACATTGATGTCCGAGCACATATGGGAGACAGCTCGCGTACTTAGACAGCCGATTCAAGTCTCGAACTTGACCTTAACCTTACATGATATAACAACAGCAAGTATACCACCACTATCACATTTGCTGCATCACTACTACAACCAATGCTGCACCATCCCATTTGCTACAACAACTACTACATCCATTTCTGCATCATTACACTTGCTACAACAACTACTACATCCATTTCTGCATCATTACACTTGTTACAACAACTACTACATCCATTTCTGCATCATTACACTAGCTACAACAACTACTACATCCATTTCTGCATCATTACACTTGCTACAACAACTACTACATCCATTTCTGCATCATTACACTTGCTACAACAACAGCAACAACAACATTACCGTCACAACAACAATCGTTGCTAGAACATCACATTCGTACCCCAAAGTCTGTTTCACCCTAACATGAACTGTTGTTACAGAGCAACCACACAGCAGCACACACGACAATCACCACTACCAGCAGCACCACCTGCAGCACACATAAAAACCACCACTACCAGCACCAGCAGTACACACAACAACCACCACCAGCAGCACACACAACAACCACCACTACCAGCAGCACTCACAACAACCACCACTACCAGCAGCACACACAACAACCACCACTACCAGCAGCACACACAACTACCACTACCAGCAGCACACATAACAACCAGCACTACCAGCAGCACACACAACAACCACCACTACCAGCACACACAACAACCGCCACTACCAGCACACACAACAATCACCACTACCAGCAGCACACACAACACCCACCACTACCAGCAGCACACGAGACAACCACCACTATCAGCAGCACACACGACAACGACCACTATCAACAGCACACACAACAACCACCACTACCAGCAGCACACACAACAACCACCACTACCAGCAGCACACACAACAACTACCACTACCAGCAGCACACATAACAACCAGCACTACCAGCAGCACACACAACAACCGCCACTACCAGCACACACAACAACCACCACTACCAGCAGCACACACAACACCCACCACTACTAGCAGCACACGAGACAACCACCACTGTCAGCAGCACACACGACAACCACCACTATCAACAGCACACACAACAACCACCACTACCAGCACCAGCAGCACACACAACAGCCACCACTACCACCACCAGCAGCACACACAACAACCACCACTACCAGCAGCACACACAACAACCACCACTACCAGCAGCACACACGACAACCACCACTATCAGCAGCACACACGACAACCAACACTATCAACAGCACACACTACAACCACCACTATCAGCAGCACACACAACAACCACAACTACCAGCAGCACACACAACAACCACCACTACCAGCAGCACATACAACAACCACCACTACCAGCAGCACACACGACAACCAGCACCACCAGCAGCACACACAACAACCACCACTACCAGCAGCACACACAACAACCAACACTACCAGCACATACAACAACCACCACTACCAGCAGCACACACAACAACCAACACTACCAGCACATACAACAGCCACCACTACCAGCAGCACACACAACAACCAACACTACCAGCACATACAACAACCAACACTACCAGCAGCACACACAACAACCACCACTACCAGCACACACAACAACCAACACTACCAGCACATACAACAACCAACACTAACAGCAGCACACAACAACCAACACTACCAGCAGCACACACTACAACCACCACTACCAGCAGCACACACAACAACCACCACTACCAGCAGCACACACAACAACCAACACTACCAGCAGCACACACAACAACCAACACTACCAGCAGCACACACAACAACCACCACTACCAGCAGCACACACAACAACCACCACTACCAGCAGCACATACAACAACCACCACTACCAGCAGCACATATAACAACCAACACTACCAGCAGCACACACAACAACCAACACTACCAGCAGCACACACAACAACCAACACTACCAGCACATACAACAACCAACACTACCAGCAGCACACACAACAACCAACACTACCAGCACATACAACAACCAACACTACCAGCACATACAACAACCACCACTACCAGCAGCACACACAACAACCAACACTACCAGCAGCACACACAACAACCAACACTACCAGCAGCACACACAACAACCAACACTACCAGCACATACAACAACCAACACTACCAGCACATACAACAACCACCACTACCAGCAGCACACACAACAACCAACACTACCAGCACATACAACAACCACCACTACCAGCAGCACACACAACAACCAACACTACCAGCACATACAACAACCACCACTACCAGCAGCACACACAACAACCAACACTACCAGCAGCACACACAACAACCACCACTACCAGCAGCACATATAACAACCAACACTACCAGCAGCACACACAACAACCACCACTACCAGCAGCACATATAACAACCAACACTACCAGCAGCACACACAACAACGAACACTACCAGCACATACAACAACCAACACTACCAGCAGCACACACAACAACCAACACTACCAGCAGCACACACAACAACCAGCACTACCAGCAGCACATACAACAACCAACACTACCAGCAGCACACACAACAACCAGCACTACCAGCAGCACATACAACAACCACCACTACCAGCAGCACACGCAACAACCACCACTACCAGCAGCACACACAAAAACCACCACTACCAGCAGCACACACAACAACCAACACTACCAGCAGCACATATAACAACCACCACTATCACCAGCACACACAACAACCACCACTACCAGCAGCACACACAACAACCACCACTACCAGCACATACAACAACCACCACTACCAGCAGCACACACAACAACCACCACTACCAGCACATACAACAACCACCACTACCAGCAGCACACACAACAACCACCTTCACCAGAACGAAGTCAATGTCTGACATCTCCATCTACAGGTGACCCCCTAGAGATTGGTATTGAGGTCATCCTGGCCAGTTTCGACAGCATATCGGAGGTGAACATGGTAAGGCAGATTTGTCCGTTCCTCACATACCCTGAACTCTCATAGGTGCACCAGGCCCAGTCTTAACGCTTCGCTGTCTACGTCACTCTAGTGTGTTGCGTACGGCCTTGACCCAGCACCAACATGTATTGTCAAACATCTAATTAGAGAATAGGTCGATCGTACAACACTGTACGTGACAACACACACACAGACAACGTACACAGACAACACACACAGACAACACACACACAGACAACACACAACACACATAAAGACAACTACACAGACAATATGCACACAGACAACATACACACAGAGAACATACACACACATACAACACAGATAACACACACACAGACAACGCACACATACAACACAGACATACAACACAGACATAGACAACACACAAAGACAACCCACACAGACAAACACACTCACATATACCACACAAACACATTCACTGACACCACCCAAATACACTCACAGACGCCACACACACACACAGACACCATACACACTCACAGACACCATACAAACACACAGACACCACACACACACACACACACACCACAAACACACACAGAGACACCACAGAAACACACTCACAAACACACTCAAAGACGGCTTTAGCGGCTCGAGCGTAGAACATTTCCCTAGTGAAGGTAGCGTTATAGCAGGCCCAAGATGGCTGATCACTGCTTTGGCGTCCGTGTTCTAAATGTTCTGTTGTAAACAAGATTTATTTAAATGGAATCGACAGAAACGGCCATGAAAGTGTCGAAGCAAAGCAACTGGTCACGTGAGTTATCGTTTGGCACTCTCGGACACTTGTCCGTCAACTTCAGAATGTTGGTCTCATGTTGCTTGTTGTATGCGAGTCTTCGTGGTGACAAGGGGGAGGGGGGGGGAGAGGCCAATGGGCACTTTTGTTGCTCGCGCATGATGCAGGCCATTCATTTCGCCAAAGATGGGCGTGTGTCTCAATGCCACATCCATGGAATATTCTAGGGTAGTATGGACAATTCTATATCTAGAAGAAAGCCAACAAATAACGTGCACATATAATCTGAGTAGACAAACTAGTCGCCCGTGCGCTGCCGGGGGCCCGAAAGGGGAGTAAAGAATAGTGGCGCTGTACCCTACCAGGCACCAGGCATGTTCGTAAGAGGCGAGAAAGGAGGGTTGGGCGTGGGACTGGCTACCCCGTACTGTAAAAAAATACGCCGAAAAAACTTTCACAAACATGAACAAGTCAAATAAAAGATTAAAAGTAAATCCGTCATCCAGGAAAGATAAAGGCTCTCTTGTCTAAGAGATGTATGACGCAATCCACAGAAAGCCGTAAGGAGTCCGGGTTGCCGACTCACCTTTTGTCTTCAAAGAAATCCTCCAGAATTGGCACCTGGAATGTTCGTACCCTAAACGAACAAAGAAAAGCCACACAGGTAGCAGCAGAAATAACAAACTACAAGATAGATATTCTGGAAATGTGAGAAACAAGATGGCTAGAAACGGAAAGGATAAAACTAAATACAGGAGAGATGATTTTATCATCAGGACGCCAGGAACCTGGAGCACAACATAATGAAGGGGTAGCTATAATGCTATCAAGGAATGCACAGAAGACACTGATAGCATGGGAAGCAGTAGGACCAAGACTAATGAGAGCAACATTTAAAACAACCAAAAACAAAATAAAAATACACATTATCCAATGCTATGCACCAACCAATGATAAGGGTGATTTAGTTAAAGATGAATTCTATAAACAGTTGCAATATCAGATGGATGAAAGACGAGCCAAGGATGTTATAATCTTGATGGGAGACCTGAATGCAAAAGTAGGATCAGACAACAGAGGCTTCGAAGAGATTATTGGAAAACATGGACTTTGAGATATAAATGAGAATGGAGAGATATTCGTGAACTTCTGTGCTCTTAGTCAAATGAGCCTAGGAGGAACAATATTCCAACATAAAAGAATACATAAAGCTACATGTGTGTCACCAGATCATAGAACGGAGAAACAAATTGGCCACATATGTATTAATAATAGGGTTAAGTCATTCTTACAGGATGTAAACGTATAGAGAGGAGCAGAAGTGGCTTCAAATCCACATCTTCTGCTAGCCAAACTTAAACTTAAACCAAAAAGGTATACTACATCGAATAAGGGTAGAAAGTATTTCAATGTAGGGTTTCTTAAAGAACAAGGAATTAAAGATAAATTTGCAGTCACATTATCAAACAAATACCAATTCCTGCAACAACTAGAAAATACAATAAATATAGAAGATCATTGGAAACAGGTAAAAAATATATGGAAAGAGACATGCGAAGAAACACTGGGGAAAAGAGAACGCCAGGATAAGGCATGGATGACAGCAGAGACCCTGGACAAAATTAAAGAAAGAAAGAACAAGAAAGCAGACATAAATAAAAGCAAAGCGAGAAGTAATAAAGTCAAGGCACAGGAAGCTTACACAGAGGTGAACAAAGAAGTGAGAAGATGCATTAAAAGGGATAAGAAGAAATATATAGATGAACTAGCTAAAGAGGCAGAGGAAGCAGCTAATAAAGGGAATATGAAAGAACTGTACAACAGCACAAAGAAATTAAGTGGAAAATACAAACAGATCAATGCCTTTATTAAAGATAAGAAAGGAAATCTGCTTAGTAATATAAGGAAACAAATGGATAGATGGAAAGAGCACTTTGAAGAACTTTTGAACAGACCCGGCTCAAATAATCCTCCAGATATACTACCAGCAGGGAGCCGCGATAGCTCAGTGGTTAGTGAACTGAACTACAAAGGACAAGAAGTAGTGTTCGATCCCAACCGACGGCGTCCGATTCACCCAGCGTTAAATGGGTACCGGATTTTATTCTGGGAAAGTAAAGCGGCACGGGCGTAATACCGACCACATTACCCCAAAAATCATGTGCAGAAGGTCTGTAAAATTTATGGTCACTAACACCATATTCCCTATACGCCACTTGACGTGACGGGGGCACTTTACTTTTTTTTTTTTTTTACAGTACCAGCAGAAGAAGAGTTACACGTTAACTGTGAAAAAAAAAAAAAGAAATAATGAAAGCCACCAAACTATAAAAAATGGTAAGCCACAGGACCAAATGAAATTCCTTCGGAAGCCATCAAAGCAGATATTAACACCTCTACCAAGATGTTACATAATCTATTAGATAAAATTTGGGAGAGGGAAGAAATACCTAAAGACTGGAAAAAAGGTTATATGATTAAACAACAAAAGAAAGGAAGTTTACAGGAGTGCATAAATTATAGGGGAATTATGCTACTATCAGTGCCAGGGAAAATATTAAGCAGAATCATTCTGGAGAGACTAAAAGAGGCCATAGAGAAACACTTGAGAGATGAACAAGCAGGTTTCAGGAAGAACAGAGCATGTGCTGATCAAATAACTACCCTACGTATAATAGTTGAACAAAGTTTAGAGCTAAAATCCCCGCTTTATATTGGATTCATAGATTACGAAAAGGCATTTGATAGTCTAGACAGAGGAATGCTTTGGAAGTTGCTGAGTCATTATGGAATCCCCATAAAGTTTATTAAACTGATAAGAATAATGTATGAAGGAATGAAATGTAGTGTGGTGCATGAAGGGCAGCTTTCAGAAGTATTTGAAATAAGAACAGGAGTAAGGCATGGATGCCATCCATCTCCATATCTCTTTCTACTGGAAATCTACTGGCTCGTAGCTATGTAGGATTAGTTTTACTTACCTGTCCGTGTGTGTTTTTGTTTGTTTGTTCCTGCTGAAGGCCTATTGGGCCGAAACGTCGTTTAATCTGTGTCGTCTACTAATCACGTAAAGCTTCTAACATACCATTTTTTATTTATTTTTTTTTCCGCAGAATAAAAGGATGGAAATGGCAGGACAAAATCCCTATTGTAGAATTATGGAAATGTACCAGTCGAATACAATGGGATAAAGAGATACAGCGAAGACGATGGCGCTGTATAGGACACACATTACGGAAGCCAACTGAGAGTATTACACAACAGGCCCTTTTTTGGAATCCCCGGGGAAAAAGACAAAGAGGAAGACCAAGGAATTCTTGGAGAAGACAGATAGAAGCAGAGATGACGATGATGGGGAAGTCATGGAATGACCTTAAAAGAAGGGCAAGAAACAGAACGGCTTGGAAAGTGTTTGTTGAAGACCTATGCTCCACTGGGAGTTGGAAGATAGAAGAAGACTGGTGTGGACACTCACAAACAACAAAGGTTAAACACAACCAGGAGATGACATCCACAAGCACACGATGAGAAAGATAAAGATGAACTTCAACCATTTGTTTTCTTAAATAACAAGCCAATCAAAACATTTCTCTTATCTTCTCACCAAATGACAAGCCAATCAAAACATTTCTCTTTCTTCTCACCAAACTGATCCTTAATATTATCACTCAACCTGAAGGGTATGGATCCCTTTCACATCTCCTTGGTGAGGTCCACATTCTCATCTCCCTGAAGAGATCTACATTCTCATTGACCTGGGAAGGCCCACGTTCTCATCTACCTGGGGAGGTCTACTTTCTCATCTATCAGATGAGGCCCACATTCTCATCCTAGGGGAGGCCCATAATCTCATCTACCAGATGAGACCCACATTCTCATCTACCAGATGAGACCCACATTCTCATCTACATGAGAGGCCCACGTTCTCATCAACCAGATGAGGCCCACATTCACATCTACATGGGAGGCCCACATTCTCATCTACCAGATGAAGCCCACATTCTCATCCTGGAGGGGGGCATATTCTCATCTACCAGATGAGCCCACATTCTCATCTACCTGGGGAGGCCCACATTCTCATCTACCAGTTGAGGCCCACATTCTCACCCTTGAGGAGGGCCAAATTCTCATCCTTGGGGAGGCTCACATTCTCATCTACAAGATGAGGCCCATATTCTCGTCCTTGGGGAGGCCCACATTGTCATCTACTAGATGAAGCCCATATTCTCATCCTTGGGGAGGCCCACATTCTCATCTTCCAGAATGAGGCCCACATTCTCATCTACCGGATGAAGCCCACATTCTCATCTACCTGGAGAGGCCCACATTCTCATCTACCGGATGAAGCCCACATTCTCATCTACCAGATGAAGCCCACATTCTCATCTACCGGATGAAGCCCACATTCTCATCTACCGGATGAAGCCCACATTCTCATCTGTCTGGGGAGGCCCACATTCTCATCTACCGGATGAAGCCCACATTCTCATCTACCGGATGAAGCCCACATTCTCATCTACCTGGGGAGGCCCACATTCTCGTGTACCGGATGTAGCCCACATTCTCTTCTACCGGATGAAGCCCACATTCTCACCTACCGGATGAAGCCCACATTCTCAACTACCGGATGAAGCCCACATTCTCATCTACAAGGGGAGGCCTACATTCTCATCTACCTGGGGAGGCCCACATTCTCATCTACCGAATAAAGCCCACATTCTCATCTACCGGATGAAGCCCACATTCTCATCTACCGGATGAAGACCACATTTCTCATCTACCTGGGGAGGCCCACATTCTCATCTACCGGATGAAGCCCACATTCTCATCTACCTGGGGAGGCCCACATTCTCATCTACCGGATGAAGCCCACATTCTCATCTACCGGATGAAGCCCACATTCTCATCTACCGGATGAAAGCCCACATTCTCATGTACCTGGAGAGGCCAACATTCTCATGTACCGGATGTTGCCAACATTCTTTTCTACCGGATGAAGCCCATATTCTCATCTACCGGATGAAGCCCACATTCTCATCTACCTGGGGAGGCCCACATTCTCATCTACCTGGGGAGGCCCACATTCTCATCTACCGGATGAAGCCCACATTCTCATCTACCGGATGAAGCCCACATTCTCATGTACCTGGAGAGGCCAACATTCTCATGTACCGATGTTGCCAACATTCTTTTCTACCGGATGAAGCCCATATTCTCATCTACCGGATGAAGCCCACATTCTCATCTACCGGATGAAGCCCACATTCTCATCTACCTGGCGAGGCTCACTATCTTTTCTTCTAACCTCTTTCTTTCCATCTTGTTTTCTACTTTCTTTCCTTCTATCTTATCTTCTACTTTCTTTCTTTCCGTCTTATCTTCTACGTTCTTTCTTTCCATTTTGTTTTCTACTTTCTTTCCTGCTATCTCGTCTTCAGCTTTCTTTCCATCAATCTCCTCTTCAACTTTCTTTCCTTCTATCTCGTCTTCTGCTTTCTTTCCTTCTATCTCGTCTTCTACTTTCTTTCCATCTATCTCGTCTTCTACTTTCTTTCTATCTATCTCGTCTTCAACTTTCTTTCCTTCTATCTCGTCTTCTACTTTCTTTCCATCTATCTCGTCTTCTACGTTCTTTCCATCCTTCTCGTCTTCAACTTTCTTTCCTTCTATCTCGTCTTCTACTTTCTTTCCTTCTATCTCGTCTTCTACTTTCTTTCCATCTATCTCGTCTTCAACTTTCTTTCTTTCTATCTCGTCTTTAACTTTCTTTCCTTCTATCTCGTCTTCAACTTTCTTTCCTTCTATCTCGTCTTCAACTTTCTTTCCATCTATCTCGTCTTTAACTTTCTTTCCATCTATCTCGTTTTCAACTTTCTTTCCATCTATCTCGTCTTTAACTTTCTTTCCTTCTATCTCGTTTTCAACTTTCTTTCCTTCTATCTCGTCTTTAACTTTCTTTCCTTCTATCTCGTTTTCAACTTTCTTTCCATCTATCTCGTCTTTAACTTTCTTTCCTTCTATCTCGTTTTCAACTTTCTTTCCATCTATCTCGTCTTCAACTTTCTTTCTTTCTATCTCGTCTTTAACTTTCTTTCCATCTATCTCGTCTTCAACTTTCTTTCCATCTATCTCGTCTTCAACTTTCTTTCCTTCTATCTCGTCTTCAATTTCTTTCCTTCTATCTCGTTTTCAACTTTCTTTCCTTCTATCTCGTCTTTAACTTTCTTTCCTTCTATCTCGTCTTTAACTTTCTTTCCTTCTATCTCGTCTTTAACTTTCTTTCCTTCTATCTCGTCTTTAACTTTCTTTCCATCTATCTCGTTTTCAACTTTATTTCCTTCTATCTCGTTTTCAACTTTCTTTCCTTCTATCTCGTCTTCAACTTTCTTTCCTTCTATCTCGTCTTCAACTTTCTTTCCTTCTATCTCGTCTTTAACTTTCTTTTCTTCTATCTCGTCTTCTACTTTCTTACCTTCTATCTCGTCTTCTACTTTCTTTCCTTCTATCTCGTCTTCAACTTTCTTTCCTTCTATCTCGTCTTTAACTTTCTTTCCTTCTATCTCGTCTTCTACTTTCTTTCCATCCTTCTCGTCTTCAACTTTCTTTCCTTCTATCTCGTCTTCAACTTTCTTTCCTTCTATCTCGTCTTCAACTTTCTTTCCTTCTAGCTCGTCTTCTACTTTCTTTCCTTCTATCTCGTCTTCAACTTCTTTCCTTCTATCTCGTCTTCAACTTTCTTTCCTTCTATCTCGTCTTCAACTTTCTTTCCTTCTATCTCGTCTTCTACTTTCTTTCCTTATTTAATACTCAAAACTGCGTTTGACGTCATCACACGTTTATCCCAAGCAGAGACAGAAATCAATCTTTTCCACTTGTGACAATCATTGATTGATTCATGTCCAGACAACGATTGATTGGGACCAGAAACTCCTCCTGGGTGCCTCCCTGCGATCACTTCATCTGGTTCGTTAGCCACTATTCTTCTCTCGCTGGCCACTCTCTTCACAAACAAATGAACGACCTGCCTGGGATCAGCTGGGGATCTAGATCCTAACTTCCGGTAACCTTCCTGCTTGCTCAAGCGCCAGCAGGGGTCTCAGTCACTGGATGACGTCAGCTTGATAAATAAGAGCCTGGCTTGATATTATTTGCTGTGTATTATTTTATTATAAGCTGTCCTGGGCTGATCACAGATTTATGTTTTACAATAGGAAGATATGCATACAATAGGTTTTATTTGGGGAGAGAGAGTGTGTAGACAGCGAGCTATACGAACCACGGAAACAATCCACTTTACAATATTATAGGTTTTCTCACTTCCATTAAGACAAAATTGATTTCAGTGTTAGGAGTTGAGCAGTGCAAATCTGACGAGTTTGTAGTACTGTAGTTTGTTCTGATGTGTTGACTACAGAGAGTAGTTTGTTCTGATGTGGTGACTACAGAGAGTAGTTTTTTTTTATATTGTGTTCATTATAGGGAGTAGTTTGTTCTCATGTGTTGACTGCAGAGAGTAGTTTGTTCTGACTACAGAGAGTAGTTTGTTCTGACTACAGAGAGTAGTTTGTTCTCATGTGTTGACTACAGAGAGTAGTTTGTTCTCATGTGTTGACTACAGAGAGTAGTTTTTTAAATATTTTGTTCATTATAGGGAGTAGTTTGTTCTGATGTGTTGACTCACAGAGAGTAGTGTGTTCTCATGTGTTGACTACAGAGAGTAGTTTGTTCTCATGTGTTGACTACAGAGAGTAGTTTGTTCTCATGTGTTGACTACAGAGAGTAGTTTGTTCTCATGTATTGACTCACAGAGAGTAGTTTGTTCTCATGTGTTGACTACAGAGAGTAGTTTGTTCTCATGTGTTGACTCACAGAGAGTAGTTTGTTCTCATGTGTTGACTCACAGAGAGTAGTTTGTTCTCATGTGTTGACTCACAGAGAGTAGTTTGTTCTCATGTGTTGACTGCAGAGAGTAGTTTGTTCTGATGTGGTGACTCACAAAGAGTAGTTTGCTCTCATGTGTTGACTCACAGAGAGTAGTTTGTTCTGATGTGTTGACTACAGAGAGTAGTTTGTTCTAACTCATAGCCATGTCTCTATTGGTCCATAGGGCTACACGATAACCATGTCTCTGGTTGGCCCATAGGACTGCACAATAACCATGTCTCTGGTTGGTCCACAGGACTACACGATAACCATGTACCTGAACCAGTACTGGAGGGACGAGCGACTGCAGTTCATGCACAACGACTTCAGCCATCTCCTGGGCAACTCGACCATCACGGCCATGACCTTGACAGGCGCGTTCGTGGAGAAGATCTGGGTTCCCGACACGTTCCTGGCTAACGACAAGAACTCCTTCCTGCATGACGTCACCGAGAAGAACAAGATGGTGCGGCTCTATGGCAACGGCTCGCTGGTCTACGGTATGAGGTAAGTGATACCACTACAGTTACACTGGTATACGGTATGAGGTAAGTTATACCACTACAGTAACACTGGTATACGGTATGAGGTAAGTTATACCACTACAGTAACATATGAAATGAGGTTATAAGTGCGGCGCTGACGGCTCGAAGTATGGCGCTATAACATGGAGTGTCTTCATGTGGCCATAATGGATCAGTACATACGTGTAACTGTTACCTCAACAACATGATGACATCAACGCCCCCACTGATTTATCTCAAAACATGATGAGGTCAGCGTCATCTCTGACTCACCTCTACACACCATGAAGATATCAGTGACACCACTGACTTACTTCTAAAGCATGAAGATATCAGTGTCACCTCTGAGTCCCTTCTACAACATGGTGACATCAACGTCCCCGCTGAATTACCTCTACAACATGATGAGATCAGTGTCACCTCTAACTTACCTCTACACCATGATATCAGCATCACCTTCGACTTACCTCTACAGCATTAAGGTATCATCGTCACCTCTGACTTATCTCTACAACATGATGAGGTCAGTGTCACCTCTGACTTACCTCTACAACATGAAGATATCAGCGTCACCTCTGACTTACCTCTAGAACATTATGAGATCAGCGTCACCCCTGACTTACCTCTACAACATGATGAGATCAACGTCATCTCTGACTCCCCTCTACAACATGATGAGATCAACGTCATCTCTGACTCCCCTCTACAACATGATGAGATCAACGTCATCTCTGACTCCCCTCTACAACATGATGAGATCAACGTCATCTCTGACTCCCCTCTACAACATGATGAGATCAACGTCATCTTTCTCTCCAAGCAAACAGTTTAGTTTTCATATCAAGAAAATACTAACTTTCTTCTGTAGTTTAAGCTATGTACCGGACCGTTATGAAGCCATATCTATTCAGAGCAACCGAGACACATTTGATACTTCCATTCTGGCTCGTCCACGAACAGCACAATTGATGAAGGTAACAAATGACAGACGTCATAGAGATGTGACTGTTACCACTGTTGTTGTTGTCTGTACAGGTTCACAACCACGCTGGCCTGCATGATGGACCTACACAACTACCCACTGGACCACCAGGAATGCACGGTAGAGATTGAAAGCTGTGAGTATAGACTGAATGTCTCATGGCAATGTCTTGGTCATAGACCTCGTTTTTCATGTCCACGGTCTGGTCATTGACAGTCTTATGACCTAGCCTAGTCATTGACAGTCTTATGACCTATCTAGTCATTAACAGTCTTATGACCTATCTATTGTCAGTGACAGTCTAGTGTCCTAGCTCTAGTTATTCACAGCCTCAGGTCTTAGCTCTGGTCATTGACAGTCTCATGGCCTAGCTCTAGTCATTTAGTCCCACGTGCAAACTCTGATCTTTCATAATCACATGTCCTAACCCTAATCATTGACAGTCTCATGTACATGTTCTCGTCATTGAGACCCATGTTCTAGCTCTGGTCTACTCATTCAGGCTCATGTCTTAGCTCTGGTCACTGACAATCTCATGGCCTATCTCTAGTCATATGGTCCACGTCCAAACTCTGATCTTTCACAATCTCATGTCCTAGGTCTGCTCATTGTCAGTCTCATGTCAGTGCCCTGCTCGTTGACAGTCTCATGTCGCAGCTCTGGTCATGGACACTTTCGTGTCCCAGCTCTGCTCATGGACAGTGTCATGTCAGTACTCTGGTCATTGACAGTCTCATGTCCCAGCTCTGGTCATTGATATTGCCATGCCCGGGCTCTGGTCGTTAACAGTCTCATGTCCCAGCTCTGGTCATTGACAGTCTCATGTCCCAGCTCTGGTCATTGACAGTCTCATGTCCCAGCTCTGGTCATTGACAATCTCATGTCCTAGCTCTGGTCAGTGACAGTCTCATGTCCTAGCTCTGGTCATTGACAGTTTCATGTCCCAGCTATCGTCATTGACAGCCTCATGTCCTAGACGTGGTCATTGTTTTAGCTGTAGTCATGGAATGAGTGTCTAATGTTTTAGCTGTAATCATAGAATGAGTGTCTCATGTTTTAGCTGTAGTCATAGAATGAGTGTCTCATGTTTTAGCTCTAGTAATGGAATGAGTGTCTAATGTTTTAGTTCTACTCATAGAATGAGACGTCTAATGTTTTATCTCTAGTCATAGAATGAGTGTCTCATGTTTTAGCTCTAGTCATAGAATGAGTGTCTCATGTTTTAGCTCTAGTCATGGAATGAGTGTCTAATGTTTTAGCTCTAGTCATAGAATGAGACGTCTAATGTTTTAGCTCCAGTCATAGAATGAGTGTCTAATGTTTAGCTGTAGTCATAGAATGAGTGTCTCATGTTTTAGCTCTAGTCATAGAATGAGTGTCTCATGTTTTAGCTTTAGTCATAGAATGAGTGTCTCATGTTTTAGCTCTAGTCATAGAATGAGTGTCTCGTGTTTTAGCTCTAGTCATAGAATGAGTGTCTAATGTTTTAGCTCTAGTCATAGAATGAGTGTCTAATGTTTTAGCTCTAGTCATTGAATGAGTGTCTAATGTTTAGCTCTAGTCATAGATTGAGTGTCTAATGTTTTAGCTCTAGTCATAGAATGAGTGTCTCATGTTTTAGCTGTAGTCATAGAATGAGTGTCTCATGTTTTAGCTATGTCATATAATGAGTGTCTCATGGTTTAGCTTTAGTCATAGAATGAGTGTCTCATGTTTTAGTTTTAGTCAGATTGAGTATCTCATGTTTTAGCTTTAGTCAGATTGAGTGTCTCTTGTTTTAGCACTAGTCATAGATTAAGTGTCTCATGTTTTAGCTCTAGTCATAGAATGAGAGTCTAATGTTTTAGCTCTAGTCATAAAATGAGTGTCTCATGTTTTAGCTCTAGTCATAAAATGAGTGTCTCATGTTTTAGCTTTAGTCATAGAATGAGTGTCTCATGGTTTAGCTTTAGTCATAGAATGAGTGTCTCATGTTTTAGCTCTAGTCATAGATTGAATGTCTCATGTTTAGCTCTAGTCATAGATTGAGTGTCTCATGTTTTAGCTCTAGTCATAGAATGAGTGTCTCATGTTTTAGCTTTAGTCATAGATTGAGTGTCTCATGTTTTAGCTCTAGTCATAGAATGAGTGTCTCATGTTTTAGCTTTAGTCATAGATTGAGTGTCTCATGTTTTAGCTCTAGTCATAGAATGAGTGTCTCATGTTTTAGCTCTAGTCATAGATTGAGTGTCTCATGTTTTAGCTCTAGTCATAGATTGAGTGTCTAATGTTTTAGCTCTAGTCATAGAATGAGTGTCTCATGTTTTAGCTGTAGTCATAGAATGAGTGTCTCATGTTTTAGCTATGTCATATAATGAGTGTCTCATGGTTTAGCTTTAGTCATAGAATGAGTGTCTCATGTTTTAGCTTTAGTCAGATTGAGTATCTCATGTTTTAGCTTTAGTCAGATTGAGTGTCTCTTGTTTTAGCTCTAGTCATAGATTAAGTGTCTCATGTTTTAGCTCTAGTCATAGAATGAGAGTCTAATGTTTTAGCTCTAGTCATAAAATGAGTGTCTCATGTTTTAGCTCTAGTCATAAAATGAGTGTCTCATGTTTTAGCTCTAGTCATAGAATGAGTGTCTCATGGTTTAGCTTTAGTCATAGAATGAGTGTCTCATGTTTTAGCTCTAGTCATAGATTGAATGTCTCATGTTTTAGCTCTAGTCATAGATTGAGTGTCTCATGTTTTAGCTCTAGTCATAGAATGAGTGTCTCATGTTTTAGCTTTAGTCATAGATTGAGTGTCTCATGTTTTAGCTCTAGTCATAGAATGAGTGTCTCATGTTTTAGCTGTAGTCATAGATTGAGTGTCTCATGTTTTAGCTCTAGTCATAGATTGAGTGTCTCATGGTTTAGCTTTAGTCATAGAATGAGTGTCTCGTGTTTTAGCTCTTGTCATAGAATGAGTGTCTCATGTTTTAGCTCTAGTCATTGAATGAGAAGTGCGATCAACACTAATGACAAATGTTACAGAACTAGTGTGATCAAGACTAATGACAAACGTTACAGAACTAGTACGATCAACACTAATGACAAAAGTTACAAAACTAGTGCGATCAACACTAATGACAAATGTTACAGAACTAGTGTGATCAAGACTAATTACAAATGTTACAGAACTAGTGTGATCAAGACTAATGACAAATGTTACAGAACTAGTACGATCAACACTAATGACAAATGTTACAGAACTAGTGTGATCAAGACTAATGACAAATGTTACAGAACTTGTGTGATCAACACTAATGACAAATGTTACAGAACTAGTGTGATCAAGACTAATGACAACAGTTACAGAACTAGTACGATCAACACTAATGACAACAGTTACAAAACTAGTACGATCAACACTAATGACAAATGTTACATAACTAGTGCGATCAACACTAATGACAAATGTTACAGAACTAGTGTGATCAAGACTAATGACAAATATCACAGTCAGTGCTATCAATGTTAATGACAAATGTTACAGAACTAGTGTGATCAAGACAAATGACAAATGTTAAAGAACTAGTACGATCAACACTAATGACAAATGTTACAGAACTAGTGTGATCAAGACTAATGACAAATGTTACAGAACTAGTACGATCAAGACTAATGACAAATGTTACAGAACTAGTGTGATCAAGACTAATGACAAATGTTACAGAACTAGTGTGATCAAGACTAATGACAAATGTTACAGAACTAGTGTGATCAACACTAATGACAAATGTTACAGAACTAGTGCGATTAACACTAATGACAAATGTTACAAAACTAGTGCGATCAACACTAATGATAAATGTTACAGAACTAGTGCGATTAACACTAATGACAAATGTTACAGAACTAGTGTGATCAAAACTAATGACAAATGTTACAGAACTAGTACGATCAACACTAATGACAAAAGTTACAAAACTAGTGCGATCAACACTAATGACAAAAGTTACAAAACTAGTGTGATCAAGGCTAATGACAAATGTTACAGAACTAGTGCGATCAAGGCTAATGACAAATATCACAGTCAGTGCGATCAATGTTAATGACAAATGTAACGGAGGCCGATAATGGGAGCCTGAAGTGAGACATTGATACTGTAAACACAGACAAGTAGGCATGGGAAACTGTTTGAGCAAGAGTGCTCTTGCAAGACGCCCAAGCAAGTAGTAGACACAATGTATATGCTCGCGCTCTACAAACCTGTGGAGTGCCCTATGCCCATTGCTCGGGACGTGCCCTCTATTCAGTGCCGGCCGCTACTGGTTTCATGTGTTAAAGAACATGAGAAAATCGATTTTGTTTACAAATAAAAGTGTTCACACTCACTTGCAATTAGGCAACATTTAACCTTCTCTCCCTCTCTCTCTCTCTCTCTCTCTCTCTCTCTCTCTCTCTATCTCTCTCTCTCTCTCTCTCACTATGATATACTTTCTCTACTTTTGTTTAACAAAGTATCCCTAATCATTTCTCTCACAAATCACTACATAGACCTCTCTAACAACAAAATATCCCTAACAATCCCTCTCTCTGTCACAAATCGCCACATAGACCTCTCTAACAACAAAGTATCCCTAACCATCTCTCGCACAAATCACCACGTAGACCTCTCTAACAACAAAGTATCCCTAACCATCTCTCTCACAAATCACCACATAGACCTCTCAAACAACAAAGTATCCCTAACCATCTCTCTCACAAATCGCCACATAGACCTCTCAGGCAACAAAGTATCCCTAACAATATCTTTCACAAATCACCACATAGACCTCTCTAAGAATAAAGTATCCCTAACCATCTCTCTCACAAATCACCACATAGACCTCTCTAAGAACAAAATATCCCTAACAATCTCTCTCTCACAAATAATCTCATAGACCTTTCTAAGAACAAAATATCCCTAACAATCTCTCGCACAAATCACCACATAGACCTCTCTAACAACAAAGTATCCCTAACCATCTCTCTCACAAATCACCACATAGACCTTTCTAAGAACAAAATATTCTTAACCATCTCTCTCACAAATCACCACATAGACCTCTCGAAGAACAAAATATCCCTAACAATCACTCTCTCACAAATAACCACATAGACCTCTCTAACAACAATATATCCCTAACAATCTCTCTCTCACAAATAACCACATAGACCTTTCTAAGAACAAAGTATCCCTAACCATCTCTCTCACAAATCACCTCATAGACAACAAAAACACACACACAACAAGACTAACCTGACAATTGCATACATACACACACACACACACACACACACACACACACCAAGACTAACCTGACACTTGCACGCACACACACAACAAGACTAACCTGACACTTGCACAAACACACACACAGATGGCTACACAATGGATGACATTGTCCTGTACTGGCTGAACGAGAGAGAAGCTGTGACTGGTGTGGAGGACGTGTCCCTGCCTCAGTTCTCCATCTCCAACTATGACATCATCAACAAAGTAGAGGGCCTGCTCACAGGTTTGTTCTCTCACACACACCACACACACACACATACTCACATGCATATAACATACACACACATACAAAAACAAACACACCACATACACATACATACTACACCACACACATGCAAATACGCACCCCCATACACACCACACCATAAACACATGAACAAATACAAACACCACAATAAAGACACATATACACTACACCACACACATGCAAATACACACCACACATACAACACCATACACACATGACCAAATACACATACACACCACATCCCACACATGCAAACACAAAAAAACACACACACCGCACACATATATATACACAAACACCACACACATATACACAAACACACATACACAACACACACGACACACACATACACACCATACACATATACACAAACCACGCACACACACATACACAAACCGCACACACACATACACAAACCACACACATACACAAACCACATATATACAAACTACTCACATACACATATCACGTACACACACTACAACACACACCACACAAATACACACACAAACCACACACACATACACACACAAACCACACACACTATACACATATACACATACCACATACACACATAATACACGCAGCATACTTACACACACCATATACCACACCCATGCCACACACACACCAGACAAACATATACACATGCACAAACACATACGCCGCATACACACCATACAAACACCAAATACACGACACACTCACATGCACACCGCACACACCACACATACACCACATACACACCAAATACACTCAACACACACACACATACCACACATACACAAACACCACACATATGCAAATACACCACACACATGCAAATACACCACACACAAGATCCCACAACGTACACACAAATACACACATATCACACACACACACCAAAACAAATATCACACTCACCACACACACACACACAAGACACAACCACACATACACACACCATAAATACACACATACCACACACAATATCACGACAAACACACTGCTTTTGTTATGTCCATAGTTAATGTCTTCACATAAACAGTTGTTGACATTACCACACCCCCACATTGGTGTTGACATGACCATACTCCCACACTGTTGTTGGCATCACCACACTCCCACACTGTTGTTGGCGTCACCATACTCCAACATTGTTGTTGGCATCGCCACACTCCGACACTGTTGTTGGCATCACCACACTCCCACACTGTTATTGGCATCACCACACTCCCACACTGTTGTTGGCATCACCACACTCCTACACTGTTGTTGGCATCACCACACTCCCACACTGTTGTTGGCATCACCACACTCCCACACTGTTGTTGGCATCACCACACTCCTACACTGTTGTTGGCATCACCACACTCCTACACTGTTGTTGGCATCACCACACTCCCACACTGTTGTTGGCATCACCACACTGTTGTTGGCATCACCACACTCCCACACTGTTGTTGGCATCACCACACTCCTACACTGTTTTTGGCATCACCACACTCCCACACTGTTGTTGGCATCACCACACTGTTGTTGGCATCACCACACTCCCACACTGTTGTTGGCATCACCACACTCCCACACTGTTGTTGGCATCACCACACTCCTACCCTGTTGTTGGCATCACCACACTCCCACACTGTTGTTAGCATCACCACACTCCCACACTATTGTTGGTATCACCACACTCCCACACTGTTGTTGGCATCACCACACTCCTACACTGTTGTTGGCATCACCACACTCCCACACTGTTGTTGGCATCACCACACTCCCACACTGTTGTTGGCATCACCACACTCCCACACTGTTTTTAGCGTCACCACACTCCTACACTGTTGTTGGCGTCACCACACTCCCACACTGTTGTTGGCATCGCCACACTCCCACACTGTTGTTGGCATCACCACACTCCCACATTGTTGTCGGCATCACCACACTACCACATTGTTGTCGGCATCACCACACTCCCACACTGTTGTTGGCATCACCACACTCACACACTGTTGTTGGCATCGCCACACTCCCACACTGTTGTCGGCATCACCACACTCCCACATTGTTGTTGGCATCACCACACTCCCACATTGTTGTTGGCATCACCACACTCCCACACTGTTGTTGGCATCACCACACTCCCACACTGTTGTCGGCATCACCACACTCCCACACTGTTGTCGGCATCACCACACTCCCACATTGTTGTTGGCATCGCCACACTCCCACACTGTTGTCGGCATCACCACACTCCCACACTGTTGTTGGCATCGCCACACTCCCACATTGTTGTCGGCATCACCACACTCCCACATTGTTGTCGGCATCACCACACTCCCACACTGTTGTTGGCATCGCCACACTCCCACATTGTTGTCGGCATCACCACACTCCCACACTGTTGTTGGCATCGCCACACTCCCACATTGTTGTCGGCATCACCACACTCCCACACTGTTGTTGGCATCACCACACTCCCACACTGTTGTTAGCATCACCACACTCCCACATTGTTGTCGGCATCACCACACTCCCACATTGTTGTCGGCATCACCACACTCCCACATTGTTGTCGGCATCACCACACTCCCACACTGTTGTTGGCATCGCCACACTCCCACATTGTTGTCGGCATCACCACACTCCCACACTGTTGTTGGCATCGCCACACTCCCACATTGTTGTCGGCATCACCACACTCCCACACTGTTGTTGGCATCACCACACTCCCACACTGTTGTTAGCATCACCACACTCCCACATTGTTGTCGGCATCACCACACTCCCACATTGTTGTCGGCATCACCACACTCCCACACTGTTGTTGGCATCACCACACTCCCACATTGTTGTTGGCATCGCCACACTCCCACATTGTTGTCGGCATCACCACACTCCCACACTGTTGTTGGCATCGCCACACTCCCACATTGTTGTCGGCATCACCACACTCCCACACTGTTGTTGGCATCACCACACTCCCACACTGTTGTCGGCATCACCACACTCCCACATTGTTGTCGGCATCACCACACTCCCACACTGTTGTTGGCATCACCACACTCCCACATTGTTGTTGGCATCACCACACTCCCACACTGTTGTTGGCATCACCACACTCCCACACTGTTGTTGGCATCACCACACTCCCACACTGTTGTTGGCATCACCACACTCCCACACTGTTGTTGGCATCACCACACTCCCACACTGTTGTTGGCATCACCACACTCCCACACTGTTGTTGGCATCGCCACACTCCCACACTGTTGTCGGCATCACCACACTCCCACACTGTTGTCGGCATCACCACACTTCTACACTGTTGTCGTTAGCTCCATCCTTTACGACATTATCACCCTCAACAAACTATTGTTGCTAGCTCCATCGTTGTTGATGTATGATTTTATTGTTATCTGATGTTATTGATGTCTGGCTTATTTGATGTCTAAATCTGGTGTGTTGTCTAATTTTATTGATGTCTGATATTATTTAAATCTGATTTTATTGATGTCTGACTTTGTTGTTGTCCGATTTGATTGATGTCTAATTTGATTGATGTCTGACTTTGTTGATGTCTAAATTTGGTGTGTTGTTGTCTGATTTGATTGATGTCTGATGCTGTTGAAATCTGATTTTATTGATGTCTGACTTTGTTTTTGTTTAATATTGTTTTTGTCTGACTTTGCTGATGTCTAACTTTGTTGATATCTAACTTTTTTATGTCTGACATTGTTGATGTCTGACTTTGTTGATGTCTGAATTTGTTGTGTAGATATCTGATTTGAATGATGTCTGACTTTATTGATATCTAACTTTGCGGATGCTTGACTTTGTTGATGTCTGACTTTGTTGGTGTCTGACTTTGATGATGTCTAACTTTATTGATGTCTGACTTTGTTGATGTCTGACTTTATTGATGTCTGACTTTATTGATGTCTGAATTTGTTGTGTTGATGTCTGATTTGAATGATGTCTGACTTTAATGATGTCTAACTTTGCTGATGCTTGACTTTGTTGATGTCTGACTTTGTTGATGTCTGACTTTGTTGATGTCTAACTTTATTGATGTCTGACTTTATTGATGTCTGACTTTATTGATGTCTGACTTTATTGATGTCTGACTTTGTTGATATCTGACTTTGTTGATGTCTAACTTTATTGATACCTGACTTTGTTGATGTCTGACTTTATTGATGTCTAACTTTATTGATGTCTGACTTTATTGATGTCTGACTTTGTTGTTGTCTAACTTTGTTGATGTCTAACTTTGCTAGTGTCTGACTTTATTGATGTCTGACTTTGTTGATGTCTGACTTTGTTGATGTCTGACTCTGTTGATAACTGACTGTGTTGGTGACTGACTCTTTTGCTATTTTGTTGTTATTGATTCACGTAGCTGAAGTTGTTATAAGTCTTGTTGAAGTTTTGTGATATTTATTATTGCTATCGTCGTTGCTGTTGCTGTTTGGTTCTATTGTTATTATTTGACTCTATTGTTGTTACTGTTTGACTCTATTGTTATTATTTCACTCTATTGTTGTTACTATTTGACCCTATTATATTTATTTGACTCTATTGTTGTTACTATTTTCCCCTATTGTTATTATTTGACTCTATTGTTGTTACTGTTTAACACTGGTATTACTCTGTGTTGTTACTGTTATTACTAATAATTGTTTTGTGATATGACTTGGTTAAGTTATCCTTTGGCTGTTTCTATTGCTGCGTCTGTTTACTGTTTACTGTTGGTGCGTGTCTTTGTTGATCACGTGTGCACAAAGAAAAATGGACAGAAACAATACAACAAGATCTGCGTGGCACATGATGATAATATCGATGTCATTTTCTTACTGCAGGAGACTACCAGAGACTGTCACTTGTGTTTCAGCTTCAGAGAAATATCGGATACTTCATCTTTCAGACTTATCTCCCCTCCATATTGATTGTCATGCTCTCGTGGGTCTCGTTCTGGATAAACCACGAGGCGTCCTCTGCGAGGGTGGCTTTAGGTGAGGGAGCGAGCTGTGAGACTGTGCTAGAAGATGATGGACAGAAGTGATACAAGTTAACAATTGCGAGATGACAGTGTGTGATGTTGTCGGAAGAGTGATTCAAGTTACCACAGTCCCTACATGCGACAGATGTCGTTTATTTTCAAAAATAATGTTGCTGACTTTTGTCACGGACAAATTAGGCGGTAGATGATAAGCCATTAGGGATGACCGCTGATTGTAGATAGTCAGAGGCTGGTTGACGTGAAGGATGGCCGCTGATTTTAGACAGTCAGAGGCTGGTTGACGTGAAGGATGGCCGCTGATTGTAGACAGTCAGAGGCTGGTTGACGTGAAGGATGGCCGCTGATTGTAGACAGTCAGAGGCTGGTTGACGTGAAGGATGGCCGCTGATTGTAGACAGTCAGAGGCTGGTTGACGTGAAGGATGGCCGCTGATTGTAGACAGTCAGAGGCTGGTTCACGTGAAGGATGGCCGCTGATTGTAGACAGTCAGAGACTGGTTCACGTGAAGGATGGCCGCTGATTGTAGACAGTCAGAGGCTGGTTGACGTGAAGGATGGCCGCTGATTGTAGACAGTCAGAGGCTGGTTGACGTGAAGGATGGCCGCTGATTGGAGACAGTCAGAGGCTGGTTCACGTGAAGGATGGCCGCTGATTGTAGACAGTCAGAGACTGGTTCACGTGAAGGATGGCCGCTGATTGTAGATAGTCAGAGGCTGGTTCACGTGAAGGATGGCCGCTGATTGTAGACAGTCAGAGGCTGGTTGACGTGAAGAACTATCAATGAATTTCTGTGTTGAGATGAGATCAGATAACTTGTTGTAGTGTGATGGAGGAGGCTATAGAGAGAGGCAGGCAGCGAGAAGGAAGGATGGACGAACGGACAGGTAGATAGAATGAAGGATGGACGAACAACTAGATAGAAGGAAGGATGGACGGACGGACAGGTAGATAGAAGGACGGATGGACGAACAACTAGATAGAAGGAAGGATGGACATGTGGACAGGTAGATAGAAGGAAGGATGGACGGACGGACAGGTAGATAGAAGGACGGATGGACGAACAACTAGATAGAAGGAAGGATGGACATGTGGACAGGTAGATAGAAGGAAGGATGGACGGACGGACAGGTAGATAGAAGGACGGATGGACGAACAACTAGATAGAAGGAAGGATGGACATGTGGACAGGTAGATAGAAGGAAGGATGGACATGTGGACAGGTAGATAGAAGGACGGATGGACGAACAACTAGATAGAAGGAAGGATGGACGAACGGACAGGTAGATAGAATGAAGGATGGACGAACAACTAGATAGAAGGAAGGATGGACATGTGGACAGGTAGATAGAAGGAAGGATGGACGGACGGACAGGTAGATAGAAGGACGGATGGACGTACAACTAGATAGAAGGAAGGATGGACATGTGGACAGGTAGATAGAAGGAAGGATGGACGGACGGACAGGTAGATAGAAGGACGGATGGACGAACAACTAGATAGAAGGAAGGATGGACGGACGGACAGGTAGATAGAAGGAAGGATGGACGGACGGACGGGTAGATAGAAGGAAGGATGGACGGACAGGTAGATAGAAGGAAGGATGGACAGTTGGACAGGCAGACAGAAGGACGGATAGACGGAAAGGTAGATAGAAGGAAGCATGGAGGATAGAAGGATCATGGTGGATAGAAGGAAAAATGGACAAGTGGACAAGCAGATAGAAGGAAGGATGAACGCATGGGCAGGCAGATAGAAGGAAGGGTGAATAGATGGACAGGCAGATAGAAATACGTACAGACTGGCAGATAGAAAGAAAGACGAACGGATAGACAGGCAAATAGAAAGAAGGACAGACAGGCAGATAGAAGGAAAAATGGCCGGATGGACAGACAGATAGAAGGAAGAACGGACGGATGGACAGACAGGCAACAAATTATAGACAAAGGACGGGGATGGTAGATACGAAAGTAAGAATGCAAAACAAGACCAAACATACGTGAATGGGAAAAAGAAAAAAATAGGATACGGAAGGTACAAAATGAAGGGAAAATGAGAGAAAGAGTGTACATATTTAGTTGGTACAGGTATTACCATACTAAACTGTCACAGGTATGGCAAAACTCTCCATTCTCACCTGTCACCGGTATAACAAAGCTCTCCATTCTCGCCTGTTACAGGTATAAAAAGTCTTTCCTTCTCACCTGTTACAGGTATAACAAAGATCTCCATTCTCACCTGTTACAGGTATAACAAGGCTTTCCTTCTCACATGTTACAGGTATAACAAAGTTCTCCGTTCTCACCTGTTACAGGTATAAAGAAATTTTTATCTTCCATGATTTTCTTAACTAAATTCAACTCTACATGTTACCAACGATAACTCTCACCTCTTTCTGATATTACCCATCTCACCTGTTACAAATATCACCACTCTCTACTGTTACAATTGTCACCACTCTCATCTGTTACAAATGACAGCACTCTCACATGTTACAGTCTAACAATCTCACATGTAACAATCTAACCTGTTACAATCTCTCCTGTACACAATCTCACCTGTTGTAACCTCAAATGTTGCAATCTCGCGCGTAACAATATCACTTATTGCAATCTCACTCGTTAAAATCGCATGTGTTAAAATGTTAATTTTTACGATCTTACCTGTTTCAAGCTCACCTGTATGCAATCTTACCTGTTACCATCCACTTGTTACAACCTCACCTGTTGCAATTTCACCTGTACACAATCTCACGCCTTACATCCTAATGTGTTACAATCTTACTTGTCTCAATGTCACGTGTTACAATGTAATCTCTTACGATATCACCTGTTACAATTTCACCTGTTTCATTGTCATCCGTTACAATCTCCCTGTCACAATCACACCTATTACAATCTCACTTCTTACAATGTCACCTGTTACAGTCTCATCTTTTACAATGTCACCTGTACACAATCTCACGTGTTACAATCTCACCTGTTACAATGTCACCTGTTACATTCTCACTTGTTACAATCTCATCTTTTACAGTCTCAAATGTTACAATCTCACCTATTGCAATGTCACCTGTTACGATATCACCTGTTATAGTCTCACTTATTAGAATCTCACCAGTTACGATTTCACTTGTTATAAATCTCATGTGTTACAATATCACCTGTTACAATATCACCTGTACACAATCTCATCTGCTACCCAGGAATCACCACCGTTCTGACCATGACCACTATCAGTAACGGCGTCAGGTCATCCCTGCCCAGGATCTCCTATGTCAAGGCCATTGACATCTACCTGGTCATGTGTTTCGTCTTTGTGTTCGCGGCCCTGCTGGAGTACGCGGCCGTCAACTACACCTACTGGGGGCCCGGGCCAAGCGGAAGGCCAAGCGATTGAGAGAACGGGCTGCCAGTGTCAGAAAACGCCCAGAAGAAGGGGAGCCACCTATGGTAAGAGCCGTCCTTGACCGGAATATTGTTGTTCATACTGGACCAGGTGTTATCACATTCAATACACCTGTTGTTGTTTTAATTTTTTTCTAAATTTTTTTATCACACAGTTTACTTCCAGATTCAATAGACTAGCCCGTTATCACATACAAGAAATAACTTTGATATCACACTTGAAGGACCAACTTTACCCCACTCAGTCTTCTCTGGTTAAGTTCGGCAGCTTGTTACATAACATATTAGCAGACTTAGCCAATTACCTTGTTATCACGTTGAATAGACTATCCTGTTATCACGTTGAATAGACTAGCCTGTTATCATGTTGAATAGACCAGTCTGTTATCATGTTGAATAGACTATCCTGTTATCCCGTTGAATAGACTAGCCTGTTATCACGTTGAATAGACTATCATGTTATCACGTTTGATAGACTAGCCTGTTTTCACGTTGAATAGACTAGCCTATTATCACGCTGAATAGACTAGCCTACTATCACGTTGAATAGACTAGCCTATTATCACGTTGAATAGACTAGCCTATTATCACGTTGAACAGACTAGCAAATTATCACGTTGAATAGACTAGCCTTTTATCACGTTCAATAGACTAGCCTATTATCACGTTGAATAGACTAGTCTATTATCACGTTGAATAGAGTAGCCTGTTATCACGTTGAATAGACTAGACTGTTATCACGTTGAATAGACTAGCCTGTTATCACGTTGAATAGACTAGTCTGTTATCACGTTGAACAGACTAGTCTGTTGTCACGTTGAATAGACTAGCCTGTTATCACGTTCAATAGACTAGCCTGTTATCACGTTGAATAGACTAGCCTGTTATCACGTTGGACAGACTAGTCTGTTATCACGTTGAACAGACTAGTCTGTTGTCACGTTGAATAGACTAGCCTGTTATCACGTTGAATACACTAGCCTGTTATCACGTTGAATAGTCTAGTCTGTTATCACGTTGAATAGTCTAGTCTGTTATCACGTTGAACAGACTAGTCTGTTATCACGTTGAACAGACTAGTCTGTTGTCACGTTGAATAGACTAGCCTGTTATCACGTTGAATAGACTAGCCTGTTATCACGTTGAATAGACTAGCCTGTTATCTCGTTGAATAGACTAGCCTGTTATCACGTTGAATAGTCTAGTCTGTTTATCACACCATGAGACTATTTCATGATGAGATCCCAGAGACCTACACCATCACCGCCATCGTTAAACTTGTTCCTCTTGGAATCTGTCTCCCACGTCAACTAACCTCCAGCTTAGTCTGTCCTGGGGGCCTCGGTAGCCTAGTTGGGAAAACCACCCGACTAGACTACCGACGTTCGGACAACCCGTGTTCGATTCCCGCTGGGAGCAGTGTGAATTGTACTCGTGGTTGAAAATTTAAAAAAAATTACCCCCACGGTCGACCCAGCCGTTGGCAGAAATGGGTACCAGGGTATTATCCTGGGAAGGTAAGGAATGTCGCTTCGCATCTGAGTTTCGATGCTTGAGACGACACTATACAGAAATATCCGAACACTTCTGGATAGGCGGCCGAGCACATATGGGTGGAAACTCGCGTGCTAAGACGCCGGTTCATGTCTCGTACTTTACCTTTACCTTTAGTCTGTCCTGTGCAAGATGTCCAGCGTCTGCAGCAGTCAATCCCAACACGCCTATAATATCATGATCGCACCTTCTTCTTGGTTTGCCTCTTTCTCTCATTAACCTGCTACCATGTCCTCCATGGTGATTTTCTATAATACATCATGTTGTTTTATGTGGCAAAAATATGTTATGTCCCCTGTTTTCACGGTATTACCCCTGGTATCTTGTTATTCCCCCTGTTATCGCGTTATCCCTCTGTTTTCATGTTATTCCCCCTGTTATCGTGTTATTTCCCCTGTTGTCGCGTTATTCCCCCTGTTTACGTGTTGTTATGCAACCAGATGTCTGGAATATTAACTTATTTCACAATGGACGTTACCCACCCCTCTCCCCGAGTAGTAACACATGATCTATGGATGCTGTAGTAGGCTTTATCTTGGTTGTATGTAGGCTTTATGTTGGTTATATGTAGGCTTTATGTTGGTTGTGTAACAGAAAAGGTGAATGAAAGTATGGGGCAGGTAACTCAGCCGGTACCCATTTCTTAACAGACTATGACAGTAACATAGAATAACGATCATCAGTATTAGTGACAGAATAATAAGTTGTGGGAATGGAAAGTTCATAGTGGGTAGTGGACAACCCACCGAGGATTAAGGTGAGGAAAGGTGCAGAATAGTACTGGGCATAACAAGTTTAGAGGGAATGGACATTTTCCAAGCAGTTGTTGTGGAAGTGAGGATAAACGCATGGCTTGACCATCCGGTAAATAGGTTGACAAACAACATTCAAGGACAGGTCAAAGTCATGAAGTAAACATTATTTTGAAACTCAGGAGAGATCAAACTGACCAGGGGTTATATTGGATGTCACAAAATCAACTTGTTGTTGACAAGTCTTAGACATAGTTCAACTATGGGTCAGAACGATGAGATCTGATTGGTTCAAGGAGTTGCAAGTTGTCACTTCGCGACAATTGCGATAAATTCATTTGCTGTAGATATTCCACACGAAAAGTTAAGTTGGGGTATTTAAACTTCGACACAATAGGTTTTTGGGAAGTTAAGCTGGTAGTTCAGTAATCAGGAAAGTAATTAGGAATTTAAGTTAGAACCGAAATGTAGTTAGGAATTGAAGGTCAGAAAGTAGTTTGTAGTTCTAAGTTAGTTGAGAAGTTATGAAGGAACAGATTAGAGAGTAGTAAGAAGCAGTTTGAATCAATAGAGTGGACTAGTCAAGTTTAGAGTAGGAAAAGATAGCAGTGACTTAGGAAATTATTTGAGCAGTAGACAGAACCAGAACAAGTGAGTTAGAATATAATAAACATTTAGTTGTGAAAGTGTTTTTGATAGTGTTTCCATGTTGTACTTGTAAAGACAAGAAGTCGTAAGTAAGTTGTGAGAGATATTAATATATAATATGCACTTGTGGACAGTTCAATATTAATCGGTGATAACCTCCTGGACGTCCAGAATTAAAGAACATTAATTCTAAGAGAAGTGCATCCGCTATAATGTATAACGTGCCAAGTTAGAGATCAGTAAACTTAATTATGATTACGTATTATGAAAATGTTGAGAATACCATGGACAGCTAAGAAAAGTAATAAAGAGGTTCTGAAAAAGGTCAAAGCAAAAAGAGAGCTAATTTCCAATGTTAGGAAGAGACAATCATCATTTTTTGGCCATGTAATCAGAAGAGAACAGCTGGAATATATTGTAACAACTGGAAAAATTGAGGGACGAAGAGATAGAGGGAAGCAAAGAGAAAAAATAACACACAGCTTAAGAGAATGGCTTGGCAGAAGGTCAACAACAGAAATGATAAATAGCTGCCGAGATCGAATGTTGTGGAGAGACATGATCACCTACGCCACTAGGCCCGGTACTTGATGATGATGATTATGAAAATAGTCTGTGATGATTTTGTTGACTACGTTGAGGTCAATGTGATGTGGCTCCAACAATAATAATAAAACTAATATAAAGATAAAATATTTCAACCTCTTTTACAGTTGTATGTATGCTTTATGTAGGCTTTATGTAGGCTTTATCTTGGTTGTATGTAGGCTTCTATCTATCTATCTTTGGTTCGCCTGAAGTATTGTCTATATCTGCAATGTCCTTTCCTGTATAAATTTTACTGTAATTTGTAATTCTTGCAGTGGCCAATATAGTGTTGTCGCTAGTGTTGTATCTATGGGCCAATGGATTCTCCCCAGTCTACTATATTCAGTGCAGTCTTGAAGTATGTCTTAAGCAGACTGGGGCGCCTATCGACATGTACAAGTAGTTGAGGTGCCGATCTTGAATTTTGTATACATGTGACTGTGGAGTCGATTGTGCCCTGTTCTGAGGCGTATAATGATAACTTGTTCATATCTATTCATATTACGAAAGGCATCCTGATTTGGGGCTTGTGGTCCTCTGATTGATTTGATTATCTGTTTCTTATGATGGTATGTAACTGGTGTATCTAGTTGTGTGCCTGTTGAACCTTCCTTTGCCAACTGGTCTGCTTTCTCATTTCCTGGTATTCCACAGTGATATAGGATACACTGCTGGGCAACCCTGTGGTGCTTGCAGAGTTCAGTCAATAAGGTCTGCAGATGTGGTAATTTTCTGGATTGTAGTGCCTGGAGTACTGGTCTTGCATCTGTCAACACTATAGGCTGTGGGCTAAGATTACTCTTCAACAGTTTTTCTATTGCCAACTTTATTGCTTGTATTTCTGCATCATAATTGTGGCAATATTTCCCTGTTGCTATTTTATTCATATCCCTAGTGTTATTTGGGTACTCTATATATGTACCTGCTCCCCGATTCTTTACTGCATTCTGTGCTGATCCATCTGTGTTCACAAGAATCCATAGGTCTTGTGGGTATTCTTCATCCAGGAAACTGAGAGTTATTGTTTTTCGCAGTAGACTTATGTTCCTCTTTGTCAACTATTCCTTTCACGTCTGTCTGTATTTGTATTGATAATCATGATTCCTCTGTCCAGGGAGTCTGTTCTGGTATGGGCAGTAGTGGGTTAACAACTCTTAGCATGTCTGGTGTATGTCTACAAATACGCTTTCCTTGGTGGATAAAACTGCTTCTCTTAAATTAAGTCGTGTAAGTAAAGTAAAGTAAAGAGCCCCCGTCACGCCAAGTGGCGTATAGGGAATATGGTGTTAATGACCATACATTTTACAGACCTTCAGCACATTATTTTTGGTTTAATGTGGTCGGTATTACGCCCGTGCCGCTTTACTTTCCCTGAAAAAATCCGGTACCCATTTAAGGCTGAGTGAACCCGGAAGCCGTCGGTTGGGATCGAACCCTACCTCTTGTCCTTTGTAGTCCAGTTCACTAACAACTGAGCTATCGCGGCTCCCCTTATGTTGGTTGTATGTAAGCGTTATGTTGGTTGTATATAGGCTTTATGTAGGTTGTATGTAGGCTTTATGTTGGCTGTATGTAGGCTATATGTTGGCTGTATGTAGGCTTTGTGTTGGCTTTATGTAGGTTGTATGTAAGCTTTATGTTGGCTGTATGTAGGCTTTATGTTGGCTGTATGTAGGCTTTATGTTGGCTGTATGTAGGCTTTATGTTGGCTGTATGTAGGCTTTATGTTGGCTGTATGTAGACTTTGTGTTGGCTTTATGTAGGTTGTACGTAAGCTTATGTTGGCTGTATGTAGGTTTGTGTTGGCTGTATGTAGGCTTTATGTTGGCTGTATGTAGGCTTTATGTTGGCTGTATGTAGGCTTTGTGTTGGCTGTATGTAGGCTTTATGTTGGCTGTATGTATGCTTTATGTTGGCTGTATGTAGGCTTTATGTTGGCTGTATGTAGGCTTTGTGTTGGCTTTATGTAGGTTGTATGTAAGCTTATGTTGGCTGTGTGTAGGCTTTGTGTTGGCTGTATGTAGGCTTTATGTTGGCTGTATGTAGGCTTTATGTTGGCTGTATGTAGGCTTTATGTTGGCTGTATGTAGGCTTTATGTTGGCTGTATGTAGGCTTTATGTTGGCTGTATGCAGGATGTATGTAGGCCTTATTATGGCTGTATGTAGGCTTTATGTTGGCTCTATGTAGGCTTTATATTGGCTGTATGTAGACTTTGTGTTGGCTGTATTCAGGATGTATGTAGGCCTTATGTTGGCTGTATGTAGGCCTTATGTTGGCTGTATGTAGGCCTTATGTTGGCTGTATGTAGGCCTTATGTTGGCTGTATGTAGGCTTTATGTTAGCTGTATGTAGGCTTTGTGGATGTATCAACAAATAAAACAGGGTGTTAGACAAGGTTGTGTGCTGTCACCAGATTTGTTTAATATTTATAGTAATATTATTTTAAGATCCATAAAGGACATGCCTGGAATAACAATTGGAGGTCATAATATAAATAATCCACGGTATGCTGATGATACAGTATTAATCGCTAAGAGTGAAAATGAGTTACAAGAAATGTTGGACATTATAGTGAAGGAAAGCAAAAATAAAGGACTCAGCCTTAATAGCAAAAGACAGAGGTAATGGTAACAACAAAGAAAAAGACATCACTTCAGTGCAAAATAAAGACAAGTGGAACAATATTAAAACAGGTAAATGAATTTAAATATTTGAGAACTTTGTTAACCTCAGACAGAAGATGTACAAAAGAGGTGAGATGCAGAATGGCTCAGGCAAAACCAGCTTTCCAAAAAATGAGGAAGATACTATGCAATCCATTTTTGACAATAGAAACAAGAAAAAGAGTTCTTCAATGTTATATAGAGCCAGTCTTAACATATGGATGCGAATCATGGACAATAGGACAACAGACAAGAAAATCACTGGAGTCTGTAGAAATGTGGTTTTACAGAAGAATGTTGAGAGTACCATGGACAACTAAGAAGAGTAATGAAAAATTTCTGAAAGAGGTCAAAGCAAAAAGAGAACTAATTTCCAATATTAGGAAGAGACAAACATCATTTTTTGGCCACGTAATGAGAAGAGAACAACTGGAATATATTGTAACAACTGGAAAAATTGAGGGACGAAGAGATAGAGGGAAGCAAAGAGAAAAAAATAACAGACAGCTTAAGAGAATGGCTTGGCAGAAGGTCAACAACAGAAATGATAAATAACTGCCGAGATCGAAAATTGTGGAGAGACATGATCACCTACGCCAGTAGGACCGGTACTTGATGATGATGTAGGCTGTATGTATGCTTTGTGTTGGCTGTATGGAGGCTTTATGATGGCTGTATGTAGGCTTTATGTTAGTTGTATGTAGGCTGTATGTAGGCCTTATGTTGGCTGTATGTAGGTTTTATGTTGGCTGTATGTAGCATATATGTAGGCTGTATGTAGGCCTTATGTTAGTTGTATGTAGGCTGTATGTAGGCGTTATGTTGGCTGTATGTAGGCTGTATGCAGGCTGTATGTAGGCCTTATGTTGACTGTATGTAGGCTGTAGGTAGACTACTATATGTTAGCTGTATGTAGGCTATATGTTGGTTGTATGTAGGCTGTATGTATGCTGTATGTTGGCTATATGTAGACTATATGTTGGCTGAATGTAGACTATATGTTGGCTGTATGTAGACTATATGTTGGCTGTATGTATTGTATGTAGACTATATGTTGGCTGTATGTTGGCTGTATGTAGACGATATGTTGGCTGTATGTAGACTATATGTTGGCTGTATGTAGTTTATATGTTGGCTGTATGTAGACTATATGTTGGCTGTATATTGGCTGTATGTAGACTATATGTTGGCTGTATGTAGACTATATGTTGGCTGTATGTTGGCTGTATGTAGACTATATGTTGGCTGCATGTAGACTATATGTTGGCTGTATGTAGACTATATGTTGGCTGTATGTAGACTATATTTGGCTGTATGTTGGCTGTATGTAGACTATATGTTGGCTGTATGTTGGCTGTATGTAGACTATATGTTGGTTGTATGTTGGCTGTATGTAGACTATATGTTGGCTGTATGTAGTTTATATGTTGGCTGTATGTAGACTATATGTTGGCTGTATGTTGGCTGTATGTGCTACAAGTAGACCGGCCTTGTCTCTTGAAGATTGTCAAGACTCAGTCCTTGAACTTCGACTCTTGACCTTGTTTTTAAGGAGGAAAAAAAACGAAAATCGTTGACAGCTAAATATTGACATATGTCGGGAATGTATGTGTAGACATAAGAACACTTGTGGGACATACAGGCAACATCCAGCGACAGAGTTATGGGGGTGAGGGGTAAGGGATGGGAGTACAGTGGGCGGGAAGTAGCGACCAGTTAATGGCAGATTCGAGGTGATGAAGAGAACTGTGTATATGTTCTGTCGACGTGTATCAAATGCCGACAAGTGCTGGGTACAAGAGCTCTGTGGGAGACAAAATAAGAGCGGCACTCGAGTGTTGGACGCGAATGTCCGCTACGAACAAGCTCTGTGGGAAGGACTGTTGTCGAGCTGCTGCTGTCGGGTACATTTGAAGTGTCCTGGGTCGAGATTTTCGATCGGATCATGGAATTGATGAATGTATCAGCGGATGTTGACAATCAAATATATCAGCGGATGTTGACAATCAAATATATCAGCGGATGTTGACAATCAAATATATCAGCGGATGTTGACAATCAAATATATCAGCGGATGTTGACAATCAAATTCTGTCAGAGAAATCGAAGGCAAGGCAAGTCGGCAGAGACCGTGTGTCCGTGTGTGTGTGCGTGTGTGTGTGTTTGAGGGGGAGGGGGGCAGAGGGTATAAGGCCGATTGCTTGCAAGTGATTGTAAGAGAATAACAAACCAACTTATTAGTGTTTGTAAGAGAATAACAAACCAACTTATATTACAGAGTTGTGATGTTAATTCGTTATATTATCTTTGTATTCTCCTGAGAGCACATCACATTACATTGATCACACGTTAATCATGACAAACACTTTTTTTTCTGAATACATAAATCATAATCAAGTTTATTGATATTTCTTGGCACAATGATTCGTACCAGTGGTTCATGCACTTTTCGTAAATTAATGTTCATTAATTTTGGACATCTCTGAGACTTATCGTCGTTGACTATGATTGGTCCACAAGTGCATATCTTACATTCAACATTATTCAACTTATGTTTATGAGAAATGTGAAGCAAAACTTGGACTCTAAACACTTCACAGTTTCCTAACTAATTCTCCTATGTTCATTACTCACTTGTAATGTTCTATAGCTCAACTAGTTGACTTCTACAAACTTTATGATTCATATTCTTACTAACTGCCTTCGGCAGTTCGGCCGAAGCCGGACTAAGTTTACTTAGTCAACATTCTGACTTCTCTCTCTGTGTCTACTTCTATCACTTAACTTAAACCTATTGTGTTGATGTTTAAATATTCAGCCCCAACTCTTCGTCTGAAAATCAGCAGACAATCAATCTGTCGCAAAGTGGCAATTTGCACTCTTCTGATCACTTGAGTCGTTCACCCCTCATCATTCTGTGACCTAAACTTGAACTATTCTCATGATTTGACGAAAACACCTTGTTTTCGTGAAATCTCTATGACCTATTCCTTGGATGACAACTTATTTATCAGACGGCAAAAGTGATGGGGTCAATGCATGTGCTATTGTCATTTCCCCAACCTTCTGTTGTGGAAATCTGCGTGGAAATTTCCATGGACCTAAACTCTCAGTATAATTCTACCTTTCCTTCCTTGTCCACTATCCCCTTTGAACTTCTTCCTTAACTTGTTATGACCTGGAAAATTCTACCTTCCTACCTTAGCTTGGTGGATGTCCGTTATGTCTAAGTGTAATTTTCCATATCTTAAATTGTATGTCCCAACTACTGCTGGTCGCTACCATATGTTACTGCTGTTGTCTATGAAAGAATGGGTAACGACTAAGTTATCTGCTCCCATGCTTTCATCAGCTTGCTCTGTTACAATAATTATCGTTTGTAAGAGAATAACAAACCAACTTATTAGTGTTTGAAAGAGAATAACAAACCAACTTATTAGTGTTTGAAAGAGAATAACAAACCAACTTATTAGTGTTTGAAAGAGAATAACAAACCAACTTATTAGTGTTTTAAGAGAATAGCAAACCAACTTATTAGTGTTTGTAAGAGAATAACAAACCAACTTATTAGTGAATAAAAAAATTAAAGTGTAAAGTACCCCGTCACGCCAAATGTGGCGTATAGGGAATATGGTGTTAGTGACCATAAATTTTACAGACCTTCGGCACATGATTTTTGGGTTAATGTGGTCGGTATTACGCCCGTGCCGCTTTACTTTCCCAGAAAAAAATCCGGTACCTATTAAAGGCTGGGTGAACCGGAAGCCGTCGGTTGGTATCAAACCCTACCTCTTGACCTTTGTAGTCCAGTTCACTAACCACTGAGCTATCGCTGCTCCCTTATTAGTGACTGGACCCCGGTAAAGTAATTCTGGCTTACTCAATACAATAGTTTGAACGACGGCTTCTATGTTCAACCAGACATAAAAGGGAACCAGACTGGCTTTATGCTGACCACATTACCAAAAAATTTAGTCGGCGGTCGCCCGGGGGCTTCTTTCTTTCTTTGCTTCGTTCGTTCTTTCTTTCTTTCTTTCTTTCTTTCTTTCTTTCTTTCTTTCTTTCTTTCTTTCTTCTTTCTTTCTTTCTTCTTCCTTCCTTCTTTCCTGCTTACTAATGCTTGTTGTGTCTCACTACTCTGTGGTGTCGACAATATGTGCGAACTAACGCCTGCCTACATTCCTACATTGCATACATCCTATCAGCTTTTCTTTCTCTCCAAACAAAACAATTCTGGAATTTTCTCTCCTCAGTGTCTCTCACTTTTTTTGGAAATGTTCTGCCCCACTCAGTTTGATTCTCATAAAACCAACTCACCTTTCAGGTGATTCTTCCATCCAAGCTACCCTGACAATATCAACTGTCAAGTAATTCTTCCACCCAAGCTGCCCTGACAATATCAACTGTCAAGTAATTCTTCCACCCAAGCTGCCCTGACAATATCAACTGTCAAGTAATTCTTCCACCCAAGCTGCCCTGACAATATCAACTGTCATGTAATTCTTCCACCCAAGCTGCCCTGACAATATCAACTGTCAAGTAATTCTTCCATCCAAGCTACCCTGACAATATCAACTGTCAAGTAATTCTTCCACCCAAGCTGCCCTGACAATCTCACTTGTCAAGTAATTCTACCACCCAAGCTGCCCTGACAATCTCACTTGTCAAGTAATTCTTCCACCCAAGCTGCCATGACAATCTCACCTGTCAAGTAATTCTACCATCCAAGCTGCCATGACAATCTCACCTGTCAGGTAATTCTACCACCCAAGCTTCCCTGACAATCTCACTTGTCAAGTAATTCTACCACCCAAGCTGCCATGACAATCTCACCTGTCAAGTAATTCTACCACCCAAACTGCTATGACAATCTCACCTATCAAGTAATTCTACCACCCAAGCTGCCTTACAATCTCACCTGTCAAGTAATTCTACCACCCAAGCTGTCATGACAATCTCACCTGTCAAGTGATTCTACCACCCAAGCTGCTATGACAATCTCACCTGTCAAGTGATTCTACCACCCAAGCTGCCCTGACAATCTCACCTGTCAAGTAATTTTACCACCCAAGCTGCTATGACAATCTCACCTGTCAAGTAATTCTACCACCCAAGCTGCCCTAACAATCTCACCTGTCAAGTAATTTTACCACCCAAGCTGCTATGACAATCTCACTTCATCGGCAGCCATTGCTGGTTATGGATCACGTACCCTGGATGATAGCATTATTCACTCGTGACTTCTGTTGCGATCCAATCACGTGGATCGTCTTCAGTATTGATAATGAGCGAAGACATCAGCTGGTGGAAGCTGTCCTCCTTGCCTCCACAGATTTTCGAGGACGTCAGGTCAAGGTCAGTCTATCAATCAGTTGTTCAAGGTCGTCGCTCTGACTTCACTAAATTCACACTCATCACAAATTGACATCGCCCTTCACTATCTTCTCCCACTACTCACCATTGCTATGATCGCTCTGTTCCCCCCCCCCCCCACTAAAACAACTAATATCTAACTCTGTCCATAATCTAATTTTCTTTGCTGTCCCTACTCTATAACCCACTAATACTCTAATTCTCTTCATTGTCCCTACTCTGTAACCCACTAATAATCTAATTCTTTTCGTTGTCCCTACTCTATAACCCACTAATAATCTAATTCTCTTCATTGTCCCTACTCTATAACCCACTTATACTCTAATTCTCTTCGTTGTCCCTACTCTATAACCCACAAATACTTTAATTCTCTTCGTTGTCCCTACTCTATAACCCACAAATACTCTAATTCTCTTAGTTGTCCCTACTCTATAACCACAAATACTCTAATTCTCTTAGTTGTCCCTACTCTATAACCCACAAATGCTCTAATTCTCTTCGTTACATCCCTTTTCGATGACTCCCAGGGCATTGCAGCAATGGAAGCGCTGGAGGTCAAGGACGTTCATCAGATCGAGACAGACACCAACACAGAGCTGGACGATGGGCCCGCGGACATAGGAGGCTTCCGGACAGCCCAGACGTTGTCCAGGTATACAATCATTGATTGTTGAAGCTGTTTCATGTTATTGCTAAAATTGTTCTGTGTTATTGCTAAAGCTGTTCTGTGTTATTGCTAAAGCTGTTCTGTGTTATTGCTAAAGCTGTTCTATGTTAGTGCTAAAGCTGTTTCATGCTATTGTTAAAGCTGTTCTGTGTTATTGCTAAAGCTGTTCTGTGTTATTGCTAAAGCTGTTATGTGTTATTGCTAAAGCTGTTCTATGTTAGTGCTAAAGCTGTTTCATGTTATTGTTAAAGCTGTTCTGTGTTATTGCTAAAGCTGTTCTGCGTTATTGCTAATGCTGTTCTATGTTATTGCTAAAGCTGTTTCATGTTATTGTTAAAGCTGTTCTGTGTTATTGCTAAAGCTGTTCTGCGTTATTGCTAATGCTGTTCTATGTTATTGCTAAAGCTGTTCTGTGTTATTGCTAAAGCTGTTCTGTGTTATTACTAAAGCTGTTCTGTGTTATTGCTAAAGCTGTTCTGTGTTATTGCTAAAGCTGTTATATGTTATTGCTAAAGCTGTTCTTTGTTATTGCTAAAGCTGTTCCGTGTTATTGCTAAAGCTGTTCTATGTTATTGCTAAAGCTGTTCTGTGTTATTGTTCAAGCTGTTCTGTGTTATTGCTAAAGCTGTTCTTTGTTATTGCTAAAGCTGTTCTGTGTTATTGCTAAAGCTGTTATGTGTTATTGCTAAAGCTGTTCTATGTTAGTGCTAAAGCTGTTTCATGTTATTGTTAAAGCTGTTCTGTGTTATTACTAAAGCTGTTCTGTGTTATTGCTAAAGCTGTTCTGTGTTATTGCTAAAGCTGTTATATGTTATTGCTAAAGCTGTTCCGTGTTATTGCTAAAGCTGTTCTATGTTATTGCTAAAGCTGTTCTGTGTTATTGTTCAAGCTGTTCTGTGTTATTGCTAAAGCTGTTCTTTGTTATTGCTAAAGCTGTTCTGTGTTATTGCTAAAGCTGTTCTATGTTATTGCTAAGGCTGTTCTTTGTTATTGCTAAAGATGTTCTGTGTTATTGCTAAAGCTGTTCTATGTTATTGCTAAAGCTGTTCTGTGTTATTACTAAAGCTGTTCTGTGTTATTGCTAAAGCTGTTCTATGTTATTACTAAAGCTGTTCTATGTTATTACTAAAGCTGTTCTATGTTATTACTAAAGCTGTTCTATGTTATTACTAAAGCTGTTCTATGTTATTGCTAAAGCTGTTCTATGTTATTGCTAAAGCTGTTCTGTGTTATTGCTAAAGCTGTTCTGTGTTATTGCTAAAGCTGTTCTGTGTTATTACTAAAGCTGTTCTATGTTATTACTAAAGCTGTTCTGTTATTACTAAAGCTGTTCTGTTATTACTAAAGCTGTTCTATGTTATTACTAAAGCTGTTCTATGTTATTACTAAAGCTGTTCCTTATTTTCGCTGAGGCTGTTCAAGCCGTGGTTCGAATGACCGTAATGATCTGTGTTCAACTACCGGATGTGATGATCTTATATCATTTACTGAAAAAGCGAATCAAACATTTTTTTTTATGCGAAGGTGAAACAGTCATGCGTGTTGCTGACCACGGCAGCAATAGAAAGTGGGACAGTCGGACGTGTCGTGGACCATACCAGCCATTGAAAGTGGGATAGACTGACGTGTTGCTGACCATGTTAGCCATAGAAAGTGGCACAACCGGAAGTGTTACCCGCTATAGAATCAACCACTGCTGGCTGAAAACTGTCGCCATGAACGCCATGTTTGATATACCCGTCGCGTTGTAGGGAGAACACCTTATTGAGCTTAACCAACTATATATGGCATCAGTGGGTCTGATCAACTCAGTCATATCTGAACTTAGCCAACTATATATGGCATCAGTGGGTCTGATCAACTCAGTCATATCTGAGCTTAACCAACTATATATGGCATCAGTGGGTCTGATCAACTCAGTCATATCTGAACTTAACCAACTATATATGGCATCAGTGGGTCTGATCAACTCAGTCATATCTGAGCTTAACCAACTATCTATGGCATCAGTGGGTCTGATCAACTCAGTCATATCTGAACTTAACCAACTATATATGGCATCAGTGGGTCTGATCAACTCAGTCATATCTGAACTTAACCAACTATCTATGGCTGACCTGTACAGTGATTGCTGAAATTCTTTGTTGTAGGACTTCATTCTTTGCAAAATTGTTCAATTAAACTCAGACGCAATGTAGTCGACGGCGGAGTCACAATGTCCCTGACAGCAGAGTTGCAATGTCCCTGCCAGCAGAGTTACAATGCCCCTGACAGCAGAGTTACAATGTCTCTGACAGCAGTCACAATGTCCCTAACAGTAGAGTCACAATGTCCCTGACAGCAAAGTCACAATGTCCTTGACAGCAGAGTCACAGTATCCCTGACATCATAGTCACAATGTCCCTGACAGCAGTCACAATGTCCCTGACAACAGTCACAATGTACATGACAGCAGAGTCACAGTGTCCCTGACAGCAAACTCACAATGTCCCTGACAGCAGAGTCACAGTGTCCCTGACAGCAAAGTCACAATGTACCTGACAGCAGAGTCACAGTGTCCCTGACAGCAAAGTCACAATGTACCTGACAGCAGAGTCACAGTGTCCCTGACAGCAGAGTCACAGTGTCCCTGACAACAAAGTCACAATGTCCCTGACAGCAGAATCACAGTGTCCTTGACAGCAACTCACAATGTACCTGACAGCAGAGTCACAGTGTCCGTGCCAGCAAACTCACAATGTACCTGACAGCAGAGTCACAATGTCCCTGACAGCCAAGCCACAGTGTCCCTGACAGCAAACTCACAATGTCCCTGACAGCAAAGTCACATTGTCCCTGACAGCAAAGTCACAATGTCCCTGACAGCAGTCACAATGTCTCTGACAGTAGAGTCACAATGTCACTGACAGCATAGTCACAATGTCCCTGACAGCATAGTCACAATGTCCCTGACAGCAGAGTCACAATATCTCTGACAGCAACCACAATGTCCATGACAGTAGAGTCACAATTCCCTGATAGCTGAGTCACAATACAATGTCCATGACAGCAGAGTCACAATGTCTCTGACAGCAGTCACAATGTCCCTGACAGCAGAGTCACAGTGTCCCTGACAGCAAAGTCACAATGTCCCTGACAGCAGAGTCACAGTGTCCCTGACAGCAAACTCACAATAAACCTGACAACAGAGTCACAGTGTCCCTGACAGTAAAGTCACAATGTCCCTGATAGCATAGTCACAATGTCCCTGACAGCAGAGTCACAATTTCCCTGACAGCAGAGTCACAATTCCCTGACAGCTGAGTCACAATACAATGTCCATGACAGCAGAGTCACAATGTCCCTGACAGCAGTCACACTGTCCCTGACAGCAATCACAATGTCCCTGACAGCAAAGTCACAGTGTCCCTGACAGCAAACTCACAATGTCCCTGACAGCAAAGTCACATTGTCCCTGACAGCAAAGTCACAATGTCCCTGACAGCAGTCACAATGTCTCTGACAGTAGAGTCACAATGTCACTGACAGCATAGTCACAATGTCCCTGACAGCATAGTCACAATGTCCCTGACAGCAGTGACAAGGTCACTGACAGCAGTCACAACGTCACTGACTGCAGTCACAATGTCCCAGACAGTAGACACAATGTCCCTGACAGCAATCACAATGTCCCTGACAGCAGAGTCACAATGTCTCTGACAGCAGTCACAATGTCACTGACAGCAGTCACAATGTCTCTGACAGCAGTCACAATGTCACTGACAGCAGTCACAATGTCCCTGACAGCAGTCACAATGTCCCTGACAGCAATCACAATGTCCCTGACAGCAATCACAATGTGCCTGACAGCAGAGTCACAATGTCCCTGACAGCAGTCACAATGTCCCTGACAGCAGTCACAATTTCCATGACAGCAATCACAATGTCCCTGACAGCAATCACAGTGTCCTTGACAGCAGTCACAATGTCACTGACAGCAGTCACAATGTCCCTGACAGCAGTCACAATGTCCCTGACAGCAGACACAATGTCACTGACAGCAATCACAATGTCCCTGACAGCAGTCACAATGTCCCTGACAGCAGTCACAATGTCACTGACAGCAGAGTCACAATGTCCCTGACAGCAGACACAATGTCCCTGGCAGCAATCACAATGTCCCCGACAGCAATCACAATGTCCCTGACAGCAGAGTCACAATGTCCAGAGTCACAATGTCCCTGACAGCAATCACAATGTCCCTGACAGCAGAGTCACAATGTCCCTGACAGCAATCACAATGTCCTTGACAGCAGAGTCACAATGTCCCTGACAGCAATCACAATGTCCCTGACAGCAGAGTCACAATGTCCTTGACAGCAATCACAATGTCCTTGACAGTAATCACAATGTCCTTGACAGCAGAGTCACAATGTCCCTGACAGCAATCACAATGTCCTTGACAGCAGAGTCACAATGTCCCTGACAGCAATCACAATGTCCCTGACAGCAGAGTCACAATGTCCTTGACAGCAATCACAATGTCCTTGACAGTAATCACAATGTCCTTGACAGCAGTGTCACAATGTCCCTGACTGCAATCACAATGTCCCTGACAGCAGAGTCACAATGTCACTGACAGAAATCACAATGTCCCTGACAGCAATAACAATGTCCTTGACAGCAGAGTCACAATGTCCCTGACAGCAATCACAATGTCCTTGACAGCAGAGTCACAATGTCCCTGACAGCAATCACAATGTCCCTGACAGCAGAGTCACAATGTCACTGACAGAAATCACAATGTCCCTGACAGAAATCACAATGTCCCTGACAGCAGTGTCACAATGTCCCTGACAGCAGAGTCATAATGTCACTGACAGCAGAGTCACAATGTCCCTGACAGCAGTGTCACAATGTCCCTGACAGCAGAGTCATAATGTCCCTGACAGCAGTCACAATGTCCCTGACAGCAGTGTCACAATGTCCCTGACAGCAGTCATAATGTCACTGACAGCAGTCATCTCAAAAGCTCCGATATCATCTTCCTCACAATCCCCCACTCCATGCTCGGCATTGACCTTGTCCTTTGACCTAACCTTCTTGAAGTCCATTCTGTTCTCTCCCTCCTTTTGTTTAATCACGTGACCCTCAACCTAAACTTACTCTAGCCACATGTCCCCTCGACATCTCCTCGTACACTGACTATCATTTCTTGTTACCTACATTTTTTTAACTTCAGCCATTCACTTTCGTAACTGATTAAGCTTTTTTTTACTTTCTCTCTTTTTACTCTCTCTCTCTCTCTCTCTTTCTTTACTCTCTCTTTCTTTACTCTCTCTCTCTTTCTTTACTCCCTCTCTCTTTACTCTCTCTCTCTCTTTACTCTCTCTCTTTCTTTACTCTCTCTCTCTTTCTTTACTCTTTCTCTCTTTCTTAATTCTCTCTCTCTCTCTTGCTTTACTCTCTCTCTCTCATTCTTTACTCTCTCTCTCATTCTTTACTCTCTCTCTCATTCTTTACTCTCTCTCTCATTCTTTACTCTCTCTCTCATTCTTTACTCTCTCTCTCTCTTTACTCTCCCTCTCTTTACTCTCTCTCTCTCTCTCTTTACTCTATCTCTCTCTTTACTCTCTCTCTCTCTTTACTCTCTCTCTCTTTACTCTCTCTCTCTTTCTTAACTCTCTCTCTCTCTTTCTTAACTCTCTCTCTCTTTCTTAACTCTCTCTCTCTCTTTCTTAACTCTCTCTCTCTCTTTCTTAACTCTCTCTCTCTCTTTCTTAACTCTCTCTCTCTTTCTTAACTCTCTCTCTCTCTTTCTTAACTCTCTCTCTCTCTTTCTTAACTCTCTCTCTCTCTTTCTTTACTCTCTCTCTTTCTTTACTCTCTCTCTTTACTCTCTCTCTCTTTACTCTCTCTCTCTTTCTTTACTCTCTCTCTCTTTCTTTACTCTCTCTCTTTCTTTACTCTCTCTCTTTCTTTACTCTCTCTCTCTTTCTTTACTCTCTCTCTCTTTCTTTACTCTCTCTCTCTCTTTCTTTACTCTCTCTCTCTTTCTTTACTCTCTCTCTCTTTCTTTACTCTCTCTCTTTCTTTACTCTCTCTCTTTCTTTACTCTCTCTCTTTCTTTACTCTCTCTCTTTCTTTACTCTCTCTCTCTTTCTTTACTCTCTCTCTCTTTCTTTACTCTCTCTCTCTTTCTTTACTCTTTCTCTCTTTCTTTACTCTCTCTCTCTCTCTCTTTCTTTACTCTCTCTCTTTCTTTACTCTCTCTATCTTTCTTTACTGTCTGTCTCTTTCTTTACTGTCTGTCTCTTTCTTTACTCTCTCTCTCTTTCTTTACTCTCTCTCTCTTTCTTTACTCTCTCTCTCTCTCTTTCTTTACTCTCTCTCTCTTTCTTTACTCTCTCTCTCTTTCTTTACTCTCTCTCTCTCTTTCTTTACTCTCTCTCTCTCTTTCTTTACTCTCTCTCTCTCTTTCTTTACTCTCTCTCTTTCTTTACTCTCTCTCTCTTTCTTTACTCTCTCTCTTTCTTTACTCTCTCTTTCTTTACTCTCTCTCTTTCTTTACTCTCTCTCTCTTTCTTTACTCTCTCTCTCTTTCTTTACTCTCTCTTTCTTTACTCTCTCTCTCTTTCTTTACTATCTCTCTCTCTTTCTTTACTATCTCTCTCTCTTTCTTTACTCTCTCTCTCTCTTTTTCTTTACTCTCTCTCTCTCTTTTTCTTTACTCTCTCTCTCTTTTTTTACTCTCTCTCTTTCTTTACTCTCTCTCTTTCTTTACTCTCTCTCTCTTTCTTTACTCTCTCTTTTTCTTTACTCTCTCTCTTTCTTTACACTTTCTCTTTCTTTACTCTCTCTCTCTTTCTTTTCTCTCTCTATTTCTTTACTCTCTCTATTTCTTTACTCTCTTTCTCTTTCTTTACTCTCTCTCTGTCTCTTTGGTTCTCCCTCTCTCCCTCTTGTAATAGAGACTGCCTGCTACAACCAGTGACCTCGGAGCAGACACTACTTACTGTTGTCTGTCACGTCATTACGTCACGTAGCAGTCACCTGGTCATCTCACCGCCCATGGACAAACACGACCGTGACTTAAAACAACCACAGAATTTGAAATACCAACTGGCTTCAGTCTATCACGACATTGATGTATTTACTACTCTCACATCATTGATGTATTTACTACTCTCACAAACTTGATGTATTTACTACTCTCACAAACTATATGTATTTACTACTCTCACAAACTTGATGTATTTACTACTCTCACAAACTTGATGTATTTACTACTCTCACATCATTGATGCATTTACTACTCTCACATCATTGATGCGTTTACTACTCTCACATCATTGATGCGTTTACTACTCTCACAAACTTGATGTATTTACTACTCTCACAAACTTGATGTATTTACTACTCTCACAAACTTGATGTATTTACTACTCTCACAAACTTGATGTATTTACTACTCTCACAAACTTAATGTATTTACTACTCTCACAAACTTGATGTATTTACTACTCTCACAAACTTAATGTATTTACTACTCTCACAAACTTGATGTATTTACTACTCTCACAAACTTAATGTATTTACTACCCTCACAAACTTGATGTATTTACTACTCTCACAAACTTGATGCATTTACTACTCTCACACGGATTCCGTCATTAACCATGTGCCTGTTTTACTCACCAGATCCTTTTCGAACGCCTCCCGTGGATACATCACAACAACCGGTGTCCGCAGACGCAGCGTGACGCAGATTCCTCCCCACAGACGCAGACTCCTGTCCCAGTTCCGACAGAAGGCCAAGGCCATCAAAGTGAAGATCCCTCGAGTGCAGGACGTGAACACGATCGACAAGTACTCGCGCCTCATGTTCCCGCTTCTCTTCATTATTTTTAACGTCAGCTATTGGGCAGTTTACCTGCTCACGTGAGATCTATCATTGCCTCATTTCCTCTCAATATCTTCAGCTCATCCTTGACTATTTTCATCCCTTCTATGAGGTTTTGAATTATTGCATGTCCAAAGTTAGAAGCATGGAGTTCAGAAATAGTCATCTCTGCAATATGTGCCATTTTGGCACGCAAGGTTTCTGTTTTTGAGATTGTGGTTCTGCCGTATGTGCTGTCTTCGCCTCGAAAGGACAATGGATAGAAAGATAGAAAGTTAGAAATTAGAGATGGCAGAGAAAATGGAATATCTCTGATAGAGAATTAAATATGTTGAACTGGACAAAAATAGTGGTCAATGCGCACGTTAAATGTCAAATTAATTACAACGATAGGTTGTGATGAAAGTAGCCAGGTCGACCATTGAGCAAAATCAGATCTGTCGAGGGAAAAACGAAACACTTGAATCAACGATTTTGATTAAAATACAGCAAATGAAGCTTCTGATGAAGGCTTGTTAGTGGAAACGTCGGACATTTTTCTATGTGTGATGTGTGTGTGTGTGTGAATGTGTGTGAATGTGTGTGAATGTGTGTGTGTGTGTGCACACAAGAATTGAACATTTTATTAGTTTCGTTTATTTGACAGTTATCAAAGGTCAGATATCATAGATCAGCTATCAGAGATCAGCTATCAGAGATCAGTAATTAGAGATCGGTTATTAGAGATCATAGATCATTTATCAGAGATCACTTATTAGATATCAGTTATAAGAGATCACTTATTAGATATCAGTTATCAGAGATCACTTATTAGATATCAGTTATCTGAGATCACTTATTAGATATCAGTTATAAGAGATCACTTATTAGATATCAGTTATCAGAGATCACTTATTAGATATCAGTTATCAGAGATCACTTATTAGAGATCATTTATCTGAGATCAGCTGTCAGCGATCAACTATCAGAGATCGCCTATCAGTGATCTGCTATCAGAACTCAGCTATTAGAGATCAGCTATCAGAACTCAGCTATTAGAGATCAGCTATCAGAACTCAGCTATTAGAGATCAGCTATCAGAACTCAGCTATTAGAGATCAGCTATCAGAACTCAGCTATTAGAGATCAGCTATCAGAACTCAGCTATTAGAGATCAGCTATCAGAACTCAGCTATTAGAGATCAGCTATCAGAACTCAGCTATCAGAACTCAGCTATCAGAACTCAGCTATTAGAGATCAGCTATCAGGTAGTTCTACCTGCCTCCACGAAATATTTTTTGTTATCAATACAAGGATACTGAACCCACATAGAATAAGCACTTTGACTTTAGTAATTGTGTGTGTATATGTGTGTGTATTTTAGTGTGTGTGTGTAATGGGTGCGCGCGTGTGTGGTTTTGTTGTTTAGTGAAGGTATTGAGACGTACCGCTGTTAGAGTGTAGCACGGACGATGGTAGGGACAGATAGGTACCGTTGTTAGAGTGAACCACGGACGATGGTAGGGACAGATAGATACCACTGTTAGAGTGTAGCAAGGACGATGGTAGGGACAGATAAGTACCACTGTTAGAGTGTAGCAAGGACGATGGTGGGGACAGATAGGTACCACTGTTAGAGTGTAGCAAGGAGGATGGTAGGGACAGATAAGTACCACTGTTAGAGTGTAGCAAGGAGGATGGTAGGGACAGATAAGTACCACTGTTAGAGTGTAGCAAGGACGATGGTAGGGACAGATAAGTACCACTGTTAGAGTGTAGCAAGGACGATGGTAGGGACAGATAAGTACCACTGTTAGAGTGTAGCAAGGACGATGGTAGGGACAGATAAGTACCACTGTTAGAGTGTAGCAAGGACGATGGTAGGGACAGATAGGTACCACTGTTAGAGTGTAGCAAGGAGGATGGTAGGGACAGATAAGTACCACTGTTAGAGTGAACCACGGACGATGGTAGGGACAGATAGGTACCACTGTTAGAGTGTAGCGAGGACGATGGTAGGGACAGATAGGTACCACTGTTAGAGTGTAGCAAGGACGATGGTAGGGACAGATAGGTACCACTGTTAGAGTGAAGCAAGGGCGATGGTGGGGACAGATAGATACCACTGTTAGAGTGAACCACGGACGATGGTAGGGACAGATATGTACCACTGTTAGAGTGAACCACGGGCGATGGTGGGGACAGATAGTTACCGCTGTTAGAGTGTAGCAAGGACGATGGTAGGGACAGATAGGTACCACTGTTAGAATGTAGCAAGGGCGATGGTAGGGACAGATAAATACCGCTGTTAGAGTGAAGCAAGGACGATGGTAAGGACAGATATGTACCACTGTTAGAGTGTAGCAAGGGCGATGGTAGGGACAGATAGTTACCGCTGTTTGAGTGTAGCAAGGACGATGGTAGGGACAGATAGTTACCGCTGTTTGAGTGTAGCAAGGACGATGGTAGGGACAGATAGTTACCGCTGTTAGAGTGAACCACGGACGATGGTAGGGACAGATAGTTACCGCTGTTTGAGTGTAGCAAGGACGATGGTAGGGACAGATAGTTACCGCTGTTTGAGTGTAGCAAGGACGATGGTAGGGACAGATAGTTACCGCTGTTAGAGTGAAGCAAGGACGATGGTAGGGACAGATAGTTACCGCTGTTTGAGTGAAGCAAGGACGATGGTTGGGACAGATAATTACCACTGTTAGAGTGAAGCAAGAACGATGGTAGGGACAGATAGGTACCACTGTTAGAGTGAAGCAAGGACGATGGTAGGGACAGATAGTTACCACTGTTAGAGTGAAGCAAGGACGATGGTAGGGACAGATAGTTACCGCTGTTAGAGTGAACCACGGACGATGGTAGGGACAGATAGTTACCGCTGTTAGAGTGAACCACGGACGATGGTAGGGACAGACAGGTACCGCTGTTAGAGTGTAGCAAGGGCGATGGTAGGGGCAGATAGGTACCACTGTTAGAGTGAAGCAAGGGCGATGGTGGGGACAGATAGGTAAAACTGTTAGAGTGTAGCAAGGGCGATGGTGGGGACAGATAGGTAAAACTGTTAGAGTGAAGCAAGGGCGATGGTGGGGACAGATAGGTAAAACTGTTAGAGTGAACCGCGGACAATGGTGGGGACAGATAGGTAAACTGTTAGAGTGAACCGCGGACAATGGTGGGCTAAGTGTGAACCTTTTTCTTTAGAGCAAACCTAAAACGTTGTCAAACACACTTTTTTGGACTTCCGTTTCCAAACATGGTGGAATGAGGACACGTTCGCTGCAGAAGTTGCATTAGGGAACTGATTATAGCTTCGGTTCTACGGTGTAATTTTCTGCGTCTGAGCTAATCAACTGATCCAGTTAGCAAAGTTCGCCGATGATAACAGGTTGTACTCACCTCATTGTTCTTGATTGTCAAGTCAAAAGTTTGTGAATACGACCTTCTCCTGCCTAGCGATATATGCGAATTACGTCAACACATCATATGATGTTCCAAAACCGTCGATGTAATTGTATGACGCCAAGTTCTTGCATTGTACAACTCCTTGCTAAGCTCTGCTCAGTCTAGTCAGTAGCAGTTTTCGCTTTGGAAATTGTGCATCAGCTTTTCGTGTGCTGTTGGCTGCTTTTACTATAGCAACTGGGATATTGTGAGCGCAGTCATTGTTGTGTGAGCTACGTCATCAAGTTAGTTGCATAGCCCTAGGACGGTCGTACTCTAATCAATGAAAGACGGAGTGGGGTTTCGTTCATGACTTGTCAGCATCGGTGAGACTCCCGGAAGTTCGTGATAGTTAGGAGGGTCTTATAGTCTGTTGTTTGATGTGTGATGGTGATGGTCTAATCACCAACTAATTACTACATCAAGCTTGGGCAGATGGTGCTCGTAAACCTGGGAGGGCCGACCATCTAAGGGCAGAATCCCCCTACAGAAAAGACAATCTGCTGCCTTGCAAGAAGATTTGCAACACTGGCTACTTAACACAAAAATAACATGCACAATAAATTGGTGATTCTGACTGATGCACTGTCAGTACTATCAGCTCTAAAAAGCCCCAAGAACAATGAACTAGATGACTTGAGAACAACCCTGGACCAACTATGCAATAACTTCAAGAGAGTAGTCGTTCAGTGGATACCATCACACTGTAATATACACGGGAACGAACGCGCAGACAAATTAGCTAAAGAGGGAGGGAGATTACCACAATAGAACCATCCGCTCAGTTATGATGAAGCCAAATCCATCCTCAAAGGTCAGTTCCATGAAAAATGGAAACGAGAACACCCAAAGCATAACGAGAGTGACGGATACCACCAACTATCAAGGAGGTATCAAGTCATCATACATCGCCTACGCACTGGCTATAAATAGAATGAAAAATCACATATTCACCAAATTCAAAATAGGTTCAACCAGCCTATGCCACTGTACACTGGACAATATGACAACAAAACATCTTCTATAGGATTGCCCCCAGTACACAGACCTGAGAAGAGCAATGTGGTCCACACCCACCTCGCTGGAAGAGAAACTATATGGGGCAATTGATTCGCTTAAACAGACAGCTGACTTCATGAGAGAGTCTGGAATCCTACTCTGATTGAGTCTTGATCGCAGAGAGAGAGAGAGAGAGAGAGAGAGAGAGAGAGCGAGATTACACACTTTTGATCTATATCTTGTGATGATGAGCCATGATGAACCATATGTTGTTGAAAGCATTCATTTGTAAAATTGTTCAAATGTTATTGCTTTATAAATGGCAGTTGCTAAATCTTAAAAGATCTCAAGAATGTACGACAGTTGCGATGGATGACTTTCATTTACTTTACTTTTAGCGACAGGTCAATGAGAACCAGTCACTTTTGACACCGGAAATTGTTCCTAAACGCTGAGTGGTGCACATGCGCAACATGTGAGCGCTGAAAATAGTGGAGGTTGGTGTGCATAGAAATGGTTACGGCGTGTGCTATAGAAGTCACAACAGAGATTTGAATTACAGGAAGTGTTAGAGCAGTCACAACAGAGATTTGAAGTACAGGAAGTGTTAGAGCAGTCACAACAGAGATTTGAAGTACAGGAAGTGTTAGAGCAGTCACAACAGAGATTGGAAGTACAGGAAGTATTAGATCAGTCACAACAGAGATTGGAAGTACAATAAGTGTTAGAGCAGTCACACCAGAGATTGGAAGTACAGGAAGTATTAGAGCAGTCACAACAGAGATTGGAAGTACAGGAAGTGTTAGAGCAGTCACAACAGAGATTGGAAGTACAGGAAGTGTTAGAGCAGTCACAACAGAGATTGGAAGTACAGGAAGTATTCGAGCAGTCACAACAGAGATTGGAAGTAAAGGAAGTGTTAAAGCAGTCACAACAGAGACTGGAGATAAAGAAAGTGTTAGAGCAGTCAAAAAAGAGCCTGGAGGTACAGAAAGTGTTAGAGCAGTCACAACAGAGCCTGGAGGTACAGAAAGTGTTAGAGCAGTCACAACAGAGACTGGAGATACAAAAAGTGTTAGAGCAGTCACAACAGAGACTGGAGATACCGAAAGTGTTAGAGCAGTCACAAAAGAGGCTGGAAGTACAGAAAGTGTTAGAGCAGTGACAACAGAGACTGGAGGTACAGAAAGTGCTAGAGCAGTCACAACAGAAGCTGGAGGTACAGAACGTGTTAGAGCAGTCACACAAGAGACTGGAGGTACAGAAAGTGTTAGAGCAGTCACAAAAGAGGCTGGAAGTAGAGAAAGTGTTAGCGCAGTCACAAAAGAGGCTGGAGGTACAGAAAGTGTTTGAGCAGTCACACAAGAGGCTGGAGGTACAGAAAGTGTTAGAGTAGTCACAGCAGAGACTGGAGATACATAACGTGTTAGAGCAGTCACAAAAGAGGCTGGAGGTACAGAAAGTGTTAGAGCAGTCACAACAGAGACTAGAGATACAGAAAGTGTTAGAGCAGTCACAACAGAGACTGGAGATACATAAAGTGTTAGAGCAGTCACAGCAGAGATGGAGATACAGAACGTGTTAGAGCAGTCACAAAAGAGGCTGGAGGTACAGAAAGTGTTAGAGCAGTCACAACAGAGACTAGAGATACAGAAAGTGTTAGAGCAGTCACAACAGAGACTGGAGATACAGAAAGTGTTAGAGCAGTCACAACAGAGACTGGAGGTACAGAAAGTGTTAGAGCAGTCACAACAGAAGCTGGAGATACAGAACGTGTTAGAGCAGTCACAAAAGAGGCTGGAAGTACAGAAAGTGTTAGCGCAGTCACAAAAGAGGCTGGAGGTACAGAAAGTGTTAGAGCAGTCACACAAGAGGCTGGAGGTACAGAACGTGTTAGAGCAGTCACAAAAGAGGCTGGAATTACAGAAAGTGTTAGAGCAGTCACAAAAGAGGCTGAAGGTACAGAACGTGTTAGAGCAGTCACAAAAGAGGCCGGAGATACAGAACGTGTTAGAGCAGTCACAAAAGAGGCTGGAGGTACAGAAAGTGTTAGAGCAGTCACAAAACAGGCTGGAGGTAAAGAAAGTGTTAGAGCAGTCACAGCAGAGACTGGAGATACAGAAAGTGTTAGAGCAGTCACAATAGAGACTGGAGATACAGAAAGTGTTAAAGCAGTCACACAAAAAATTATAGATACAGAAAGTGTTAAAGCAGTCACAACAGAGATTGGTGATACAGAAAGTGTTAGAGCAGTCACAACAGAGACTGGAGATATAGAAAGTGTTAGAGCAGTCACAACAAAGACTGGAGATACAGAAAGTGTTAGAGCAGTCACAACAGAGATTGGAGGTACAGAAAGTGTTAGAGCAGTCACAACAGAGACTGGAGGTACAGAACGTGTTAGAGCAGTCACAACAGAGATTGGAGGTACAGAAAGTGTTAGAGCAGTCACAAAAGAGGCTATAGGTACAGAACGTGTTAGATCAGTCACAAAAGAGGCTGGGATACAGAAAGTGTTAGGGCAGTCACAAAAGAGGTTGAAGGTACAGAAAGTGTTAGAGCAGTCACAACAGAGACTGGAGGTACAGAACGTGTTAGAGCAGTCACAACAGAGATTGGAGGTACAGGAAGTGCTAGAGAAGTCACAACAGAGATTGGAAGTACAGGAAGTGTTAGAGAAGTCACAAGAGATTGAAAATACAGGAAGTGTTAGAGAAGTCAAGTCACAACAGAGATTGGAAGTACAGGAAGTGCTAGAGAAGTCACAACAGAGATTGGAAGTACAGGAAGTGCTAGAGAAGTCACAACAGAGATTGGAAGTACAGGAAGTGCTAGAGAAGTCACAACATACACTGGAAGTACAGGAAATGTTAGAGCAGTCACAACATAAATTGGAAGTACAGGAAATGTTAGAGAAGTCACAACAGAGATTGGAAGTACATGAAGTGTTAGAGCAGTCACAATAGAGATTGGAAGTACAGGAAGTGTTAGAGAAGTCACAAAAAAAAGATTGCAAGTACAGGAAATGTTAAATAAGTCACAACGGTGATTGGAAGTACAGGAAGTGTTAGAGAAATCACAACAGAGATTGTAAAAACAGTAAGTGCTAGAGAAGTCACAAAAGAGATTGCAAGAACAGGAAGTGCTAAATATGTCACAGCAGAGATTGGAAGTACAGGAAGTGTTAGAGCAGTCACAACAGAGACTGGAAGTACAGGAAGTGTTAGAGCAGTCACAACAGAGATTGGATGTACAGGAAGTACTAGAGTAGTCACAACAGAGACTGGAAGTACAGGAAGTGTTAGAGCAGTCACAACAGAGACTGGAAGTACAGGAAGTGTTAGAGCAGTCACAACAGAGACTGGAAGTACAGTAAGTATTAGAGAAGTCACAACAGAGACTGGAAGTACAGGAAGTATTAGAAAAGTCACAACAGCGATTGGAAGAACAGGAAGTGTTAGAGCAGTCACAACAAAGACTGGAAGTACAGGAAGTGTTAGAGCAGTCACAACAGAGACTGGAAGTACAGACTACACGTGAAGTGTCCCAACTTGTGCTGATTGCGACATGTTTCAGAACCTCCCATCAGACAACTGAAGTCGTCATGTGTCTAGGATAATGCCAATAGCATTGCTTGCCACCTTACATATGACATCTGACACCAGACACATGCCACCTGAACCTGGCATCTGATTCCGGACACTCATTGTACATATATGTCATACCTCGAAACATAACGTTTTGCAATTGTTATCTTTGAGGCAAAAATAATGACATGTTATTTCTTGATTCCTTAATGACATGTTATTTCTTGATTACTTAATGACATGTTATTTCTTGATTCCCTAATGACATGTTATTTCTTGATTCCTTAATGACATTGTTATTGTTACAAACTTGTACCCAGCATTCACTTTTCTCTTTATTAATGTCTCTTGTACAACTGACACCATTTTGTTGAGTAGCAAAGTTCAGCAAGTGTGGATGACATCTCCGCTCCATCGAAGCAGATGACAATGGGGAAATTAAAATGGTGGACGGAAATAAACACCAAGTCTACCGTTGCTTCCATTGTGTACATTTGTCGCTGTCTGTTCTAGTCCCGTTATTGACTGTCTATGATATGTGTCTACCTTTGCCATAAATAACAATATATCTGTTATATGTCTACCTTTGCCATAACTAGCAATATGTCTGTTATGTGTCTACCTTTGCCATAACTAACAATATATCTGTTATATGTCTACCTTTGACATAACTAACAATCTGTCTGTTATGTGTCTACCTTTGCCACAACTAACAATCTGTCTGTTATGTGTCTACCTTTCACATAACTAACAATCTGTCTGTTATGTGTCTACCTTTGACATAACTAACAATCTGTCTGTTATGTGTCTACCTTTGCCATAACTAATAATCTGTCTGTTATGTGTCTACCTTTGACATAACTAACAATTTGTCTGTTTTGTGTCTACCTTTGACATAACTAACAATCTGTCTGTTATGTGTCTACCTTTGACACAACTAACAATCTGTCTGTTATGTGTCTACCTTTGACATAACTAACAATCTATCTGCTAAGTGTCTACCTTTGACATAACTAACAATCTGTCTGTTATGTGTCTACCTTTGACACAACTAACAATCTGTCTGTTATGTGTCTACCTTTGACATAACTAATAATCTGTCTGCTATGTGTCTACCTTTGACATAACTAATAATCTGTCTGCTATGTGTCTACCTTTGACATAACTAACAATCTGTCTGTTATGTGTCTACCTTTGATACAACTAACAATCTGTTTGTTATGTGTCTACCTTTGACATAACTAACAATCTGTCTGCTATGTGTCTACCTTTGACATAACTAACAATCTGTCTGTTATGTGTCTACCTTTGCCATAACTAACAATCTGTCTGTTATGTGTCTACCTTTGCCATAACTAACAATCTGTCTGTTATGTGTCTACCTTTGCCATAACTAACAATCTGTCTGTTATGTGTCTACCTTTGACATAACTAACAATCTGTCTGTTATGTGTCTACCTTTGACATAACTAACAATCTGTCTGCTATGTGTCTACCTTTGACATAACTAACAATCTGTCTGTTATGTGTCTACCTTTGACATAACTAACAATCTGTCTGTTATGTGTCTACCTTTGACATAACTAACAATCTGTCTGTTATGTGTCTACCTTTGCCATAACTAACAATCTGTCTGTTATGTGTCTACCTTTGCCATAAGTAACAATATATCTCTTTATGTTACTGATCTGTTAAATGATGATTTGTTACTGATGTCAGAAATGCTTTGTATGAGACAGAAGTTGCTTATCTACGATCACATCTTTGTGACTCGTCGATAAGATTCCGGAAGTGACTGCGGCCTGACGGCACTGTTCACACATCTGTGACTTGTCGATAGATTCCGGAAATGACTGCGGCCCGACGGCACTGTTCACACAACTGTGACTTGTCGATAGATTCCGGAAGTGACTGCGGCCCGACGGCACTGTTCACACAACTGTGACTTGGTCTTTTCTTCAGGAATCGCTCGACAGATAACCATCTTCATTGTCCACCTTCAAACGCAGGCGTACAGGCGTTTTGCTGTCCTTTACAGCGAGCTGCGATATCATGTGTCATTTGTGAGACATCCGACTTCAGCGAGGTAGTTTTGGTTACCATGTTGCCTTTCCTTTTCCACACCTGTGGAAACCTCTACTTGCTGGTCGAGCAGATTAGTCAAGTACAGGGAAAAAGAGGGGGGGGGGGGGGGGGGGGCGCGGAAGTGTGTGTTGGCCACTTCGCTAGAATTGGGCGCTATGAACACTGGACGTTGTAAATACTAGACGCTGTAAACATTGGACGCTGTAAACACTGAACGCAGTATACACTGGACGCTGTAAATGCTGGACGCTGTAAATGCTGGACGCTGTAAACATTGGACGATGTAAACCATGGACGCTGTAAACAGTGGACGCTGTAAACATTGGACAATGTAAACCATGGACGCTGTAAACATTGGACGGTGTAAACACTATAAACATTGGACGATGTAAACCATGGACGCTGTAAACATTGGACGATGTAAACCATGGACGCTGTAAACATTGGACGATGTAAACCATGGACGCTGTAAACAGTGGACGATGTAAACCATGGACACTGTAAACACTGGACACTGTAAACACTGTAAACACTGGACGATGTAAACACTGGACGCTGTAAACATTGGACGATGTAAACACTGGACGCTGTTAACATTGGACGATGTAAACACTGGACGCTGTAAACACTGGACGTTGTAAACGCTGGACGCTGTAAACAATGGACACTGTAAATACTGGACGATGTAAGCACTGGACGCTGTAAAAATTGGACGATCTAAACACTGGACGCTGTAAACGCTGGACGCTGTAAACAGTGGACACTGTAAACACTCGACGCTGTAAACACTGGACGATGTAAACACTGGACGCTGTAAACGCTGGACGCTGTAAACAGTGGACACTGTAAACACTGGGCGATCTAAACACTAGACGCTGTAAACGTTGGACGCTGTAAACATTGGACGATGTAAATACTGGACGATGTAAACACTGGACGCTGTAAACATTGGACGCCTTAAACACTGGACACTGTAAACACTGGACGCTGTAAACACTAGACGCTGTGTACTTGTGTACAGTACTTTTGTTCTTGCCACTGTTCTTAAAAGGTTCTTCAACGTGCCCTTCCCATCTCCCACCCACGTCCCTCCCCTGCTCTGGTATAACTGTTCTCTCATACACGACCCCCATAATTTCATTTAGCCCTCGATCTACGTCACCTAATTATAATTGACCCTCACCTACCTATCCTTGACCCTCACCTAACTATCCTTCACCCTCACCCACATAACCTTGACCCTCACCCACATATCCCTGACCCTCACCCACATAACCTTGACCCTCACCCACATAACCTTGACCCTAACCCACATATCCTTCACCCTACCCACATATCCTTCACCCTTACCTACCTTCCTGTCTTGGATCACTCTTTTTGTAGCGCAATAACCATCACAGAAACATCCAGAAAGTTCTGGCGAGGGGAAGACACCCAAACTTTAGCCACAACCATAAAGGTACTGTCCCTTGAGGCTGACACTAACTATAGCCACAACCATAAAGGTACTGTCCCTTGAGGCTGACACTAACTATAGCCACAACCATAAAGGTATTGTCCCTTGAGGCTGACACTAACTATAGCCACAACCATAAAGGTACTGTCCCTTGAGGCAGACACTGTAACTATAGCCACAACCATAAAGGTACTGTCCCTTGAGGCAGACACTGTAACTATAGCCACAACCATAAAGGCACTGTCCCTTGAGGCAGACACTGTAACTATAGCCACAACCATAAAGGCACTGTCCCTTGAGGCAGACACTGTAACTATAGCCACAACCATAAAGGCACTGTCCCTTGAGGCAGACACTGTAACTATAGCCACAACCATAAAGGTACTGTCCCTTGAGGCAGACACTGTAACTATAGCCACAACCATAAAGGTACTGCCCTTGAGGCAGACACTGTAACTATAGCCACAACCATAAAGGTACTGTCCCTTGAGGCAGACACTGTAACTATAGCCACAACCATAAAGGTACTGTCCCTTGAGGCAGACACTAACTATAGCCACAACCATAAAGGCACTGTCCCTTGAGGCAGACACTGTAACTATAGCCACAACCATAAAGGCACTGTCCCTTGAGGCAGACACTGTAACTATGGCCACAACCATAAAGGTACTGTCCCTTGAGGCAGACACTGTAACTATAGCCACAACCATAAAGGTACTGTCCCTTGAGGCAGACACTGTAACTATAGCCACAACCATAAAGGTACTGTCCCTTGAGGCAGACACTGTAACTATAGCCACAACCATAAAGGTACTGTCCCTTGAGGCAGACACTGTAACTATAGCCACAACCATAAAGGTACTGTCCCTTGAGGCAGACACTGTAACTATAGCCACAACCATAAACGCACTGTCCCTTGAGGCAGACACTGTAACTATAGCCACAACCATAAAGGTACTGTCCCTTGAGGCAGACACTGTAACTATAGCCACAACCATAAAGGCACTGTCCCTTGAGGCAGACACTAACTATAGCCACAACCATAAAGGTACTGTCCCTTGAGGCAGACACTAACTATAGCCACAACCATAAAGGTACTGTCCCTTGAGGAAGACACTGTAACTATAGCCACAACCATAAAGGTACTGTCCCTTGAGGCAGACACTGTAACTATAGCCACAACCATAAAGGTACTGTCCCTTGAGGTAGACACTGTAACTATAGCCACAACCATAAACGCACTGTCCCTTGAGGCAGACACTGTAACTATAGCCACAACCATAAAGGCACTGTCCCTTGAGGCAGACACTAACTATAGCCACAACCATAAATGTACTGTCCCTTGAGGCAGACACTGTAACTATAGCCACTAACATAGGGTACTGTCCCTTTACGCTGACAAGTCAACGTCCCCTTTAGTGGTGAAAACCAGACAGGTCACCTCCCCTAATGACATTTTAGACACCTCCCCTAATGACATGTTTTAGACATCTTCCTAAATGGCATGTTTTAAACATCTTCTTTAATAACATGTTTTAGAATTCTTCCATACTGACACGTTTTATACATCTTCCCTAATGACATGTATTAGACAACATCCTTAATGACATGTTTTAGACACCTTCCCTAATAACATTTTAAAGACATCTTCCCTAATGTCATGTTTTAGACATCTTACCTACTGTCATGTTTAAAACATCTTCCCTAATGACATATTTTAATCACCTTTCCTAATGACGTTTTTCATGGTTGTCTCCTAATGACATATTTCAGTGACCTCCCCTAATGACATATTTCAGTGACCTCCCCCAATGACATATTTCAGTGACCTCCCCAATGACATAATTCAATGACCTCCCCTAATGACATATTTCAGTGACCTCCCCTAATGACATATTTAAATGACCTCCTCTAATGACATATTTCAGTGACCTCACCTAATGACATATTTAAGACCAAGGAAGGCTTCACTGGTGTTTCCCGTTGTTTAATATAACGTTGCCATAGAACATACACTGGTGTTTCTCATTGACTCATATAAAGTTGCCATGGAACATACAATGGTGTTTCCCGTTGTCTCATATAAAGTTGCCATAGAACATACACTGGTGTTTCTCATTGACTCATATGAAGTTGCCATAGAACATACACTGGTGTTTCCCTTTGTCTCATATAAAGTTGCCATAGAACATACACTGGCGTTTCTCGTTGACTCATATAAAGTTGCCATAGAACATACACTGGTGTTTCTCGTTGTCTCATACACAGTTACCATAGAACATACATTGTGTTTCCTGTTGTCTCATACACAGTTAACATAGAACATACACTGGTGTCTCTCGTTGTCTCATACACAGTTGCTATAGAACATACACTGATGTTTCCCGTTGTCTCATAAACAGTTACCATAGAACATACATTGTGTTTCTCGTTGTCTCATACACAGTTGCTATAGAACATACACTGATGTTTCCCGTTGTCTCATACACAGTTACCATAGAACATACATTGTGTTTCTCGTTGTCTCATACACAGTTGCTATAGAACATACATACGAAGCGGTTCCGTGAACATCTCAACGACACCTCTCGTAAGACTGATCCATCGATCGCTATCTACTTCAACTCTTCTAACCACAGAGGCCTGCAAGAAGCAACTGGTGTCGTCGATTACTCCTTAGATAGCAGTAGCCGTTTTGCCCCGGAGAACTGTCTCAAAGCCAGGCTTGGGTATCTCAACCGTGAAGGGACATATTTTTCATTATTTCCAATCATAAACGGAGGCTCCCTCCTTTCCTTTGTCTTTACTCAGACCCATCCTGTGAAGTCAACGGACTCCACTTATATGACCGCTGAGCGATATGTCTCAGTTAGGGCTGTCACTGATTGATCTTTTGATAATTTCTGCTCTCGGCACTAGTTTTGTCCAATGGGACAACAGAGAAGTAACACGTTCAGTGCACGTCAATCATCTGTGAGTTTTGTGTTATCCAATGGGACAACAGAGAAATAACAAATTCAATGTACGTCAATCATCTGTGAGTTTTGTATTATTCAATGGGACAACAGAGAAATAACAAATTCAATATACGTCAATCATCTGTGAGTCTTGTATTGCCAATGGGACAACAAAGAAGTAACACGTTCAGTGCACGTCAATCATCTGTGAGTCTTGTATTGTCCAATGGGACAACAAAGAAGTAACACGTTCAATGCACGTCAATCATCTGTGAGTTTTGTATTATCCAATGGGACAACAGAGAAATAACAAATTCAATGTACGTCAATCATCTGTGAGTCTTGTATTATTCAATGGGACAACAGAGAAATAACAAATTCAATATACGTCAATCATCTGTGAGCCTTGTGTCCTGCAGTAGAAATCTTTTCTCACTTACACACAACTTTATGTGTTTTTTTTCCTACTAAACATGTAGTAAGATCTCTATCTATTTCAGTTCACTGTTCCTGACAATCACAGATGGAATGATAAATGTCTTGTCAATGAGCTTCATCTGTATGTGCTGATGTGATCACTGACCTACATCACAGAGTCTCAATGTCAGCCAGAAATATGAACGAAAATAACGAATGTTGAGCATTCACTATAACATCATCACTGGCTTATAACTCACGTTAATGACGTCATTTAGTAAAAAAGTAAAGTACCCCCGTCACGCCAAGTAGCGTATAGGGAAATATGGTATTAGTGACCCTATATTTTACAGATCTTCAGCACATGATTTTTGGGGTAATGTGGTCGGTATTACGCCCGTGTTGCTTTACTTTCCCAAAAAAAAATCCGGTACCCATTTAACGCTGGGTGAACCCGGAAGCCGTCGGTTGGGATCGAACCCTACTCCTTGTCCTTTGTAGTCCAGTTCACTAACCATTGAGCTATCGCGGTTCAATGACGTCATTTAGGAAGAAATTTCTTGGTTAAGTGTTGATCTGTTAGAGCGGTAGTTGTGCCAATGACGTGAAGAAATAAAAAAAAATGTTTTTCAAGAAAAGTTTCTCACGAAATGTCTCTCCCATCAATTTCACCTAATTGAGTAGTTGGTAATAAACACGCCAAAGATAGATAGCTCATCAATTTGTGGGAAAATTATGTTGCTCCAAAATCTACATTCTGACTGATATTTTTGGGGGGCTGCCAAGATTGATTCTGAACTGTCGAGACCTTTCAACGAAAGTCTGGCCTTTCAAATATGAGAAAAATAGAGAGTGAGACACGACTCAACAGTTGTCTGCTTCATGATCAGACATTACAGGCACGTGATGTAACCGATGACAGGATGTGAATACCGGAAGGAAATTTGGATTTTCTGATGAAATTTATGAGAAAGATGTTGATCTTTGATGGTTGCTTGGTCAATCATTGATGGTTGCTTGGTCAATCATTGATGGTTGCTTGGTCAATCATTGATGGTTGCTTGGGCAATCATTGATGGTTGATTGGTCAATCATTGATGGTTGTTTGGTCAATCATTGATGGTTGCTTGGTCAATCATTGATGGTTGCTTGGTCAATCATTGATAGTTGTTTAGTCAATCACTAATGGTTGTTTGGTCAATCATTGATGGTTGCTTGGTCAATCATTAACGGTTACTTAGTCAATCATTAATGGTTGATTGGTCAATCATTAATGGTAGCTTGGTCAATCATTGATGGTTGATTGGTCAATCATTGATGGTTGCTTGGTCAATCATTGATGGTTGCTTGGTCAATCATTGATGGTTGTTTGGTCAATCATTGATGGTTTTTTCGTCAATCATTGATGGTTGCTTGGTCAATCATTAATGGTTGCTTGGTCAATCATTGATGGTTGATTGGTCAATCATTAATGGTTGCTTGGTCAATCATCGAAGGTTGCTTGGTCAATCATTGATGGTTGCTTGGTCAATCATTGATGGTTGCTTGGTCAATCATTGACGGTTGCTTGGTCAATCATTAATGGTTGCTTGGTCAATCATTGATGGTTGCTTGGTCAGTCATCGATGGTTGCTTGGTCAATCATTAATGGTTGCTTGGTCAATCATTGATGGTTGCTTGGTCAGTCATTAATGGTTGCTTGGTCAATCATTGATGGTTGCTTGGTCAATCATTGATGGTTGCTTGGTCAATCATTGATGGTTGCTTGGTCAATCATTAATGGTTGCTTGGTCAATCATTGATGGTTGCTTGGTCAATCATTGATGGTTGCTTGGTCAATCATTGATGGTTGCTTGGTCAATCATTGATGGTTGCTTGGTCAGTCATCGATGGTTGCTTGGTCAATCATCGATGGTTGCTTGGTCAATCATTGATGGTTGCTTCATAAATCTTTGATGGTTGCTTGGTCAATCATTGATGTTTGCTTGGTCAATCATTAATGGTTGCTTGGTCAATCATTGATGGTTGCTTGGTCAATCATTGATGGTTGCTTGGTCAATCATTGATGGTTGCTTGGTCAATCATTGATGGTTGCTTGGTCAATCATTGATGGTTGCTTGGTCAATCATTAATGGTTGCTTGGTCAATCATTAATGGTGTTTGGTCAATCATTGATGGTTGCTTGGTCAATCATTGATGGTTGCTTGGTCAATCATTGATGGTTGCTTGGTCAATCATTGATGGTTGCTTCGTAAATCTTTGATGGTTGCTTGGTCAATCATTGATGGTTGCTTAGTCAATCATTAATGGTTGATTGGTCAATCATTGATAGTTGCTTGGTCAATCATTGATGGTTGCTTGGTCAATTAATGGTCGTGATCTCAGCCTTGCATGGCTCAAACATAAATGTCAAAGAATGTATCTTCTGTAAATCGAACATGAACGCGATACCATTTGGTCACCTCTCCTCAATAAAGTTCCCTGTCTTTCACCACCTCTCATCAATAAAGTTCCCTGTCACTCACCACCTCTTCTCAATAAAGTTCCCTGTCACTCACCACCTCTCCTCAATAAAGTTCCCTGTCACTCACCACCTCTCCTCAATAAAGTTCCCTGTCACTCACCACCTCTCCTCTATAAAGTTCCTGTCACTCACCACCTCTCCTCTATAAAGTTCCCTGTCTCTCACCACTTCTCCTCAATAAAGTTCCCTGTCTCTCACCACCTCTCCTCAATAAAGATCCCTGTCACTCACCACCTCTCCTCAATAAAGTTCCCTGTCACTCACCACCTCTTCTCAATAAAGTTCCCTGTCACTCACCACCTCTCCTCAATAAAGTTCCCTGTCACTCACCACCTCTCCTCAATAAAGTTCCCTGTCACTCACCACCTCTCCTCTATAAAGTTCCCTGTCTCTCACCACTTCTCCTCAATAAAGTTCCCTGTCTCTCACCACCTCTCCTCAATAAAGTTCCCTGTCACTCACCACCTCTCCTCAATAAAGTTCCCTGTCACTCACCACCTCTCCTCTATAAAGTTCCCTGTCTCTCACCACTTCTCCTCAATAAATTTCCCTGTCTCTCACCACCTCTCCTCAATAAAGTTCCCTGTCACTCACCACCTCTTCTCAATAAAGTTCCTTGTCACTCACCACCTTTCCTCAGTAAGTTCCCTGCCTCTCACCGCCTCTCCTCAATAAAGTTCCGTGTTTCTCACCAGCTCTCCTCAATAACATTCATTGTCACTCACCAACTCTCCTCAATAAAGTTCCTTGTCACTCACCACCTCTCCTCAAAAAAGTTCCTGTCTCTACTCGTCACCTCACCTCAATAAAGTTCCATGTCTCTACTCGTCACCTCTCCTCAATAAAGTTCCCTGTCTCTACTCGTCAACTCTCCTCAATAAAGTTCCTGTCCCTACATGTCATCTCTCCTCAATAAAGTTCCCTGTCCCTTCATGTCAGCTCTCTCAATAAAGTTCCCTGTTCGTTCATGTCATCTCTCCTCAATAAAGTTCCCTGTCTCTACATGTCATCTCTCCTCAATAAAGTTCCATGTCCCTTCATGTCATCTCTCTCAATAAAGTTCCCTGTCCCTACATGTCATCTCTCCTCAATAAAGCTCCCTGTCCGTACATGTCATCTCTCCTCAATAAAGTTCCCTGTCTGTACATGTTATCTCTCCTCAATAAAGTTCCCTGTCCCTACATGTCATCTCTCCTCAATAAAGTTCCCTGTCCATACATATCATCTCTCCTCAATAAAGTTCCCTGCCCATACATGTCATCTCTCCTCAATAAAGTTCCCTGTCCGTACATGTCATCTCTCCTCAATAAAGTTCCTTGTCCATACATGTCATCTCTTCTCAATAAAGTTCCCTGTCCCTTCATGTCATCTCTCCTCAATAAAGCTCCCTGTCCCTTCATGTCATCTCTCCTCAATAAAGCTCCCTATCCGTACATGTCATCTCTCCTCAATAAAGTTCCCTGTCCCAACATGTCATCTCTCCTCAATAAAGTTCCCTGTCATCTCTTCTCAATAAAGCTCCCTGTCCCTTCATGTATTCTCTCCTCAATAAAGCTCCCTGTCCCTTCATGTCATCTCTCCTCAATAAAGTTCCCTGTCCATACATGTCATCTCTCCTTAATAAAGCTACCTGTCCGTATATGTCATCTCTCCTCAATAAAGTTCCCTGTCCCTACATGTCATCTCTCCTCAATAAAGCTCCTTGTCCCAACATGTCATCTCTCCTCAATAAAGTTCCCTGTCCCAACATGTCATCTCTCCTCAATAAAGTTCCCTGTCCGTACATGTCATCTCTCCTCAATAAAGTTCCCTGTCCGTTCATGTCATCTCTGCTCAATAAAGCTCCCTGTCCCTTCATGCCATCTCTCCTCAATAAAGTTCCCTGTCCCTTCATGTCATCTCTCCTCAATAAAGTTTCCTGTCCATTCATGTCATCTCTCCTCAATAAAGTTATCTGTCCCTTCATGTCATCTCTCCTCAATAAAGCTCCCTGTCCCTACATGTCATCTCTCCTCAATAAAGCTTCCTGTCCCTACATGTCATCTCTCCTCAATAAAGTTCCCTGTCCATACATGTCATCTCTCCTCAATAAAGCTCCCTGTCCCTACATGTCATCTCTCCTCAATAAAGTTTCCTGTCCGTACATGTCATCTCTCCTCAATAAAGTTCCCTGTCCATACATGTCATCTCTCCTCAATAAAGCTCCCTGTCCCTTCATGTCATCTCTCCTCAATAAAGTTCCCTGTCCGTACATGTTATATCTCCTCAATAAAGCTCCCTGTCCCAACATGTCATCTCTCCTCAATAAAGCTCCCTGTCCCAACATGTCATCTCTCCTCAATAGATTTATGTCTTTAAATGTCATGTCACCTCTCATAAAAAAAATTTCCCTGTCCCTACTTTTCACTGACTCCAAAGAAATGAACTACGAGCCTAGAGCAGTGGTAACAAACAATGGAGTCACCAGGCACTTGTGAGTCTTGAACATTTTAAAAAGGAATAACATAAAATAGAGTTATGGTGTCCTGCACAGAGATTTCTTTGTTTTCTATAATTCCCTTGATGTCATCGCCAACATCCCCGATGAAGTAGAAGATGAATACTGGAATCTGCAGAAAGATTCCTCGGCTCACAACTTATTTGATGAGAATCTGCTGACTCAATTTCTGCTGTGTACTGGTCATAATAAAAATGTTCCCAGGCTTGTGCTTAGAGTTTTACTCCCATTTGTTTCTGGATGTCTCTGTGGGAGGTGATTTTCTATGCTTCTTCGATTGAAAAACAAAATAAGAAACAGAACAAAAGTTGAGAACAACATGAGGTTGGCATTAACAAAAACTCAATCCTGAATATTTAAGTTTGTTACTGAGCGACAATTTCAATCATCAAATATGTTGCCAGTTAACATTATTTTGGATTATATTAGGCCCCTGTATAGATAAATCTATTCTTGAAGTGTTTATTAACCTTATTAATAAGTCTATTTTTAATGTATCGGGGTCGCGAGTCACTTTGCTTCTATAGAATAGGGTAGTGACTCAACAAAGTTTGGGAACTATTGGTCTTGAGTGAACCAAACCAGCACTACCAACCACCTCCACCCCAGTTCTACTAGAATGAGAAACTACTGGGGTAGATGTATGTGTCTAGTGTTTCAGATGGAAGCTGCGGCAGATCAGATAACAAGTGTGGACAACATCAGCATTGAACAGCTCCAGTGTCAACACACAGCCCCCACAAAGATATCATCAAATTAAAACTATTTACACAAGAAGTATGATCTTAGACAAAAAAAACAATGAACAAAAGAGAAAACCAAATTTCCAGTTCATAAATCCAAGGAATTCTGTGAGTGTAACAACTGAGCTGATGTCATGAGGACAGCAAAGACACGGCACTTGATGCTGGTGAGAACACTCCCAAAAACATCAGATCATGCATGGCAGCCAAGTTAATTGTACAATACAAGATAATATCATATTATAGCACAGATAGTAAGATTAGGACAACAGAATCACATTATAGCACAGATAGTGAGATTAGGACAACAGAATCACATTATAGCACAGATAGTGAGATTTGGACAACAGAATCTCATTATAGCACAGACAGTAAGATTTGGACAACAGAATCTCATTATAGCACAGATAGTAAGATTTGGACAACAGAAACACATTATAGCACAGATAGTGAGATTTGGACAACAGAATCACATTATAGCACAGATAGTGAGATTTGGACAACAGAATCACATTATAGCACATATAGTGAGATTTGGACAACAGAATCACATTATAGCACAGATAGTGAGATTTGGACAACAGAATCAAATTATAGCACAGATCGTGAGATTAGGACAACAGAATCAAATTATAGCACAGATAGTGAGATTAGGACAACAGAATCAAATTATAGCACAGATAGTGAGATTTGGACAACAGAATCACATTTATAGCACAGATTGTGAGATTAGGACAACAGAAGCCATCAAATAAAATCTTGCAAACAATCAATACAAACACAATAGAAAAGTCATGCTCATATTTCAACAAGTGAATGGTTGAGAGCGGTCAGTGAAGGCCAAACCACCTTGGCCATGTTTAATACTTCCATGAACAAGACGCAATGTACAAAGCCATCATGTCATTTGACAGAATCTAACAACAAAATATCTCACTCACACATCAAAGCTCACTCACACATCAAAGCTCACCAACATCACACACACACACAATAAAATATCTAGCAAAACAAGCAACCAAAATGTGGCAAATTACAAAATAAGGCACATGTGAACAAATGTATAAAAGACACTGGCATGGAGTGGAGCTGATGTACTGTAGTCATGAGTAGTCAGTGCTTGGATTGCATATTTTATTGAGTTACAAACAGTTGCTGTGTCAACTTGAACCTGATATTTGAGACAGTAAATTAATATTTTGTGTTTCAATGACCAGAGTTAATTTCTGATGAAATGATACTATTATTGACTTTACTTGGAGCCACGATAGCTCAGTGGTTAGTGAACTGGACTACAAAGGACAAGAGATAGGGTTCAATCCCAACCTATGTCTTCCGGGTACACCCAGCCTTAAATGGGTACCGGATTTTTTCTGAGAAAGTAAAGTGGCACAGGCGTAATACCGACCACATTACCGCAAAAATCATGTGCTGAAGGTCTGTAAAAATTATGGTCACTAACACCATATTCTCTATACGCCACTTGGCGTGACAGAGCTCTTTACTTACTTTACTATTGACTTTACATGACTACAATGATAACATCTTTCTGGTTGTATCCAAGATGGAGGAATTATTTTTCTCCGGCTTGGTATAGAACTGTTGATCAGAGGTTTAACAAGAAGCTATCGTAAAAATGATTTGTTAATGAAACGTAGACCTGATACAGAATGTGTAAATTAGCAGTAAATAATAGTGATAGTTTTTTTTACCCTAAAACAACAACAAAAATAGAATTCTGGAATGTACGAACAATGGCTGCGCCGACAGAACAAGCACAAATCGAGTGTGAGATGGATAGATACGATCTAGATATTTTAGGATTAAGCGAAATGCGCTGGCTTGCTTGGAACAGGTAGCAAATCTGTTGATAATAAAATAGTAGTTTTTTCTGGAAGGAAGATGGAAAACACCGTGAAGGAGTAGGCATAATGATGACAGACATAGCTGCAAGAAGTTTATTAGAATGGGAACCGGTAAATAGCCGTCTGATACGAACACTTTCAATTATTCAATGTTATGCGCCTACAAACGAAGCTGATGATGAAGTTAAGGATGATTTTTATAACCAACTACAACGACTTATAAACAAAATACCAAAACACGATCTTTTAATTGTAATGGGAGACTTCAACGCCAAAGTGGGAAAAGACAACGCAGGAGTGAAACATGTAATGGGGAGAGAAGGCTGTGATGTTACAAGTCAGAATTGAGAAAGATTAATAGAAAATTTAGTTATAGGTGGGACATTATTTCCACACAAAAATGTTCACAAAACAACATGGATATCTCCTGATGATAGAACCTCAAATCAAATTGACCACCCGTGTATTAAACAACAATTCAGATTATCATTAATAGATGTAAGAGCATACAGAGGTGCTAATGTTAATAGTGACCACAACCTGTGCATTGGGAAAATAAGATTAAAATTTAAAAGCTAACAGAAGAGATCAACTACACATAAAATTGATAGTCGTAAACTAAAAGATGAAGCCATCAAGAACAATTTTAACATAGAACTAAGTAATTGTTATGCAGCACTCGGTGAAATAGACTTAGATATCATTGAAATGTGGGACTCACAGAACAAAATACTAGTGACAGCAGAAGAAGCAAGTGCCGGACTGAAGAAAATGGAAAAACGAGCTTGGATTTCAGACACCACATGGAAATACATAAAAGAAAGAAGAGAAGCGAAGAGAGCCATGACTAATATAAAGACAGATCTTGGAAAGGTCCTGGCAAAAGCAACATAGAAAGAATTAGACAACAAAGTAAAAAGTTCAGCAAGAAGAGATACAAGAGCTTATATAGACAATTTGGCAGAGAAAGCAGAGACAGCTGCAATTACAGGAGACAGCAGAACTCTCTATACTGTACAAAAGATGCTGACAAACACCTATACATCCAGTGGAACACCAATTCTAGACAAATCAACACCAACTCTAGACAAATCTGGATTAATGCTAACAGCAAGTGCAGACATAAAAGCCCATTGGGCGGAACACTTCAAAGAAATTCTTAACCGTCCACTACCCCACAGTTTATAGATTTTGAAGCTGAAACACCAGCAGCAGAATTAGATGTAAATTTAGATGACTTCACCTTGAGCGAAATAGAAACCACCTTAAAGCTTATGACCAATAACAAGGCCGCTGGAGAGGATAAGTTTACAGCTGAGATACTCAAGGCAATTGATAGCCATAATTTAATACATCTCCAGAAAATGTTCAACATCATTTGGAAAGCAGAGAAGACGCCTCATAAATGGAAAAAAGGAATCATTGTTAAGATTCAAAAAAAGGGCAATCTTAGAGATTGTAACAACTGGAGAGGCGTGACACTTTTGTCAGTTGCCTCAAAGTTATTCTGCAAAATCATCCTAAATAGAATAAAGGATCCAATAGATACAGTAATGCGTGAAGAACAGGCTGGGTTTAGAAAAGGGAGAAGCTGCCTTGACTACATTTTTACTCTACGACTTATATTGGAGGAACACATTGAAAAGCAAAACCTTTTGTACTTAACTTCATCGACTTCAAAAAAGCATTTGACAGTATTCATCAAGAATTTTTGTGGAAAATTCTGAAGCAATATGGCTTACCATAAAAATCATAAATATTATTAAAAACATATATGATGGTTACACATGTGCAGTTCGAACAGAGGAAGGACTGAGCGAACGTTTCCCAATAGAAACTGGGGTTAAACAAGGATGTATTTTATCGCTCTTGTTATTTGGAGTTTTTATGGACTTCATAATGAAGAAATGCTGCACTGGTAATAAAGGCATTGAATGGATACAAGGAGACCATTTTGAGGACCTCGACTTTGCTGATGACATAGTTCTCATCAGCAGTCAGTTAAAAACGATGCAGGAAAACACAAATGAACTATCATTAATAGCCAGCAAAATTGGGCTGGAGATGAGCCAGTCTTAACATGTGGAAATGTATCTGCGGGAACATGGGACAGATAATAAAGTCACTGGAGACCACAGACATGTGGTTTTACAGAAGAATGTTGGGAATACCACAGACAGTTAACAAGTGTAATGAGGATGTTCTAAATGTGGGCAAAGCAAAAAGAAAGATAATTTCTAACATTAGCTGCTGCCAAGTAATGAAAAGAGAACAGATAGAATATATAGTTGCAACTGGAAAAAATGAGGGAAGAAGAGATAGAGGAAAACAGAAAAGATTCAAGACAGTTTAAGGTTTGGTAGAAGGAAGTCAACACCAGAATTGATAACAGTTGAGAGATAGGAAGTTGTGGAGAGACATGATCTCCAAGGCCATGGTACTTGAGGATGACAAACAAAGTCCCATTAGCAAGCAGTACCTAACAGACAAGACTTGAAATGCGTCTCCGTTCATGAGAGGCTTCCTAGAAAATCACACATCCTGACCACAAACAAACAATCATCACTGAATCAAAGTGTGCACAAACATGATCTTTTAATATTGGAGAAGTCAATGAGAGTTGCAACTGAATCAAGGTGTGCACAAACATGATCTTTTAAGATTGGAGAAGTCAATGAGAGTTGCAACTGAATCAAGGTGTGCACAAACATGATCTTTTAAGATTAGAGAAGTCAATGAGAGTTGCAACTGAATCAAGGTGTGCACAAACATGATCTTTTAAGATTGGAGAAGTCAATGAGAGTTGCAACAGAATCAAAGTGTGCACAAACATGATCTTTTAAGATTGGAGAAGTCAATGAGAGTTGCAACAGAATCAAAGTTCTAGTGACATGTTGTTTAACTTGATGAACTGTATGAACGTGACATGTTGTTCTTGTTTAACCTAAACTGTCAGCAAGTGAGACATTAGCAAGGGTTCTATTTACATTGAGGTCACCATCATCTAGTTGCATGTTTTTTCACAGATTCCTCACAGTCCATCTGAAGGAATATCTGTCTCTAGCCAGATCTCCCATTCCCTCTGTTGCCAAGTTCAACAACTCTAACACACTACAAGTCCAATGGCAAGAATTAAGCCAGTTGTTAACAAACGTTAAGCTACGTCTAACGGCAAGGGAAGGATGAAGAATCAAGTCTTCTTTTGATTTCCTTCTGTCACTCTCAATTACTACAAATCCTAGATACTCATAACTTTGTTACAAGTATTCATTGTCTTTGACATCACCACAGTTTTGTGTGCAGGCTTGGCTTGCCTTTGAGGAGAACTATGTCAAGAACCTCTCTCAGCCATGCTGGTCATGTCACTCAATTTGACCAAAGAAATGGATTTCTCTCCAGATTAACAACAAATAGATAACCTGCAGCCTTTGTCTTGACAGGTCTAAAGTACTGACACAAGATGATGGTGTGGTTGCGGCAAAAGCATTTCTTAATAGAAAAGAAGCATTTCTTCTACATCTTTCCTTCCTTATTTACCTTTCAGCTTCGAGGGTAGATATAATTTGCAGTCTTTTGCTCTTCTGTTCACCTCTGCTGCTGTTATGTTTCCTAGTGCTTCTAACATTTCATCGATCCATCTTTTTTGTGGTCGACCCTTGGGTCTGGTATTCTCGCAACGTTTAATTAGGGCTCATTGTGTTGTTTTAATTACTCTGTCTTCTCACGTGGCCAAACCATTTTATCTGTTGTTTCTTTACACAGAAGAAACTGCGGGGGCTATTCCTAGCTTTTTTCTCAGTTCTTCATTTCTGATCTTATCTTTCAGACTGTTTCCTGTCATTCGTCTGACACATTTCATCTCAGTTCTGGTTACTTTTCTTATAGTTCTTGCATCTAGGGTCCAGGACTGGCATTGGTAGCATAACATAGGGATGAAGATTGTATTGTAGAGTGCCCATTTTGTGTCTAGAGTTATTTCCTTGTTGGACAATAGTGGTGATAGTTGTCCAATGATTTGACAAGCTTTGTTGCATCCTGAGTCTATCTCTGCTGTTTGTGAATTGTCGTTTGTCACTAAACTTCCTAGGTATTTGGATTCCTCTACTTGTTTTAGTCATCTGCTGTCTATAGTTATGTTGATGTTCTGTTTATCTTTGGTAAAATACATGACTTCTGTTATGTTGATTTTTATGTTGTATTTTGTACCTGTGCTGTTGAGTTTATTTATGTGTTCTTGTAGGTCTTCCATTTTTTTCATGTATTAATGCCTGATCATCTGCAAATAGAAGCTCGTTGATCTCCTCTGTCTCTGATGGGTTGGTTAGCTTGCATATATAGTTTATGTGTGTAATAAACAGTAGGGGGATAGTACGCACCCCTGTCTTACACCTGATCTAACTTTGAAGTGGTCTGTGTAGCCTGCTGCTGTTCTGACCCTGCAGCTGCTGTTGATGTAGAGACTTTTAATTAGGTTGGTTAAATGTTGGCTTACTCCATATGTTGTTAGTATCTCCCACAGTTGTTCTCTGTTTACTCAGTCAAATACTTTTTCCTGGTTAATGAAAGCCGTGTATAAATTTTGATTGTGTTTTGTCATTTATATCTACTAGTTGCTTTAAGGTGAATAGAGTGTCAGTACATCCTCTGTTTTTTCAGAACCCCATTTGAGAATCGCTTAACTGTAGTTCTATTATTGATCTCAGCATTTTTTCCATGATTTTGGCGTATAGCTTTCCTCCATGGCTGAGAAGAGATATACCTCTATATTGATTGCAGTCTCATTTGCTACCTTTCTTTTTGTTGTTGCCATACTGCATTGAATATTCTGTGCAGCCATGTCACTCCTGTTTCTCTTGCTGCTGCTATTATTTCTATTGGTATTTTATCTATCCCCGGTGCTTTATTTCTTGGTGCTTATTTGATTACTTCTTTGATTTCCTCCTTCATGATGTTGGGTTCAGTATTTGTGCTTTCTTGCATGGTTTTTATTGTCTTATTGGTAGTTATTATCATGTTTAACAGGTCTTAAAAATATTCTTTCCATCTCTGTTGCGTACGTTGGTTATTTGATATTGGCTGTCCGTCTTGTAATTTATGAGTTCAGTAGGATCATGGTTTTCTTTTATTTCTCTTGTGTTGTCTTTTCTTTCCTATCAAAATAAAATACGGAAAATGAACGGAGACATATTTTTTATATTCTTGATCCTTCCAGTGCTGTTAGATGGCATATAGGGCTCGGAGAGTCACCCGCCAACTGACTCTATTCTGGGCAAGCTGTTTGATTATAGAGAGCGAGTCTATGCATGCTAACCTTGTTTCTTTTATTAGAGCTTATTTCAGTGTTTCTTGGTGTTCTCTTGGACATTAAACAACAGAAAAACAAAGATGCACCAAAGCAATTTTCAGTGGCTAACATTGCCATAAAATTGTGTACAAAGGTTAGTGAAACAAATGTACAAATAGATGAAGGTGGAGGGGAAAACATTGTTGTTGGTGCTCAACTATGTTCAAAGAATATGAAGAAACATAGTGAGAACTCCTAACCCCATAAATGCTAGCAAATATTAAGGCTAAACGTGGAGGTGCTGTCTCTTCTGTGAAATGCAACTTCTTGCTTCCACAAATCCCCTACCACAAATAGTCACAGCAGCAGGAAAACCCAGGAGCCACATTTTGCAGCATTTATGGATGTTTCCAGAATTACTTTCACTAAACTCTCACATTTTTTTATCTCCAATCTCCTGAGCAAGTTTTTATTCTTTTAATATAATTTCCAATTAAAAACAAAGATTACCAAAGACAGCTTGGTCACAATGTGTTTGGTAGCAAATGTGTTAAGTCCGAAGAAAGGAACCTTTGTTTGCATACATGCAAGAAATGAATTCACAACACTGTTGTTGAGTTAATGGCCAATCATCATCATTGCACTCCATACATGTACAGAGGTGACTCTACCACATTGTTATTGAGTTAATGGCCAGTCATCATCATTGCACTCCATAGATGTACAGAGGTGACTCTACCACACTGTTGTTGAGTTAATGGCCAGTCATCATCATTGCACTCCAAACATGTACAGAGGTGACTCTACCACACTTTTATTGAGTTAATGGCCAGTCATCATCATTGCACTCCATACATGTACAGAGGTGACTCTACCACATTGTTATTGAGTTAATGGCCAGTCATCATCATTGCACTCCATACATGTACAGAGGTGACTCTACCACATTGTTATTGAGTTAATGGCCAGTCATCATCATTGCACTCCATACATGTACAGAGGTGACTCTACCACATTGTTATTGAGTTAATGGCCAGTCATCATCATTGCACTCCATACATGTACAGAGGTGACTCTACCACATTGTTATTGAGTTAATGGCCAGTCATCATCATTGCACTCCATACATGTACAGAGGTGACTCTACCACATTGTTATCTAATAATATTGTCTAGAGAAATCATACCTCCCTCCCACCTCTTCAATACAACATAATATTTTTAAAAAACATACAGGAATGTATCATTAAAAAAATAAAAGAGAACATAGATGGCACACTGAGTATAAACAAGATTGAAGAGATGTGATCACAATGAGGTGTATAGATAATATAACAAGTCATTGACATCAACAGGAAGCAGTGTCATCATATCACCAGTTTCTGTAGATACAAAATATAATGTCCAACATCTCTCTCACTGGCAGCACTTCCCAGCTGTAACACTGTCCACATTTTTATTGAGAAAACATTAGCTTCCATTGTCTTATTCAATATCAAGCAGCTATTTGGACATTTTAAAAAATGTATTATTTTATTTTAGATATAATAGTTTGTTGACACCTCAATAAGGCCATACATCCATTATTTAATCTAATACAGACTCTGTGAAATCATGACACAAAGTTATTGCTAAAGAAAACATAGCAGATCAATTAGGTCATTTCCAATTATGGAGGGAAAAAAAGATGACTGCTTTAAGGCATAATAAAAATAATGAATGTGAAGATACTGAACTACTTTTATTTCAAATGTGCACAACAGATGTGTCTCAAATGTGCACACATTTATGAACAGATGCACAATAAAAGAAGAGAATATCTCATCTGCTGTGTGACTTTGCTAACACCTGAAATGCATCAGAGTCGAGGGCAAATGACATGGGGGCAGCATTATTTAAGTTTCAACAGAGAAGATTTGAGCATATGACCCTTGAGCTTCAAACATTTATGAATGCACCATAACTCCATATACCCACACTGACTATGTATAGATCTATTATTTGACACAGCAAAATGTCAAGAATATCAAAAGCCATCTGGAAGCTCTTCTCAGAAGTGGGGAGCAGAGACACCCAGCATCTATTCTGATATATAAATAGTGATAAAGTCTGTGGTAACTTGAGAGAAAACTGACTGGATGAAGAGCACCAGACATTTGTTAGCAAGAAAAAGCTGAGTAGAAAAGATATGATAAAAATAGACTGCAAAGGGTCTGATTTGTTATTAATGGAAAAGTATTGATGAAATCACCTACAAATGATAACGTTTTAAATAATTGATCTATAAACATGATTCAGGTATCACTGTTTTGTTTATTTCAAGGGTTAGCAAACTATTATTTTTAAAATAAAATATTTAAAAAAGGTAATTACAATATCTAGACATGAACATGTGCATGAACAAGTAAACATAAGTGCACTCTTTCTAAACAATTCCTGATATTAAGATAAAATAGTCATTGATGAGCAAGCATCCACAACCTGCACTCACAACCATCACATCACACACTCCAGCAATTCAAAGTCTGATACTCCATCTACCCCATCAGCTTGTGATATCCCACCCGCCTACATCAATAGTTCCTGTCTCCATGTGAAAACCTGGATTTAAGAAAGGAAGGCAAGCAAGCATGGCGTCTTATTTCAAACCTATCAGGGGAAAAAAGGCGCTCAAACATTGTACCACTAAAGGCGGGTTCAGAGGTAATACCAGCTAGTACACAGAAAGCAGAAGTTCTTAACAATTACTTCGCCAGTATTAACAAACAACGAGACAACCAAAGACTAGACAACGCTATCAACAAACTTACCAAAGAAATGGAAAAGCGCCATACAGTAAGCTTTGAAGTCTTTGAAAAAGATTTCACCCTCTCAGAGCTAAAAACTGCCCTTGATAAGTGTAAAAAGGGGAAATCTGCTGGCCCCAATAGACTGACTAACAAACTTATTACCAACCTCTCAATCAAAGAACTTGATGTCATCTTAGAGTTTATCAACACAACGTGGAGAGAGGGTAAGCTGCCGGCCCAGTGGAAGAAAGCAAATGTAATACCCTTACTAAAGAAAGGGAAAGATCCCAACGACCTCAGCAGTTACAGACCAATTTCCCTGACTTCTAATCTGGGGAAAATAGCAGAACGAATGGTCAACGAAAGGCTGTAATGGTGGCTTAAGAACACGAAGACACTCAACAATTACCAAGCAGGCTTCAGAAAGAACAAGCGTACCATGGACCAGCTGATAAGACTCACTCAAGAGATAGGTGACTCATTTCAGGAGCAAAAACATGTAATAGCCACATTCATTGACCTGAAACAAGCATATGATAGAGTCTGGAGAAAAGGTCTTCTATTTAAACTGCAAAAAATGGGAATATCAAGACGAATGTACAAGTGGATAAAGGACTTCTTTTGTAATCGAATAATACAAACAACATACACGGGAACAACATCCAAACAAAGAACCCTGGAGGAAGACCTACCTCAAGGATCAGTCCTAAGTTGCACATTATTTCTTATGTTTATAAATGACATGCCAGAATATATCACATGTCGTAAGGCACTTTTTGCGGACGACCTTGCCATCTGGGTAAGAGGCAAGAATATTCAAGCCCTTACCCATAACATATATACGAACCTCACTACCATTGCTGCTTACTGCCAGTTCTGGAAGTTAGACCCTAGCACTGAGAAGACAGTCTACAGTATATTTACCCTAAGCAACAAAGTCAAAGGGGAAGAAATAGATGTCCGGATGAACGGAGAGAAACTAAACTATGACAAATATCCGAGATACCTGGTAGTTGACTAAGACCATAGGCTATCTTTGAAACAACACATAAACAAGCTGATAGAGAGAACCACAACTAGACTCAGGATCATCAAGCACCTCACCACTTGTGAAAGGGGGGGAGGGGGGGGGGGGGCAGACCAACAAACACTGCGTCAACTCTTTATTGGTTACGTGCGATCAGTAATAGACTATTCACTACCCCTGCAATCTATTGCTAGCAAGACTCTTCTCCAAAGCTTAGATAAAATCCAAAATCAAGCCCTGAGATTTATTAGCGGTGCTATGAAATCAACTCCTAATAATGCTTGCGAAATACACAATAACATCGAACCTCTTGGCATTCAAAGAGAACGTGCTGTGGTGGAAACCTACGAGAGATATTTGCGGATGGAACCAACGGGGAAAAATTGCATTATAGTAGAAAAGTGGTGGCAGAAAACCAGAATCAAGAAATCATCCTCTTTAGACCATGCAACTAACTACAGTTCCAAGTATCACCTTACAGCAGACAGACTTCAAGATATGCCCATCAGCCCTGAAGCACTTTGCCGCCAAATAGTTGTCCCCGATGTCAGGACTGAGCTCTCCGACCCCCTAGCTCTACCTCCCATACTCAGAGCCATAGCACTGGAGACCATTGACCAGTACCCACGTAATGCCACCCACGTTTATACTGATGGATCTGCATTCAAGGCCACTCTAAATGCTGGTTACGGTGCTGTAGTCAAGTATCCCTATTCTCACGCAGATGATTACCCCCAAATCTATGGTGCATGCGGAGAATACTGCTCCAATTACTCTGCAGAAATTATAGCAATAGAGAGAGCACTCAGGAGGATATTTGTAGGCTTTGAATGTGACACCACCGCACCGGAAGATATATACATTTTCTCGGATTCAAAATCAAAACTCGAAGCAATTGAAAGCGGACTAACATCCGAGGTTTCCAATATAATATCTTTATCAAACCAACTCTCCACTACCTATGGCATGGCTGTAACCCTACAATGGATCCCTGGTCACATCGGCATTGCAGGAAATGAGAGAGCAGATAGGTTGGCTAAATTGGGAGCATCTCTACCACAGCTTCCTGTTCAAGTTAGCCTCAAAACATGCAAGCAAATGTTGAGAAACAACTACCATGAGGAATGGTTAAATATGTGGGCTTTAGCTAAGCTTGGTCATCTACTCTACAGATATCAAACAAAACCAGACCCCCTCAACCCTGTGGAGGAGCTGAGGTGAAGGGATCATAGCCTGATATTCCAGCTGAGAACAGGCCATGCTCCTACCAATCAATACCTGAGCAGAATAAAAACACAACATGATCCAATCTGCAGACACTGCCATCAACAATCTGAGACAGTTGATCACCTGCTTCTACAGTGTCCCCATTTACAAGACTGACGGAGAATGTTACTCCCACTACTTCCAACTATCAATAACACACTGTACTCTGCAGCTGTACAACTGAGAAGGATCTGCGCCTTCATGCGAGAGGCATTAAGCTGTAAAGAGCTCATAGCTCACGGCTAACAAAGGGATTAAATCAAGTCTAAACGATTCCTGATATTAAGATAAAAATAGTCATTGATGAGCAGGCGTCCACAACCTGCACTCACAACCATCACATCACACACTCCAGCAATTCAAAGTCTGATACTCCCTCTACCCCATCAGCTTGTGATATCCCCCCCCCCCCTTTTTCAACATTTCACATTTCTATGATGACTATAACACTATCATATTGTTTACTCTGTCTACATCAATTGGTCCCCACCCCTCCCATTGACTGATGTAATCGTTTACTCTGCCTACATCAATAGTTCCTTTCCCCCCCACCTCCATGTAATAGTTTACTCTGCCTACATCAATAGCCCCTGCCCACCCCCCAATGACCAACGTAAGTTTACTTCTGCCTACATCTATTGTTCCTGTCTCCCCCACCTACATGTAACAGTTTATTAACTCCCATTTCACCAGCCTCCCCCCCCCCCAAACTAAGCCCAAAAGTCTACCACCAACTTGTGTTGTTTATGCCAATACCTAACAACAAACAAAGAACACATAACAAACACTGGTACAACATATTCTCTAAGTGATTGCCAACAGATATATCATAGGGGACACCCACAAGCGCTGAGGCTTTCTTTCTTGCCACAGCTTCATTGGGATTAGGACCACTAGGATCAAACCACAGCACAAAGCAGTCAGATTTGTCTGGGACGACTTTGAAAGAGTGGCCCATGAGATTCTCACAGAAATTCTTGGATCCATTGTAGATTTTATGGAAGGGTGACATTCCTTTCCTTCAGGACAGGTGTTGATACCTGAAATAGATTTTATTGAGAACATTTATAGATGTCAATATCAGTGATGATGATATACTTGCACTTCTAAGTTCACCATTTGGCTAAAATCCACCATATTGATTGTAGCTGTATCTTTTATTTACACAGACCCAGATGTTTATCTCATGATTCATTTCTCCACCTCTTTGATGTGTACATTAATTCATCATTTTACTAATTATCTCATAGAATTCATTGACAAATCATCTAGAGTAAATGACATACAACGATCATGCATGCAGGTTCCCTGTGTTACAATATCATAGTTATGAACATTTGACAATAATCAGAGGCTTCGAAGGGATCATAGGAAAACAGGGACTTGAAGAAATGAATGAGAATGGAAAAATATTCGTGAACTTCTGTGCTCTTAATCAAATGAGGCTAAGAAACAATATTCCAACATAAAAGAATACATAAAGCTACATGGGTGATACCAGATCATAGAATTTAATTGATGCTATTGGAGTGCTTGCATCTCCGAGTGATGTCAAACAGATTTTCCTGGTATCTATCTCCGAGATGGCATCCTGGTTTGCTTATGTAGGTCAACTTACATTGCTTGCATATGACGGCATAGAAAATGTTGCGAGATGTACATGTGAATCCTTCTCTGATCTCAAAAGGACCATTAGGAAAGAGTTACTCCGGGTGCCATGAACATCTGCATAACATCACTTGAGATGCAGGCGCCCCAATAGCATCCCACTTCAGCTCTAAGGGCCATCAGGGTAAGGTGTATGTCCAAGTTACTGGCCTGTTGCCATGTCCTCCTGACAGCCACAGCTGATTCAGTTTAGTGAATTGTCTGATCGCCCATATGGGTTGCCTCACCCCATGGGGCATCAATGTATCTCTCTCTCATGGGTAACCCTTCTCTATTCCAACACACACAACCCCCCCCCCCCGCCCCTTTCCTTCGTTCACTCCTACCTCCCTTCCATTTGCCCTCCCCCCTTCTTTTCTCCCTTGTTCCTGTATTGCCCCCCCCCTCCACCACCACCATCACCTGATGAGATCTCCCCCGACAATATTCTGATATTCTGGGTCAGTAGTACACATCTTGATAATCCCCCTATTTAACCTTATTTAACGCTAAATCAGAGGAATGTCAGGTTTGTTTGCTCGCCTTCACACTCCATATATATATATATCTCTAGTGATTACCTGTGTCATACTTGACTGTTCACACCTAATTCTACTACCTTATTATCTTGTCTGACTTCCTGTCTGATCATGTGTCTGAACACACACACATCCCCCCCCCCCTCCCCACCCAACAATAAGGTTGTAGGCTTGTTACTGTTTCTAGAGTCTCGATAGGTGTAGATTTCATAGCCCTAGTGATGATACTGGCAGCCTGGTTTTGTATTCTGTTAATTTTGCTATGCTGTGATTTGGAAAGTACATGACTGCTGGTGTGGTGGGAGACACCTTGAGTACATGACTGCTGGTGTGGTGGGCGACACCTTGAGTGCATGACTGCTGGTGTGGTGGGAGACACTTTGAGTACATGACTGCTGGTGTGGTGGGTGACACATTAAGTACATGACTGTTGGTGTGACAAATAGGAAAATGGTGACATTCATGCCAAACATACGCCTTCAAGACTTTGCTTGACATAATGCTGGTGCACACAAACAATATACTTGGCACCAACAGCAAGCAAACTCCTGTGAGTTGTTTGTGCAATCCTGTAACAAAGAAGACTCCACAGTTCTGTGTCAATCATAGAAGTACATACTGTGTTATTTAACTGAAATAATATTTCATTGATACCAGCTATTTATTGTCCTTTTGAGCTGAAGGTGGCACAGAGGGAAGAAATTCTGTCCAACCATCTTTCTTATCAAATGTCAGACCTTGCACATGGCTTAAGTCTTTCAATCTCTGTGAAAGAACTTATGTCTCTAGTGTTTTGTAAAAATGTTTTTCTAGGTTGGCCTCTTTCTTCTTTCCTCTGTTTCCCATTTGAGGACCTGCTTTGAGATTCTCTTGTTGTCTCTGCTCATCACATGGCCAACATATCACCACTTCTCACCACCTTCTCCAATTTAACAATCAGGATGCAATTATACAACTTTTAATTTCAATAAGTATATGGATGTAACCTTACCATGTGGAAACAGAAGATACAGAAATAAGCACTGGATGAAGTGAGCAAAGAATAAAAGATGTCAATTCTCTTAAATATCTAGTAGCCCCATGTAATAATAAATAATGAAATAACTTTTGGTAGTCCCATGTAATAATAAATAATGAAATCCATCCCTGGAAGTCCCATGTAACAATAAATAGTGAAATCCATCCCTGGAAGTCCCATGTAACAATAAATAATGAAATCAATCCAGGGATGCTCTCATTCCATGTGCCTGGTTACTGCCCATTCTCCCAAGGTGAAGTTTTCACTGAGCCAGCTGGTTGGATGCATCTACCATGAACAAATAGAGAAGTATAAATAGTGATACTATCACTGTCAGTGTGGATAGACCACTGCTTTCTAAGTGCACGGACAGTTACAGCTTTGTATGTGCATGGACAGACTACAACTATGTAAGTGCATGGATAGATTACAACTATGTAAGTGCACAGACAGATTACAACTATGTAAGTGCACAGACAGATCACAGCTTTACAAATGCACAAAGAACAGTAACAGAAAAAGACAGAGGAGAGTTACAGCGATGTAAACAATGGAACTGAATGCCTAGGGATAGACCAGAGACAATGTAGATATTTATGAAGCTTTGTGACAAACACCTCCTCCACATACCAGTGGACCAGTTGAAACCAACTGCCCAGTTGTCCACGCAAGTGAAATCATCTTTGCAAGCATTCCACCAGCTGTCACACTCGGACTCACATAAAGGAACATCCAAGAATCTTTCTTTACGAATTTTTCGCTTATCCTGCAAAAACAAAATAAATAAATCACAGACATGTTGGCAAATGGCAGCATCATAAGGTATTCTTGATCACAATAATGTGTGAAGCCTGGAGAAGCTTGTACAATAAGCCAACATTGGAAATATTTGTCTGTTGTCTTTGCCAATAACAAAATGGCACATATGATAAGGACAGAAATGATGTGGCCAAATGTTCTCTAATACACACACACTCTGAACATCACCTATAAGTATTTTCATGATTATCATTCTGGAGAAGTATAAAAACAATACAGATATATTTTTCTATACTGTTCTGTGACAGGTAGTAAAACAAGCTTGTCATTCTGTACTGTTCTGTTCTATCTACCTACCTTTCAACTCCCTGTGGAGCATATAGGTCTTCAATAGTCACTTTCAACTCCCTGTGGGGGCATAGATCTTCAACAAACACTTCCAACTCCCTGTGGTGCATAGGTCTTCAACAAACACTTTCAACATCCTGTGGAGCATAGGTCTTCAACAAACACTTTCAACTCCCTGTGGGGCATAGTTCTTCAACAAACACTTCCAACTCCCTGTGGTGCATAGGTCTTCAACAAACACTTTCAACTCCCTGTGGAGCATATAGGTCTTCAATAGTCACTTTCAACTCCCTGTGGGGCATAGATCTTCAACAAACACTTTCAACATCCTGTGCAGCATAGGTCTTCAACAAACACTTTCAACTCCCTGTGGGGCATAGTTCTTCAACAAACACTTTCAGCTCCCTGAAGCCATTTTGTTTCTTGCCATTCTTGAAAGATTATCCATGTCTTCCCCATCATCTTCATCTCTGCTTCCATCTATCTTCTCCAAGAATATTTTTGTCTTCCCAGGCTTTTTCCTTGGGGATTAAAAAAAAGGGCCTGTCGTTTAATACTCTCAGTTGGCTTCTGCAGTGTATGTCCAATCCAGTGTATGTCCAATCCAGTGTCATTGTCTTCGCTGTATCTCTTTTACCACTAGTATTTTACTGGTACATTTCCATAATTCTATGTTAGTGATTTTGTCTTGCCATTTCCATACTTTTATTCTGCACAAGCATCCATTAATGAAGGTCTGTATCTCCATGATTGTCATTTTTGTTATTCTCCATGTTTCACGACCATATAATAGGACTGACATAACATTGAAGTTGAACATTTTTATTTTTGTATTTAACCTAATTTCTTTGGATTTCCATATGTTTCCTAGTGCAAGGAAGGCTTGTCATGCTTTTTGTATCCTTATTTTGGTATCATTTTCTGTTCCTCTTTCTTTGTCTATATTACTGCCCAGATGTATGTAAGATTGTATGTCTAGTAGAGGTAATAGTTATAGTTATTCGAAGGCCCTGTATCACTGCAAACGAATGAAAATCCATAACTGCTCAACCGCCCGTGCCAGTGGAATCATCCAAATTCTGATCTCTTCGAATATATAAACAAAGAAAGGTAGCTAAAGTCCCCATCGTAGCAAACACAGCATACATTAAATGACATAAGGCTTATTACCACCAACAGTGAAAGCAACTGATATAAAACGATATCATAATTCACCAAGAAAACAAGATGAAACACACAGCTCATGGTGTGCACAGAGCACTTGTGGAATTCTGGCAATGGAATGAAAGTTTATGTTTTTAGTCCCTTCAGTATGTATTCTGTATGGTATATGTCGTTCCATATGTCTGTGATCACTTCAATGCCAAAATCTTCTAGTGCCAGTATCATCTCTATCTGTATGCTGTCAGGTCCTGTAGCTTTTCCCTTTTTCATTGTTTATATAGCTTTTTCCACTTCCGATTTTAAGATTTTAGAGCCTGATGTACATTTTATAATTGGTTACTTGTCCTTTTTGTCATAAAATAATTCTGTTATATATTCCTGTCATCTATTGATTATATCTTTGTTGTTCGTTAGAGTTTTTCCTTATTTTTGTTTGTAATACATCCACTTCCTGTGGCTTCTTTTATTTTTATTAGTGATTCTCTTTTAATTCTGTGTGCATCCCTCTTAAATCTTGTTAATTTTCCATAGTTTCAATTTCTAGATACCTTTGGCTGAGCCAGTCTTCTTTTGCCTTTTTGCACATTTTGTGTATTAAATTATCTATTTTATTGTATTGGATAGTATTCTTCGCTTGTCTACTTTCTTCCATTTTTTATCAGAGATGGCGTCAGTTATCCATTTTTTTTTTTTTGTTCTTTCCCCTTTTGGATAAGATGTTACAAGTTTCTTGTATGCTTTTCTTTATGCATTGCCATTTGGTTGTAACTTTTTCATCAAGATTTTCTCTACTGTACTTCTCAATCCTTTCTTGCAGATCTTTGTAGATCTTTCTCCAATATTTTTCACAGTAGTCAGCCATATTCATCTTTCGCACACTGAATATTCCTCTTGTGTACCACACACTTTGCTGTTTTCGCTCCATCTACTGTCACAGACTTTGTAGATTCAGAATAGACATTCCCACTAAGTGTCGTTGTCAAATAGATGTTTGTCTGTCAAACCGCAAACAGACTTTGGCCTATCAATGATAGGTATAACATGTCGACACAAGAAGAATAAACAATATTCCACTGAAATATCAATAAAGTTCACAGTCCATCCGTTCATTAGAAGTAAATATAACTACAACGGGGAATAAGTAAATAAGTAAAGAGCCCTGTCACGCTAAGTGGCATATAGGGAATATGGTGTTAGTGACCATAAGTTTTATAGACCTTCAGCACATGATTTTTGGGGTAATGTGGTCGGTATTACACCCATGCCGCTTTACTTTCCCAGTATAAATCCAGTACCCATTTAAGGCGGAGTACCCGGAAGCCATCAATCAGGATTGAACCTGACCTCTTGTCCTTTGTAGTCAGGTTCACTAACCACTGAGCTATCGCGGTTCTCTACAACGGGGAATCGCAGTACATTATTTCACAACTAGACTCGCGCAAATCATTTAAACATGTCAACAAGAGCAGAGTCAGAAAAACTATTTACATGCGGCCGCCATGACACCTCACCAAAGTTAGACTCTTGGTATCTCCATTTAAAACATTTAATGTTCCCATATCTGTTCTATACGATTACTTACAGATGTCTTGCATTATTCATGGGGAGATAATCGCTGCAAGCTTAATCACATGAAAAATGCCGTAGGGAGAATTTATTACAGTTAAATGTAAAACTGTGATTTAGCTTGCAGCGATTATCTCCCCATAAATAATGCAACACATCTGTAAGTGCACAAGTAAGTGCACAGCCCACACAACGTAACATTCACCAAGTTTTATTTCATGTTCTCCAAGCACAGTGACCTATTCAACGTTGGACTTCCTGTGTGTTGGCTCAATACATCAAATGTGCAAACATTGACAGATTGAGCTTGAGATGAAGTCTTACCAACACAAGCCAAGGGCCAACATTTGGTGAGCATTCATAAAAACACAAATCCATGATGAAAAATTCTCGACATCGAGGTGATAGGTCTCTACAATGATCCCAGGCAAAGTTCAGCCATTTTGGATTAATGTTGATTCCTTCGGCTGTCAAGGGAGTGCAGCATGACAGGGATGCCCAAGGCGAGCATACCTGTAAGGGAAGCATTGCATGAATGTCAACCATGTATTAGATGAAACTTTATTTACATAGAACTTACCTCATGTCGCACCTATACTGGCAAAATCAATCAAATCTACAATTATGACAGATTAAACCATGGCAATGACATAAATCATGTAGCCCCAACAAAGACAGGCTAAACCTGGCAATGACATATAAATCATGTAGCCCCTACCATGACAGGCTAAAGCTGGCAATGACATAAATCATGTAGTCCCTACCATGACAGGTTAAACCTGGCAATGACATACATCATGTAGCCCCTAAAATGACAGGCTAAAGCTGGCAATGGTATAAATTATGTAGCCCCTACCATGACAGGTTAAACCTGGCAATGGCATAAATCATGTAGCCCCTACCATGGCAGGTTAAACCTGGCAATGGCATAAATCATGTAGCCCCTACCATGACAGGTTAAACCTGGCAATGACATAAATCATGTAGCCCATATCATGGCAGGTTAAACCTGGCAATGACATAAATCATGTAGCCCCTACCATGGCAGATTAAACCTGACAATGACATAAATCATGTATCCGCTACCATGACAGGTTAAACCTGTAATGACATAAATCATGTAGCTCCTACCATGGCAGGTTAAACCTGGCAATGACATAAATCATGTAGCCCCTACCATGACAGGTTAAACCTGTAATGACATTAAATCACGTAGCCCCTACCATGACAGGTTAAACCTGGCAATGACATAAATCATGTAGCCCCTACCATGACAGGTTAAACCTGTAATGACATTAAATCATGTAGCCCCTACCATGACAGGTTAAACCTGGCAATGACATAAATCATGTAGCCCCTACCATGGCAGATTAAACCTGGCAATGACATAAATCATGTAGCCCCTACCATGACAGGTTAAACCTGGCAGACATAAATCATGTAGCCCCTACAATGACAGGTTAAACCTGGCAATGACATAAATCATGTAGTCCCTACCATGACAGGTTAAACCTGTAATGACATTAAATCATGTAGCCCCTACCATGACAGGTTAAACCTGGCAATGACATAAATCATGTAGCCCCTACCATGGCAGATTAAACCTGGCAATGACATAAATCATGTAGCCCCTACCATGACAGGTTAAACCTGGCAGACATAAATCATATAGCCCCTACAATGACAGGTTAAACCTGGCAATGACATAAATCATGTAGTCCCTAACATGGCAGATTAAACCTGGCAATGACATAAATCATGTAGCCCCTACCATGACAGGTTAAACCTGGCAATGACATAAATCATGTAGCCCCTATCATGACAGGTTAAACCTGGCAATGACATAAATCATGTAGCCCCTACCATGACAGGTTAAACCTGGCAATGACATAAGTCATGTAGCCCCTACCATGACAGGTTAAAGCTGGCAATGACATAAGTCATGTAGCCCCTACCATGACAGGTTAAAGCTGGCAATGACATAAATAATGTAGCCCTACCATGACATGTTAAACCCGGCAATGACATACATCATGTAGCCCCTACCATGACAGGCTAAACACGGCAATGACATAAATCATGTAGCCCCTACCATGACAGGTTAAACCTGGCAATGACATAAATCATGTAGCCCCTACCATGACAGGTTAAACCTGGCAATGACATAAATCATGTAGCCCCTACCATGGCAGGTTAAACCTGACAATGACATAAATCATGTATTCCCTACCATGACAGGTTAAACCTGGCAATGACATAAATCATGTAGCCCCTACCATGACAGGTTAAACCTGGCAATAACATAAATCATGTAGTCCCTACCATGGCAGGTTAAACCTGACAATGACATAAATCATGTATTCCCTACCATGACAGGCTAAACCTGGCAACAACATAAGTCTTGTAGCATCTACCATATCAAGAATATCTGGATCTATGCCCTATGGGCCGGCTACAGCTCAAAAGGTCAATAGATGGAAAGATAGATCTACCATATCTGACCAGATCTGTCCAAGGAGATACAAATATAACTCACTAGACAGATCCAAGGAAACTGACCCAAGGTGATACAAATATTGTAACAGTGGGAGGGTGAGAATGTGTAACAATAACATGAGTGAGTGATTCAGGAAAACATGGACATTTCACAGGGAGTGAATGAGGGAATCAGCTCTGTTAGAATAATGAATTCTCTGGATTTTGAAAGAGTTCAGTTAGAGGGGAAGAGGATGTAGAAGGTTGGGGATTGGCTGAAGATGAAAGATATAGTCGATTCACAAGGTTGGGTAGAGAGTTTTACTCATACGGTAGGCCTGAGAGCAGGGTCGCCGGGAGGCGGTAGCCATTATGGCTTACCAACCTTCAAATGTGTCGTGTTAAAATGTTCATGTTAATTATGTATGCGTTAGGAGTTCAGCCATTGATTAGTGTTAGTTGGACAGTTGAAGTCTTAAGGTGAGGATGTGCAAGCAAGGAGCTCGCTAACTAATTCAGCTTCAGTGAAAAGCTGAGTATTTTGAATATTCAGTATGTGTGAACAAGGAGCTCGCTAACTAATTCAGCTGTTTAATATTTATTATGTGTGAGCAAGGAGATCGCTAAACTAATTCAGCTTGAGTTGAAAAGCTGAGTATTTTTTATATTCATTATGTGTGAGCATTGAGATCGCTAACTGTTTCAGCTTTAGTGGAAGAGCTGAATATTTTCATGTTAATTATGTGTAAGCCAGAGTTCAGCCATTGATTAGTGTTGGTTGGACAAGTGAAGTCTTAATGTGAGGATGTGCGAGCAAAGAGCTTGCTAACTGATTCAGCTGTAGTTGAAAAGCTGAGTGTTTTTCATATTCATTATGTGTGAGCAAGGAGATCACAAATTGTTTCACCTGTAGTGGAAGAGCTGAATATTCCATGTTAATTATGTGTGAGCAAGGAGATCGCTAACTGATTCACCTGTAGGGGAAGAGCTGAATGTTCCATGTTAATTATGTGTGAGCAAGGAGATCACTAACTGATTCACCTGTAGTGGAAGAGCTGAATATTTCATGTTAATTATGTGTGAGCAAGGAGATTGCTAACTGATTCACCTGTAGGGGAAGAGCTGAATATTCCATGTTAATTATGTGTGAGCAAGGAGATTGCTAACTGATTCACCTGTAGTGGAAGAGCTGAATATTCCATGTTAATTATGTGTGAGCAAGGAGATTGCTAACTGATTCACCTGTAGTGGAAGAGCTGAATATTCCATGTTAATTATGTGTGAGCAAGGAGATTGCTAACTGATTCACCTGTAGTGGAAGAGCTGAATATTCCATGTTAATTATGTGTGAGCAGCCAAGGGCTGAGTACGTCACTGGTTTTGTCTACATTGTGGTGTTACTGGTCAAATGAACTGTGAATAAACTCAGTCCTATTTTATGAGCGAACAGTTTTGGTCAGTCATTTCATCAGTGTTGTGAGTATGATCGTTATGGTGAAGAATGAACAGTAGGGTTGCGGAGAAGTCTGGGGTCTGAACGTCTGCATGGCCATCCATCAGTGAAACAACGCGAAGTACCGCTATACGGAGATAACCTGGGGAAGCTCAGCTTTAGTTTCCTGGCCAGTTTTGAGCAGCTGTTCCATCATGTAAGAAGCAGCCAGGCAGTGACGCAAATCACGAGTCATCATTCCAGCAAAGCTGTCAGGGAGGAGGCCGTCAGTCAGTGCAGCAAGCGACCAGCATCAACACCGACTTTGATCCATGTCCAGTTGGGAGCATTGCTCACCACTAACAACATTATCATCAGTTTAGGTCATCAGTTTGTGTTGACAATTTAAAGACCCAGTGGCAGGGTTAAAGATGGAGGTCACAGGCAAGAAGGTTAGAATATAACTCACTAGACTGACCCAAGACAATACAAATATAACTCACTAGATTGACCCAAGGAGATACAAATATAACTCACTAGACTGATCCAAGGAGATACAAATTTAACATACTATATTGTCAGGGTCTGCAACGCATGAACATAATCACCAAAAAAATCATTTATATTAAAAGAGTCTAGCCTGACTTGTACTTCACAAAGTTAGATCAAATACCTGACTTGCCACTTCACAAAGTGAGATCAAATATCTGACTCGTTACTTCACAAAGTGAGATCAAATACCTGACTTGCCACTTCATAAAGAGAGATCAAATATCTGACTTGTTACTTCACAAAGTGAGATCAAATATCTGACTTGTTACTTCACAAAGTGAGATCAAATACCTGACTTGCCACTTCATAAAGAGAGATCAAATATCTGACTTGCCACTTCACAAAGTGAGATCAAATATCTGACTTGTTACTTCACAAAGTGAGATCAAATATCTGACTCGTTACTTCACAAAGTGAGATCAAATACCTGACTTGCCACTTCATAAAGAGAGATCAAATATCTGACTTGCCACTTCACAAAGTGAGATCAAATATCTGACTTGTTACTTCACAAAGTGAGATCAAATATCTGACTCGTTACTTCACAAAGTGAGATCAAATACCTGACTTGCCACTTCATAAAGAGAGATCAAATATCTGACTTGTTACTTCACAAAGTGAGATCAAATACCTGACTTGCCACTTCATAAAGAGAGATCAAATATCTGACTTGTTACTTCACAAAGTGAGATCACCTACCTGAGACAACAACTTTGGTTCAGGCCCAGGAGATGATTTCTGGTTTTTCCCATCCAAACAAATGTTCATATAATCTTCCACAGTGCTTAATGTGTCCAGTCGAGAGGAAACATGCCTCATGTGCAGCAAGAACAACACAAGTACACCAGTCAGGTCCATGCTCTTTGTGCCACTGTGACAAATTCTTCCTGTGCTTGGATAATAATATGCACCAATAACCAAGAGAATATTTCTCAAAGTTCTTTATATTTATTTTTTTTAAATTGTTTAATCTCTTCAAAAAGTGAACTGCTCTAACATTATGTGAATGTTCAGCAATGTAAACAACAAGCTAAAGATGAAATATGTCAAAGCTGACATACTTGACCATAACATTGGTTAGAGAGAGGATATGACATTTTACCAGAAACTACAGCAAGTTTTCAAGACAATGAATCTACATCCCCGTCCATGAACATCAGGTCAAAACTGGGGATGCCAGAAAGGAGGGCTGCACTGAGAAACACAAACAACAAGTCAACACAGAACTGGAGTCATCAGTCTCCACATAACGAAAGGACATACTTGGAAGGAGATCTCAGCACTTATGGATGTGTCCAATGAAAATGATCCTTTGACTAAACTAAACTTGTTTTATAGGAGATCTCAGCACTTATGGATGAATCCAATGAAAATGATCCTTTGACTAAACTAAACTTGTTTTAAAGACAACAAAAATCTGCTGTTTCATGATTGAAAATATGTTGAAAACAACTTTTTTCTCTTTTCTATTGATTGAAACCAATGAAAGGAAATGTATCTATCTTTAGCAATTCTTGTATCTGCAGAATGAATACAGGATGACAAAGATTTAAAAGGAATTTCTAATGGGATAACTTGTTCAGACATTTGATAGATGCAACTGAAACATTTTCTCAAGAGTTTGTGAGATAGCAACAACTCAAAGAACGCCACATACATAAATCTGTTCTTGTTTTGTTTGTTTGCATTCACCAGCTTTATATCTCTAGCCAATTCCAGAGAGAATGAATTTTGCATGAATTTCACTTTTTCCTATTTTTTACACTGGCAGCCATGTGCTTAGGTGTCCCCTGCCATTTGAGCAGATATTTTCCAACTTCGGAAGTACTCTCATATTTTTATCGTCAAGAGTTTTAATGTTTTGGATAGATTTTTCCTATAAATTTTTGCCCAGGCTGCGGTTATTTTTTGACCTACTCTTTTTGGTTTCTAACTGCCAAGGGTTCTTTAATGTGTGTAAAATGCACATGGGACCTCCTGTTTTTCACAAGGGCTTGACATCGGATCTCACTACCCAGAGACCAGGGTAGAGTAATTCCATGGATTCAATTTAATTTATTAATATTTTAAAAAATGTTCCTCCACCTGTGGTGGGAATCAAACCCGGGACCTTCTTGTCTAGAAGTTGATGTCTTACCTCTAGACCACTTAGCCCTATGCATGAATCTATTTTCTGATGTAATGATCACAATTTTTTATACCCTTGAAATCAGCCCTAGGATGGGAGTCAGTCTCTAAGAAAAAGAAAGTCTTGTTTACTTGAAATCTGCAAATTCTTGAGCAAAATGAAAATGTCTAAACAACAAGCAAATTAAGCAATGAGTACTGCTGCAGTAATACTTATGAAATACTATTCCATAACACTGAAATAAGATAGAGGTGCAACACAAAGTATAAAAACAGATAAGACAGTTACCTAGACCAGACAATATAATCAAATAGAAAATGGAGAAAATTATGGAAAAACTTGGAATAGAAAAGCAATTAAACTGCTGTTCTTACTCTAGTACAGCATATATAAGTTTTATTTACATCTGTTTATCAAACAATATTGTAATAATTACTACTATTATTAAATATAATTACTATTAATATTAGCAAATTAATTATCATAACCATATGTCATGCATATCATATGGAAATCATCATCATATATCATATAAATAATAAATATAATATATGGTCATTTCTGTTTACAAATATTTACTTAACAGTTTCAGTTGGGTTTTTTCAAAACTGAGTGTACACTGATGATAAGTTAAGACAGATCAGATTTAAAATTAAAATAAGTTGATCGCAGGTGTATATTTACACATCACAACTTAATGATTAATGTCTAAGTCTAGACTCTACTCTAGTGATACTGATACATTTACTACAATCATACATGATTTCATCATACAATACAATACAATATGATTCAATATGTATTTATAAAACATGCGATGACACATGACAGTCATGACAATACTACATTGACATGCCTTCGTCGATGATGACGGTCACCAGGAGAGACAATGGACTGACCTCAGGAGACGTCTTTGTTGCTGCTTCTGTGACCCTGTCTACAACAGATGCCCTATCGTCAGTGATGTCCACACCAGGCAGAGAAAAGTCCAGCATCGACAACAACAAGCAGGCCTTGACGACGTCCAGCACGCGTCTGCTGATGACCGGCTGCTGAGACTGTGAGAGTTACCTCGCTTCCCACTATTTAAACGGCGGCCGAGCAGCTCGACAAAACCCATCAAAGAGCGGCAGACAGGCGAGGCCTTACTCCTCACAGTGTCCTCTTGTTCAAGGCACACACAAACTATGATAGATTGACAGTTCACTGCATATCGCATTTTGCTATAAGCAGTGCTTGACTCAGCGTGACTAGCCAAAAATAATGCAATCAATACGTCTCCCAAGCGTGTCCTTTTCCCTCATTTATATTGTTGTATACAAGTAGCAGAGCTTAGTGGACACGTTGTCCAACATTTCTATTGTTGTATACAGGTAACAGAGCTTAGTGGACACGTTGTCCAACATTTCTATTGTTGTATACAGGTAGCAGAGCTTAGTGGACACGTTGTCCAACATTTCTATTGTTGTATACAGGTAGCAGAGCTTAGTGGACACGTTGTCCAACATTTCTATTGTTGTATACAGGTAGCAGAGCTTAGTGGACACGTTGTCCAACATTTCTATTGTATAGAGGTAACAGCTTAGTGGACACGTTGTCCAACATTTCTATTGTTGTATACAGGTAACAGAGTTTAGTGGACACGTTGTCCAACATTTCTATTGTTGTATACAGGTAGCAGAGCTTAGTGGACACTTGTTTGTATCGCTGTCTATATCGCAGTCTGACCTTGGCCTTACATGACCTCCGTTTCCTTGGTAACAGTCTACATGGAGTGTGAACAACGAAGTTAAGGTTAGAGTAGTCCCTACAATGGTGGGCGTCTATGGATGTAGAAGACCTAGTATAAGAAACTTCTAGGATGAACAGGATTTAAAGAACTAGAGAGCGAAATAGTCTTCCTGGATCTCATAGCTAACGTCTCGCGTCGACCTTGTGGCATTCATTTGTTTTATGTTGCTGCTGTTATTATATGGTTTATATTTCTTCTATTTGTTGCTCCTCCACTTTGTTCTCTGCAAGTATTGTACTATAGTTCAGATTTCTTTCTTCTCCTCCTCAACCCTGTTCTATGCAGCTGCTTTTCTATAGTTTTAATTTATTCTTTTTTCTTTCCGTCCACTTGTCTACAATTCTGTATCCTAATTGTGTGTATTTTGTTTTGTAATTGTCATCGTTTAGCTTACTCTCTTCCCTGTAGATCAGTTCTCCGAGTTATTCGTTGTTCAAAGTAGCCTCACTACTGCTTGATTGTCCCTCCTCCCCACTCCTTTGTTGTCATGCACACATTATGACACGAGTGTTTTGATTCATGTGTTTTGAACCAAGGGTCCGTCGGGTAACATTCTAGGCTTGAACAAATCAACACGGGACGGTGACGGTTCAGTGAAGCAACCATCATTCAATCATCATTCAATCGTCATTGAGTGCCGTCTCTTCGAAGGTTGGCTACCAAGGAGCGCCATTCCCTTCTGTCTCTTGATTTGATGGTGCAGATTGCCACAGGTTGACTTGTCCATCTTTTGATGTTACTCGTCCATGTTAGTCTTGGTCTGCCTATTTTACCTTGTATTTTCCCTTCCAATATTTCTTTTAGTAGGCTGTTGTGACTTTTAACATGCCCCACAAATGTCATTTGTCTTGTTCTAATTGGGTTTAGTAGTTCTCTTTTCATTTTTAGTTGTTTTAAAACTTTATCGTTTAAGGCGAAGGCGCGCCTACCAGCGCCAGAGCTTCAAGTTGTCAGCGATCCACAGCTGATGGCTTGCGCCAGGATCGGTGAACCAAAACCATCCAGACCCTGCTCCACCTCTCCGCAGTGCCCCCAGTAACAGACTAACCTGTCTAGTCTGGCCAAGAGTGCAGGGATCGAAGAGGAAAGACAACCCGGTACTCAAAAATGTCGTGCTGAAGTCGGATGTGTTGGGCCGAGAGGCGCAAATATAACAGTTATACTGCAAACCACAACACAACGCAGACACTTCCACTACGTCCTTGTAAGGGCGGATGATGAAGAGGAATATTCTAGTCTACCAAGATACTCTAGAATACTTTAGTCATCGGGCGAACGCAAACCACCAAACTTCATCGTTTGTTTTCTTTTCTTTCCATCCAATTCTACCTATTCTTCTATAAATCCACATTTCAAAGGTTTCAATTTTCTGTTCTGTTTTCTTGTCTAATGTCCACGTTTCTTCTTTATACAGGAATATTGAGAAGATGTAACATTTTGCTATTGTTAGTTTTAGCCCTGGTGTTATTTGTTTTGATGTTAGTATACTTTTTATTACATTAAAATTACCTTTTGCTATTTCTATTATTTTGTTTATTTCAGTTTTACATTTTCCATCATTGGTTATAGTATGTCCAATGTTGTTGTAGTTCTGAACTGTCTCCAGGAGTATTCCTTCAACTTTGATATTTATTTGTAGGTCTTGAAAATTTTCTTTCCTTAGGATCATAGTTTTAGTCTTTTTGATATTCATATCTAGTCCATATTTTTTTGCTTGTCATGGTTATTTCATTAAGTAATTGTTATAGATCTTTAGGATTTTCTGCTAGTAGTACAGTATCATCATCATATCTTAGGTTATTGATTATCTTTCCATTAATTTGTAGGCCTGGCATCTCTATGATGTTTTTAAAGATTTGCTCAGTGTATAGATTGAACAAGCTTGGGGAAAGGATGCATCCCTGTCTTACTCCTCCTTTTATATCAGTGGGTGTAGAGTTCGCTTTGTTATATTTTTTTACAGCAGTGAAGCAACCAGCATCGTCAATATGGGTGTATATTTTATTATATTCACTGCTGACGTCACATTAATATCGTATCGACATTCCGCTGTCGGGAAGATAACAACATCTGATGTATCCCAGGCTCGTCTGCCAGTCTGTACCGATTCGTTCGTCTTCTATGTCTACTCCAGTTCTTACTCCTCTCATCTCCATCTTAATTTCACCGGTAATTCTCTTACAGGATGCTGCCTCGCGGTGATCATGTCCAATTATTTGCTGTGGTGATTTTAATTTTTTTTTTTTTTTACATTTCTACATCTCATCTCCTACAGTTTTTGTTTGTTTGTTTGTTTGTTTGTTTGTTTGTTTGTCAATGTTATCTAACACTAGTGTAACGTCAATGAGATGATTGCTTTGTCCTCTCTGGATATCAGTTCTAATGTTGTAGCCGAGTATTAGCCAGTAAAGAGAGAGGCTGGAGACAAATAATAATAAATGAATATTATCATAGAGGGAAACTTCCGAGGCGATAATCAGCGAATCAATTCAGAGGAAGAGGTATGTTTACAGCACTAGGAAAATTGACAAATAATCAACAACAGAAAAAAATATGGACCAAAGCAGGATCTAACCCGTACTCAGTGGCATAGCGCCTTGCCACGAAAAGACACATGTTGCCTTGTGTTCTAACATTCGTATCCTACACCTGGTCTGATGGTAAAAGCCTGTGGGTAGCCAGCATTGGTGCTTTCCCTGCATATTTGTTCTAGTCAAGGCTGTGATGTCTACAGCTTATCTGGTGCTGGGTGCGGCGTCGGTCTCAGGACAGGAGGGACTTGGGTTCAAAGCCCACCGGAAGCGGTGGTGAGTTTTTTTTTTTTATATGAACGATTAATCCGTGTGTTTTTTATGAGGTTATCTTCGCCTGATCTCTTAGCTTGTGAGATCTGATGACTAGTCCACTTGGGTAACGGCAATAAACAGGAGGTACTGCGTGCACTCGCGCACGTTAAAAGAACCATTGGCAGTTTTTTTTTTTTTTGTTAAAGTGTATGCGATAAATGTGGCCGCTGGCAAAATTGTTAGTAAAAACCTGCCCACATTGTGGATTCCAGACCGTCATACGGAGTTCGTGCACTTGAGCCAGGACTCTCCTCGGATTTTCCCGAGGGGGTATCGAAGCACCTATGGGTTCGTCTAGTGTGCAGCTATGATGATGATCCTAATAACAACAAGATGATTATTTACTTGTCTATCTTACTTGCTGCCTCCTTATTCTGTGCATTTTCTTCATTTATGGAGTCAATTTTTGATACTGAATTCATTTGTCCGGAGCTGTCATCAGATTGTCTGATTATTGTTTACACTTTATATCGCTGAGGTTCACTTGTTGGTCCTACCTTCTCTTTGACGTAAAAAAAATGGCTATAAAACAACATTCCCTCCCCAAAACTCTCTCTCTCTCTCTACCTACCTACCTATATATATACCTACCTACCTACCTACCTATCTATCTATCTATCTATCTATCTATCTATCTATCTATCTATCTATCTATCTATCTATCTATCTATCTATCTATCTATCTATCTATCTATCTATCTATCTATCTATCTATCTATCTATCTATCTATCTATCTATCTATCTATCTATCTATCTATCTATCTATCTATCTATCTATCTATCTATCTATCTATCTATCTATCTATCTATCTATCTATCTATCTATCTATCTATCTATCTATCTATCTATCTATCTATCTATCTATCTATCTATCTATCTATCTATCTATCTATCTATCTATCTATCTATCTATCTATCTATCTATCTATCTATCTATCTATCTATCTATCTATCTATCTATCTATCTCATGTACAATCATTTTGCTATCCAGTTCTTTCAGAGGAAGTAATTAACAACTGAATTGATCCCAGACCTGGGGTCGTGTCTGTGATATTCTACCTCGTGGTGTATGCTTGATGTCGCCAGCCTATTTCAGTTTCTAAATATGTTTCTATCTCATCCCATTGATTCCGCGTGTGTCTCTTGTGTAGGCGTGCTTTACTTTAGTTCTACTTGTTTAAACTGCCAACTACTGTTGCTATCATTACCCGCTTATAAATGTTAAAGATAAAAGCTGCCATGGTCCGGACAAGTATCACCGCCCGCAGACTAGGATTAACCATTGAAGTCTTAAAACACACCCCAGCTGCCGTCCAATAGGCGCAACACAACGATAACAAGCCTGGGACACGAGAACAGTTATATGGCGGTTTACATTGTTGTATTGATATCAAATGTAGGGCACGCCGAGGAAGTGTGTAGTCTATGTGTGTATATCTGTGAAAATGAAACTATGAAATCTTATCCGCTTGTGGAATTCAGTCCTCTATATGTGTGCCGAACACGTCAGGTGTATGTCAAACTAGTCTTACACTGTATTGTCGAACATATGTATTCGAACAACTCGGAGTTCGTACCAATTTTTCTTCTCATTTGACTCCAATATAAATATATAATATATGTTCGTATATTGGTCCCGTGTTAAACCTTGTTGAAACGGGAACACTGAAATGACCTTTGATACAACCCCCAGGAGGTTTTTAGAAGAAATATTGCTCCCATCGCTTGAGACTAGAGATAAACCTTTGTGTCAGGACAGAGAGGCTGACCTCTAGGGATGGCCAGACTATTTGCCAAATAGAAGCTTACAAGTCTTGAGAAAGGAGGAAGCAAGTGGTGGTAGTTGATGATTATGATGCTGAGCATTAGCAAGAGGGGAAGACCGTCAGAAGTGAGCTGACCAGTTTAGTCGACAGGTCATTCTCACTGCACATCGAACAAGTCCATCCATCCCCTCCCACAACGTGCAGCAACTAGCCATGCCGGTGTTGTGGTGGTGTACAAGCCTTCTTTGGTTCCCATCTCCCACCCTTTCATGATATTCGTTCAGTCTGTCTAACTCTGTCCAAGTTTGCAGATTCAGGGCAATCTTTGGGGTCGGTCTTTCGTCCAGCGTCCTTAGGGCATGTAGAATATCAGCGCGGTTCATTGATCTTCTTATCTCATCTACAATGGCAAACTTTATGTCTCAAATCATAGCTAATGTTTTAATGACAGCAATAAGGTCCCTAGTCAAACTGCGTGTTGTCAAAGCGAAAGCAACACTGTCTTTCTTCACAGTTGTACCTTCAATGTGAGCTGTGAGAGCCGAGAGGTGTCGAATTACAGACCCAACGGTGTCAATGATTGAGTCACTCACATGAGAGTTCTCGAAAGTCAAGGCCTGCACTTCTGCCTCAACGACCAATGGGTTTTGTTGTCGACATTCTCTGTCCAGTGTGATGACTACAGGATAGGACGTACCACATTCTGACGGCACTGTATCCATTCTTACTCCGGTTCTAGTCCTTGATTAAACACACCTTTTGAACAATGCAGCCTACACAATTTTTTTTTTTTTACGCTGCCTTTCGGACATCCCTAGTGTTGTGTCAGTTGTCGTTCACTTGTCGTCGGTGCTATATGTCTCTGTGCTGAAGTCTTGTTGAGTGTTGTGTCAGTAGTCGTTCACTTGTCGTCGGTGCTACATGTCTCTGTGCTGAAATCTTGTTGAGTGTTGTGTCAGTTGTCGTTCACTTGTCGTCGGTGCTATATGTCTCTGTGCTGAAGTCTTGTTGAGTGTTGTGTCAGTAGTCGTTCACTCGTCGTCGGTGCTATATGTCTCTGTGCTGAAGTCTTGTTGAGTGTTGTGTCAGTAGTCGTTCACTCGTCGTCGGTGCTATATGTCTCTGTGCTGAAGTCTTGTTGAGTGTTGTGTCAGTAGTCGTTCACTCGTCGCCGGTGCTATATGTCTCTGTGCTGAAGTCTTGTTGAGTGTTGTGTCAGTAGTCGTTCACTCGTCGTCGGTGCTATATGTCTCTGTGCTGAAGTCTTGTTGAGTGTTGTGTCAGTAGTCGTTCACTCGTCGTCGGTGCTATATGTCTCTGTGCTGAAGTCTTGTTGAGTGTTGTGTCAGTAGTCGTTCACTCGTCGTCGGTGCTATATGTCTCTGTGCTGAAGTCTTGTTGAGTGTTGTGTCAGTAGTCGTCCACTTGTCGTCGGTGCTATATGTCTCTGTGCTGAAGTCTTGTTGAGTGTTGTGTCAGTAGTCACCGGTGCTACATGTCTCTGTGCTGAAGTCTTGTTGAGTGTTGTGTCAGTAGTCGTTCACTCATCGTCGGTGCTACATGTCTCTGTGCTGAAGTCTTGTTGAGTGTTGTGTCAGTAGTCACCGGTGCTACATGTCTCTGTGCTGAAGTCTTGTTGAGTGTTGTGCCAGTAGTCACCGGTGCTACATGTCTCTGTGCTGAAGTCTTGTTGAGTGTTGTGCCAGTAGTCACCGGTGCTACATGTCTCTGTGCTGAAGTCTTGTTGAGTGTTGTGTCAGTAGTCGTTCACTCATCGTCGGTGCTACATGTCTCTGTGCTGAAGTCTTGTTGAGTGTTGTGTCAGTAGTCACCGCTGCTACATGTCTCTGTGCTGAAGTCTTGTTGAGTGTTGTGCCAGCAGTCACCGGTGCTACATGTCTCTGTGCTGAAGTCTTGTTGAGTGTTGTGTCAGTAGTCGTTCACTCATCGTCGGTGCTACATGTCTCTGTGCTGAAGTCTTGTTGAGTGTTGTGCCAGTAGTCACCGGTGCTACATGTCTCTGTGCTGAAGTCTTGTTGAGTGTTGTGTCAGTAGTCGTTCACTCGTCGTCGGTGCTACATGTCTCTGTGCTGAAGTCTTGTTGAGTGTTGTGTCAGTAGTCGTTCACTCGTCGTCGGTGCTACATGTCTCTGTGCTGAAGTCTTGTTGAGTGTTGTGTCAGTAGTCGTTCACTCGTCGTCGGTGCTACATGTCTCTGTGCTGAAGTCTTGTTGAGTGTTGTGTCAGTAGTCGTTCACTCGTCGTCGGTGCTACATGTCTCTGTGCTGAAGTCTTGTTGAGTGTTGTGCCAGTAGTCGTTCACTCGTCGTCGGTGCTACATGTCTCTGTGCTGAAGTCTTGTTGAGTGTTGTGCCAGTAGTCGTTCACTCGTCGTCGGTGCTACATGTCTCTGTGCTGAAGTCTTGTTGAGTGTTGTGCCAGTAGTCGTTCACTCGTCACCGGTGCTACATGTCTCTGTGATGAAGACTTGTTGAGTGTTGTGCCAGTAGTCGCCGGTGCTACATGTCTCTGTGCTGAAGTCTTGTTGAGTGTTGTGCCAGTAGTCGCCGGTGCTACATGTCTCTGTTCTGAAGTCTTGCTAAGTGTTGTGCCAGTATTCGCCGGTGCTACATGTCTCTGTGATGAAGACTTGTTGAGTGTTGTGCCAGTAGTCGCCGGTGCTACATGTCTCTGTGCTGAAGTCTTGCTGAGTGTTGTGCCAGTAGTCGTTCACTCATCGTCGGTGCTACATGTCTCTGTGCTGAAGTTTTGTTGAGTGTTGTGTCAGTAGTCACGGTGCTACATGTCTCTGTTCTGAAGTCTTGTTGAGTGTTGTGCCAGTAGTCACCGGTGCTACATGTCTCTGTGCTGAAGTCTTGTTGAGTGTTATGCCAGTAGTCACCGGTGCTACATGTCTCTGTGCTGAAGTCTTGTTGAGTGTTGTGTCAGTAGTCGTTCACTCATCGTCGGTGCTACATGTCTCTGTGCTGAAGTCTTGTTGAGTGTTGTGCCAGTAGTCACCGGTGCTACATGTCTCTGTGCTGAAGTCTTGTTGAGTGTTGTGCCAGTAGTCACCGGTGCTACATGTCTCTGTGCTGAAGTCTTGTTGAGTGTTGTGCCAGTAGTCACCGGTGCTACATGTCTCTGTGCTGAAGTCTTGTTGAGTGTTGTGTCAGTAGTCGTTCACTCATCGTCGGTGCTACATGTCTCTGTGCTGAAGTCTTGTTGAGTGTTGTGCCAGTAGTCACCGGTGCTACATGTTTCTGTGCTGAAGTCTTGTTGAGTGTTGTGTCAGTAGTCGTTCACTCGTCGTCGGTGCTACATGTCTCTGTGCTGAAGTCTTGTTGAGTGTTGTGTCAGTAGTCGTTCACTCGTCGTCGGTGCTACATATCTCTGTGCTGAAGTCTTGTTGAGTGTTGTGCCAGTAGTCGTTCACTCGTCGTCGGTGCTACATGTCTCTGTGCTGAAGTCTTGTTGAGTGTTGTGCCAGTAGTCGTTCACTCGTCGTCGGTGCTACATGTCTCTGTGCTGAAGTCTTGTTGAGTGTTGTGCCAGTAGTCGTTCACTCGTCACCGGTGCTACATGTCTCTGTGATGAAGACTTGTTGAGTGTTGTGCCAGTAGTCGTTCACTCGTCGTCGGTGCTATATGTCTCTGTGCTGAAGTCTTGTTGAGTGTTGTGCCAGTAGTCGTTCACTCGTCACCGGTGCTACATGTCTCTGTGATGAAGACTTGTTGAGTGTTGTGCCAGTAGTCGCCGGTGCTACATGTCTCTGTGCTGAAGTCTTGTTGAGTGTTGTGCCAGTAGTCGCCGGTGCTACATGTCTCTGTTCTGAAGTCTTGCTGAGTGTTGTGCCAGTAGTCGCCGGTGCTACATGTCTCTGTGATGAAGACTTGTTGAGTGCTGTGCCAGTAGTCGCCGGTGCTACATGTCTCTGTGCTGAAGTCTTGCTGAGTGTTGTGCCAGTAGTCGCCGGTGCTACATGTCTCTGTTCTGAAGTCTTGCTGAGTGTTGTGCCAGTAGTCGCCGGTGCTACATGTCTCTGTTCTGAAGTCTTGCTGAGTGTTGTGCCAGTAGTCGCCGGTGCTACATGTCTCTGTTCTGAAGTCTTGTTGAGTGTTGTGCCAGGAGTCGCCGGTGCTACATGTCTCTGTTCTGAAGTCTTGTTGAGTTGCTTTCATCAACGGGCAACACACACGAGCACTCATACACGACCATTCATACACGACCACTCACACACGACCATTCACACCGCACCACTCACACACGACCACTCACACACCCTACCACTCGCACACAACATTACAACATTGTGTATTGTCATAGTAACCAAATGATACAAACGGCCATACTGGAGCCTGGATTTCCGTTTTCAACACTAGACTGGTACGTCGCTAGCATGGTCATGTGATGGATGTGACATCTTCACCGTTTAACTCATTTATTGAACAGAGACAGCATCGTTTTGATTTCTGTTTCTTGTTCCAGACAAAGATGGCTGGCGACATGGTAGTCTTGAGTCTCGTTAGTTCATCACATATACCTGACACATGCGGCACAGCCATCTATAATAGTAAGGCCAGCGGGCTGAAGCGCAATGACCCCAAATTGTGTGATGTTTTCAGCTTTGCGATCAGGGACCATTGGAAAAAATAAAGATAGCAAGAAATAATGCAATCAATATAGAGCTATATCTCTTCTCAACCATATAGGAAAGCTATACGCTAAAATTGTGGAAAAAAGGTTGAGACCAATAATAGAACTACATTTACAGTTAAACGATTCTCAAATGGGGTTTCGAAAAAAAAAAAAAAAAAAAAAAACAGAGGATGTTCTGACGCTCTAGTCACCTTAAAAACAGCTTGCAGAAAAAACGACGAAACACAATCAAGATTTATACATAACTTTCATTGACCAAGAAAAAGCATTTGATCGAGTAAACAGAGAACAACTGTGTGAGATACTAACAACATACGGAGTTAGCCAACATCTAACAGAGAACAACTGTGGGAGATACTAACAACATACGGAGTAAGCCAACATCTAACAGAGAACAACTGTGGGAGATACTAACAACATACGGAGTAAGCCAACATCTAACAGAGAACAACTGTGATATTATATACTATATATATATATTAAGTACTAGTGGTATACTAGTGGTATATACTATACCACTCCCTATCTATTAGTAGCCTGTAGGAGTAGATATCAGTTGCCTGGAGGAGTAGACATCAGTAGTCTGGTGGAGTAGACATCGGTAACCTGGAGGAGTAGACATCAGTAACCTGGAGGAGTAGACATCAGTAGTTTGGTGGAGTAGACATCGGTAACCTGGAGGAGTAGACATCAGTAACCTGGAGGAGTAGACATCAGTAGTCTGTAGGAGTAGACATCAGTAGCCTGGAGGAGGAGAAGACATCAGTTGCCTGGAGGAGGAGAAGACATCAGTTGCCTGGAGGAAGAGAAGACATCAGTAGCCTGGAGGAGGAGAAGACATCAGTAGCCTGGAGGAGGAGAAGACATCAGTAGCCTGGAGGATGAGAAGACATCAGTAGCCTGGAGGAGGAGAAGACATCAGTTGCCTGGAGGAGGAGAAGACATCAGTTGCCTGGAGGAGGAGAAGACATCAGTAGCCTGGAGGAGGAGAAGACATCAATTGCATGGAGGAGTAGACATCAGTAGTCTGGTGGAGTAGACATCGGTAACCTGGAGGAGCAGACATCAGTAAACTGGAGGAGTAGACATAAGTAGTCTGTAGGAGTAGACATTAGTAGCCAGGAGGAGTAGGCATTAGTAGCCTGGAGGAGTAGACATCAATAGCCTGGAGGAGTAGACATCAGGAATCTGGAGGAGTAGTAGACATAAGGAGCCTGGAGAAGTAGGCATAAGGAGAATTGATGAGTAGACATCAGTAGCCTGGAGGAGTAGAGATCAGTAGCCTGGAGGAGTGGACATTAGTAGCCTGGAGGAGTAGACATTAGTAACCTGGAGGAGGAGTAGAAATCAGTAGCCTGTAGGAGTAGACATTAGTAGCCTGGAGGAGTAGACACCAGTAGCCTGGAGGAGTTGACATCAGTAGCCTGGAGGAGTAGACATCAGTAGTCTGGTGGAGTAGACATTAGTAGCCTGGAGGAGTAGACATTAGTACCCTGGAGGAAAAGACATCAGTAGCCTGGAGAAGAAGACATCAGTAGTCTGGTGGAGTAGACATCAGTAGCCTGGAGGAGTAGATATTAATCGCCTGGAAGAGTAGACATCAGTAGACTGGAGGAGTAGACAACAGTAGCCTGGTGGAGTAGACATCAGTAGCCTGGAGGAGTAGACATACTTAGCCTGGAGGAGTAGACATCAGTAGACTTGAGGAGTAGACATCTGTTGCCTGGTGGAGTAGACATCAGTAGCCTGGAGGAGTAGACATCGGTAGCCTGGAGGAGTAGACATCGGTAGCATGGAGGAGTAGACAACAGTAGCCTAGATGAGTTAGCATCAGTAGCCTGGAGGAGTAGACATCAAGAATCTGAAGAAGTAGACATCTGTAGCCTGGAGGAGCAGACATCTGTAGCCTAGAGGAGTAGACAACATTAGCCTAGAGGAGTAGACATCAGTAACCTGGAGGAGTTGACAAAAGTAGCCTAGATGAGTAGGAATCAGTAGCCTGGAGGAGTAGACATCAAGAATCTGAAGAAGTAGACATCTGTAGCCTTGAGGAGCAGATATCTGTAGCCTAGAGGAGTAGACAACATTAGCCTAGAGGAGTAGACATCAGTAACCTGGAGGAGTAGACAACAAAAGCCTAGAGGAGTAGACATCAGTAACCTGGAGGAGTAGACAAAAGTAGCCTGTAGGAGTAGACATCTGTAGCCTCAGGAGTAGAAATCAGTAGCCTGGAGGAGTAGACATCAGTTGCCTCGAGAAGTAGACATCAGTAGCCTGGAGGAGTAGACATCAGTAGCCTGGAGGAGTAGACATCAGTGGGCTGGAGGAGTAGACATCGATAGCCTGGAGGAATAGACATCAGTAGCCTGGGGAGTCGACATCAGTAGCCTGGAGGAGTAGACATCAGTAGCCTGGAGGAGTAGACATCAGTAGCCTGGAGGAGTAGACATCAGTAGCCTGTAGGAGTAGACATCAGTCGCCTGGAGGAGTAGACATCTGTTGCCTGGAGGAGTAGCCATCAGTAGCCTGGAGGAGTAGGCATCGGTAGTCTGGAGGAGTAGACAACAGTAGCCTAGATGAGTAAGCATCAGTAGCCTGGAGGAGTAGACATCAAGAATCTGAAGAAGTAGACATCTGTAGCCTGGAGGAGCAGACATCTGTAGCCTAGAGGAGTAGATAACATTAGCCTAGAGGAGTAGACATCAGTAACCTGTAGGAGTAGACATCAGTAACCTGGAGGAGTAGACAAAAGTAGCCTGGAGGAGTAGACATCAGTAGCCTGGAGGAGGAGAAGACATCAGTTGCCTGGAGGAGGAGAAGACATCAGTTGCCTGGAGGAAGAGAAGACATCAGTAGCCTGGAGGAGGAGAAGACATCAGTAGCCTGGAGGAGGAGAAGACATCAGTAGCCTGGAGGATGAGAAGACATCAGTAGCCTGGAGGAGGAGAAGACATCAGTTGCCTGGAGGAGGAGAAGACATCAGTTGCCTGAAGGAGGATAAGACATCAGTAGCCTGGAGGAGGAGAAGACATCAATTGCATGGAGGAGTAGACATCAGTAGTCTGGTGGAGTAGACATCGGTAACCTGGAGGAGCAGACATCAGTAAACTGGAGGAGTAGACATAAGTAGTCTGTAGGAGTAGACATTAGTAGCCAGGAGGAGTAGGCATTAGTAGCCTTGAGGAGTAGACATCAATAGCCTAGAGGAGTAGACATCAGGAATCTGGAGGAGTAGTAGACATAAGGAGCCTGGAGAAGTAGGCATAAGGAGAATTGATGAGTAGACATCAGTAGCCTGGAGGAGTAGAGATCAGTAGCCTGGAGGAGTGGACATTAGTAGCCTGGAGGAGTAGACATTAGTAACCTGGAGGAGGAGTAGAAATCAGTAGCCTGTAGGAGTAGACATTAGTAGCCTGGAGGAGTAGACACCAGTAGCCTGGAGGAGTTGACATCAGTAGCCTGGAAGAGTAGACATCAGTAGCCTGGAGGAGTAGACATTAGTAGCCTGGAGGAGTAGACATTAGTACCCTGGAGGAAAAGACATCAGTAGCCTGGAGAAGAAGACATCAGTAGTCTGGTGGAGTAGACATCAGTAGCCTGGAGGAGTAGATATTAATCGCCTGGAAGAGTAGACATCAGTAGACTGGAGGAGTAGACAACAGTAGCCTGGTGGAGTAGACATCAGTAGCCTGGAGGAGTAGACATACTTAGCCTGGAGGAGTAGACATCAGTAGACTTGAGGAGTAGACATCTGTTGCCTGGTGGAGTAGACATCAGTAGCCTGGAGGAGTAGACATCGGTAGCCTGGAGGAGTAGGCATCGGTAGCATGGAGGAGTAGACAACAGTAGCCTAGATGAGTTAGCATCAGTAGCCTGGAGGAGTAGACATCAAGAATCTGAAGAAGTAGACATCTGTAGCCTGGAGGAGCAGACATCTGTAGCCTAGAGGAGTAGACAACATTAGCCTAGAGGAGCAGACATCTGTAGCCTAGAGGAGTAGACAACATTAGCCTAGAGGAGTAGACATCAGTAACCTGGAGGAGTAGACAAAAGTAGCCTAGATGAGTAGGAATCAGTAGCCTGGAGGAGTAGACATCAAGAATCTGAAGAAGTAGACATCTGTAGCCTTGAGGAGCAGATATCTGTAGCCTAGAGGAGTAGACAACATTAGCCTAGAGGAGTAGACATCAGTAACCTGGAGGAGTAGACAAAAGTAGCCTGTAGGAGTAGACATCTGTAGCCTGGAGGAGTAGACATCAGTAGCCTGGAGAAGTAGACATCAGTAGACAAGAGGAGTAGACATCAGTAGCCTGAGGGAGTAGACAACAGTAGCCTGGAGGAGTAGGCATCAGTTGCATGGAGGAGTAGATATCAGTAACCTGGAGGAGAAGACATCAGTAGCCTGGAGGAGTAGACATCAGTGGCCTGAAGGAGTAGACATCAGAAGCCTGGAGGAGTAGACATCGGTAACCTGGAGGAGTAGACATCAGTAACCTGGAGGAGTAGACATCAGTAGTCTGTTGGAGTAGACATCAGTAGCCTGGAGGAAGAGAAGACATCAGTTCCCTGGAGGAGGAGAAGACATATGTTGCCTGGAGGAGGAGAAGACATCAGTTGCCTGGAGGAGGAGAAGACATCAGTTGCCTGGAGGAGGAGAAGACATCAGTAGCCTGGAGGAGGAGAAGACATCAGTTGCCTGGAGGAGGAGAAGACATCAGTTGCCTGGAGAAGGAGAAGACATCAGTAGCCTGGAGGAGGAGAAGACATCAATTGCATGGAGGAGTAGACATCAGTAGTCTGGTGGAGTAGACATCGGTAACCTGGAGGAGTAGACATCAGTAACCTGGAGGAGTAGACATCAGTAGTCTGTAGGAGTAGACATTAGTAGCCTGGAGGAGTAGGCATTAGTAGCCTGGAGGAGTAGACATCAATAGCCTGGAGGAGTTGACATCAGGGATCTGGAGGAGTAGTAGACATCAGGAGCCTGGAGAAGTAGGCATAAGGAGAATTGATGAGTAGACATCAGTAGCCTGGAGGAGTAGAGATCAGTAGCCTGGATGAGTGGACATTAGTAGCCTGGAGGAGTAGACATTAGTAACCTGGAGGAGGAGTAGAAATCAGTAGCCTGTAAAAGTAGACATTAGTAGCCTGGAGGAGTAGACACCAGTAGCCTGGAGGAGTTGACATCAGTAGCCTGGAGAAGAAGACATCAGTAGTCTGGTGGAGTAGACATCAGTAGCTTGGAGGAGTAGACATTAGTAGCCTGGAGGAGTAGACATCAGTAGCCTGGAGAAGAAGACATCAGTAGTCTGGTGGAGTAGACATCAGTAGCCTGGAGGAGTAGATATTAATAGCCTTGAAGAGTAGACATCAGTAGCCTGGAGGAGTAGACAACATTAGCCTGGTGGAGTAGACATCAGTAGCCTGGAGGAGTATACATAGTTAGCCTGGAGGAGTATACATCAGTAGACTTGAGGAGTAGACATCTGTTGCCTGGAGGAGTAGACATCAGTAGCCTGGAGGAGTAGACATCGGTAGCCTGGAGGAGTAGGCATCGGTAGCATGGAGGAGTAGACAACAGTAGCCTAGATGAGTTAGCATCAGTAGCCTGGAGGAGTAGACATCAAGAATCTGAAGAAGTAGACATCTGTAGCCTGGAGGAGCAGACATCTGTAGCCTACAGGAGTAGACAACATTAGCCTAGAGGAGTAGACATCAGTAACCTGGAGGAGTAGACAAAAGTAGCCTAGATGAGTAGGAATCAGTAGCCTGGAGGAGTAGACATCAAGAATCTGAAGAAGTAGACATCTGTAGCCTGAGGAGCAGATATCTGTAGCCTAGAGGAGTAGACAACATTAGCCTAGAGGAGTAGACATCAGTAACCTGGAGGAGTAGACAACAGTAGCCTAGAGGAGTAGACATCAGTAACCTGGAGGAGTAGACAAAAGTAGCCTGTAGGAGTAGATATCTGTAGCCTCAGGAGTAGAAATCAGTAGCCTGGAGGAGTAGACATCAGTTGCCTCGAGAAGTAGACATCAGTAGCCTGGAGGAGTAGACATCAGTAGCATGGAGGAGTAGACATCAGTGGGCTGGAGGAGTAGACATCGATAGCCTGGAGGAATAGACATCAGTAGCCTGGGGGAGTCGACATCAGTAGCCTGGAGGAGTAGACATCAGTAGCCTGGAGGAGTAGACATCAGTAGCCTGGAGGAGTATACATCAGTAGCCTGTATGAGTAGACATCAGTCGCCTGGAGGAGTAGACATCTGTTGCCTGGAGGAGTAGCCATCAGTAGCCTGGAGGAGTAGGCATCGGTAGTCTGGAGGAGTATACAACAGTAGCCTAGATGAGTAAGCATCAGTAGCCTGGAGGAGTAGACATCAAGAATCTGAAGAAGTAGACATCTGTAGCCTGGAGGAGCAGACATCTGTAGCCTAGAGGAGTAGACAACATTAGCCTAGAGGAGTAGACATCAGTAACCTGTAGGAGTAGACATCAGTAACCTGGAGGAGTAGACAAAAGTAGCCTAGGGGAGTAGACATCAGTAACCTGGAGGAGTAGACATCTGTACCCTGGAGGAAAAGACATCAGTAGCCTGGAGAAGTAGACATCAGTAGTCTGGTGGAGTAGACATCAGTAGCCTGGAGGAGTAGATATTAATCGCCTGGAAGAGTAGACATCAGTAGACTGGAGGAGTAGACAACAGTAGCCTGGTGGAGTAGACATCAGTAGCCTGGAGGAGTAGACATACTTAGCCTGGAGGAGTAGACATCAGTAGACTTGAGGAGTAGACATCTGTTGCCTGGTGGAGTAGACATCAGTAGCCTGGAGGAGTAGACATCGGTAGCCTGGAGGAGTAGACATCGTAGCATGGAGGAGTAGACAACAGTAGCCTAGATGAGTTAGCATCAGTAGCCTGGAGGAGTAGACATCAAGAATCTGAAGAAGTAGACATCTGTAGCCTGGAGGAGCAGACATCTGTAGCCTAGAGGAGTAGACAACATTAGCCTAGAGGAGTAGACATCAGTAACCTGGAGGAGTTGACAAAAGTAGCCTAGATGAGTAGGAATCAGTAGCCTGGAGGAGTAGACATCAAGAATCTGAAGAAGTAGACATCTGTAGCCTTGAGGAGCAGATATCTGTAGCCTAGAGGAGTAGACAACATTAGCCTAGAGGAGTAGACATCAGTAACCTGGAGGAGTAGACAACAACAGCCTAGAGGAGTAGACATCAGTAACCTGGAGGAGTAGACAAAAGTAGCCTGTAGGAGTAGACATCTGTAGCCTCAGGAGTAGAAATCAGTAGCCTGGAGGAGTAGACATCAGTTGCCTCGAGAAGTAGACATCAGTAGCCTGGAGGAGTAGACATCAGTAGCCTGGAGGAGTAGACATCAGTGGGCTGGAGGAGTAGACATCGATAGCCTGGAGGAATAGACATCAGTAGCCTGGGGGAGTCGACATCAGTAGCCTGGAGGAGTAGACATCAGTAGCCTGGAGGAGTAGACATCAGTAGCCTGGAGGAGTAGACATCAGTAGCCTGTAGGCGTAGACATCAGTCGCCTGGAGGAGTAGACATCTGTTGCCTGGAGGAGTAGCCATAGTAGCCTGGAGGAGTAGGCATCGGTAGTCTGGAGGAGTAGACAACAGTAGCCTAGATGAGTAAGCATCAGTAGCCTGGAGGAGTAGACATCAAGAATCTGAAGAAGTAGACATCTGTAGCCTGGAGGAGCAGACATCTGTAGCCTAGAGGAGTAGATAACATTAGCCTAGAGGAGTAGACATCAGTAACCTGTAGGAGTAGACATCAGTAACCTGGAGGAGTAGACAAAAGTAGCCTGGAGGAGTAGACATCAGTAGCCTGGAGGAGGAGAAGACATCAGTTGCCTGGAGGAGGAGAAGACATCAGTTGCCTGGAGGAAGAGAAGACATCAGTAGCCTGGAGGAGGAGAAGACATCAGTAGCCTGGAGGAGGAGAAGACATCAGTAGCCTGGAGGATGAGAAGACATCAGTAGCCTGGAGGAGGAGAAGACATCAGTTGCCTGGAGGAGGAGAAGACATCAGTTGCCTGGAGGAGGAGAAGACATCAGTAGCCTGGAGGAGGAGAAGACATCAATTGCATGGAGGAGTAGACATCAGTAGTCTGGTGGAGTAGACATCGGTAACCTGGAGGAGCAGACATCAGTAAACTGGAGGAGTAGACATAAGTAGTCTGTAGGAGTAGACATTAGTAGCCAGGAGGAGTAGGCATTAGTAGCCTTGAGGAGTAGACATCAATAGCCTAGAGGAGTAGACATCAGGAATCTGGAGGAGTAGTAGACATAAGGAGCCTGGAGAAGTAGGCATAAGGAGAATTGATGAGTAGACATCAGTAGCCTGGAGGAGTAGAGATCAGTAGCCTGGAGGAGTGGACATTAGTAGCCTGGAGGAGTAGACATTAGTAACCTGGAGGAGGAGTAGAAATCAGTAGCCTGTAGGAGTAGACATTAGTAGCCTGGAGGAGTAGACACCAGTAGCCTGGAGGAGTTGACATCAGTAGCCTGGAAGAGTAGACATCAGTAGCCTGGAGGAGTAGACATTAGTAGCCTGGAGGAGTAGACATTAGTACCCTGTAGGAAAAGACATCAGTAGCCTGGAGAAGAAGACATCAGTAGTCTGGTGGAGTAGACATCAGTAGCCTGGAGGAGTAGATATTAATCGCCTGGAAGAGTAGACATCAGTAGACTGGAGGAGTAGACAACAGTAGCCTGGTGGAGTAGACATCAGTAGCCTGGAGGAGTAGACATACTTAGCCTGGAGGAGTAGACATCAGTAGACTTGAGGAGTAGACATCTGTTGCCTGGTGGAGTAGACATCAGTAGCCTGGAGGAGTAGACATCGGTAGCCTGGAGGAGTAGGCATCGGTAGCATGGAGGAGTAGACAACAGTAGCCTAGATGAGTTAGCATCAGTAGCCTGGAGGAGTAGACATCAAGAATCTGAAGAAGTAGACATCTGTAGCCTGGAGGAGCAGACATCTGTAGCCTAGAGGAGTAGACAACATTAGCCTAGAGGAGCAGACATCTGTAGCCTAGAGGAGTAGACAACATTAGCCTAGAGGAGTAGACATCAGTAACCTGGAGGAGTAGACAAAAGTAGCCTAGATGAGTAGGAATCAGTAGCCTGGAGGAGTAGACATCAAGAATCTGAAGAAGTAGACATCTGTAGCCTTGAGGAGCAGATATCTGTAGCCTAGAGGAGTAGACAACATTAGCCTAGAGGAGTAGACATCAGTAACCTGGAGGAGTAGACAAAAGTAGCCTGTAGGAGTAGACATCTGTAGCCTGGAGGAGTAGACATCAGTAGCTTGGAGAAGTAGACATCAGTAGACAAGAGGAGTAGACATCAGTAGCCTGAGGGAGTAGACAACAGTAGCCTGGAGGAGTAGGCATCAGTTGCATGGAGGAGTAGATATCAGTAACCTGGAGGAGAAGACATCAGTAGCCTGGAGGAGTAGACATCAGTGGCCTGAAGGAGTAGACATCAGAAGCCTGGAGGAGTAGACATCGGTAACCTGGAGGAGTAGACATCAGTAACCTGGAGGAGTAGACATCAGTAGTCTGTTGAGTAGACATCAGTAGCCTGGAGGAAGAGAAGACATCAGTTCCTGGAGGAGGAGAAGACATATGTTGCCTGGAGGAGGAGAAGACATCAGTTGCCTGGAGGAGGAGAAGACATCAGTTGCCTGGAGGAGGAGAAGACATCAGTAGCCTGGAGGAGGAGAAGACATCAGTTGCCTGGAGGAGGAGAAGACATCAGTTGCCTGGAGAAGGAGAAGACATCAGTAGCCTGGAGGAGGAGAAGACATCAATTGCATGGAGGAGTAGACATCAGTAGTCTGTGGAGTAGACATCGGTAACCTGGAGGAGTAGACATCAGTAACCTGGAGGAGTAGACATCAGTAGTCTGTAGGAGTAGACATTAGTAGCCTGGAGGAGTAGGCATTAGTAGCCTGGAGGAGTAGACATCAATAGCCTGGAGGAGTTGACATCAGGGATCTGGAGGAGTAGTAGACATCAGGAGCCTGGAGAAGTAGGCATAAGGAGAATTGATGAGTAGACATCAGTAGCCTGGAGGAGTAGAGATCAGTAGCCTGGATGAGTGGACATTAGTAGCCTGGAGGAGTAGACATTAGTAACCTGGAGGAGGAGTAGAAATCAGTAGCCTGTAAAAGTAGACATTAGTAGCCTGGAGGAGTAGACACCAGTAGCCTGGAGGAGTTGACATCAGTAGCCTGGAGAAGAAGACATCAGTAGTCTGGTGGAGTAGACATCAGTAGCTTGGAGGAGTAGACATTAGTAGCCTGGAGGAGTAGACATCAGTAGCCTGGAGAAGAAGACATCAGTAGTCTGGTGGAGTAGACATCAGTAGCCTGGAGGAGTAGATATTAATAGCCTTGAAGAGTAGACATCAGTAGCCTGGAGGAGTAGACAACATTAGCCTGGTGGAGTAGACATCAGTAGCCTGGAGGAGTAGACATAGTTAGCCTGGAGGAGTATACATCAGTAGACTTGAGGAGTAGACATCTGTTGCCTGGAGGAGTAGACATCAGTAGCCTGGAGGAGTAGACATCGGTAGCCTGGAGGAGTAGGCATCGGTAGCATGGAGGAGTAGACAACAGTAGCCTAGATGAGTTAGCATCAGTAGCCTGGAGGAGTAGACATCAAGAATCTGAAGAAGTAGACATCTGTAGCCTTGAGGAGCAGACATCTGTAGCCTACAGGAGTAGACAACATTAGCCTAGAGGAGTAGACATCAGTAACCTGGAGGAGTAGACAAAAGTAGCCTAGATGAGTAGGAATCAGTAGCCTGGAGGAGTAGACATCAAGAATCTGAAGAAGTAGACATCTGTAGCCTTGAGGAGCAGATATCTGTAGCCTAGAGGAGTAGACAACATTAGCCTAGAGGAGTAGACATCAGTAACCTGGAGGAGTAGACAACAGTAGCCTAGAGGAGTAGACATCAGTAACCTGGAGGAGTAGACAAAAGTAGCCTGTAGGAGTAGATATCTGTAGCCTCAGGAGTAGAAATCAGTAGCCTGGAGGAGTAGACATCAGTTGCCTCGAGAAGTAGACATCAGTAGCCTGGAGGAGTAGACATCAGTAGCATGGAGGAGTAGACATCAGTGGGCTGGAGGAGTAGACATCGATAGCCTGGAGGAATAGACATCAGTAGCCTGGGGAGTCGACATCAGTAGCCTGGAGGAGTAGACATCAGTAGCCTGGAGGAGTAGACATCAGTAGCCTGGAGGAGTATACATCAGTAGCCTGTATGAGTAGACATCAGTCGCCTGGAGGAGTAGACATCTGTTGCCTGGAGGAGTAGCCATCAGTAGCCTGGAGGAGTAGGCATCGGTAGTCTGGAGGAGTATACAACAGTAGCCTAGATGAGTAAGCATCAGTAGCCTGGAGGAGTAGACATCAAGAATCTGAAGAAGTAGACATCTGTAGCCTGGAGGAGCAGACATCTGTAGCCTAGAGGAGTAGACAACATTAGCCTAGAGGAGTAGACATCAGTAACCTGTAGGAGTAGACATCAGTAACCTGGAGGAGTAGACAAAAGTAGCCTAGGGGAGTAGACATCAGTAACCTGGAGGAGTAGACATCTGTAGCCTGGAGGAGTAGACATCAGTAGCCTGGAGAAGTAGACATCAGTAGCCAAGAGGAGTAGACATCAGTAGCCTGAGGAGTAGACAACAGTAGCCTGGAGGAGTAGACATCAGTTGCATGGAGGAGTAGATATCAGTAGCCTGGAGGAGAAGACATCAGTAGACTGGAGGAGTAGACATCAGCAGCCTGGAGGAGTAGACATCGGTAACCTGGAGGAGTAGACATCAGTAGTCTGTTGGAGTAGACATCAGTAGCCTGGAGGAAGAGAAGACATCAGTTCCCTGGAGGAGGAGAAGACATCAGTTGCCTGGAGGAGGAGAAGACATCAGTTGCCTGGAGGAGGTGAAGACATCAGTTGCCTGGAGGAGGAGAAGACATCAGTAACTGGAGGAGGAAAAGACATCAGTAGGTGGAGGAGGAGAAGACATCAGTAGCCTGGAGGAGGAGAAGACATCAGTAGCCTGGAGGAGGAGAAGACATCAGTAGCCTGGAGGAGGAGAAGACATCAGTTGCCTGGAGGAGGAGAAGACATCAGTTGCCTGGAGGAGGAGAAGACATCAGTAGCCTGGAGGAGGAGAAGACATCAATTGCATAGAGGAGTAGACATCAGTAGTCTGGTGGAGTAGACATCGGTAACCTGGAGGAGTAGACATCAGTAACCTGGAGGAGTAGACATCAGTAGTCTGTAGGAGTAGACATTAGTAGCCTGGAGGAGTAGGCATTAGTAGCCTGGAGGAGTAGACATCAATAGCCTGGAGGAGTAGACATCAGGGATCTGGATGAGTAGTAGACATCAGGAGCCTGGAGAAGTAGGCATAAGGAGAATTGATGAGTAGACATCAGTAGCCTGGAGGAGTAGAGATCAGTAGCCTGGAGGAGTGAACATTAGTAGCCTGGAGGAGTAGATATTAATAGATTGGAAGAGTAGACATCAGTAGACTGGAGGAGTAGACAACATTAGCCTGGTGGAGTAGACATCAGTAGCCTGGAGGAGTAGACACAGTTAGCCTGGAGGAGAAGACATCAGTAGACTTGAGAGTAGACATCTGTTGCCTGGAGGAGTAGACATCAGTAGCCTGGAGGAGTAGACATCGGTAGCCTGGAGGAGTAGGCATCGGCAGCATGGAGGAGTAGACAACAGTAGCCTAGATGAGTTAGCATCAGTAGCCTGGAGGAGTAGACATGAAGAATCTGAAGAAGTAGACATCTGTAGCCTGGAGGAGTAGACATCTGTAGCCTACAGGAGTAGACAACATTAGCCTAGAGGAGTAGACATCAGTAACCTGGAGGAGTAGACAAAAGTAGCCTAGATGAGTAGGAATCAGTAGCCTGGAGGAGTCGACATCAAGAATCTGAAGAAGTAGACATCTGTAGCCTTGAGGAGCAGATATCTGTAGCCTAGAGGAGTAGACAACATTAGCCTAGAGGAGTAGACACCAGTAACCTGGAGGAGTAGACAACAGTAGCCTAGAGGAGTAGACATCAGTAACCTGGAGGAGTAGACAAAAGTAGCCTAGGGGAGTAGACATCAGAAACAGGGAGGAGTAGACATCTTTAAGCCTCGAGGAGTAGACATCAGTAGCCTGGAGGAGTAGACATCAGTAGCCTGTAGGAGTAGACATCTGTAGCCTGTAGGAGTAGACATCTGTAGCCTGGAGGAGTAGAAATCCGTAGCCTGGAGGAGTAGACATCAGTTGCCTCGAGAAGTAGACATCAGTAGCCTAGAGGAGTAGACATCAGTAGCCTGGAGGAGTAGACATCAGTGGGCTGGAGGAGTAGGCATCGATAGCCTGGAGGAATAGACATCAGTAGCCTGTGGGAGTCGACATCAGTAGCCTGGAGGAGTAGACATCAGTAGCCTCTAGGAGTAGACATCAGTAGCCTGGAGGAGTAGACATCAGTAGCCTGTAGGAGTAGACATCAGTCGCCTGGAGGAGTAGACATCTGTTGCCTGGAGGAGTAGCCATTAGTAATCTGGAGGAGTAGGCATCGTAGCTTGGAGGAGTAGGCATCGGTAGCCTGGAGGAGTAGACAACAGTAGCCTAGGTGAGTAAGCATCAGTAGCCTGGAGGAGTATACATTAAGAATCTGAAGAAGTAGACATCTGTAGCCTGGAGGAGCAGACATCTGTAGTCTAGAGGAGTAGACAACATTAGCCTAGAGGAGTAGACATCAGTAACCTGTAGGAGAAGACATCAGTAACCTGGAGAGTAGACAAAAGTAGCCTAGGGGAGTAGACATCAGTAACCTGGAGGAGTAGACATCTGTAGCCTGGAGGAGAGACATCAGTAGCCTGGAGAAGTAGACAACAGTAGCTGGAGGAGTAGACATCAGTAGCCTGAGGGAGTAGACAACAGTAGCCTGGAGGAGTAGACATCAGTTGCATGGAGGAGTAGACATCAGTAGCCTGGAGGAGTAGACATCAGTAGCCTGGAGGAGTAGACATCAGTGGCCTGGAGAGGTAGACATCAGTAGCATGGAGGAGTAGACATCAGTAGTTTAGAGGAGTAGACAACATTAGCCTAGAGGAGTAGACATCAGTAACCTTGAGGAGTAGATAAAAGTAGCCTAGAGGAGTAGACATCAGTAACCTGGAGGAGTAGACATCTGTAGCCTAGAGGAGTAGACATCAGTAGCCTGGAGGAGTAGACATCTATAGCCTTGAGGAGTAGACATCTGTAGCCTAGAGGAGTAGACATCAGTAGCCTGGAGGAGTAGACAACAGTACCCAAGAGGAGTAGGCATAAGTAGCCTGGAGGAGTAGACATCATGACTCTTGAGGAGTAGACATCAGAGCCTGGAGGGGTAGTCATCTGTAGCCTGGAGGAGTAGACATCAGTAACCTGTATGAGTAGGCATCAATAGCCTGAAGGAGTGGACATTAGTAGCCTGTAGAGTAGGCATCAGTAGCCTGGAGGAGTAGACATCAGTAACCTGGAGGAGTAGACAAAGTAGCCTAAATTAGTAGACATCAGTAGCCTGGAGGAATAGAACATCTGTAGCCTGGAGGAGTAGACATCAGTAGGTTGTAGGAGTAGGGCATCAGTAGCCTGGAGAAGTAGAGACATCTGTAGCCTGGAGGAGTAACATCTGTAGCCTAGATTAGTAGACATCAGTAGCCTGGAGGAGTAGACATTAGTAGCCTGAAGGAGTAGACATTAGTAACCTGGAGGAGGAGTAGAAATCAGTAGCCTGTAGGAGTACACATTAAAAGCCTGGAGGAATAGACATCAGTAGCCTGGAGGAGTTGACATCAGTAGCCTGGAGGAGTAGACATCAGTAGCCTGTAGGAGTAGACATCAGTAGCCTGGAGTAGAAGACATCAGTAGCCTGGAGGAGTAGACAACATTAGCCTGGTGGAGTAGACATCAGTAGCCTGGAGGAGTAGACATAGTTAGCCTGGAGGAGTAGACATCAGTAGACTTGAGGAGTAGACATCTGTTGCCTGGAGGAGTAGACATCAGTAGCCTGGAAGAGTAGACATCGGTAGCCTGGAGGAGTAGGCATCGGTAGCATGGATAAGTAGACAACAGTAGCCTAGATGAGTTAGCATCAGTAGCCTGTAGTAGACATGAAGAATCTGAAGAAGTAGACATCTGTAGCCTGGAGGAGCAGACATCTGTAGCCTACAGGAGTAGACAACATTAGCCTAGATGAGTAGACATCAGTAACCTGGAGGAGTAGACAAAGTAGCCTAGATGAGTAGGAATCAGTAGCCTGGAGGAGTCGACATCAAGAATCTGAAGAAGTAGACATCTGAGCCTTGAGGAGCAGATATCTGTAGCCTAGAGGAGTAGACAACATTAGCCTAGAGGAGTAGACATCAGTAACCTGGAGGAGTAGACAACAGTAGCCTAGAGGAGTAGACATCAGTAACCTGGAGGAGTAGACAAAAGTAGCCTAGGGAGTAGACATCAGTAACAGGGAGGAGTAGACATCTGTAGCCTGGAGGAGTAGACATCAGTTGCCTCGAGAAGTAGACATCAGTAGCCTAGAGGAGTAGACATCAGTAGCCTGGAGGAGTAGAAATCAGTGGGCTGGAGGAGTAGGCATCGATAGCCTGGAGGAATAGACATCAGTAGCCTGTGGGAGTCGACATCAGTAGCCTGGAGGAGTAGACATCAGTAGCCTCTAGGAGTAGACATCAGTAGCCTGGAGGAGTAGACATCAGTAGCCTGTAGGAGTAGACATCAGTCGCCTTGAGGAGTAGACATCTGTTGCCTGGAGGAGTAGCCATCAGTAATCTGGAGGAGTAGGCATCGGTAGCTTGGAGGAGTAGGCATCGGTAGCCTGGAGGAGTAGTCAACAGTAGCCTATGAGTAAGCATCAGTAGCCTGGAGGAGTATACATCAAGAATCTGAAGAAGTAGACATCTGTAGCCTGGAGGAGAAGACATCTGTAGCCTAGAGGAGCAGACAACATTAGCCTAGAGGAGTAGACATCAGTAACCTGTAGGAGTAGACATCAGTAACCTGGAGGAGTAGACAAAAGTAACCTAGGGGAGTAGACATCAGTAACCTGGAGGAGTAGACATGTGTAGCCTGGAGGAGTAGACATCAGTAGCCTGGAGAAGTAGACAACAGTAGCCTGGAGGAGTAGACATCAGTAGCCTGAGGGAGTAGACAACAGTAGCCTGGAGGAGTAGACATCAGTTGCATGGAGGAGTAGACATCAGTAGCCTGGAGGAGGAGTAGACATCAGTAGCCTGGAGGAGTAGACATCAGTGGCCTGAGGAGTAGACATCAGTAGCATGGAGGAGTAGACATCAGTAGTCTAGAGGAGTAGACAACATTAGCCTAGAGGAGTAGACATCAGTAACCTGGAGGAGTAGATAAAAGTAGCCTAGAGGAGTAGACATCAGTAACCTGGAGGAGTAGACATCTGTAGCCTAGAGGAGTAGACATCAGTAGCCTGGAGGAGTAGACATCTATAGCCTGGAGGAGTAGACATCTGTAGCCTAGAGGAGTAGGCGTCAGTAGCCTGGCGGAGTAGACAACAGTACCCAAGAGGAGTAGGCATAAGTAGCCTGGAGCAGTAGACATCATGATTCTGGAGGAGTAGACATCAGGAGCCTGGAGTGGTGGTCATCTGTAGCCTGGAGGAGTAGACATCAGTAACCTGTATGAGTAGGCATCAATAGCCTGAAGGAGTGGACATTAGTAGCCTGTAGGAGTAGGCATCAGTAGCCTGAGGAGTAGACATCAGTAACCTGGAGGAGTAGACAAAAGTAGCCTAAATTAGTAGACATCAGTAGCCTGGAGGAATAGACATCTGTAGCCTGGAGGAGTAGACATCAGTAGGTTGTAGGAGTAGGCATCAGTAGCCTGGAGAAGTAGACATTTGTAGCCTGGAGGAGTAAACATCTGTAGCCTAGATTAGTAGACATCAGTAGCCTGGAGGAGTAGACATTAGTAGCTGAAGGAGTAGACATTAGTAACCTGGAGGAGGAGTAGAAATCAGTACCCTGTAGGAGTAGACATTAGTAGCCTGGAGGAGTAGACATCAGTAGCCTGGAGGAGTTGACATCAGTAGCCTGGAGAGTAGACATCAGTAGCCTGTAGGAGTAGACATCAGTAGCCTGGAGGAGAAGACATCAGTAGCCTGGAGGAGTAGACATCAGTAGTTTGTAGGAGTACGCATCAGTAGCTAGAGGAGTAGGCATCAGTAGCCTGGAGGAGTAGACAACAGTACCCTAGAGGAGTAGGCATCAGTAGCCTGGAGAAGTAGACATCAGGATTCTGGAGGAGTAGACATCTGTAGCCTGGAGGAGTAGACATCAGTAGACTGGAGGAGTAGACATTAGTAGACTGGAGGAGTAGACATCAGTAGCCTGGTGGTGTAGACATCAGTAGACTGGGGGAGTGGACATCAGTAGACTGGAAGAGTAGACATCAGTAGACTGGAGGAGTAGACATCAGTAGACTGTAAGAGTAGACATCAGTAGACTGGAAGAGTAGACATCAGTAGACTGCAAGAGTAGACATAAGTAGACTGTAAGAGTAGACATCAGCAGACTGGAGGAATAGACATCAGGAGCCTGGAGCAGTAGACATCAGTAGACTGTTGAAGTAAGCATCATCTGAAATGTAGAGCAAGGAGAGCATGTTTAACATCATCTGACGGAGTCCCGTGATTTCAATCGACTCAAGTAGCACACATTTCCGTGTCGTTCTAGACATGCCAACAGCAGATGGTGACTGGTTGCTCTTCTGTGGCAACCATCTTGAATTGCTTTGTGTGTGTGGTTTTGTTTGTATGTGTGAAATCTCGACAACAGTGGATATTCTCACGGCTACAGGAATGACTAGTCGACATGTGACATGTAGCAGTTATTCAAACATCGTCATGTCTGGTCTTGTCACAGCTCACGAAATATTTGATAGGGGTCAACGTGTTGTTGCAATAATAGGTGCAGTTAGGCAGGGTTGAGGGGGGAGTTATTAATGTTTACGTAGGTCACCATGGCCCCACTAAATCGCTTGTGTCTTCTGACATCATTTTGTTTATATCAGCATTTGTATATATCAACCTTTGTGTCTATCAGCCTTTGTGTATTCAACCTTTGTGCCTATCAGTCTTTGTGTCTATCAACCTTTGTGTTATCAATCTTTGTGTCTATCAGTCTTTGTGTCTATCAACCTTTGTATATATCAACCTTTGTGCCTATCAGCCTTTGTGTCTATCAACCTTTGTGTCTATCAATCTTTGTGTCTATCAACCTTTGTGTCTATCAACCTTTGTGTCTATCAACCTTTGTGTCTATCAATCTTTGTGTCTATCAACCTTTGTGTCTATCAATCTTTGTGTCTATCAATCTTTGTGTCTATCAACTTTTGTGTCTATCAGTCTTTGTGTCTATCAATCTTTGTGTCTATCAATCTTTGTGTCTATCAACCTTTGTGTCTATCAGTCCTTTGTGTCTATCAATCTTTGTGTCTATCAACCTTTGTGTTTATCAATCTTTGTGTCTATCAAGTTTTGTGTCTATCAGTCTTTGTGTCTATCAATCTTTGTGTCTATCAACCTTTGTGTCTATCAACCTTTGTGTCTATCAACCTTTGTGTCTATCAACCTTTGTGTCTATCAACCTTTTGTGTTTACCAACCTTTGTGTCTATCAGTCTTTTGTGTATACCAACCTTTGTGTCTATCAGTCTTTGTGTTTACCAACCTTTGTGTCTATCAGTCTTTGTGTTTACCAACCTTTGTGTCTATCAGTCTTTGTGTTTACCAACCTTTGTGTCTATCAGTCTTTGTGTTTACCAACCTTTGTGTCTATCAGTCTTGTGTTTACCAACCTTTGTGTCTATCAGACTTTGTGTTTACCAACCTTTGTGTCTATCAGTCTTTGTGTATACCAACCTTTGTGTCTATCAGTCTTTGTGTATACCAACCTTTGTGTCTATCAGTCTTGGTGTTTACCAACCTTTGTGTCTATCAGTCTTTGTGTTTACCAACCTTTGTGTCTATCAGCCTTTGTGTATATCAAACTTTGTGTCCATCAGCCTTTGTGTATACCAACTTTTGTGTCTATCAGTCTTTGTGTCTATCTGCCTTTGTGTATACCAACCTTTGTGTCTATCAGCCTTTGTGTATACCAACCTTTGTGTCTATCAGTCTTTGTGTTTACCAACCTTTGTGTCTATCAGTCTTTGTGTTTACCATTTGTGTCTATCAGTCTTTGTGTATACCAAGCTTTGTGTCTATCAGCCTTTGTGTATACCAACCTTTGTGTCTATCAGTCTTGTGTCTATCAACCTTTGTGTATACCAACCTTTGTGTCTATCAGTCTTTGTGTTTACCAACCTTTGTGTCTATCAGCCTTTGTGTATACCAACCTTTGTGTCTATCAGCCTTTGTGTATACCATCTTTGTGTCTATCACTCTTTGTGTCAATCAAATCTTTGTGTCTATTAGCCTTCGTGTATACCAAACTTTGTGTCTATCAGCCTTTGTGTATACCAACTTTTGTGTCTATCAGCCTTTGTGTCTATCAGCCTTTGTGTCTATCAGCCTTTGTGTATACCACCTTTCTTTCTATCAGTCTTTGTGTTTACCAACCTTTGTGTTTATCAATCTTTGTGTCTATCAGACTTTGTGTATACCAGTCTTTGTGTCTATCAGCCTTTGTGTCTATCAGCCTTTGTGTCTATCAATCTTTGTGTCTATCAGGCTTTGTGTATACCAGCCTTTGTGTCTCTCAGCCTTTGTGTCTATCAGCCTTTGTGTATACCAACCCCTGTGTCTATCAGTCTTTGTGTTTACCAACCTTTGTGTCTATCAATCTTTGTGTCTATCAGGCTTGTGTATACAACCTTTGTGTCTATCAATCTTTGTGTCTATCAGTCTTTGTGTATACCACCCCTGTGTCTATCAGCCATTGTGTATACCAACCTTTGTGTCTATCAGTCTTTGTGTTTACCAACCTTTGTGTCTATCAGACTTTGTGTATACCAACCCCTGTGTCTATCAGTCTTTGTGTAGACCCACCCCTGTATCTATCAGCCTTTGTGTATACCAACCTTTGTGTCTATCAGCCTTTGTGTATACCAACCTTTGTGTCTATCAATCTTTGTGTCTACAAAACTTTGTGTCTATCAGTCTTTGTGTTTACCAACCTTTGTGTCTATCAATCTTTGTGTCTATCAGCCTTTGTGTCTACCAACCCCTGTGTCTATCAGCCTTTGTGTATACCAACCTTTGTGTCTATCAGTCTTTGTGTCTACAAAACTTTGTGTCTATCAGTATTTGTGTTTACCAGCCTTTGTGTTTACCAACCTTTGTGTCTATCAATCTTTGTGTCTATCAGCCTTTGTGTCTACCAACCCTGTGTCTATCAGCCTTTGTGTATACCAACCCCTGTGTCTATCAGCCTTTATGTATACCAACCTTTGTGTCTACCAAATTTTGTGTCTACCAACTTTTGTATCTACCAACCTTCGTATCTATCAGCCTTTGAGTCTATCAAACTTTATATCTATCAGCCTTTGTGTCTATCAGCTTTTGTGTCTATCAACATTTGTGTCTATCAAACTTTGTGTCTATCAACCTTTGTGTCTATCAGCCTCTGTGTCTACCAACCTTTATGTCTACTAACCTTTGTGTCTATCAGCCTCTGTGTCTACCAAACTTTATGTCTACCAACTTCTGTGTTTATCAAGCTATATGTCTATCAAATTTTGTGTCTATCAACCGTTGTGTCTATCAAATTTTGTGTCTATCAACCTTTGTGTCTATCAAATTCTGTGTCTATCAATCTCTGTGTCTATCAACCTTTGTGTCTATCAAATTCTGTGTCTATCAACCTTTGTGTCTATCAACCTTTGTGTCTATCAAATTCTGTCTCTAGCAACCTTTGTGTCTATCAACCGTTGTGTCTATCAAATTTTGTGTCTATCAACCTTTGTGTCTATCAAATTCTGTCTCTATCAACCTTTGTGTCTATCAACCGTTTTGTCTATCAAATTCTGTGTCTATCAATCTCTGTGTCTATCAACCGTTGTGTCTATCAAATTCTGTGTCTATCAACCTTTGTGTCTATCAACCTTTGTGTCTATCAAATTCTGTGTCTATCAACCTTTGTGTCTATCAACCTTTGTGTCTATCAACCTTTGTGTCTATCAGCCTTTGTGTCTATCAACCGTTGTGTCTATCAAATTCTGTGTCTATCAACCTTTGTGTCTATCAACCTTTGTGTCTATCAACCCCTGTGTCTACCAACCTTTGTGTCTATCAAATTCTGTGTCTATCAACCTTTGTGTCTATCACTCTTTGTGTCTATCAACCTTTGTGTCTATCAACCTTTGTGTCTATCAATTCTGTGTCTATCAACCTTTGTGTCTATCAATTCTGTGTCTATCAACCTTTGTGTCTATCAACCTTTGTGTCTATCAAATTCTGTGTCTATCAACCTTTGTGTCTATCAACCTTTGTGTCTATCACCTTTGTGTCTATCAAATTCTGTGTCTATCAACCTTTGTGTCTAACAAATTCTGTGTCTATCAACCTTTGTGTCTATCAACCTTTGTGTCCATCAAATTCTGTGTCTATCAACCTTTGTGTCTATCAACCTTTGTGTCTATCAACCTTTGTGTCTATCAACCTTTGTGTCTATCAATCTTTGTGTCTATCAACCTTTGTGTCTATCAATCTTTGTGTCTATCATCTTTGTGTCTATCAACTTTTGTGTCTATCAGTCTTTGTGTCTATCAATCTTTGTGTCTATCAATCTTTGTGTCTATCAACCTTTGTGTCTATCAGTCTTTGTCTCTATCAATCTTTGTGTCTATCAACCTTTGTGTCTATCAACCTTTGTGTTTATCAATCTTTGTGTCTATCAAGTTTTGTGTCTATCAGTCTTTGTGTCTATCAATCTTTGTGTCTATCAACCTTTGTGTCTATCAACCTTTGTGTCTACCAACCTTTGTGTCTATCAACCTTTGTGTCTATCAACCTTTGTGTCTATCAACCTTTGTGTTTACCAACCTTTGTGTCTATCAGTCTTTGTGTATACCAACCTTTGTGTCTATCAGTCTTTGTGTTTACCAACCTTTGTGTCTATCAGTCTTTGTGTTTACCAACCTTTGTGTCTATCAGTCTTTGTGTTTACCAACCTTTGTGTCTATCAGTCTTTGTGTTTACCAACCTTTGTGTCTATCAGTCTTTGTGTATACCAACCTTTGTGTCTATCAGTCTTTGTGTCTATCTGCCTTTGTGTATACCAACCTTTGTGTCTATCAGCCTTTGTGTATACCAACCTTTGTGTCTATCAGTCTTTGTGTTTACCAACCTTTGTGTCTATCAGTCTTTGTGTTTACCATTTGTGTCTATCAGCCTTTGTGTATACCAAGCTTTGTGTCTATCAGCTTTGTGTATACCAACCTTTGTGTCTATCAGTCTTTGTGTCTATCAGCCTTTGTGTATACCAACCTTTGTGTCTATCAGTCTTTGTGTTTACCAACCTTTGTGTCTATCAGCCTTTGTGTATACCAACCTTTGTGTCTATCACCTTTGTGTATACCAATCTTTGTGTCTATCACTCTTTGTGTCTATCAAATCTTTGTGTCTATTAGCCTTCGTGTATACCAAACTTTGTGTCTATCAGTCTTTGTGTTTTCCAACCTTTGTGTCTATCAGCCATTGTGTTTACCAACCTTTGTGTCTATCAGCCTTTGTGTATACCAACTTTTGTGTCTATCAGCCTTTGTGTCTATCAGCCTTTGTGTCTATCAGCCTTTGTGTATACCAACCTTTCTTTCTATCAGTCTTTGTGTTTACCAACCTTTGTGTCTATCAGTCTTTTGTGTCTACAAAACTTTGTGTCTATCAGTATTTGTGTTTACCAGCCTTTGTGTTTACCAACCTTTGTGTCTATCAATCTTTGTGTCTATCAGCCTTTGTGTCTACCAACCCTGTGTCTATCAGCCTTTGTGTATACCAACCCCTGTGTCTATCAGCCTTTATGTATACCAACCTTTGTGTCTACCAAATTTTGTGTCTACCAACTTTTGTATCTACCAACCTTCGTATCTATCAGCCTTTGAGTCTATCAAACTTTATATCTATCAGCCTTTGTGTCTATCAGCTTTTGTGTCTATCAACATTTGTGTCTATCAAACTTTGTGTCTATCAACCTTTGTGTCTATCAGCCTCTGTGTCTACCAACCTTTATGTCTACTAACCTTTGTGTCTATCAGCCTCTGTGTCTACCAAACTTTATGTCTACCAACTTCTGTGTTTATCAAGCTATATGTCTATCAAATTTTGTGTCTATCAACCGTTGTTTCTATCAAATTTGTGTCTATCAACCTTTGTGTCTATCAAATTCTGTGTCTATCAATCTCTGTGTCTATCAACCTTTGTGTCTATCAAATTCTGTGTCTATCAACCTTTGTGTCTATCAACCTTTGTGTCTATCAAATTCTGTCTCTAGCAACCTTTGTGTCTATCAACCGTTGTGTCTATCAAATTTGTGTCTATCAACCTTTGTGTCTATCAAATTCTGTCTCTATCAACCTTTGTGTCTATCAACCGTTGTGTCTATCAAATTCTGTGTCTATCAATCTCTGTGTCTATCAACCGTTGTGTCTATCAAATTCTGTGTCTATCAACCTTTGTGTCTATCAACCTTTGTGTCTATCAATTCTGTGTCAATCAACCTTTGTGTCTATCAACCTTTGTGTCTATCAACCTTTGTGTCTATCAGCCTTTGTGTCTATCAACCGTTGTGTCTATCAAATTCTGTGTCTATCAATCTCTGTGTCTATCAACCTTTGTGTCTATCAAATTCTGTGTCTATCAACCTTTGTGTCTATCAACCTTTGTGTCTATCAAATTCTGTCTCTAGCAACCTTTGTGTCTATCAACCGTTGTGTCTATCAAATTTTGTGTCTATCAACCTTTGTGTCTATCAAATTCTGTCTCTATCAACCTTTGTGTCTATCAACCGTTGTGTCTATCAATTCTGTGTCTATCAATCTCTGTGTCTATCAACCGTTGTGTCTATCAAATCTGTGTCTATCAACCTTTGTGTCTATCAACCTTTGTGTCTATCAAATTCTGTGTCAATCAACCTTTGTGTCTATCAACCTTTGTGTCTATCAACCTTTGTGTCTATCAGCCTTTGTGTCTATCAACCGTTGTGTCTATCAAATTCTGTGTCTATCAACCTTTGTGTCTATCAACCTTTGTGTCTATCAACCCTGTGTCTACCAACCTTTGTGTCTATCAAATTCTGTGTCTATCAACCTTTGTGTCTATCAACCTTTGTGTCTATCAACCTTTGTGTCTATCAACCTTTGTGTCTATCAAATTCTGTGTCTATCAAACTTTGTATCTATCAAATTCTGTGTCTATCAACCTTTGTGTCTATCAACCTTTGTGTCTATCAAATTCTGTATCTATCAACCTTTGTGTCTATCAACCTTTGTGTCTATCAACCTTTGTGTCTATCAACCTTTGTGTCTATCAAATTCTGTGTCTATCAATCTCTGTGTCTATCAAATTATGTGTCTATCAACCCTTGTGTCTACCAACCTTTGTGTCTTTAAAATTCTGTGTCTACCAACCTTTGTGTCTTTAAAATTCTGTGTCTACCAACCTTTGTGTCTACCAACCTTTGTGTCTATCAAGTTCTGTGTCTATCAATCTTTGTGTCTACCAACCTTTGTGTCTATCAACCTTTGTGTCTATCAACCTTTGTGTCTATCAACCTCTGTGTCTATCAACCTTTGTGTCTATCAACCTATGTGTCTACCAACCTTTGTGTCTATCACCTTTGTGTCTATCAACCTTTGTGTCTACCAACCTTTGTGTCTACCAACCTTTGTGTCTATCAAGTTCTGTGTCTACCAACCTTTGTGTCTGCCAACCTTTGTGTCTATCAACCTTTGTGTCTGTCAACCTTTGTGTCTACCAACCTTTGTGTCTATCAACCTTTGTGTCTATCAAATTCTGTGTCTATCAACCCTTGTGTCTATCAACCTTTGTGTCTTTAAAATTCTGTGTCTACCAACCTTTGTGTCTATCAACCTTTGTGTCTATCAAGTTCTGTGTCTACCAACCTTTGTGTCTACCAACCTTTGTGTCTATCAAGTTCTGTGTCTACCAACCTTTGTGTCTACCAACCTTTGTGTCTACCAACCTTTGTGTCTATAAAATTCTGTGTCTACCAACCTTTGTGTCTATCAACCTTTGTGTCTACCAACCTTTGTGTCTACCAACCTTTGTGTCTATCAAGTTCTGTGTCTACCAACCTTTGTGTCTACCAACCTTTGTGTCTACCAACCTTTGTGTCTATAAAATTCTGTGTCTACCAACCTTTGTGTCTATCAACCTTGTGTCTACCAACCTTTGTGTCTACCAACCTTTGTGTCTACCAACCTTTGTGTCTATCAACCTTTGTGTCTATCAAGTTCTGTGTCTATCAACCTTTGTGTCTATCAAGTTCTGTGTCTATCAACCTTTGTGTCTATCAACCTTTGTGTCTATCAACCTTTGTGTCTATCAAGTTCTGTGTCTACCAAACTTTGTGTCTATCAACCTTTGTGTCTATCAAGTTCTGTGTCTACCAAACTTTGTGTCTATCAACCTTTGTGTCTACCAACCTTTGTGTCTATCAAGTTCTGTGTCTACCAACCTTGTGTCTATCAAGTTCTGTGTCTATCAACCTTTGTGTCTACCAACCTTTGTGTCTATCAACCTTTGTGTCTACCAACCTTTGTGTCTACCAACCTTTGTGTCTATAAAATTCTGTGTCTACCAACCTTTGTGTCTATCAACCTTTGTGTCTACCAACCTTTGTGTCTACCAACCTTTGTGTCTATCAAGTTCTGTGTCTACCAACCTTTGTGTCTACCAACCTTTGTGTCTATCAACCTTTGTGTCTATCAAGTTCTGTGTCTACCAACCTTTGTGTCTATCAACCTTTGTGTCTACCAACCTTTGTGTCTATCAACCTTTGTGTCTATCAAACTTTGTGTCTACCAACCTTTGTGTCTATCAACCTTTGTGTCTATCAACCTTTGTGTCTATCAAGTTCTGTGTCTACCAACCTTTGTGTCTATCAACCTTTTTTTCTACCAACCTTTGTGTCTACCAACTTTGTGTCTATCAAACTTTGTGTCTACCAACCTTTGTGTCTATCAACCTTTGTGTCTATCAAGTTCTGTGTCTACCAACCTTTGTGTCTACCAACCTTTGTGTCTATCAAGTTCTGTGTCTACCAACCTTTGTGTCTACCAACCTTTGTATCTACCAACCTTTGTGTCTATCAACCTTTGTGTCTATAAAATTATGTGTCTACCAACCTTTGTGTCTCCCAACCCCTGTGTCTACCAAACTTTGTGTCTACCACCTTTGTGTCTACCAACCTTTGTGTCTCCCAACCTTTGTGTCTACCAACCTTTGTGTCTATAAAATTCTGTGTCTATCAACCTTTGTGTCTACCAACCTTTGTGTCTCCCAACCCCTGTGTCTAACAACCTTTGTGTCTACCAACCTTTGTGTCTACCAACTTTTGTGTCTACCAACTTTTGTGTCTACCAACTTTTGTGTCTACCAACCTTTGTGTCTACCAACCTTTGTGTCTACCAACCTTTGTGTCTACCAACTTTGTGTTTATCAACCTCTGTGTGTCTACCAACTTTTGTATCTATCAACCTTTGTGTCTACCAACTTTTGTGTCTACCAACCTTTGTGTCTACCAACCTCTGTGTGTCTACCAACCTTTGTGTCTACCAACCTTTGTGTCTACCAACTTTTGTGTTTATCAACCTCTGTGTGTCTACCAACTTTTGTGTTTATCAACCTCTGTGTGTCTACCAACTTTTGTGTTTATCAACCTCTGTGTGTCTACCAACTTTTGTGTTTATCAACCTCTGTGTGTCTACCAGTTTTTTGTGTTTATCAACCTCTGTGTGTCTACCAACTTTTATGTTTATCAACCTCTGTGTGTCTACCAACTTTTGTGTTTATCAACCTCTGTGTGTCTACCAACTTTTGTGTTTATCAACCTCTGTGTGTCTACCAACTTTTGTGTTTATCAACCTCTGTGTGTCTACCAACTTTTGTATCTATCAACCTTTGTGTCTACCAACCTCTGTGTGTCTACCAACCTTTGTGTCTACCAACCTTTGTGTCTACCAACCTTTGTGTCTACCAACTTTTGTGTCTACCAACCCCTGTGTCTACCAACCTTTGTGTCTACCAACCTTTGTGTCTACCAACCTTTGTGTCTACCAACCTTTGTGTCTACCAACCTTTGTGTCTACCAACCTTTGTGTCTACCAACCTTTGTGTCTATCAAGTTCTGTGTCTACCAACCTTTGTGTCTACCAACCTTTGTGTCTATAAAATTCTGTGTCTATCAACCTTTGTGTCTATCAACCTTTGTGTCTATCAACCTTTGTGTCTATCAACCTCTGTGTCTATCAACCTTTGTGTCTTCCAACATTTGTGTCTATCAACCTTTGTGTCTATCAACCTTTGTGTCTATCAACCTTTGTGTCTATCAACCTTTGTGTCTATCAACCTTTGTATCTATCAACCGTTGTGTCTATCAACCTTTGTGTCTATCAACCTTTGTTTCTATCAACCTTTGTGTCTACCAACATTTGTGTCTATCAACCTTTGTGTCTATCAACCTTTGTGTCTATCAACCTTTGTGTCTACCAACCTTTGTGTCTATCATCCTTTGTGTCTATCAAATTCTGTGTCTATCAACCCTTGTGTATATCAACCTTTGTGTCTTTAAAATTCTGTGTCTACCAACCTTTGTGTCTATCAACCTTTGTGTCTACCAACCTTTGTGTCTATCAAGTTCTGTGTCTACCAACCTTTGTGTCTACCAACCTTTGTGTCTACCAACCTTTGTGTCTATCAAATTCTGTGTCTACCAACCTTTGTGTCTATCAACCTTTGTGTCTACCAACCTTTGTGTCTACCAACCTTTGTGTCTATCAAGTTCTGTGTCTACCAACCTTTGCGTCTTTCAACCTTTGTGTCTATCAACCTTTGTGTCTATCAAGTTCTGTGTCTACCAACCTTTGTGTCTATCAAGTTCTGTGTCTACCAACCTTTGTGTCTATCAACCTTTGTGTCTACCAACCTTTGTGTCTATCAAGTTCTGTGTCTACCAACCTTTGTGTCTACCAACCTTTGTGTCTACCAACCTTTGTGTCTATCAACCTTTGTGTCTATAAAATTCTGTGTCTACCAACCTTTGTGTCTCCCAACCCCTGTGTCTACCAACCTTTGTGTCTACCAACCTTTGTGTCTACCAACCTTTGTGTCTCCCAACCCCTGTGTCTACCAACCTTTGTGTCTATAAAATTCTGTGTCTACCAACCTTTGTGTCTACCAACCTTTGTGTCTCCCAACCCCTGTGTCTAACAACCTTTGTGTCTACCAACCTTTGTGTCTACCAACTTTTGTGTCTACCAACTTTTGTGTCTACCAACTTTTGTGTCTACCAACCTTTGTGTCTACCAACTTTTGTGCCTACCAACCCCTGTGTCTACCAACCTTTGTGTCTACCAACCTTTGTGTCTACCAACCTTTGTGTCTACCAACTTTTGTGTTTATCAACCTCTGTGTGTCTACCAACTTTTGTATCTATCAACCTTTGTGTCTACCAACTTTTGTGTCTACCAACCTTTGTGTCTACCAACCTCTGTGTGTCTACCAACCTTTGTGTCTACCAACCTTTGTGTCTACCAACTTTTGTGTTTATCAACCTCTGTGTGTCTACCAACTTTTTTGTTTATCAACCTCTGTGTGTCTACCAACTTTTGTGTTTATCAACCTCTGTGTGTCTACCAACTTTTGTGTTTATCAACCTCTGTGTGTCTACCAACTTTTGTGTTTATTAACCTCTGTGTGTCTTCCAACTTTTGTGTTTATCAACCTCTGTGTGTCTACCAACTTTTGCGTTTATCAACCTCTGTGTGTCTACCAACTTTTGTGTTTATCAACCTCTGTGTGTCTACCAACTTTTGTGTTTATCAACCTCTGTGTGTCTACCAACTTTTGTATCTATCAACCTTTGTGTCTACCAACCTCTGTGTGTCTACCAACCTTTGTGTCTACCAACCTTTGTGTCTACCAACCTTTGTGTCTACCAACTTTTGTGTCTACCAACCCCTGTGTCTACCTACCTTTGTGTCTACCAACCTTTGTGTCTACCAACTTTTGTGTCTATCAACCTTTGTGTCTACCAACTTTTGTGTCTACCAACCCCTGTGTCTACCAACCTTTGTGTCTACCAACCTTTGTGTCTACCAACCTTTGTGTCTACCAACCTTTGTGTCTACCAACCTTTGTGTCTACCAACCTTTGTGTTTACCAACTTTTGTGTTTATCAACCTCTGTGTGTCTACCAACTTTTGTGTCTACCAACCTTGGTGTCTACCAACCTTTGTGTCTACCAACCTTTGTGTCTACCAACCTTTGTGTCTACCAACCTTTGTGTCTATCAACTTTTGTGTCTATCAACCTTTGTGTCTATCAACTTTTGTGTCTACCAACTTTTGTGTCTACCAACTTTTGTGTCTACCAACCTTTGTGTCTACCAACTTTTGTGTCTACCAACTTTTGTGTTTATCAACCTCTGTGTGTCTACCAACTTTTGTGTCTATCAACCTTTGTGTCTACCAACCTTTGTGTCTACCAACCTTTGTGTCTATCAAGTTTTGTGTCTACCAACTTTTGTGTCTACCAACTTTTGTGTCTATCAACCTTTGTGTCTATCAACCTTTGTGTACCAACCTTTGTGTCTATCAAGTTTTGTGTCTATCAACCTTTGTGTCTATCAAGTTTTGTGTCTATCAAGTTTTGTGTCTATCAAGTTTTGTGTCTATCAAGTTTTGTGTCTATCAACCTTTGTGTCTATCAACCTTTGTGTCTATCAAGTTTTGTGTCTATCAAGTTTTGTGTCTATCAAGTTTTGTGTCTATCAAGTTTTGTGTCTATCAACCTTTGTGTCTATCAACCTTTGTGTCTATCAACCTTTGTGTCTACCAACCTTTGTGTCTACCAACCTTTGTGTCTATCAAGTTTTGTGTCTATCAACCTTTGTGTCTATCAACCTTTGTGTCTATCAACCTTTGTGTCTACCAACCTTTGTGTCTATCAAGTTTTGTGTCTATCAAGTTTTGTGTCTATCAACCTTTGTGTCTACCAACCTTTGTGTCTATCAACCTTTGTGTCTACCAACCTTTGTGTCTACCAACCTTTGTGTCTACCAACCTTTGTGTCTATCAACCTTTGTGTCTATCAACCTTTGTGTCTACCAACCTTTGTGTCTACCAACCTTGGTGTCTATCAACCTTTGTGTCTACAAACCTTTGTGTCTATCAAGTTTTGTGTCTACCAACCTTTGTGTCTACCAACCTTTGTGTCTATCAAGTTTTGTGTCTATCAACCTTTGTGTCTACCAACCTTTGTGTCTACCAACCTTTGTGTCTATCAAGTTTTGTGTCTATCAACCTTTGTGTCTACCAACCTTTGTGTCTACCAACCTTTGTGTCTATCAAGTTTTGTGTCTACCAACCTTTGTGTCTACCAACCTTTGTGTCTATCAACCTTTGTGTCTACCAACCTTTGTGTCTACCAACCTTTGTGTCTACCATTTTGTGTCTATCAAGTTTTGTGTCTACCAACCTTTGTGTCTACCAACCTTTGTGTCTATCAAGTTTTGTGTCTATCAACCTTTGTGCCTACCAACCTTTGTGTCTACCAACCTTTGTGTCTATCAAGTTTTGTGTCTACCAATTTTTATGTCTACCAACTTTTGTGTCTATCAACTTTTGTGTCTATCAACCTTTGTGTCTACCAACCTTTGTGTCTACCAATCTTTGTGTCTACCAACTTTTGTGTCTACCAACCTTTGTGTCTACCAACTTTTGTGTCTACCAACTTTTGTGTCTACCAACCTTTGTGTCTACCAACCTTTGTGTCTACCAACCTTTGTGTCTATCAACTTTTGTGTCTACCAACTTTTGTGTCTACCAACTTTTGTGTCTACCAACTTTTGTGTCTATCAGTCTACGTAACTAGACATCTATTCATAAATCTATCATCCTATACAACTAACAACTCATCAACCCAAACAACGAACAACCCATCAACCCATACAACGAACAACCCATTAACCCATACAATGAATAACCCATCAACCAATACATCTAACAACCTATGAACCCATACAACGAACAACCCATGAACCCATACAACGAACAACTCATCAACCCATACAATGAATAACCCATCAACGAATACATCTAACAACTCATGAACCTATATAATGAACAACCCATCAACCCATACAACGAACAACCCATCAACCCATACAACGAACAACCCATCAACCCATACAACGAACAACCCATCAATTCCTATCAACCTACCAGTCCTGGAATGATAAAATGTGTGTCCCGAAAGTCATAAACAACACATGAACCCAACGGTCTACAAAAGCTTCACACTTTCATGTGATTGGGCATTGCTCCGGCTGTCTGTCAGGCTATAGACGAGATGAAGGCGATCAATGAATGTCATCTAATATAACAATCCTTCATACCACACAACTCTCCATGGATGTCAAGCATGGACAATCTATTTAGCGCTAAGAAAATAACCAACAATGTACAAACTGTCTCAGATATGGCCATCATCATCCTGTGCCGTCTCCGCACAGAAAGGTGGCTAAGTAAAACTTAAAGGGTAAAGAGCCAAGTGGTGTATAGGGAATATGGTGTTAGTGGACATCATTTGTATAAACCTTCAGCACATGATTTTTAGGGCAATGTGGTCAGTATTACGCCCTTGCCGCTTTACTTTCCCCTTTACTTAATTTTTTTTTCAGTTTTTAAGGCGAGGAGAAGGAAGACTGCATTTAAATTGAAGTGGCACTAAAGAACAATGCTTGTCTACACTGGCTTCAAATAGCACTAAAGAACAATGCTTGTCAACACTGGCTTCATATAGCACTAAAGAACAATGCTTGTCAACACTGGCTTCATATAGCACTAAAGAACAATGCTTGTCAACACTGGCTTCATATAGCACGAAAGAACAATGCTTGTCAACACTGGCTTCATATAGCACTAAAGAACAATGCTTGTCAACACTGGCTTCATATAGCACTAAAGAACATTGCTTGTCAACACTGGCTTCATATAGCACGAAAAAACAATGATTGTCAACACTGGCTTCATATAGCACGAAAGAACATTGCTTGTCAACACTGGCTTCATATAGCACGAAAGAACATTGCTTGTCAACACTGGCTTCATATAGCACTAAAGAACAATGCTTGTCAACACTGGCTTCATATAGCACGAAAGAACAATGATTGTCAACACTGGCTTCATATAGCACTAAAGAACATTGCTTGTCAACACTGGCTTCATATAGCACGAAAGAACATTGCTTGTCAACACTGGCTTCATATAGCACTAAAGAACAATGCTTGTCAACACTGGCTTCATATAGCACTAAAGAACATTGCTTGTCAACACTGGCTTCATATAGCACTAAAGAACAATGATTGTCAACACTGGCTCCTCAACTATAGGTCTGCATCTATTTTCTGAAGATAAAATCGCTGCCAGGTATTTAAATGGAGGTGTTTCAATGTAGTTAAAATGTGTTAACAAGATGTCCGACTATCACTTCTGTTTGTTGCTGTTGAGGATAGATCTTTATTGTTACCTTCTATCAATTTATTGTTACTTTCCATCATTTTATTGTTACTTTCCATCACTTTATTGTTATTGTCCATCACTTTATTGCTACTTTCTATCATTTTATTGTTACTTTCCATCACTTTATTGTTACTTTCCGGCACTTTATTGTTACTTTCCATCACTTTATTGTTGCTTTTCATCACTTTATTGTTACTTTCCATCACTTTATTGTTACTTTCCGGCACTTTATTGTTACTTTCCATCACTTTATTGTTACTTTTCATCACTTTATTGTTACTTTCCATCACTTTATTGTTACTTTCCATCACTTTATTGTTACTTTCCATCACTTTATTGTTACTTTTCATCACTTTATTGTTACTTTCCATCTCTTTATTGTTACTTTCCATCACTTTATTGTTACTTTCCATCACTTTATTGTTACTTTCCATCACTTTATTGTTACTTTTCATCACTTTAATGTTACTTTCCATCACTTTATTGTTTTTGTCCATCACTTTATTGTTAATTTCCATCACTTTATTGTTACTTTCCATCACTTTATTGTTACTTTCCATCACTTTATTGTTACTTCCAACACTTTATTGTTACTTTCTATCAATTATTTTTACTTTCTATCACTTTATTGTTACCGTCCATCACTTTATTGTTACTGGCCATCACTTTATTGTTACTGGCCATCACTTTGATATCGCTCACTTGCTGTATCCCAGTTTCACTTTCAGCAAGTTTTCGATGACAGTTCTGCTTGAATGTTTTCACAATAGCAGACTTCTGTCATCAGTTGGGAAATGTCACGACTAATATCAGCTTAACTGACATGGGAAACAACCGCTAGACACAATAGCCTCACGTGACCGTCATGGCTGTCAATTGTTATGTCCTCAGTCAACAAGGGTGCCTCGGACGGTAGTGGGGAGACAGGCCAGGCTTCGTTAACGCTGGACGTAGCCAACCGTCGCAATAATTTCTGTTTTAGCTGAGATCTAACAAGTGCATTCGCTAGAAGGGTATTCCCCACATCAGTAAATCAAACATGATTGTTCACTTGTGACAATCTTACTTCCTACAGTGCTATCTTTTGTCTTATTGTAACATCCAACATGATTATTCAGCAGTGACCATCCGTCTTCTAAGAGTGACGGATGATTTCTGTTGTAACGAGGTTCTCAAACACTCTTTTTTAAGTTTTCTTGACATTGTTGCTGTGTTGACATTGTTGCTGTGTTGTGTTGACATTGCTGTTGTGTTGTGTTGACATTGTTGTTGTGTTGTGTTGACATTCTTCCTGTGTTGTGTTGACATTGTTGTTGTGTTGTGTTGACATTGTTGTTGTGTTGTGTTGACATTCTTCCTGTGTTGTGTTGACATTGTTGTTGTGTTGTGTTGACATTCTTCCTGTGTTGTGTTGACATTGTTGTTGTGTTGTGTTGACATTATTGTTGTATAGTGTTGATATTGTTGTTGTGTTGTGTTGACATTATTGTTGTATTGTGTTGACTTTGTTCTTGTATTGACACTGTTGTTGTGTTGTGTTGATATTGTTGTTGTTGTTGACAAATGTTGATTTCTTCACACATCGGTAAATTAATGATAACTATTGACTTTCATGTGATCATTACCTCAACAATGAGAACAAATAATGATTTACAATTTCACAAACAACAACATTATTGGCTGCAATCTTGGAAGTGGATCGCGTCCATGACTGATGTAATGTTGGAAGTGGATCGCGGGCGGTGACTGATGTAATGTTGGAAATGGTCTCCTCCGATGACTGATGTAATAACGTGACGAAAGAAGTCACAGATGAGGATCAAAATGCTGGTCGGGACAATAATGAACAAATAGCAACACCTCCAACATGAAGAACAGTCAAGGCTAGCCATCTAACTCACAAGCAACAAAAATACAACTCTCCTTGTATGCCTTAGCCGGTACTATCTGCTCCACAACTGACAATCAGCGCAGAATTATTGTGCATAGAATGTCATGACGAACTGGTGAGGTAAAGAAAGATAATCGATGAAGTAACGACACCTTAACGAGAATAATGATTGTGTCCCTTTATTACTGGACTCTGTGGCCGAGTGCTTTGCGTGCTCGCTTCCTAGTCAGACAGTTTTGGGTCCGATTCCCAGAAGCGGCGATTTCCCGGACCCACAAGGCTCCAGATTCGCCAAGCCTCTAAAAATGAGTAGCAGAAATTTTTCTGGAAAGTAAACCCGGCCTGGCGTGATACCGACCATATCACCAAAAAAAGTGCTGTGGTCACGGAAAAATGTGGTCACTAACAACATATTGCCATTATGCCTTGCAAGGCAAGGGAGGGAATCTTGCTTTACTTAATTGTTAGAAGATTGTCGTTGGTTGATCTCTTACTTTCTCATCTATAGCGATGTCTTTATGTTGTTTTCTTGTTACGTTCTGTAGACTGTCGTTGGTTGATCTCTTGGTCTTACTCTCTCATCTACACGACTGTAATCTACACGAATGTAGTTTACACGACTGTAATCTACACGAATGTAGTCTACACGAATGTAATCTACACGAACGTAATCTACATGAATGTAATCTACACGACTGTAGTCTACACGACTGTAATCTACATGAATGTAATCTACACGAATGTAATCTACACGACTGTATTCTACACGAATGTAGTCTACACGACTGTAATCTACACGAATGTAGTCTACACGACTGTAATCTACACGAATGTAGTCTACACGCCTGTAATCTACATGAATGTGATCTACACGACTGTAGTCTACACGACTGTAATCTACATGAATGCAGTCTACACGACTGTAATCTACACGAATGTAGTCTACACGACTGTAATCTACACGAATGTAGTCTACACGACTGTAATCTACACGACTGTAATCTACACGAATGTAATCTACATGAATGTAGTCTACACGACTGTAATCTACACGAATGTAGTCTACACGAATGTAATCTACACGAATGTAATCTACATGAATGTAATCTACATGACTGTAATCTACACGAATGTAGTCTACACGACTGCAATCTACACGAATGTAGTCTACACGACTGTAATCTACACAAATGTAATCTACACGAATGTAGTCTACACGACTGTAATCTTCACGAATGTAGTCTACACGACTGTAATCTACACAAATGTAATCTACACGACTGTAATCTACACGAATGTAGTCTACACGACTGTAATCTACACGACTGTAGTCTACACGACTGTAATCTACACGAATGTAATCTACACGAATGTAATCTACACGACTGTAATCTACACGATTGTAGTCTACGCGACTGTAATCTACACGACAGTAGTCTACACGACTGTAGTCTACACGACTGTAATCTACACGAATGTAATCTACACGACTGTAGTCTACACGACTGTAATGTACACGACTGTAATCTATACGAATGTAGTCTACACGACTGTAATCTACACGAATGTAATCTAAACGACTGTAATCTACACGACTGTAATATACACGAATGTAGTCTACACGACTGTAGTCTACATGAATGTAGTCTACACGACTGTAATCTACACGAATGTAGTCTACATGAATATAGTCTATACGACTGTAGTCAAGACGAATGTAGTCTACACGAATGTAGTCTACACGACTGTAATTTACATGAATGTAGTCTACACGACTGTAATCTACACGAATGTAGTCTACACGACTGTAATCTACACGAATGTAATCTACAAGAATGTAGTCTACACGACTGTAATCTACACGACTGTAGTCTACACGACTGTAATCTACAAGAATGTAGTCTACACGACTGTAATCTACACGACTGTAATCTTCACGACTTTAGTCTACACGACTGTAGTCTACACGACTGTAATCTACACCTACATGGCTGTGGTCTACACGACTGTAATCTTACCGAATGTAGTCTACACGACTGTAATCTTCACGACTGTAGTCTAAACGACTGTAATGTACACGACTGTAATCTACACCTACACGGATGTGGTCTACACGACTGTAATCTATACGGCTGTAATGTACACGACTTTAATCTATGCGACTGTAATCTACACGACTGTAATCTACAAGACTGTTGTCTACACGACTGTAATCTACACGAATGTAATCTACACGACTGTAGTCTACACGACTGTAATCTACAAGACTGTAATCTACACAAATGTAGTCTACACGACTATAATCTTCACGACTGTAGTCTACACGACTGTAATCTACAAGACTGTAATCTACACAAATGTAATCTACACGACTGTAATCTTCACGACTGTAGTCTACACGACTGTAATCTACAAGACTGTAATCTACACAAATGTAGTCTACACGACTGTAATCTTCACGACTGTAGTCTACACGACTGTAATCTACACGACTGTAATGTACGCGACTGTAATCTACACGACTGTAATATACACGACTGTAATGTACTCGACTGTTATCTACACGACTGTAATGTATACGACTGTAATCTACACGACTGTAATGTACACGACTGTAATCCACACGACTGTAATCTACACGACTGTAATCTACACGACTGTAATGTACACGACTGTAATCCACACGACTGTAATCTACACGACTGTAATGTAGACGACTGTAATGTACACGACTGTAATGTACACGACTGTAATCTACACGACTGTAATCTACACGACTGTAATCTACACGACTGTAATCTGCACGACTGTAATCTACACGACTGTAATGTACACGACTGTTATCTACACGACTGTAATGTACACGACTGTAATGTACACGACTGTAATCTACACGACTGTAATCTACACGACTGTTATCTACACGACTGTAATGTGCACGACTGTAATGTACACGACTGTAATCTACACGACTGTAATCTACACGACTGTAATCTACACGACTGTAATGTACACGACTGTAATCTACACGACTGTAATCTTCACGACTGTAATCTACAGGACTGCAATCTACACGACTGTAATCAACAATTTTTAAAAAATCTAAATTTTTAATGTCATGAAAAGTATACTAACATCAAAACAAATAACACCAGGGCTGAAACTAAGAATAGCAAAATGTTTCAGCTTCTCAATATTCCTGTATGGTGCAGAAACATGGACATTAGACAAGAAAACAGAACACAAAATTGAAGCCTTTGATATGTGGATTTATATAAGAATATGTAGGATGGAAAGAAAAGAAAACAAACGATGAAGTTTTAAAACAACTAAAATTGAAAAGAGAACTACTAAACACAATTAGAACAAAACCAATGAAATTTTGGGGGCATGTTGAAGGTCACAACAGCTTAATAAAAGTAATATTGGAAGAGAAAATACAAGGTAAAAGAGGCAGAGGCAGACCAAGACTAACATGGATGAGTAACATCAAAAGATGGACAAGTCAACCTATGGCAATCTGTACCATCAAAGCATGAGACACAGTGGAATGGCGCTCCATGGTAGCCAACCTTCGATGCGGAGACGGCACTCAATAATGATGATGATGTAATCTACAAGACTGTCTTGTCCTCTTACCACAAGCCCACTATTTACCAAGCCCACTATTTACCAAGGCCACTATTTACCAAGCCCACTATTTACCAAACCCACTATTTACCAAACCCACTATTTACCAAACCCACTATTTACCAAACCCACTATTTACCAAGCCCACTATTTACCAAACCCACTGTTTACCAAGCCCACTATTTACCAAACCCACTATTTACCAAACCCACTATTTACCAAACCCACTATTTACCAAGCCCACTATTTACCAAACCCACTATTTACCAAACCCACTATTTACCAAGCCCACTATTTACCAAACCCACTATTTACCAAGCCCACTATTTACCAAGCCCACTATTTACCAAACCCACTATTTACCAAACCCACTATTTACCAAACCCACTATTTACCAAGCCCACTATTTACCAAGCCCACTATTTACCAAACCCACTATTTACCAAGCCCACTATTTACCAAACCCACTATTTACCAAGCCCACTATTTACCAAACCCACTATTTACCAAGCCCACTATTTACCAAACCCACTATTTACCAAGCCCACTATTTACCAAACCCACTATTTACCAAACCCACTATTTACCAAGCCCACTATTTACCAAGCCCACTATTTACCAAGCCCACTATTTACCAAGCCCACTATTTACCAAACCCACTATTTACCAAGTGATGTTTATTGATTTCTGAGATCTCCCCCCGCCAGACACTTTCTCTTCCTGTGACTATCCACCAACAATGGCCTCGTTATCCACGTTTTAGTTCAACACTGAAGCCACTGCGCCAACAGCGCTGTTTAGCGACGTGACACTAATAACGTTTGACTTGTTCCTTGTGTTGATTAGCTGATTGATTAGGATAAGTGATTTGTTGGAGGTATATCATGAATCAGTGGTTAGCTGTAAGTATATCGTGAATAAGTGATTAGCTATAACTATAGCATTAATCAGTAATTAGCTGGAGGTATATCGCGAATCAGTAATTAGCTGTAGGTATATCATGAATATTCTTAGGCCATGTTAAAAGACACAACAGCCTACTGAAAGTGATCCTGGAGGGGAAAATACAAGGTAAAAGAGGCAGAGGCAGACCAAGATTAACATGGACGAGTAACATCAAAAGATGGACAAATCAACCGATGACAACCTGCACCATCAAAGCAAGAGATAGAGCAAAATGGCGCTCCATGGTAGCCAACCTTCGTTGCGGAGACGGCACTCAATGATGATGATGATATCATGAATCAGTGGTTAGCTGTAGGTATATCATGAATCAGTGATTAGCTATAGCTATAGCATTAATCAGTAATTAACTGGAGGTATATCGCAAATCAGTAATTAGCTGTAGGTATATCATGAATCAGTGGTTAGCTGTAGGTATATCATGAATCAGTGATTAACTGTAGGTATATCATAAATCAGTGATTAGTTGTAGGTATAGCATTAATCAGTGATTAGCTGTAGGTATATCATAAATCAGTGATTGGTCACGTGATGTAGCGTTAGAGTATGGTGTGCTGTTTTATCAGACGCATATAGATCTAAAATAATGTTAGAATAACCCGAGCATGGTGCACACTGTGACATAGACCACGAACTCATACGTCGTAAAGGCTACCATCAACAGAATCTTCACATTTAGAGAAGCACCCAGGCCTAAGACCGATATCGCTGCAACAAAACAACAGCCAAGTCCTATTCAAGAATGACTTCCAGAAATACTCGGGGACAGCATTTAAGTTTTGTGCACAGTACACTCCGATACAGATCAGAACCTTGGAATACCTATACAGGGATGGAGAAATGGTCGAGCAGTTTTCATGTACAATAGATTATGAACATCAAATGGCAGGACAAAGTAACCAACTTTAATGTCTTACAGCGTTACAGCGAGCCAAACTTGCATCCATCATGACAGGACAAAGTAACCAACTCTAATGTCTTACAACGAGTCAAACTCCCATCCATCATGGCAACACTTAGGAGTCGCAGAATGGCAAACTTTTGTATTCCCAAACAAATATTGCATGGTGAACTTAAGGACGGAGGAAGCCAAAGGACAGACCACCTCTTAGGGAAACGAATGTTTGGAGGGCTTCCATGGAGGAGTTCTCTATCAGTGAAAGAAACTTGGGGAACCTGTTGCAGATTGTAGCACATGGAGAACACAAATAAAAACGGCATAGCAACTTTCGAGGCACCACTGATGTCAAATTTAGAAGTTAAAAGGGGCAGGAGAAAGGAGACGAGGCCAGGCACCACGAACACATCTGTTTTCTTTCTGCGGTCGGATCCAATATTGACAGATTCAGCCACGATAGAAACTGTTCAGCAAAACAGCATCCAACATAAAATACTAATGATTAACCAAACTGCTGACTTATCACTTACTACCGTCTGTCAATGACGTCATATGCCATGTATATAACCATTGTATTGTCTGACACAAAAAGAGAAGAAACGTTGGAATGACGTTACTGGTGTTTCTGTTATGTCGCTATCTCTGACGCAAACACTGCCACCACAGTCCTGTTTTAACTGACAGGCCTTGTTAGCGCTATATTGGGCTGTGTGACTCCATTGTTATCCAGGATCTGTTGCTGACCTACGTCTGCAGTTATCTGGCAGAAAAATCAGTCGTTCAACGACCTTGTGGACGTGACCTTTGACCGCGCATTTCATGATGGGACAAATCAACAAACTTGACCTCACACCTCATCGCGCAGCTTTGTTTTCTCGTTTTGTATAAAGTTATGTGGTAGCAGTCATCTCTCGCACACACACACACACACACCCGCGCGTCCACACACATACACGCATCCGCGCGCCCACACACACCTACGGTATATGCAGTAAGTCGGGATACCTCATTCTAGCGAAGTGTTTGAAGTAAATTTGATAGGGTGCGGGTGGAGTTTATCGTTGAATGATCGAGATTTGTTACCTGTATTGTGACGTCAGTGTACTGTATGTGAGGCTTCTACATAACACTGAAGTTGTTTGTCTGTCAAATGTTGGACCATAGGTCACTCAAAGTTAGGCTGTCAAATGTTGGATCATAGGTGAAAGGCCAATCAAAGTTAGGCTGTCAAATGTTGGACCATAGGTCAAAATTCAATCAGTTAGTCTGTCAAATGTTGGACCATAGGTCAAAGGCCAATCAAAGTTAACCTGTCAAATGTTGGATCATAGGTCAAAGTTCAATCAGTTAGTCTGTCAAATGTTGGATCTTGGGTCAAAGGTCAATCAAAGTTAGTCTGTCAATATTGGATCATAGGTTACTCAAAGTTAGTCTGTCAAATGTTGGATCATAGGTTACTCAAAGTTAGGCTGTCAAATGTTGGATCATAGGTTACTCAAAGTTAGGCTGTCAAATGTTGGATCATAGGTTACTCAAAGTTAGGCTGTCAAATGTTAGATCATAGGTCACTAAAAGCTAGTCTGTCAAATGTTGGATTATAGGTTACTAAAAGCTAGTCTGTCAAATGTTGGATCATAGGTTACTCAAAGTTAGGCTGTCAAATGTTAGATCATAGATCACTAAAAGCTAGTCTGTCAAATGTTGGATCATAGATCACTAAAAGCTAGTCTGTCAAATGTTGGATCATAGGTTACTTAAAGTTAGGCTGTCAAATGTTAGATCATAGGTCACTAAAAGCTAGTCTGTCAAATGTTGGATTATAGGTTACTAAAAGCTAGTCTGTCAAATGTTGGATCATAGGTTACTCAAAGTTAGGCTGTCAAATGTTGGATCATAAGTCACTAAAAGCTAGTCTGTCAAATGTTGGATCATAGGTCAAATGTCAATCAAAATTAGTCTGTCAAATGTTGGATCATAGGTCAAAGGTCAATCAAAGTTAGTCTGTCAAATGTTGGATCATAGGTTACTCAAAGTTAGTCTGTCAAATGTTGGATCATAGGTTACTCAAAGTTAGGCTGTCAAATATTGGATCATAGGTTACTCAAAGTTAGTCTGTCAAATGTTGGATCATAGGTTACTCAAAGTTAGGCTGTCAAATGTTGGATCATAGGTTACTCAAAGTTAGGCTGTCAAATGTTGGATCATAGGTTACGCAAAGTTAGGCTGTCAAATGTTGGATCATAGGTTACGCAAAGTTAGTCTGTCAAATGTTGGATCATATGTCACTAAAAGCTAGTCTGTCAAATGTTGGATCATAGGTTACGCAAAGTTAGTCTGTCAAATGTTGGATCATATGTCACTAAAAGCTAGTCTGTCAAATGTTGGATCATAGGTTACTCAAAGCTAGTCTGTCAAATGTTGGATTATAGGTTACTCAAAGTTAGGCTGTCAAATGTTGGATCATAGGTGAAAGGTCAATCAAAGTTAGTCTGTCAAATGTTGGATCATAGGTCACTCAAAGCTAGTCTGTCAAATGTTGGATCATAGGTCGATCAAAGTTAGTCTGTCAAATGTTGGATCATAGGTTACTAAAAGCTAGTCTGTCAAATGTTGGATCATAGGTCACTGAAAGCTAGTCTGTCAAATGTTGGATCATAGGTCACTAAAGATAGTCTGTCAAATGTTGGATCATAGGTCAAAGGTCAATCAAAGTTATTCTGTCAAATGTTGGATCATAGGTTACTCAATGCTAGTCTGTCAAATGTTGGATCATAGGTCATTAAAAGCTAGTCTGTCAAATGTTGGATCATAGGTCACTGAATGCTAGTCTGTCAAATGTTGGATCATAGGTCACTAAAAGCTAGTCTGTCAAATGTTGGATCATATGTCAAAGGTCAATCAAAGTTAGTCTGTCAAATGTTGGATCATAGGTCAATGGTCAATCAAAGTTAGTCTGTCAAATGTTGGATCATAGGTCACTCAAAGCTAGTCTGTCAAATGTTGGATAATAGGTCACTAAAAGTTACAAGAGCTTCTATATGCCCTTTTGGGTGTGTCTGTATGTGTGTGTCTGTTATTGTGTATGGTTTTGGTGTTTTCGTGTTCTGAACTGCTGTGCTGGCCGACTGTTGATGTTTGCCTTGTTTGTCTGCGTCAGTGCGGTGCCCAGTGAACCCAGGAACCCAAGTTCCCAGACCTTCAGCGACAGGTCGTTGTTGCATCTCCTTGACTACATCGGTTGGTGTTTTGTGTTTTCTTTGATCCATCTTTGCATTTCAACCGTCTCTCTCTCTCTCTCTCTCCCTCTATCTTTCTCTCCCTCACTGACGACCTTTCTCTCTCTTACTCGTTGGACAATATATCTGTATCTCCTGATATTCAGTAAAGACTAGTGATTCCTCTTCTTTCCTTCCTCATTTGCCTTTCAGCGTCGAGGGGATATATAATTTGCGATCTTTTGCTCATCTGTTTGCATCCGCTGCCAATTATGTTTCCTAGTGTTTCTAATATTCGGTCAATCCATCTTTTCCGTGAGTAGTATACAAGGGTCCAACTGCTTATCATTTAGGCGCTAAATTAACAAAGATATATAGTAGGCGCGCGGCGCGCCTAATGTACCGTAGGTGCAGGGGGAGTTAACCGTGACATTTCGTGTCCACATGTTGACCTCTAGTCTCGGTGACCCCGGAAGTGACCTGTTTATGTCTGGTGTGTCCTGGCTTTGGAGCGCTTGGTGTACTTGAGCGATAGTGATAGGTTAGTAGATTATACAACATCAATGAAAAACGATCAATATAAGACAGAAGACAAAGATATATTTTATTCTTTTATTATCTCAATAGGTGTATAACATACAGTGGATATTATATAACATTACAAAAATATTCAGTACATTGAGTCAATATATAGTACATGGATAACATTTATTTATAGATAGGTAGTTGGGTGTCTGCTTAGCGTTGTGTCATAAATGAATCATAAGGGGTGAAACTGTTAGAGATTGCTGGGTAGTCTAAGCTGGTAGTGTAAAGAGTTAAATATCTAGAGGAGTTGTCGAGAAGTTATCATCAGCTACCTTTCTTTTTATATAGAAATAGGAAAGAGCATTTCTTGTTTGACTGTAGGAAAATATGGAATTATTTAAGACTTTGAAACCTACATTTTTCCCACCCTTGGCCTTTTGCGTGGCGAGAACCTCTAAAAACATATCTTTATCTAAGTTGTTGTGTTGCTTGCTTAGCCCTTTACAACTGATTTTATCATAATCCCCACTACAATGGTACGTCTTACTACATAAGCTAACAAGAGCTGTCCCTTCGTACTCTAGTTTAAAAAGCCCAGGCGTTCGTTTGGTGTACGCTTTAATACCCTTACAGTTTATACATTCTGTTTTGCTAGTATGTTCATCGCAGCAATGGGTGTATGGAGGTCGCCTAGTGTGTAATAAGGGCTGTATAGGGGTCGGCTAGTATGTCGTGATGGGTGTACGGAGGTCGTCTAGTGTGTCATATCGGGTGTATAGAGGGCGTTTAGTGTGTCATGATGGTTGTATAGGGGTCGTCTAGTGTGTCATGATGGTTGTATAGGGGTCGTCTTGTGTGTCATGATGGTTGTATAGGGGTCGTCTAGTGTGCCGTGATGGGTGTACGGAGGTCGTCTAGTGTGTCATATTGGGTGTATAGAGGGCGTTTAGTGTGTCATGATGGTTGTATAGGGATCGTCTAGTGTGTCATGATGGTTGTATAGGGGTCGTCTAGTGTGCCGTGATGGGTCAATGGAGGTCGGCTAGTATGTCGTGATGGGTGTACGGAGGTCGTCTAGTGTGTCATATTGGGTGTATAGAGGGCGTTTAGTGTGTCATGATGGTTGTATAGGGGTCGTCTAGTGTGTCATGATGGTTGTATAGGGGTCGTCTAGTGTGCCATGATGGGTACATGGAGGTCGGCTAGTATGTCGTGATGGGTGTACGGAGGTCGTCTAGTGGGGTATGATGGTTGTATGGAGGTCGTCTAGTGTGTCATATCGGGTGTATAGAGGGCGTCTAGTGTGTCATGATGGGTGTATGTAGGTCGTTTAGTGTATCGTGAGGGGTGTATGGAGGTCGTCTACTGTGTCGTGAGGGGTGTATGGAGGTCATCTGGTGTGGTATGTGGGGTGTATGGAGGTCATCTAGTGTGATATAAGGCTGTATGCCGGGCGTCTAGTGTGGCATGAGGGCTGTATGGCGGTTGTCTGGTATATCATACTTTAATCAACCAATAAGAAAAATGAAGGAACATTACATTCAACATTACTTATCTTAACTACTTTACATCAATACAGTTGAATAACGTGTTATCGTTAAGTCTTACCATACTTTAAGAGAAAACATTCAAACTTACAGTATAAAATATAGTCTCAATCATCTACACTGAATATAACCTATTATCGATAACCCTTAACATACTTTAAGAGAAAACAAGCCAACTTACGGTGCAAAACTCCGCTAGACTGAAGTGTAGTATGGCCTTCCTTGAATCAATCAAACTTATAACGCCGTCTAGTTTAAATATAGCCTGGTAAGAAATGAATAAATTAGCCAATCAGCGAGTGACTATGCCAACATCGACTGATACCTGGATCAACCAATCAGAGAAGAGTATTAGTATAGGAGGCGGAGCAAAGAAATAACTGACAGGTGGATTAACCAATCAGAGAAGTGCGTTAGCCCAAGCGTAGGTAGTGGCTGTCGGGTCAGCAGTGGGGGAAAAATGTTGGGTGGTGGATTACTTGAACTCGTTTTGACCCCTGAGGCAATTCCAGAAGAGTTCTATGACCTCATTTTGACCGCTGAAGGCTTTAATACCAATGTTTTCCACTTCAACGAACGACATACATCATTAAAGGTGATTACTTCAGCTCTTAGACTTTGGAGTTCCATATCTTTATCACTTGATTGAATGACAGACAACAGTAAAGATGATCATTTCAGGTAAGAAAACTTAGTTCCAAACCCTAAAATTTCTACTCATAGTCACAAACTTTGATGCAAAACCCTAACAATTTAGTCCCAAAGTGATACTAGTTCGACACAACAGTCGTAAATGTTATATGCAAAGTCCAAAGTTTGTCAAAAAGATAACCTAAACTCAAAATAGTTAGACACAAAGCCCAACAATTTATATGCAAAGTCTAAAAAGTTACTCCAAAAGACAACTAATGTAATACTTAACCCCAAAATTTCGTCGCATAACCAAACAGTTGAACTCAAAAGCCTAAAAATTTAGTCCCAAAGTGATACTAGTTCGACACAAAAGTCGTAAATGTTTATGCAAAGACCAAAAGTTTGTCAAAAAGACAACCCAAACTCAAAATAGTTAGACACAAAGCCCAACAATTTATATGCAAAGTCCAAAAAGTTACTCCAAAAGACAACTAATGTAACACTTAACCCCAACATTTCTACTCATAGTCACAAACTTTGATGCAAAACCCTAACAATTTAGTCCCAAAGTGATACTAGTTCGACACGACAGTCGTAAATGTTATATGCAAAGTCCAAAAGTTTGTCAAAAAGACAACCTTAACTCAAAATAGTTAGACACAAAGCCCAACAATTTATATGCAAAGTCTAAAAAGTTACTACAAAAGACAACTAATGTAACACTTAACCCCAAAATTTCGTCGCATAACCAAACAGTTGAACTCAAAAGCCTAAAAATTTAGTCCCAAAGTGATACTAGTTCGACACAAAAGTCGTAAATGTTTATGCAAAGACCAAAAGTTTGTCAAAAAGACAACCCAAACTCAAAATAGTTAGACACAAAGCCCAACAATTTATATGCAAAGTCCAAAAAGTTACTCCAAAAGACAACTAATGTAACACTTAACCCCAACATTTCTACTCATAGTCACAAACTTTGATGCAAAACCCTAACAATTTAGTCCCAAAGTGATACTAGTTCGACACGACAGTCGTAAATGTTATATGCAAAGTCCAAAAGTTTGTCAAAAAGACAACCTTAACTCAAAATAGTTAGACACAAAGCCCAACAATTTATATGCAAAGTCTAAAAAGTTACTACAAAAGACAACTAATGTAACACTTAACCCCAAAATTTCGTCGCATAACCAAACAGTTGAACTCAAAAGCCTAAAAATTTAGTCCAAAGTGATACTAGTTCGACACAAAAGTCGTAAATGTTTATGCAAAGACCAAAAGTTTGTCAAAAAGACAACCCAAACTCAAAATAGTTAGACACAAAGCCCAACAATTTATATGCAAAGCCCAAAAAGTTACTCCAAAAGACAACTAATGTAACACTTAACCCCAACATTTCGTCGCATAACCAAACAGTTGAACTCAAAAGCCTAAAAATTTAGTCCCAAAGTCGTAATTGTTCGACACGAAAGTCGTAAATGTTATATGCAAAGTCCAAAAGTTTGTCAAAAAGACAACCTAAACTCAAAATAGTTAGACACGAAAGGTCAAAAAAAATATATGCAAAGTCCAAAATGTTACGTCAAAAGACAACTAATATAACAACAAGCCCTAAAATTTCGTCGCGTAACCAAAAAGTTGAACTCAAAACCCTACAAAATTTAAACCCAAAGGCAAAATAGTTAGACACGAAAGACCAAATAGTTATATTCAAAGTCCAAAAGTTTGTCAAAAAGACAACCCAAACTCAAAAGTTTGTCAAAAAGACAACCCAAACTCAAAATAGTTAGACATGAAAGGTCAAAAAGGTATACTCAAAGTCCAAAATGTTACTTCAAAAGACAACTAATATAACAACAAGCCCCAAAACTTCGTCTCATAACCAAAAAGTTGAACTCAAAACCCTAAAAAGTGTCCACTTATCAACCAAAGTCTTTAATACAGCTGAGAAAACCCTAATAAATAATTACAATTTACTAAAAAGGTTGCCCTTGATGATAGTTGCGACTGTGTCTAAATCATTATTGAAAATATTCATAGAACTCTAGTAAAAACCAAACACACTAAAACACCACATTGAAAGAATGAACTTAAAGTTCACGCCCCTGTCACAACTCTGCTAAGAAAAGTACTGCAAAGCATGAAAGTTATGTCCCCTGCTATAACTCTACTAAACGAAAGTATTACCAAACACGTAGGTTACACTCCTACCATAACCCACTAAGAAAAACAAGATTTTGCTTAAAATACCACATTTATGATTGTTACGCCCCTTGTCCCTTTATGAGGGGACGCCCATGAAACTGTTAGAAATAGTAAATTTAACCTAGTGGCATACCCCAGATGTTATATTAGACACCCCCATAGCAAAAATTTACTTAAAACTCACTTTTATGGTGGTTACCCCCATACCCATTTTTGGCGGTTACGCCCATGAAACTGTTAAAAATAGTAAATTTAACATTTAGACATACCCCAAACTTTATATTAAGCATCCCCGTATCAAGAATTTACATAAAAACAACTTTGAAATTACTACCCCTGTACCCATTTTTGGCGGTTACGCCCATGAAACTGTTAAAAATAGTAAATTTAACATATAGACATACCCCAAACTTCATTTAGTCATCCCCATATCAAGAATTTACATAAAAATCACTTTTGAAATTACTACCCCTGTACCCATTTTTGGCGGTTACGCCCATGAAATCGATAAAAAATTGAAATTTAACCTCTAGACATACCCCAAACTTCATTTTAATCATCCCCGTAGCAAGAATTTACATAAAAACAACTTTTGAAATTACTACCCCAGTACCCATTTTTGGCGGTTACGCCCATGAAACTGTTAAAAATAGTCAATATAACACCTAGACATATCCCAAACTTTATATTAAGCATCCCCATATCAAGAAGTTACATAAAAACAACTTTTAAATTACTACCCCTGTACCCATTTTTGGCGGTTACGCCCATGAAATCGATAAAAAAATTGAAGTTTAACCTATTGGCATACATCAAACATAATATGTGACACGCCCATGTATCAAATTTGCCTAAAAAATCAACCAAAAATTAGTAGTATATATCCAGTGATTGGACCCCTGAATGTTCGTTCAAACGCGCATAAATCCTTATATAAATAGTCTACACGCAGATCAACGCACATTTTTTGGTGCGGTTTTTCCTTATATGAGAGTCTTCATTTTTTCTATATGAGAGTCTACCCGGTCAATCACTAGATATATACTACTAATTTTTGGTTGATTTTTTAGGCAAATTTGATACATGGGCGTGTCACATATTATGTTTGATGTATGCCAATAGGTTAAACTTCAATTTTTTTATCGATTTCATGGGCGTAACCGCCAAAAATGGGTACAGGGGTAGTAATTTAAAAGTTGTTTTTATGTAACTTCTTGATATGGGGATGCTTAATATAAAGTTTGGGATATGTCTAGGTGTTATATTGACTATTTTTAACAGTTTCATGGGCGTAACCGCCAAAAATGGGTACTGGGGTAGTAATTTCAAAAGTTGTTTTTATGTAAATTCTTGCTACGGGGATGATTAAAATGAAGTTTGGGGTATGTCTAGAGGTTAAATTTCAATTTTTATCGATTTCATGGGCGTAACCGCCAAAAATGGGTACAGGGGTAGTAATTTCAAAAGTGATTTTTATGTAAATTCTTGATATGGGGATGACTAAAATGAAGTTTGGGGTATGTCTATATGTTAAATTTACTATTTTTAACAGTTTCATGGGCGTAACCGCCAAAAATGGGTACAGGGGTAGTAATTTCAAAAGTTGTTTTTATGTAAATTCTTGATACGGGGATGCTTAATATAAAGTTTGGGGTATGTCTAGATGTTAAATTTACTATTTTTAACAGTTTCATGGGCGTAACCGCCAAAAATGGGTATGGGGGTAACCACCATAAAAGTGAGTTTTAAGTAAATTTTTGCTATGGGGGTGTCTAATATAACATCTGGGGTATGCCACTAGGTTAAATTTACTATTTCTAACAGTTTCATGGGCGTCCCCTCATAAAGGGACAAGGGGCGTAACAATCATAAATGTGGTATTTTAAGCAAAATCTTGTTTTTCTTAGTGGGTTATGGTAGGAGTGTAACCTACGTGTTTGGTAATACTTTCGTTTAGTAGAGTTATAGCAGGGGACATAACTTTCATGCTTTGCAGTACTTTTCTTAGCAGAGTTGTGACAGGGGCGTGAACTTTAAGTTCATTCTTTCAATGTGGTGTTTTAGTGTGTTTGGTTTTTACTAGAGTTCTATGAATATTTTCAATAATGATTTAGACACAGTCGCAACTATCATCAAGGGCAACCTTTTTAGTAAATTGTAATTATTTATTAGGGTTTTCTCAGCTGTATTAAAGACTTTGGTTGATAAGTGGACACTTTTTAGGGTTTTGAGTTCAACTTTTTGGTTATGAGACGAAGTTTTGGGGCTTGTTGTTATATTAGTTGTCTTTTGAAGTAACATTTTGGACTTTGAGTATACCTTTTGACCTTTCATGTCTAACTATTTTGAGTTTGGGTTGTCTTTTTGACAAACTTTTGAGTTTGGGTTGTCTTTTTGACAAACTTTTGGACTTTGAATATAACTATTTGGTCTTTCGTGTCTAACTATTTTGCCTTTGGGTTTAAATTTTGTAGGGTTTTGAGTTCAACTTTTTGGTTACGCGACGAAATTTTAGGGCTTGTTGTTATATTAGTTGTCTTTTGACGTAACATTTTGGACTTTGCATATATTTTTTTTGACCTTTCGTGTCTAACTATTTTGAGTTTAGGTTGTCTTTTTGACAAACTTTTGGACTTTGCATATAACATTTACGACTTTCGTGTCGAACAATTACGACTTTGGGACTAAATTTTTAGGCTTTTGAGTTCAACTGTTTGGTTATGCGACGAAATGTTGGGGTTAAGTGTTACATTAGTTGTCTTTTGGAGTAACTTTTTGGGCTTTGCATATAAATTGTTGGGCTTTGTGTCTAACTATTTTGAGTTTGGGTTGTCTTTTTGACAAACTTTTGGTCTTTGCATAAACATTTACGACTTTTGTGTCGAACTAGTATCACTTTGGGACTAAATTTTTAGGCTTTTGAGTTCAACTGTTTGGTTATGCGACGAAATTTTGGGGTTAAGTGTTACATTAGTTGTCTTTTGGAGTAACTTTTTAGACTTTGCATATAAATTGTTGGGCTTTGTGTCTAACTATTTTGAGTTAAGGTTGTCTTTTTGACAAACTTTTGGACTTTGCATATAACATTTACGACTGTCGTGTCGAACTAGTATCACTTTGGGACTAAATTGTTAGGGTTTTGCATCAAAGTTTGTGACTATGAGTAGAAATGTTGGGGTTAAGTGTTACATTAGTTGTCTTTTGGAGTAACTTTTTGGACTTTGCATATAAATTGTTGGCTTTGTGTCTAACTATTTTGAGTTTGGGTTGTCTTTTTGACAAAACTTTTGGTCTTTGCATAAACATTTACGACTTTTGTGTCGAACTAGTATCACTTTGGGACTAAATTTTTAGGCTTTTGAGTTCAACTGTTTGGTTATGCGACGAAATTTTGGGGTTAAGTATTACATTAGTTGTCTTTTGGAGTAACTTTTTAGACTTTGCATATAAATTGTTGGGCTTTGTGTCTAACTATTTTGAGTTTAGGTTATCTTTTTGACAAACTTTTGGACTTTGCATATAACATTTACGACTGTTGTGTCGAACTAGTATCACTTTGGGACTAAATTGTTAGGGTTTTGCATCAAAGTTTGTGACTATGAGTAGAAATTTTAGGGTTTGGAACTAAGTTTTCTTACCTGAAATGATCATCTTTACTGTTGTCTGTCATTCAATCAAGTGATAAAGATATGGAACTCCAAAGTCTAAGAGCTGAAGTAATCACCTTTAATGATGTATGTCGTTCGTTGAAGTGGAAAACATTGGTATTAAAGCCTTCAGCGGTCAAAATGAGGTCATAGAACTCTTCTGGAATTGCCTCAGGGGTCAAAACGAGTTCAAGTAATCCACCACCCAACATTTTTCCCCCACTGCTGACCCGACAGCCACTACCTACGCTTGGGCTAACGCACTTCTCTGATTGGTTAATCCACCTGTCAGTTATTTCTTTGCTCCGCCTCCTATACTAATACTCTTCTCTGATTGGTTGATCCAGGTATCAGTCGATGTTGGCATAGTCACTCGCTGATTGGCTAATTTATTCATTTCTTACCAGGCTATATTTAAACTAGACGGCGTATAAGTTTGATTGATTCAAGGAAGGCCATACTACACTTCAGTCTAGCGGAGTTTTGCACCGTAAGTTGGCTTGTTTTCTCTTAAAGTATGTTAAGGGTTATCGATAATAGGTTATATTCAGTGTAGATGATTGAGACTATATTTTATACTGTAAGTTTGAATGTTTTCTCTTAAAGTATGGTAAGACTTAACGATAACACGTTATTCAACTGTATTGATGTAAAGTAGTTAAGATAAGTAATGTTGAATGTAATGTTCCTTCATTTTCTTATTGGTTGATTAAAGTATGATATACCAGACAACCGCCATACAGCCCTCATGCCACACTAGACGCCCGCATACAGCCTTATATCACACTAGATGACCTCCATACACCCCACATACCACACCAGATGACCTCCATACACCCCTCACGACACAGTAGACGACCTCCATACACCCCTCACGATACACTAAACGACCTACATACACCCATCATGACACACTAGACGCCCTCTATACACCCGATATGACACACTAGACGACCTCCATACAACCATCATACCCCACTAGACGACCTCCGTACACCCATCACGACATACTAGCCGACCTCCATGTACCCATCATGGCACACTAGACGACCCCTATACAACCATCATGACACACTAGACGACCCCTATACAACCATCATGACACACTAAACGCCCTCTATACACCCAATATGACACACTAGACGACCTCCGTACACCCATCACGACATACTAGCCGACCTCCATTGACCCATCACGGCACACTAGACGACCCTATACAACCATCATGACACACTAGACGATCCCTATACAACCATCATGACACACTAAACGCCCTCTATACACCCAATATGACACACTAGACGACCTCCGTACACCCATCACGGCACACTAGACGACCCCTATACAACCATCATGACACACAAGACGACCCCTATACAACCATCATGACACACTAGACGACCCCTATACAACCATCATGACACACTAAACGCCCTCTATACACCCGATATGACACACTAGACGACCTCCGTACACCCATCACGACATACTAGCCGACCCCTATACAGCCCTTATTACACACTAGGCGACCTCCATACACCCATTGCTGCGATGAACATACTAGCAAAACAGAATGTATAAACTGTAAGGGTATTAAAGCGTACACCAAACGAACGCCTGGGCTTTTTAAACTAGAGTACGAAGGGACAGCTCTTGTTAGCTTATGTAGTAAGACGTACCATTGTAGTGGGGATTATGATAAAATCAGTTGTAAAGGGCTAAGCAAGCAACACAACAACTTAGATAAAGATATGTTTTTAGAGGTTCTCGCCACGCAAAAGGCCAAGGGTGGGAAAAATGTAGGTTTCAAAGTCTTAAATAATTCCATATTTTCCTACAGTCAAACAAGAAATGCTCTTTCCTGTTTCTATATAAAAAGAAAGGTAGCTGATGATAACTTCTCGACAACTCCTCTAGATATTTAACTCTTTACACTACCAGCTTAGACTACCCAGCAATCTCTAACAGTTTCACCCCTTATGATTCATTTATGACACAACGCTAAGCAGACACCCAACTATCTATCTATCTATCTATTGACCTTTCGAGCCGTAACCGGCCCATAGGGCGTAGACCAAGATACACCTTCTCCTATATGAATTTTTGTTCTAACAGTTTTCTTTTAAAGATATTTTATCAAATCTCGCCATCTGTCTCTGTTCTGTGCAAGCAGTTCTATCTCATTGAGGGAGCCGATTCCTGCTGCTCTTGCCTCTCTCATCAATGTTCTTCTCAGTGTCTCCCTGGGTCTTCCTCTTTTTCTTTTACCTGTTGTTTCCCATATGAGGGCTTGCTTTGCTATTCGATTATTATCTCTTCTCATCACATGTCCAACGTATGACCATCGTCTTTTCTTTATTACTGAAGATATTAGTGGTTGATTGGCGATTTCTCTAATTTCCTCGTTTGTTTTGAATTCGTTCCATTCTATACCAAGTATTTTCCTTAGACATTTATTTTCGAATGCGTTCAACTTTGTTTCTATATCTCTTGTTGTTTTCCAGCTTTCACACGCATACGTAAGGGTTGATAGTACATTTGATTTGAATAGCCTAAGTTTTGTGTTTGTGCTAATGAGTTTTGATTTCCACAACTTTTCAAGGCTTCTGAAAGACATTGCTGCTTTAGCCAGTCTGATTTAATTTCTTTGCTCGTATCCCCTTCTCGATCAATGTGACTTCCAAGATAGATGAAGTGATCGATCTCTTCTACTGGTTTGTTTTCCATGTATATTTTGTCACTTGTTGGAATTAAACTTTTCATGACTTTAGACTTTTCATGATTGACCTCAAGCCCAATTTTGCTGGCTATTGATGATAGTTCATTTGTGTTTTCCTGCATCGTTTTTATCTGATTGCTGATGAGAACTATGTCATCAGCAAAGTCGAGGTCCTCCAAATGGTCTCCTTGTATCCATTCGATGCCTTTATTACCAGTGCAGCATTTCTTCATTATGAAGTCCATAACAATTCCAAATAACAAGGGCGATAAAATACATCCTTGTTTAACCCCAGTTTCTATTGGGAAACATTCGCTCAGTCCTTCCTCTGTTCGAACTGCACATGTGTAACATCATACATGTCTTTGATAATATTATGATTTTTGATGGTAAGCCATATTGCTTCAGAATTTTCCACAAAGAATCTCTATGAATACTATCAAATGCTTTTTTGAAGTCGATGAAGTTAAGTACAAAAGGTTTTTGCTTTTCAATGTGTTCCTCCAATATAAGTCGTAGAGTGAAAATGTGGTCAAGACAGCTTCTCCCTTTTCTAAACCCAGCCTGTTCTTCACGCATTACTGTATCTATTGAATCCTTTATTCTATTTAGGATAATTTTACAGAATAATTTTGAGGCAACTGACAAAAGTGTCACGCTCTCCAATTGTTACAATCTCTAAGATTGCCCTTTTTTGGGATCTTAACAATGATTCCTTTTTCCATTTATGAGGTGTCTTCTCTGTTTTCCAAATGATGTTGAACATTTTTTGGAGATGTATTAAATTATGGCTATCAATTGCCTTGAGGATCTCAGCTGTTAACTTATCCTCTCCAGCAGCCTTGTTATTGGTCATTAGCTTTAAGGTGGTTTCTATTTCACTCAAGGTGAAGTCATCTAAATTTACATCTAATTCTGCTGCTGGTGTTTCAGCTTCAAAATCTATTAAACTGTGAGGTAGTGGACGGTTAAGAATTTCTTTGAAGTGTTCCGCCCACGGGCTTTTATGTCTGCGCTTGTTGTTAGCATTAATCCAGATTTGTCTAGAATTGGTGTTCCACTGGATGTATAGGTGTTTGTCAGCATCTTTTGTACAGTATAAAGAGTTCTGCTGTCTCCGTAATTGCAGCTGTCTCTGCTTTCTCTGCCAAGTTGTCTATATAAGCTCTTGTATCTCTTCTTGCCGAACTTTTCACTTTGTTGTCTAATTCTTTGTATGTTGCTTTTGCCAGAACCTTTCCAAGATCTGTCTTTACATTAGTCATGGCTCTCTTCGCTTCTCTTCTTTCTTTGAGACACCCAACTACCTATCTATAAATAAATGTTATCCATGTACTATATATTGACTCAATGTACTGAATATTTTGTAATGTTATATAATATCCACTGTATGTTATACACCTATTGAGATAATAAAAGAATAAAATATATCTTTGTCTTCTGTCTTATATTGATCGTTTTTCATTGATGTTGTATAATCTACTAACCTATCACTATCGCTCAAGTACACCAAGCGCTCCAAAGCCAGGACACACCAGACATAAACAGGTCACTCCGGGTCACCGAGACTAGAGGTCAACATGTGGACACGAAATGTCACGGTTAACTCCCCTGCACCTACGGTACATTAGGCGCGCCGCGCGCCTACTATATATCTTTGTTAATTTAGCGCCTAAATGATAAGCAGTTGGACCCTTGTATACTACTTCCGTGGTCGGCCTATGAGTCTGGTATTTTGGCAACGTTTGTTGAAGGCTCGTTGTGTTTTGATCTTTTTGCTTTATAACGTGGCAAAACCATTTTATCTGTTGTTTCTTTATTTATTCTATGGCGGGAGTTATTCCTAGCTTTTATCTCAGTTCTGATCGTGTCTCTCAGGATGTTTCCTGACATTCGTCTGACACATTTAATCTCGGTAGTGCTTTTTTTTCCCTTATTGTTCTTGCATTTTAGGCCCAGGACTGGCATTGGTAGCACAACGTTGGGATGAAGATTGTATTGTAGAGTGCCAGTTTTGCCTCTAGTGTTATTTCTTTGATGGACAATAGTGGTGATAGCTGTCCAATGACTTGACAATAGTGATGATTGCTGTACAATGATATCACAATAGTGGTGATAGCTGTCCAATGACTTGACAATAGTGATGATTGCTGTACAATGATATCACAATAGTGGTGATAGCTGTCCAATGACTTGACAATAGTGATGATTGCTGTACAATGATATCACAATAGTGGTGATAGCTGTCCAATGATTTAACAATAGTGGTGATAGCTGTCCAATGATTTAACAATAGTGGTGATTGCTGTCCAATGATATCACAATAGTGGTGATAGCTGTCCAATGATATCACAATAGTGGTGATAGCTGTCCAATGATTTAACAATAGTGGTGATAGCTGTCCAATGATTTAACAATAGTTGTGATAGCTGTCCAATGATTTAACAATAGTGGTGATAGCTGTCCAATGATTTAACAATAGTGGTGATAGCTGTCCAATGATATCACAATAGTGGTGATAAACTGTCCAATGATTTAACAATAGTGGTGATAGCTGTCCAATGATTTGACAATAGTGGTGATAGCTGTCCAATGATTGGAGAAGCTTTGTTGCATCATGAGCCTAATCGACCTGTGACTGTTGCTAAGAACTAGTAGACCAGCACTGCACACGTCTCCCTCTCGTTCTGGTCTAAACTATTTTGCGATAGCGAACATTTGATGCGAACAACAACACATTTGTAACCCTCGCGTCAATAAGGCAGGTGACCGCTGTTTGCGATAACCCCCGAAGCCATGACTTGCAAAGTCCGTCGGTTATCTCGCGACGATCTCCAGCTGCTAACCCAGTTATGACGTTGGCGTCAGGTGACAGGTCTATGTAAAGGTCATTAAACTGACAGCTGGGGAGGTCATGGTCACAAGGTTACAACGAGTTGCTCCGACATTCTAGAGCAGTGTATCAGGCTAGTTCTGTCTCCGAGAGAATGTCGTTTCGGTTAGAACAACGACCCACTTGTCTTCCAGTTTACTTTTCTTCCAGGTCTGTGATCGTAGTTCTGTGCTTGAAACAGTTGAGGAAACATCCCCTCCCCTCCATTTACATGCTTTTTAACAAGACGTCAACACGCCACAATGTTTTCTTGTCTTTTTTGTTATCTTTTCAAATTGGTATAAACAGTTCCAGAACAGACCAGTCGTAACCAGATATCCAAGGCTGACGTAACATGAACTTTGCGCTAAAACTTTCCTCATTTCTGTCTCTTATCTCCCTTCATCTCATGACTTTACTTTTATCTAGCACGACAACCTTCTCTTATCTGTTTACTTTTCTTAAGGTTGCTGTTTTTATCTGATTGTTTACAGATCAGCCTGAGTAATAATTTTTTAATGAACTCGGAGAAATGTGATTATCTCACATCACAGTTACGATCTGTCAGTTTGTCATCAAATTCACTTGTTTGTAAGTGCACCATTGTCATGCTTGTAAGTGCACCGTTGTCATGCTTATAAGTGCACCATTGTCATGTTTGTAAGTGCACCATTGTCATGCTTATAAGTGCACCATTGTCATGTTTGTAAGTGCACCATTGTCATGCTTGTAAGTGCACCATTGTCATGCTTATAAGTGCACCATTGTCATGTTTGTAAGTGCACCGTTGTCATGCTTGTAAGTGCACGATTATCATGTATATAAGTGCACCATTATCATATTTGTAAGTGTACGATTCTCATGATTGTAAGTGCGCGATTCTCATGTTTGTAAGTGCACCATTCTCATGCTTGTAAGTTCACCATTCTCATGAATGTAAGTGCACCAATCTCAAGTTTGTAAGTGCATCATTCATATGTTTATAAATGCACCATTCTCATGTTTGTAAGTTCACCATTCTCATGAATGTAAGTGTACCATTCTCATGTTTGTAAGTGCATCATTCATATGTTTGTAAGTGCAAAATTCTCATGTTTGAAAGTGCAAAATTCTTATGTTTCTAAGTGCACCATTCTCATGTTTGTAAATGCACCATTATCTGTTTGTAAGTGCACCATTCTCATGTTTTTAAGTCCAACATTCTTATGTTTGTAAGTGCACCATTCTCTTCTTTGTAAGGGCGCCATTCTAAACACTACATCTAAACTGTGAGAGAATAGTTCTGACACTGTATCTAAACTATGAGAGAACAGCACGGACACTATATCTAAACTATAAGAGAATAGCGCTGACACTATATCTAAACTATGAGCGAACAGCACGGACACTACATCTAAACTATGAGAGAATAGCACTGACACTATATCTAAACTATGAGCGAACAGCACAGACACTACATCTAAACTATGAGAGAATAGCACTGACACTATATCTAAACTATGAGCGAACAGCACGGACACTACATCTAAACTGTGAGAGAACAGCGCTGACACTATATCTAAACTATGAGAGAACAACACGGACATTACATCTAAACTGTGAGAGAACAGCGCTGACACTATATCTAAACTAAGCGAGAACAGCACGTACACTATATCTAAACTATGAGAGAACAGCGCTGACACTACATCTAAACTATGAGAGAACACACACGGACACTATATCTAAACGATGAGAGAAAAGCACGGATACTATATCTAAACTATGAGAGAACAGCGCTGAAACTATATCTAAACTATGAGAGAAAAGCACGGACACTATATCTAAACCATGATAGAACAGCGGTGACACTACATCTAAACTGTGAGAGAACAGCGCTGACACTACATATAAACTATGAGAGAACAGCACGGACACTACATCTAAACTGTGAGAGAACAGCACGGACACTACATCTAAACTGTGAGAGAACAGCGCTGACACTAAATCTAAACTGTGAGAGAACAGCGCTGACACTACATCTAAACTGTGAGAGAACAGCGCTGACACTACATCTAAACTGTGAAAGAACAGCGCTAACATTACATCTAAACTGTGAGAGAACAGCACGGACACTACATCTAAACTATGAGAGAACAGCACGAATACTACATCTAAACTATGAGAGAACAGCGCTGACACTACATCTAAACAGTGAGAGAACAGCACGGACGTTAAATCTAGACTGTGAGAGAACAGCGCCGACACTACATCTAAACTATGAAAGAACAGCACGGACACTACATCTAAACTATGAGAGAACAGCACGAATACTACATCTAAACTATGAGAGAACTGCGCTGACACTACATCTAAACAGTGAGAGAACAGCTCTGGTACTACGTCTAAACTGTGAGAGAATAGCTCTGACACTACATCTAAAATATGAGGAGAACAGCACGGACACTACATCTAAACTGTGAGAGAACAATGCAGACACTGTATCTAAACTGTGAGAGAACAGCACGGACACTATATCTAAACTGTGAGAGAACAGCGCTGACACTACATCTAAACTGTGAGAGAATAGAGCTGACACTACATATAAACTGTGAAAGAACAGAACAGACACTATATCTAAACTATGAGAGAAAAGATCTGACACTACATATAAAACTATGAAAGAACAGCACAGACACTACATCAAAACTATGAGAGAACCGCACGGACATTATATCTAAACTGTGAGAGAACAGCACGGACACTATATCTAAACTGTGAGAGAACAGCGCTGACACTACATCTAAACTGTGAGAGAATAGAGCTGACACTACATATAAACTGTGAAAGAACAGAACAGACACTATATCTAAACTATGAGAGAAAAGATCTGACACTACATATAAACTATGAAAGAACAGCACAGACACTACATCAAAACTATGAGAGAACAGCACGGACACTATATCTAAACTGTAAGAGAGCAGCACAGACATTACATCTAAACTGTGAGAGAACAGGGCTGACACTACATCTAAACTGTGATAGAACAACGCTGACACTACATCTAAACTGTGAGAGAACAGGGCTGACACTACATCTAAACTGTGAGAGAACAACGCTGACACATACATCTAAACTGTGAGAGAACAACGCTGACACTACTTCTAAACTGTGAGAGAATAGTTCTGACACTACATCTAAACTGTGAGAGAACAGCTTTGACACTACATCTAAACTGTGAGAGAACAACGCTGACACTACATCTAAACTGTGAGAGAATAGTTCTGACACTACATCTAAACTGTGAGAGAACAACGCTGACACTACATCTAAACTGTGAGAGAACAACGCTGACACTACATCTAAACTGTGAGAGAACAACGCTGACACTACATCTAAACTGTGAGAGAACCAACGCTGACATTACATCTAAACTGTGAGAGAACAACGCTGACACTACATCTAAACTGTGAGAGAACAACGCTGACACTATATCTTAACTGCGAGAAAATAGTTCTGACACTACATCTAAACTGTGAGAGAACAGGGCTGACACTACATCTAAACTGTGAGAGAACAACGCTGACACTACATCTAAACTGTGAGAGAACAACGCTGACACTACATCTAAACTGTGAGAGAACAGGGCTGACACTACATCTAAACTGTGAGAGAACAACGCTGACACTACATCTAAACTGTGAGAGAACAGGGCTGACACTACATCTAAACTGTGAGAGAACAGCGCGGACACTCCTTTTAACCTGAGAGAACAACGGAAACTAAACTGTGAGAGAACAGCACGGACACTACATCTAAACTGTGAGAGGACAGCACGGACACTACATCTAAACTGTGAGAGAAACAGCACGGACACTACATCTAAACTGTGAGAGGACAGCACGGACACTACGTCTAAACTGTGAGAGAACAGCACGGACACTACATCTAAACTGTGAGAGGACAGCACGGACACTACATCTAAACTGTGAGAGAACAGCACGGACACTACATCTAAACTGTGAGAGGACAGCACGGACACTACATCTAAACTGTGAGAGGACAGCACGGACACTACATCTAAGCTGTGAGAGAACAGCACGGACACTACATCTAAACTGTGAGAGAACAGCTCGGACACTACATCTAAACTGTGAGAGAACAGCACGGACACTATATCTAAACTATGAGAGAACAACGCTGAAACTACATCTAAACTGTGAGAGAACAGGGCTGACACTACATCTAAACTGTGAGAGAACAGCACGGACACTACATCTAAACTATGAGAGAACAACGCTGAAACTACATCTAAACTGTGAGAGAACAGGGCTGACACTACATCTAAACTGTGAGAGAACAACGCTGACACTACATCTAAACTGTGAAAGAACAGCACGGACATGACATCTAAACTGTGAGAGAACAGCACGGACATGACATCTAAACTGTGAGAGAACAGCACGGACATGACATCTAAACTGTGAGAGAACAGCACGGACACTATATCTAAACTGTGAGAGAACAGCACGGACACTATATCTAAACTGTGAGAGAACAGCACGGACACTATATCTAAACTATGAGAGAACACATTATAAAAGTGAGCAGCCGAAGAAAGGAGTCTTTTTGAAGATGCCCACGGTTTTATTCTACACTTTTCCTACATTATATCTCACTAGACAGATGCCCACGGTTTTATGCTACTCTTTTCCCTACATTATATCTCACTAAACTGATGCCACGCTTTTATGCTACTCTATATCTTATAACTTCTATAAAACTATAAAACTTCTCTTTATCTATCTCCAAAGTCCATTTTATAGAAAATGTCATGTTCTCTTTAATTCAAACGTTCAATGTCAGCGAGTACGTCAACTTCTCTTCATCTCGAACGTCCAATGTCACAGTGTACGTCAACTTCTCTTCATCTCGAATGTCCAATGTCACAGTGAAGGTCAACTTCTCTTCATCTCGAATGTCCAATGTCACAGTGTACGTCAACTTCTCTTCATCTCGAACGTCCAATGTCACAGTGAAGGTCAACTTCTCCTTATCTCGAATGTCCAATGTCACATTGAAGGTCAACTTCTCTTCGTCTCGAATGTCCAATGTCACAGTGAAGGTCAACTTCTCCTTATCTCGAATGTCCAATGTCACATTGAAGGTCAACTTCTCTTCATCTCGAATGTCCATGTGACATCATGTATCGAAAGACCTGAGATAAAATCAGACGTGAGATCATGTTTTTAAACAAAACTGGAGAGTTCTAACTCGAAAAGTGTAAGCTGTATGCCCCTGCATGGGCCAAAGTGAAAACAAGAGGTTTACAATATAAGTACTCCAACCAGAGCTTAAACACCATTTCTGATATCAGGACTCCAGCCAGAGCTTACACAACCATTTATGATATTAGGACTCCAACCAGAGCTTACACAACCATTTCTGATATAGGGACACTAACCAGAGCTTACACAACCATTTCTGATATCAGGACTCCAACCAGAGCTTACACAACCATTTCTGATATCATGACTCCAACCAGAGCTTACACAACAATTTCTGATATCAGGACTCCAACCAGAGCTTACACAAACATTTCTGATATCAGGACTCCAACCAGAGCTTACACAACCATTTCTGATATCAGGACTCCAACCAGAGCTTACACAACAATTTCTGATATCAGGACTCCAACCAGAGCTTACACAACCAATCCTGATATAGGGACTCCAACTAGAGCTTACACAACCATTTCTGATATCAGGATTCCAACCAGAGCTTACACAACCATTTCTGATATCAGGATTTATATCATCTCCTTTCACTGAAAAAAAAAAATAAAAATAAAACTGGTCTCCATATAGGTGTGAGAATTATGGTTCTTAGAATTGTGATTGTTAGAGTTATGGTGTTAGAATTGTGATTGTTAGAGTTATGGTTGTTAGAATTGTGATTGATAGAGTTATGGGTATTAGAATTGTGATTGTTCGAGTTATGGTTGTTAGAGTTATGGTTGTTAGAATTGTGATTGTTCGAGTTATGGTTGTTAGAGTTATGGTTGTTAGAATTGTGATTGTTAGAGTTACGGTTGTTAGAGTTATAGTTGTTAGAAATGTGATTGTTAGAATTATGATTGTTAGAATTATGGTTGTTAGAGTTATGGTTGTTAGAATTGTGATTGTTAGAGTTATGGTTTTAGAATTGTGATTGTTAGAGCTATGGTTGTTAGAATTGTGATTGATAGAGTTATGGTTGTTAGAATTATGATTGTTAGAGTTATGGTTGTTAGAATTTGTGATTGTTAGAGGTATGGTGTTACAGTTATGAATGTTAGAGATATGGTTGTTAGAGTTAGATTTGTTAGAGTTATGGTTGTTAGAGTTACGAATGTTAGATATGAATTTTTAGAGTTATGAATGTTAGAGTTATGGTTATTAGAGTTATGGTTGTTAGAATTGTGATTGTTAGAAGTATGGATGTTAGAGTTATGAATGTTAGAGATATGGTTATTAGAGTTAGGGTTGTTAGAATTGTGATTGTTAGAGTTATGAATGTTAGAGTTATGGTTGTTAGAATTCTGATTGTTAGAGTTTTTGGTTGTTAGAGTTATGAATGTTAGAGATATGGTTGTTAGAGTTATGGTTGTTATAATTGTTATTGTTAGAGTTATGGTTGTTAGAGGTATGAATGTTAGAGTTATGGTTCTTAGAATTGTTATTGTTAGAGTTATGGTTGTTAAAGTTATGACTGTTAGAGTTATGAATGTTGGAGTTATGGTTGTTATAATTGTTATTGTTAGAGTTATGGTTGTTTAGAGGTATGAATGTTAGAGTTTTGGTTGTTACAGTTATGGTTGTTAAATTGTGATCGTTAGAGTTATGGTTGTTAGGGTTATGAATGTTAGAGTTATGGTTGTTAGAGTTATGGTTGTTATAATTGTGATTGTTAGAGTTATGGTTGTTAGAGTTATGGTTGTTAGGGTTATGGTTGTTATAATTGTGATTGTTAGAGTTATGGTTAACAGTTAAGGTTGTTTGAGTTATGATTATTAGAGTTATGGTTGTTAACTCTGAAGTGAAGATGTCAAGGTGATACTCTCTAGAACTCTGAGATGAAGATATCAATGTGATACATTCTATAACTCTGAGATGAAGATTTCAAGGTGATACTTCCTATAACTCTGAGATGAAGATATCATGTGATACATTCTATAACTCTGAGATGAAGATTTCAAGGTGATACTTCCTATAACTCTGAGATGAAGATATCAATGTGATACTGTCTATAACTCTAAGATGAAGATATCAAAGTGATACTCTCTATAACTCTGAGATAAAGCTATCAAAGTGATACTCTCTATAACTCTGAGATGAAGATATCAAAGTGATACTCTCTATAACTCTGAGATGAAGATATCAAAGTGATACTCTCTATAACTCTGAGATGAAGATATCAAAGTGATACTCTCTATAACTCTGAGATGAAGATATCAAAGTGATACTCTCTATAACTCTGAGATGAAGATATCAAAGTGATACTCTCTATAACTCTGAGATGAAGATATCAAAGTGATACTCTCTATAACTCTGAGATGAAGATATCAAAGTGATACTCTCTATAACTCTGAGATGAAGATATCAAAGTGATACTCTCTATAACTCTGAGATGAAGATATCAAAGTGATACTCTCTAGAACTCTTTGAACGTTGATTAGACATCAACCTTTGCCGGAAGTAAGCCATCCTGCTATTAGTCAACGCTCCCCCCCCCCACCCCCCCAACAGTTATGTGTGCCTGGCAATTTGTGATCAGAAACTCGTTTCATTGCGACACACTTTTGAGTAATGTGGACAGTATCACACCAGGCCGCCTTGGTACCTAAATAATTCTCTAGTACCCATTATTCAAGCCTGGGTAAACCCAGGAGCCGTGTCGGTCCTAAAATAATTGTGTCTGTAAAGAATCGAACTCTGATCTTTTTGATGAGCAAGCGAACTCCTTGAACCACTCAGCCACGACGCTCCGCACACGGAAGGCGATATCGAGGAGGACGTGAGTTGTGGAGCTGGCAACAGTGGGGAGGCGGATGGTTGGTGGGAGCAGGAGAATGTGTAACCAGTCATCTGGTCTTCCCTCTCAATATTCTCCATTATCGCTTTTCTAAACGGTACATTTTCTAAACGGCACATTTTCTAAACGATACAATCATGTCTCAATCATGTCAATCATCATCTTACAATGATCGCTTTTCTTAACAGTACAATCTCCTATATACAAATACAATCATTTGTCTAAACAGTACAATCTTCTATTTATAGATACAATCATTTGTCCAAACAGTACAATCTCCTATATACGAATACAATCATATAGTCAAAAGTGGACAACCACTGATGTAATGGAACATGACTAAAGTGGACAACCACTGATGTAAATTGAACATGACTAAAGTGTACAACCACTGATGTAAATGGAACTTGACTAAAGTGGACAACCACTGATGTAATGGAACATGACTAAAGTGGACAACCACTGATGTAAATGGAACAGGACTAAAGTGGACAACCACTGATGTAAATGGAACATGACGAAAGTGAACAACCACTGATGTAAATGGAACATGACTAAAGTGGACAACCACTGATGTAAATGGAACATGACTAAAGTGTACAACCACTGATGTAAATGGAACATGACTAAAGTGTACAACCACTGATGTAAATGGAACATGACTGAAGTGGACAACCACTGATGTAAATGTAACATGACTAAAGTGTACAACCACTGATGTAAATGGAACATGACTAAAGTGGACAACCACTGATGTAAATGGAGCATGACTAAAGTGTACAACCACTGATGTAAATGGACATGACTAAAGTGTACAACCACTGATGTAAATGGAACATGACTAAAGTGGACAACCACTGATGTAAATGGAACAGGACTAAAGTGTACAACCACTGATGTAAATGGAACATGACTAAAGTGGACAACCACTGATGTAAATGGAACATGACTAAAGTGAACAACCACTGATGTAAATGGAACATGACTAAAGTGAACAACCACTGATGCAAATGGAACATGACTAAAGTGGACAACCACTGATGTAAATGGAACATGACTAAAGTGGACAACCACTGATGTAAATGGAACATGACTAAAGTGGACAACCACTGATGTAAATGGAACATGACTAAAGTGGACAACCACTGATGTAAATGGAACATGACTAAAGTGGACGAGGCATGTTCTAAATGCTGAGAGAAGATCAACGAGCTTCTATTTGCTGACGATCATGAAATAATACATGGGATGGGACTTACAAGAACACGTGACTCGACATCACAGGAACTCAATACAACATGAAACTCAACATCAACAAAATAGAAGCCATGAATATCGCAAAAGAGAAACAGAACATCAAACGTAAACGATAGACAGCAGACAACTAAAACAAGTAGAGGATTCAAATACCTAGGAAGTTTAGTGACAAACGACAATTCTCAACAGCAGAGATAGACTCAAGATGCAACAAAGCTTGTCAAATCATTGGACAGTTATCACCACTATTGTCCAACAAGGAAATAATCTGGAGGCAAAATGGGCACTCTACAATACAATCTCATCCCAACGTTGTGCTAACAATGCCAGTCCTGGTCCCTAGACTCAAGTAGGCCTACAATTATATTTTAAAAAGAAAGAAATAATCGCTACATAAATTAAATATTTAAATGCATGAGGAAACAACATGAGAGATAAGATCAGAAACAAAGAACTGAGAAAAAAAGCTAGGAATAATTTCCGCTATAAAAGTACAAAAAAGCAACAGATAAAATGGTTAAGCAATGTGATAAGGTAGAAAGATCAAAATCAACGAGCCTTCGATAAACTTTGCGAGAACACCATACCCAAGGCCCGACCACGAAAAGATGGATTGATGGAATATTAGAAACACTCATCATCATCATCATCGAGTGCCGTCTCCACAACGAAGGTTGGCCACCATGGATCGCCATTCTACTCTGTTTCTTGCTTTGGTGGTGCAGGCTGACATAGATTGACTTGTCCATCTTTTGATGTTACTCGTCCATGTTAGTCTAGGTCTGCATCTGCCTCTTTTACCTTGTATTTTCCCTTACAATATTACTTTTTAGTAGGCAGTTGTGTCTTTTAACGTGTCCCAAATTTCATTTGTCTTGTCTTAATTGTATTTAGTAGTTCTCTTTTTATATTTAGTTGTTTTAAAACTTCATCGTTTGTTTTCTTTTCTTTCCATCCAATTCTACCTATTCTTCTGTAAATCCACATTCCAAAATTAGAAACACTAGGAAACATAATAGCAGCAGAGGCGAACAGAATGGTTGAAACCTCAATTATATCTCCCCTCCACGCTGAAAGGCGGGAACAAGAAGACTGTTCCAAACAAACAATGTAATTCCTTAAAAAAAAATACAACAAAAAGAGATAAGAGCAAACTATTCTTGTGTGGATCAGGACTACAGCATCATCCTCTCAGTCACGAGCTGTTGTAGGCGATACACCAGGTGATCCACATAAATGACGCCTTATGTTTTGTTTGATCCAGTGGTTTATTTCTGGCACGATTACCGCCCTTGCCATGGCCTCAACGCCAAACAGAAAAACGGTCGGTCACAAGATAAAGCTCATCTGGTTCAGAGGTCACCAGTTGCACCAGCCAATCAGATCGCGAGCTGAAGGCACCTCCCCCCTAACTTATAAACTTGGACTATTTTTTTGTTGTTGAGAAAACAAGTTCACGGAGATTTGACCTTTTGTGGTTCAAGGACAGAGTGCTAAAGAGTATTCATGAAACTACTGGATTGGGGGGAAGAAAAAGGGGGCTGGGGGGGGTCTTCGTTGCGATGTCCTTATGGTGTTATCAGACAATTGAACAAATATCACTGCTAAAGGATTGACTGATGTCCTACAGGTAATGTCGGCTAGAGGACCAATGATTGACTTATGTCCTACAGGAAATGTCGGCTAGAGGACCAATGATTGACTGATGTGCTACAGGTAATGTAGGCTAGAGGACCAATGGTTGACTGATGTCCTACAAATAATGTAGGCTAGAGGACCAATGGTTGACTGATGTCCTACAGATAATGTCGACTAGAAGACCAATGATTGACTGTTGTCCTGCAGGTCATGTCGGCTAGGACCAATGATTGACTGATGTCCTACAGGTCATGTCGAATGAAGGACCAACAATGATTGACTGATGTCCTGCAGGCATATCGGCTAGAGAGCCAATGATTGACTGATGTCCTTCACTTGTCGGCTAGAGAGCCAATGATTGACTGATGTCCTGGCAGGACATATCGGCTAGAGGACAATGATTGACTGATGTCCTTCACTTGTCGGATAGAGGCCAATGATTGACTTATGTCTTCACTTTGTCGGCTAAAGGACCAATGATTGACTGATATATATTGAGACAAATCAGTAAGGCGGACCAACGATTGGCTGATGAACACGGAGACATGTCGACAAGCACACCAATGATTGACTGATGTCCATTGAGGCTGAGGTCTGCCGAGGCATCGGGTCTGTCATTGCCTTGTCTGTCATTGCCTGATAATTGCCTTGTCTGTCATTACATGGTTTGTCATTGCCTTGTATGTCATTGCCTGGTCTGTCATTGCCTTGTCTGGCATTGCCAGGTCTGTCATTGCCTGGTCTGTCAGTGCCTGATCTGTCATTGCCTGTTCTGTCATTGTCTTATCTGTCATTGCCTGGTCTGTCATTGCCTGGTCTGTCATTGCTTGCCTGGCATTGCCAGGTCTATCATTGCCTGGTCTGTCATTGCCTGTTCTGTCATTGTCTTATCTGTCATTGCCTGGTCTGTCATTGCCTGGTCTGTCATTGCCTGGTCTGCATTGCCGATCTTTCATTGTCTTGTCTGTCATACCTGGTCTGTCATTGTCATGTGTGTCATTGCATGAGCTGTCATTGTCTTATCTCTCATTGTCTGGTCTGTCATTGTCCTGCCTGGTCTGTCATTGGCTTGTCTGTCATTGCCTGGTCTGTCATTGTCCTGGTTGTCATTGCCTAGTCTGTCATTACCTGGTCTGTCAATGTCTTATCTCTCATTGTCTGGTCTGTCATTGTCCTATCTGGTCTGTCATTGGCTTGTCTGTCATTGCCTGGTCTGTCATTGTCCTTTTGTCATTGCCTAGTCTGTCATTGTCTTATCTGTCATTGTTTTATCTGTCATTGCTTTGTCTATCATTGTCCTGTCTGCCATTGCCTTGTCTGTCATTACTGGTCTGTCAATGTCTTTATCTCTCATTGCCTGGTCTGTCATTGCCTTGTCTGTCATTGCCTGGTCTGTCATTGTCTTATCTGTCATTGTCTTATCTGTCATTGTCATCTCTGCCATTGTCTTATCTATCATTACCTGCTCTCTCATTGTCCGGTCTGTTATTGCCTTGTCTGTCATTGCCTGGTCTGTCATTGTCTTATCTGTCATTGTCTTATCTGTCATTGTCCTGTTCTGTCATTGCATGGTCTGTTCATTGCCTGGTCTGTCACTGCCTTGTCTGTTACTGCCGTGTCTGTCATTGCCTGTTCTGTCATTGCCTTGTCTGTCATTGCCTGGTCTGTCATTGCCTGGTCTGTCATGCCTTGTCTGTCATTGCCTGGTCTGTCATTGCATGTTCTGTCATTGCCTGGTCTGGCACTGCCTGGTCTGTCATTGCCTGGTCTGTCATTGCTGGTCTGTCATTGCCTGTTCTGTCATTGCCTTGTCTGTCATTGCCTGGTCTGTCATTGCCTGGTCTGTCATTGCCTTGTCTGTCATTGCCTGGTCTGTCATTGCCTGTTCTGTCATTGCCTGGTCTGGCACTGCCTTGTCTGCCATTGCCTTGACTGTCATTGCCTGGTCTGTCATTGCCTTGTCTGTCATTGCCTGTCTGTCATTGCGTGGTCTGTCATTATCTTATCTGTCATTGCCTGGTCTGTCATTGCCTGTCTGTCATTGCCTTGTCTGTCGTTGTCTTGTCTGTAATTGCCTGGTATGTCATTGACATGTCTGTCATTGCCTGGTCTGTCATTGCTTGTCTGTCATTGCCTGTCGGTCATTGCCTGGTCTGTCATTGCCTTCTCTGTCGTTGTCTTGTCTGTAATTGCCTGGTATGTCATTGACATGTCTGTCATTGCCTGGTATGTCATTGCCTTCTGCCAATGCGTTGTCTGTTTATTGTCCTGTCTGTCATTGTCTTATCTGGCATTGCCTTGTTTGTCGTTGCCTTGTCTGTCATTGCCTGGTCTGTCATTGCCTGGTATGTCATTGCCTTGTCTGCCAATGCGTTGTCTGTTATTGCCCTGTCTGTCATTGCCTTATCTGTCATTGCCTGGTCTGCCATTGCCGTGCCTGTTAAGGCCTGGTCTGTCATTGCCGTGCCTGTCATTGCCTGGTCTGCCATTGCCGTGCCTGTCATTGCCTGGTCTGTCACTGCCGTGCCTGTCATTGCCTGGTCTGTCATTGCCGTGGCCTGTCATTGCCTGGTCTGCCATTGCCGTGCCTGTCATTGCCTGGTCTGTCACTGCCGTGCCTGTCATTGCCTGGTCTGCCATTGCCTGGTCTGTCACTGCCGTGCCTGTCATTGCCTGGTCTGCCATTGCCCTGGTCTGTCACTGCCGTGCCTGTCATTGCCTGGTCTGTCATTGCCGTGCCTGTCATTGCCTGGTCTGTCACTGCCGTGCCTGTCATTGCCTGGTCTGTCACTGCCGTGCCTGTCATTGCCTGGTCTGTCATTGCCGTGCCTGTCATTGCCTGGTCTGTCATTGCCGTGCCTGTCATTGCCTGGTCTGTCATTGCCGTGCCTGTCATTGCCTGGTCTGTCATTGCCGTGCCTGTCATTGCCTGGTCTGTCACTGCCGTGCCTGTCATTGCCTGGTCTGTCATTGCCGTGCCTGTCATTGCCTGGTCTGTCATTGCCGTGCCTGTCATTGCCTGGTCTGTCATTGCCGTGCCTGTCATTGCCTGGTCTGTCATTGCCGTGCCTGTCATTGCCTGGTCTGTCATTGCCGTGCCTGTCATTGCCTGGCCTGTCATTGCCGTGCCTGTCATTACCGTGCCTGTCATTACCGTGCCTGTCATTGCCTGGTCTGTCATTGCCTGGTCTGTCACTGCCGTGCTTGTCATTACCGTGCCTGTCATTACCGTGCCTGTCACTGCCGTGCCTGTCATTGCCGTGCCTGTCATTACCGTGCCTGTCATTACCGTGCCTGTCATTGCCTGGTCTGTCACTGCCGTGCCTGTCATTACCGTGCCTGTCATTGCCTGGTCTGTCATTGCCTGGTCTGTCATTGCCGTGCCTGTCATTGCCGTGCCTGTCATTGCCTGGTCTGTCATTGCCTGGTCTGTCATTGCCGTGCCTGTCATTGCCGTGCCTGTCATTGCCGTGCCTGTCATTGCCGTGCCTGTCATTGCCGTGCCTGTCATTGCCGTGCCTGTCATTGCCGTGCCTGTCATTGCCGTGCCTGTCATTGCCGTGCCTGTCATTGCCTGGTCTGTCATTGCCTGGTCTGTCATTGCCGTGCCTGTCATTGCCGTGCCTGTCATTGCCTGGTCTGTCATTGCCTGGTCTGTCATTGCCGTGCTGTCATTGCCGTGCCTGTCATTGCCTGGTCTGTCACTGCCGTGCCTGTCATTGCCTGGTCTGTCATTGCCGTGCCTGTCATTTCCTGTCTGTCACTGCCGTGCCTGTCATTGCCTGGTCTGTCACTGCCGTGCCTGTCACTGCCGTGCCTGTCATTGCCGTGCCTGTCATTGCCTGGTCTGTCATTGCCGTGCCTGTCATTGCCGTGCCTGTCATTGCCTGGTCTGCCATTGCCGTGCCTGTTAAGGCCTGGTCTGTCATTGCCGTGCCTGTCATTGCCTGGTCAACTTTCAAATACAAATATTCGGCGTGAACACTTAATCACTTCCATCAAAAGTCAACAAAGGGGAATCCAGAGATAACCGAGTATTTAACTAATGACAAGACACAATAACAAAATGTTTTCTTGTCTAGTTCCGTGGTCGGTCACTTTGTTGACCAAAAATCGTGTCAAGTTTGCCCATACCAGCACGCACAATACGGGCAAACTGTGATCAATGGTGGCTAGTTACAGGTCACATACGTCACAGAGCACACAAGGGTCCACTGTAGTTGGCTGTGGTAGGTCACATACGTCACAGAACACACAAGGGTCCACTGTAGTTGGCTGTGGTAGGTCACATACGGCACAGAACACACAAGGGTCCACTGTAGTTGGCTGTGTAGGTCACATACGTCACAGAACACACAAGGGCCCACTGTTGTTGGCTGTGGTAGGTCACATACGTCACAGAACACACAAGGGCCCACTGTAGTTGGTTGTGGTAGGTCACATACGTCACAGAACACACAAGGGCCCACTGTAGTTGGTTGTGGTAGGTCACATACGTCACAGAACACATAAGGGTCAACTGTAGTTGGCTGTAGTAGGTCACATACGTCACAGAACACACAAGGGCCCACTGTAGTTGGTTGTGGTAGATCACGCGATCACGGTTATAGACTCTGGTCAGATGGAAAGTGGAGGGGTAGTGGAGTAGAAGTTGTACAGCCGATAGATGGTGGTGGAAGTGGTGGTGTTGTCGTGGCCACAATCCGACATATTTGGATGCTATTTTTTAAATATTTATTTTGATTCTTTGATTATTTTATTTTATTATTTATTTATTTTTTCGTTGGGGGGGGGGGGGATTGTCATTGTGAAAAGAAGCGTTGTAGAGTGTGAGGGACTGATAAAACTAGTGGCTCTAGTCAGGAATGATTAAGTCGCGAAGAAGGGCAGAAGTAAAGAGGGAAAAATGGCATTTGAGTGAGAAAAGAGAGACAGAGAAAGAGGGAGAAAGAGTTGATGAAGACATGCCCAAGAAGATATAAGAAAATGGGTTCTGTGCCACACATAAAGGTACAGCCACCTCGTAGGGTCCTTTCTTGACGGATCAAACATTGGCTTCTAGGACTGACTTAGGACCGACACACCCGACAAGTTCTGCTAACATTGATTTCTACAGATCGTCTGTCGAGGCCATTAAAGCCCAATGTTGCATTATCCGTATAAGGGAAGTGACTAAGCGAATAAGCAAAGCAAATCTACAGACATTCAACAATATAAGAGACGTTCCACCTTTCTCCCACGACGCTTCTAGGCAACAGCAGAAGGATACAAGAAGAAAGATATGTTATCATTATCAGGTCGTATGTTTTTTTTTTTATAACTTTGCTCTCATCACAGCCCGTCTGAAAGAATATCTATCTCTAACCAGATCTCCCACTGAACGTTACTCTCATCACAGCCCGTCTGAAAGAATATCTATCTCTAACCAGATCTCCCACTGAAAGTTCCTCTCATCACAGCCCGTCTGAAAGAATATCTGTCTCTAACCAGATCTCCCACTGAAAGTTCCTCTCATCACAGCCCGTCTGAAAGAATATCTGTCTCTAACCAGATCTCCCACTAAAGGTTGCTGTCATCAAGTCTGTCTCACGTATTCCTGTCTGAAAGAATTCCTGCCTCTGACCAGATCTCCCACAGACCGTTGCTCTCATCACAGCTCGTGTGAAAGATTCCCTTTTTGAGGTCAGATCTCCCACAGAATGTTGCTCTCATCACAGCCCTTCTGAAAGAATCCCTGCCTCTGACCAGATCTCCAACAGACCGTTGCACTCATCACAGCTCGACTGAAAGAATCCCTGTTTGAGGCCAGATCTCCAACAGGACCGTTGCACTCATCACAGCTCGTCTGAAAGAATCCCTGTTTGAGGCCAGCCCATTTTTCACTTCTCATGTTGACCGTCTCTTTGATGATTTGAAACAAATTTCTTCCCACTTGCATGTCCAGGACCACATATAGACGGCTATGACTGGCAGTCGTCATGGAACCAATGCTACATCAATAATTGGATTTCTTTCACTAATTAACATTGTGTGGCTTCCATTCAGCACTCAGTGTCCCTCAAACTTTCTTCTTATCCTCTTCACCAACTCTTCCTTCCCTTTTCACCAAACTATTCCTTCCCTTTTCATCAACTCTTCCTTTTATCTTCACCAACTCTTCCTTTCCTCTTCACCAACTATTCCTTTCCTCTTCACCAACTCTTCCTTCCTTTTTCACAAACTCTTCCTTCCCTTTTCACCAACTATCCCTTTCCTCTTCACCAACTCTTCCTTTCCTCTTTATTAACGCTTCCTTCCCTCTTCAACAACTATTCCTTCCCTCTTCACAAACTTTTCCTTCCCTTTTCACCAAACTATTCCTTCCCTCTTCACCAACTATTCTTTTCCTCTCACCAAACTATTCCTTTCCTCTTCATCAACTCTTCCTTCCCTCTTCACCAACTCTTCCTTCCCTCTTCACCAACTATTCCTTTCCTTTTCATCAACTATTCCTTCCGTCTTCACCAACTTTTCCTTCCCTCTTCACCAACTATTCTTTCCCTCTTCACCAACTCTTACTTCCCTCTTCACCAACTATTCCTTTCCTCTTCATCAACTCTTACTTCCCTCCTCACAACTATTCCTTCCCTCTTCACCAACTCTTACTTCCCTCCTCACCAACTATTCCTTTCCTCTTCACCATTTCTTCTTTCCCTCTTCACCAACTATTCCTTTCCTCTTCATCAACTCTTCCTACATCATAATAGATAATACGCTTCTGAAGCAAGTAGATATATAAATATGGGGGTAGCACGTTAACCAAGACAATAACCAAGATACAGAGATAGATACAAGGTGTAACAAAGCATGCCAAGTTATAGGCAGTTATCAACACTATTGGAAAAACAAAGCAATAACTACGGAAGCAAAAAAGGGCAATATACAAATCAATTTTTCTACCAACTCTGGCTATCAGTGCCAGAATTGGACGCTAGACTCTAGAACAATAAGAAAGATAACGACCACCGAAATGAAATTGTGTCAGAAGAATGACAGGAAACAGCTTAAGGACAGAGTAAGAAACACCGACTGAGGAAACTCGAAACTGAACCAGCCGTCGAATACATAAAGAAACAACAGATAAATTGGTTCGGCCACATAACAAGACAAAAAGAACTAACAATGACTCAAAGAGCCATAAACAAATGCTATGAAAACGCCAGATTAAGAGGAAGACCGAGAAAGAGATGGATAAAGGGAATACTAGATTCACTAGGAGGAAAACACCAGAAGAGGTCAACAGAAGAGCAAAGAATCGCAGATTGTATCTCCCCTCGACGCCAACGGCAATAGAGGAAGGATAGAAGAAGAAGTTTCACAACACACAAACAATGAGCGGGAAAATCCTCAACCTAAAGAGAGCACAGTCGAGCACAGTAGTGACGTCATTAGCCATGTCGTCACCTGTCCTGGCGAACGTGGATGGAGGATGATGAGACCGTACTACATCATGTCTCCGTCGTCTCGCGGACCAGATGTCTTTGAGGTGCCACTGTCATCACTTCCAGCCATCACTATGCCCGCGAGCAGAACCATCGACTACAGGACCTTTAGGTGAGTCGGTCAAAAACAGTTGGCTAGGCTTGTGTTAGAGGTGCTTTGTGTTTGTTTGGAGCTTACCTCAGCGAAGCAGCTCAGGCATCACATGTAGACAGAAAAACACTGCACAAAAACAATGGTTGGAGGAGACAGACAATGTGTAGACAGAAAACACTGCACAAAAACAATAGTTCGTAGAGACAGACAATGTGTAGACAGAAAACACTGCACAAAAACAATAGTTCGTAGAGACAGACAATGGGTAGACAGAAAACACTGCACAAAAACAATAGTTCGTAGAGACAGACAATGTGTAGACAGAAAACACTGCACAAAAACAATGGTTGGAGAGACAGACAATGTGTAGACAGAAAACACTGCACAAAAAACAATAGTTCGTAGAGACAGACAATGTGTAGACAGAAAACACTGCACAAAAACAATAGTTCGTAGAGACAGACAATGTGTAGACAGAAAAACACTGCACAAAAACAATAATTCGTAGAGACAGACAATGTGTAGACAGAAAACACTGCACAAAAACAATAGTTCGTTAGACAGACAATGTATAGGCAGAAAACACTGCACAAAAACAATAGTTCGTAGAGACAGACAATGTGTAGACAGAAAACGCTGCACCAAACAAAACAATAGTTCGTAGAGACAGACAATGTGTAGACAGAAAACACTGCACAAAAAACAATGGTTGGGAGAGACAGACAATGTGTAGACAGAAAACACTGCACAAAAACAATGTAGTTCGTAGAGACAGACAATGTGTAGACAGAAAACACTGCACAAAAACAATGGTTGGGAGAGGACAGACAATGTGTAGACAGAAAACACTGCACAAAAACAATGGTTGGGAGAGACAGACAATGTGTAGACAGAAAACACTGCACAAAAACAATGGTCGTAGAGACAGACAATGTGTAGACAGAAAAAACACTGCACAAAAACAATGGTTCGTAGAGACAGACAATGTGTAGACAGAAAACACTGCATCATTGTTGGGGGAGTATACAAAACCTGTAAAACCAGTAGATACTGTGTGAGTGCATGACGTGAGTGGAGATGTGAGTGGGTGAAGTGTGAGGATGGTGTGTGAGGAAGGTGTGTGAGGATGGTGTGTGAGGATGGTGTGTGAGGATGATGTGTGAGAATGATGTGTGAGGATGGTCTGTGAAGATGGTGTGTGAGGATGGATGTGTGAGGATGGTGTGTGCGGATGGTGTATGAGGATGGTGTGTGAGGATGGAGTGTTAGAAAAATGTGTGAGAATGATGTGTGAGGATGGTGTGTGAAGATGGTGTGTGAGGATGGTGTGTGAGGATAGTGTGTGAGGATGATGTGTGAGAATGTTGTGTGAGGATGTTTGTAGCGGTTGTAGCTTTAGTTGGGTTTGTAACGTTAGTAGCGGTTGTAGTGATTGTAACTTTAGTTGTTTGTAGTTTTTTTGTGGTTAAAGTTTTAATTTCTATTGTAAGTTTAGTTATCATTGTACCTTTAGTTGTGATTGTACCTTTAGTTGTGATTGTACTTTAGTTGTGATTGTACTTTAGTTGTGATTGTACCTTTAGTTGTGATTGTACCTTTAGTTATGATTGTACTTTAGTTGTGATGTACCTTTAGTTATGATTGTACCTTTAGTTGTGATTGTACCTTTAGTTATGATTGTACCTTAGTTATGATTGTACCTTGTTGTGATTGTACCTTTAGTTGTGATTGTACCTTTAGTTATGATTGTACCTTTTGTTGTGATTGTACCTTTAGTTATGATTGTACCTTTTGTTGTGATTGTACCTTTAGTTTTGGTTATAATTTTAGTTGTTCTAGTTTTAATTGTGGTTTTTATTATAATTGTGGTCGTAAGTGTTTTTGTAACTGTAGCTTTAGGTGTGGTCGTATTTTAGTGTGTGGTTGTAGTTTTAGTTGTGATTGTAACTTTAGTTATGATTGTAACTTTAGTTGTGATTGTAACTTTAGTTGTGGTTGTAACTTTAGTTGTGGTTATAGTTTTAGTTGTGGTTGTGGTTGTAGTTTTAGTTGTGGTTGTAGTATTAGTTGTGGTTGTAACTTTAGTTGTAGTTGTAACTTTAGTTGTGTGTGTAGTTTTAGTTGTGGTTGCAGTATTAGTTGTGATTGTAGTATAGTTGTGTTGTTGTAGTATTAGTTGTGGTTGTGGTTATAGTATTAGTTGTAGTTGTAGTTTTAGTTGTAGTTTAATTGTGGTTGTAGTTTGAGTTGTAGTTTTAGTTGTGGTTGTAGTATTAGTTGTGGTTGTAGTATTAGTTGTAGTTTTAATTGTGGTTGTAGTTTGAGTTGTAGTTTTAGTTGTGGTTGTAGTATTAGTTGTGGTTGTAGTATTAGTTGTAGTTTTAATTGTAGTTGTGGTTTATTTTCTGTTGTACTTAAATTGTGGCTATGCTGGCGGAGACATTCTGTTTGCCATGTTTCTAAAACACCTCGATAATCACCGTCTGGATTGTTTGCCCTTGATGTCTGTCAGGAGCTGCAACCAGAATCTCTAGTGAGAACCATCGGCAGTAGAAGCACCTTACAAGAGTGGACTTGAACGCCAGGCTGTGTTAGAGCTCGCCATCCAATGTCTGGCCACGTTTTGTCCATTGAGAGGTAGGACGCCTGAAACCATTACTACACCTACAGCCACTACTACTTTCTCTGCCATCATCTCTACTGCAACAACCTACAACTACTACTACTATCATTATATCTACAACTACTACTACTATCATTATATCTACAACTACTACTATCAGTATACTACTACTACTACCATCAGTATATCTACAACTACTACTATCAGTATACCTACAACTACTACTATCATTATATCTACAACTACTACTATCATAACACATAGGTAAAGCTGCTAACACATCTGTAAACCTGCCAACACATTTGTAACCCTGCCAACACATCTGTAAACCTGCCAACACATCGGTAAACCTGCCAACACATCGGTAAACCTGCCAACACATATGGTAAAACTGCTAACACATCAGTAAACGTGTCAACACATCGGTAAAACTGCCAACACATCGATAAACCTGCCAACACATTTGTAAACCTGCAACACATCGGTAAACCTGCCAACACATCAGTAAACCAGCCAACACATCGGTAAAGCTGTCAACACATCGGTAAAGCTGTCAACACATCGATAAAGCTGTCAACATCATTAGAATACAACAATCTCAGCATCAAACACAATCAACATCACAATATTACTACCGACATCAGTATAGCACTGCCAACATCGGTATAACACAACTAACATTATAGCACTGCTAACATCGGTATAGCACAACTAACATTATAGCACTGCCAACATCGGTATAACACAACTAACATTATAGCACTACCAACATCGGTATAGCACAACTAACATTATAGCACTGCCAACATCGGTATAACACAACTAACATTATAGCACTGCCAACATCGGTATAGCACAACTAACATTATAGCACTAACAATGTATTATACGCCCGTGCGCTGCCGAGGCCTGAAAGGGGAGTAAAGAATAATGGCGAAGAATAGAAACAACATGCCATTTTTGGAATCCCAGGGGAAGAGACAAAGAGGAAGACCAAGAAATTCTTGGAGAAGACAGATAGAAGCAGAGATGAAGATGATGGGGAAGACATGGAATGATCTTAAAAGAATGGCAAGAAACAGAACGACTTGGAAAGTATTTGTTGAAGACCGATGCTCCACAGGGAGCTGAAAGGTAGAAGAAGAAGAGTGTTATTATAACACTACTAACATCTTAATAACACTTCAGCATAAGTTATAGCACTACCATCATAACACTACCAACATAATACTAGCAAGATAAGCATAGCACTACCAACATAACACTACTAACATAAGTATAGCACTACCAACATAACACTACCAACATAACACTACTAGAATAAGTATAGCACTACCAACATAACACTACTAACATAACACTACTAACATAACACTAACCAACATAGCACTACTAACATAAGTAAAGCACTACCAACATAACACTACTAACATAACACTACTAACATAGCACTACCAACATAACACTACCAACATAACACTACTAACATAACACTACTAACATACACACTACCAACATAACACTACTAACATAACACTACTAACATAAACACTACCAACATAACACTACTAAAATAACACTACTAACATAGCACTACCAAGATAACACTACCACATAACACTACCAAACATAACACTACCAACATAACACTACTAACATAACACTACCAACATAACACTACTAACATAACACTACTAACATAACACTACCAACATAACACTACTAACATAACACTACCAACATAACACTACTAACATAAGTATAGCACTACCAACATAACACTACCAACATAACACTACTAACATAACACTACTAACATAACACTACTAACAAATCACTACTAACATAACACTACTAACATAACACTACCAACATAACACTACTAACATAACACTACTAACATAACACTACTAACATAACACTACTAACATAAGTATAGCACTACCAACATAACACTACCAACATAGCATTACTAACATAACACTACTAACATAAGTATAGCACACTACAACATAACACTACAACATAGCAGTACTAACATAAGTATAGCACTACCAACATAACACTACTAACATAAAAACACTACTAACATAAGTATAGCACTACCAACATAACACTACCAACATAGCACTACTAACATAAGTATAGCACTACCAACATAGCACTACCAACATAACACTACTAACATAAGATAGCACTACCAGCATAGCACTACCAACATAACACTACTAACATAACACTACTAACATAAGTATAGCACTACCAACATAACACTACCAACATAACACTACCAACATAAAAACCACTACTAACATAAGTATAGCACTACAACATAAATATAGCACTACCAACATAACACTACCAACATAACACTACTAACATAGGTATAGCATAACAAACCTAAGTATAGCACTACCAACATACACTACCACCATAAGTATAGCACTACCAACATAACACTACCACATAAGTATACACTGGGGGGCACTACCAATATAGCACTACCAACATAACACACCAAAACATAAGTATATCACTGGGGGGGGCACTACCAATATAAACACTACTAACATAAGTATAGCACTACCAACATAACACTACCAACATAAGTATATCACTATGAGTATGTGTATTGTAGTAAGAACAAATATTGACCTCCCATGACACAGGGATTCTTTCACCAGTCGGTTCAGAATGATTGCCTGCAAGAACAAAAGCCTTCGCTCCAGGTTTGGGTAAGTACACTCCACACGACAGGGCGCTCACGGTCTGCGCCTATCTGTTAGTATTGATTGATAGAATGAACGACTAATTTATTTCGGATTCAGTGTAGTACCTGGGCTGAAAGTGCTCAGCGACTCATAGCTGACTGATTGAATTAAGGTCGGCGGCAACAAAAGATCAATACCTTAACGCATCTCCCCTTGATCCGCCCACAGACTAGTCTGGCCTAAACTTGTAGGGATAGAAGAGGGAAGGTAACCCCGGTACCAAGGAATGCCTGGCTCAAGTTTTGTGTCGTTGATAGGCGCAGGGTATCGCAGCTTGTTGCAAACAACGACTCAACACATCAACGCCTATTGAACGTCTTTTAAAGCGGGGGGTGGGAGGGGGAAAGGGTTGACGAGCAGCAGATGCAGTCAGACCTACCTGATCAAGATGGAGGAGGAAGAGGAGAAGAGGAGGAAGGGGAGAGGAGGAGGAGAAGGAGGATAGGAGAAGGAGAAGAGGAGGAGCAGGAGAGGAGAAGGAGAAGAGGAGGAGGAAGGAGGGGAGGAGGAGGTGAAAGTGAAGAGGAGGAAAAGGAGGAGGGGAAGAAGAAGGAGGAGGAGGAGAAGGAGGAGCAGGAGAAGAGGAAACAGAAGAAGAAGAATAAGAAAGAGAAGAAGAAAGAGAAGAAGACTTGGGAAAATGGTATGTTGGAGACTGTACAGGTTTGCTTGATTTCTCGCAGAAGTTGGAGACTGCACATCCTAGATCCGATGTTAACGTTGCCCACACTAGTATTGTTAGACCGCTGCTGCCTGGGTCTATTTGGTTTATGCCACTTGACTACAGTCAAGTTCACTGGTTACGTCGAGGGAGATGCTGAGGCAGATGTCAGTCTGCTTGACTACAGTCAAGTTCACTGGTTAAGTCGAGGGGAGATGCTGAGGCAGATGTCAGTCTGCTTGACTACAGTCAAGTTCACTGGTTAAGGCGTGGGGAGATGCTGAGGGAGATGTCAGTCTGCTTGACTACAGTCAAGTTCACTGGTTAAGTCGAGGGGAGATGCTGAGGGAGATGTCAGTCTGCTTGACTACAGTCAAGTTCACTGGTTAAGGCGTGGGGAGATGCTGAAACGATTTTTATTAGCAAGGGAGTGAATCCCAAACTGTTGCATACCTGAATGGTAGCCCAGTGAAATAATGACCAGACTCAGTGGCTCTGCGAGCTAATGACATTTTTAGTTGAGATAATTCGACGTCTCAATGATCTCAATATTCAACTACAGACACGAGCACAACTGGCACACGACCTTGCCGGCATGTGAAATCTTTCCAAAACAAAAACTGTGCAAGAGTGACCAAGAAGAAACTACTCATTTATGTGTTAGACTTGGAGAACAATCTCTTGTTAATTTTGTCATTCATGTGGTCTCGGTTCAATGCTAGTTCCTCGAGTATTTCGAGGATTGTGCAAGAAAGAAGGTGCTTGGTGATGTGGACACCAATACCACGTCTGTTGACAAGGAAACGACAATTATCCACAATTTGGTATATACTCCAGGAACAGGCTCTAGATGATAGTGGAATGTTGTGCAACTTATTTCTCCCAATGGTCACATCGAATGGGGTCTCACTGATTGCGACTTCTTAGATGTGTGGACATTCTTTTCTTTCAAAGTAAACAATTCGATTACATACATAATGAGTGTTGACGGCAAACATAATGAGTGTTGAAGGCAAACATAATGAGTGTTGACGGCAAACATAATGAGTGTTGAAGGCAAACATAATGAGCCTTGAAGGCAAACATAATGAGTGTTGACGGCAAACATAATGAGTGTTGACGGCAAACATAATGAGTGTTGAAGGCAAACATAATGAGCCTTGAAGGCAAACATAATGAGTGTTGAAGGCAAACATAATGAGTCTTGAAGGCAAACATCAGACAGAAATCATAGACAGGCTTATGTTTGCAGCTCAGACACCCCCACTCCCCCCCCACCATAATAAATAGAAGAGCCACCTCATTTATAGATCTGTTCTCTTTCTAATTACCTCTACAATTTCTCTCCCCTCCCCCTCATGTTTTCCACTGTCCATCACCAACGTCAGTCTACATTGCAGCAGCTGGTGCTCGCAAACAGTCAACGTTTCTACTAGTAGTTATCACATGCAACCTACAGAGTCAGCGTTTCTACCATTAGCTTTCACATGCAGCCTACAGAGTCAACGTTTCTACTAGTAGATATCACATGCAACTTACAGAGTTACAGCTTCTACCAGTAGCTTTCACATACGACCTACTTCCAGTTTGTCATGGTTGCCTGCCGCTGTCCTGCACAATGAGCTCGACTCACAGCTGGGCAAGAAATAGCGAGAGCAGATTATTAGGGAATCATTTGATAAGTTCTTAATTATTTCATTTTTAACTTGAGTAGCCATATTTTTTTGTTAACTGGAGTAGCCACGTTTTTTTTTTAATTAGCTTGGGTAACGATGTTTCTTTATTGACTTGAGTAGCCATGCCTTTTATTGTTAAGCTGAGTAGCCATATATATATAAAATAAAAAAAAAGAACTTGGGTAGCCATGTTTTTCTTTTACCTGAGAAGTCATGTTTTTTTTATTAACTGTGGTAGCCATGTTTTTTTTAAAATTAGCTTCAGTAACCTTGCTTCTTTATTAACTTGAGTGGTCATGTGTTTAAAAAAAAATAATTTGAGTAGCCATATGTTTTTTTAATTTTTAACTTGGATAGCCATGTTTTTTTACTAACTAAAGTAGCCATGTTTCTTTGCTAACATGAGTAGCCATGTTTCTTTGTTAACTTCAGTAGCCATGTTTCTGTGTTAACTTGAGTAGCCGTGTTTCTTTGTTAACTTGATTGGTCATGTTTCTGTGTTAACTTGAGCAGCCATGTTTTTTGTTAACTTGATTGGTCATGTTTCTGTGTTAACTTGAGTAGCCGTGTTTCTTTGTTAACTTGAATGGTCATGTTTCTGTGTTAACTTGAGTAGCCATGTTTCTTTGTTAACTTGAATGGTCATGTTTCTGTGTTAACTTGAGTACCATGTTTCTTTGTTAACCTGATTGGTCATGTTTCTGTGTTAACTTGAGTAGCCGTGTTTCTTTGTTAACTTAATTGGCCATGTTTCTGTGTTAACTTGAGTAGCCATGTTTCTTTGTTAACTTAATTGGCCATGTTTCTGTGTTAACTTGAGTAGCCATGTTTCTTTGTTAACCTGATTGGTCATGTTTCTGTGTTAACTTGAGTAGCCGTGTTTCTTTGTTAACTTATTTGGCCATTTTTCTGGGTTAACTGAGTAGCCATGTTTCTTTGTTAACCTGATTGGTCATGTTTCTGTGTTAACTTGAGTAGCAATGTTTCTTTGTTAACTTGATTGGCCATGTTTTTGCGTTAACTTGAGCAGCCATGTTTTTTTGTTAACTTGAATGGCCATGTTTCTGTGTTAACTTGAGTAGCCATGTTTCTTTGTTAACTTGATTGGTCATGTTTCTGTGTTAACTTGAGTAGCCGTGTTTCTTTGTTAACTTGATTGGCCATGTTTCTGTGTTAACTTGAGTAGCTCTTATCTACTTTCCGTGCCAGGGGTCTGGTGTGAGGGAGACAACTGTGAACAACTCTGCAATCATCAACATCGAGGAGCGCCGCAATGACCACGTGACGGACCAAGCCCGTAACGGATCATCGCCTTGCGGGCCCGCCTCCTCGCCGCCCTCGGGGCAGAGCTCGGTCAAGAGCGGGCACTCACTGTTCAAAATGGCGTGTGAGAAGCGAGCTCACAAGGTCAAGTTCTACCGCAACGGGGACCGCTTCTTCAACGGTATGATTTACGCTGTGTCCCCGCAGCGGTTTCGGACATTCGAGAGCTTGTTATCTGCGCTGACCTCCTCGGCGATATGCGACCGGAAGGTCATGCCCAACGGGGTCCGGTACGTGTTCACCTTGGACGGGGGCCGCGTGCAGTCACTGGAGGAGTTCCAACAAGGCAAGAGTTACGTGTGCTCGTCCACAGACGTGTTCAGGTCGCTGGACTACTGCAGCAATGAAGACCCCATCTGGAATGCCAACCAGCTACCACACACCGAGCTCAGTCACACGGCTACGAGGGTGAGTTGCTCAGCATGTTCTGTGACTGTTATTGATGACTTAACTTGAAAAAGCATCTTATCTCCACCACTCATCTCAACATCTTATCTCCACCACTCATCTCAAAATCTAATCTCAACCACTCATCTCAACATCTAATCTCCAACACTCATTCCAAAATATTATCTCCAACGCACATTCCAACATCTCCATCACATCTCCATCTAACATCTCATCTCTACCTCACATCCCAACATCTCATCTTCACCTCCATCCAACATCTCATCTCTACCTCCCATCTCAACATCTCATCTCCACCTCCCATTTCAACATATCATCTCCACCTCCCATCCCAACATCTCATCTCCACCTCACATTCCAACATCTCATCTCCACCTCCCATTTCAACATATCATCTCCACCTCCCATCCCAACATCTCATCTCCACCTCCCATTTCAACATATCATCTCCACCTCCCATCCCAACATCTCATCTTCACCTCCCATCCCACATCTCATCTCCACCTCCATCCCAACATCTCATCTCCACCTCACATCTCAACATCTCATCTCCACCCCCCTATCTCAACATCTAATCCCCACCTCCCATCCCAACATCTTATCTCCACCTCACATCCCAACATCTTATCTCCACCTCACATCCCAACATCTCATCACCACTCCCATCCCAACATCTTATCTTCACCTCCCATCCCAACATCTCATCACCACCTCCCATCCCAACATATCATCACCACCTCCCATCCCACAGTCTTATCACCTTCCATCACCCATCCTGACAACCCTTCTCCACACATGAGAATCCACTGACCTTGACCCCCACAACTGTCAGGTTACAAGTGACAAGATCAAAGGAGACCACCAGTGGCCAGACGGTGAGAACTGTTGTGCGTCATCGACCCAGGAGCAGCCGAGACCCCACAGCGCCCGCAGCGAGAAGCCACGAGCAAACAGGTCAAAGTCGGTCAAGGTAAATGATCTCGTTACCTTGATAACGTGTAGTGGCTGTATCATAGTTTACCTTGATAACTTGTAGAGGCTGTATCATAGTTTACATTGATAACTTGTAGTGGCTGTATCATAGTTTACTTTGATACTTGTAGTGGCTGTATCATAGTTTACTTTGATACTTGTAGTGGCTGTATCATAGTTTACATTGATAACTTGTAGTGGCTGTATCATAGTTTACCTTGATACTTGTAGTGGCTGTATCATAGTTTACATTGATAACTTGTAGTGGTTGTATCATAGTTTACCTTGATAACTTGTAGTGGTTGTATCATAGTTTACATTGATAACTTGTAGTGGTTGTAACATAGTTTATATTTATAACTTGTAGTGGCTGTATCATAGTTTACATTGATAACTTGTAGTGGCTGTATCATAGTTTACATTGATAACTTGTAGTGGCTGTATTATAGTTTACATTGATAACTTGTAGTGGCTGTATCATAGTTTACTTTGATACTTGTAGTGGCTGTATCATAGTTTACTTTGATACTTGTAGTGGCTGTATCATAGTTTACATTGATAACTTGTAGTGGCTGTATCATAGTTTACCTTGATACTTGTAGTGGCTGTATCATAGTTTACATTGATAACTTGTAGTGGTTGTATCATAGTTTACCTTGATAACTTGTAGTGGTTGTAACATAGTTTATATTTATAACTTGTAGTGGCTGTATCATAGTTGACATTGATAACTTGTAGTGGTTGTATCATAGTTTACCTTGATAACTTGTAGTGGTTGTATCATAGTTTACATTGATAACTTGTAGTAGTTGTAACATAGTTTATATTTATAACTTGTAGTGGCTGTATCATAGTTTACATTGATAACTTGTAGTGGCTGTATAATAGTTTACATTGATAACTTGTAGTGGCTGTATCACAGTTTACATTGATAACTTGTAGTGGCTGTATCATAGTTTACATCGATAACTTGTAGTGGCTGTATCATATTTTACATTGATAACTTGCAGTGGTTGTATCATAGTTTACTTTGATACTTGTAGTGGTTGTATCATAGTTTACCTTGATAACTCGAAGTGGCTGTATCAGTCTAACTTGATAATTTATATTGGTTGTATTAAACTACCTTGTTAACTTGCAGTGGATGTGTTACAGTACACCTGGATAATTTGTAGTGGCTGTATCAGAATTTCGTGATACCCTATAGTGACTGTATCAATGTTTACGTTGATAACTTGTAGTGGTTGTATCATAGTTTACCTTGATAACTTGTACTGGTGTTATCAGTCTACCCTGATAACTTTATTAGATCAGTTACCTTCATCGAACCGACTTTTTACGTCAAATGCCTCACATGACAGGATACCGATGTTACTGTACAACATAACAACATATGACAGGATACCGTTGTTACTGTACAACATATGAACAACATATGACAGGCTACCGATGTTACTGTACAACATATCAATAACATATGACAGGATACCGGTGTTGCTGTACAACATATCAACAACATATGACAGGATACCGATGTTGCTGTACAACATATCAACAACATATGACAGGATACCGATGTTGCTGTACAACATAACAACATATGACAGGATACCGATGTTGCTGTACAACATATCAACAACATATGACAGGATACCGATGTTACTGCACAACATATCAACAACATATGACAGGATACCGATGTTGCTGTACAGCATATCAACAACATATGACAGGATACCGATGTTACTGTGCAACATATCAACAACATATGACAGGATACCGATGTTGCTGTACAACATATCAACAACATATGACAGGATACCGATGTTACTGTACAACATATCAACAACATATGACAGGATACCGATGTTACTGCACAACATATCAACAACATATGACAGGATACCGATGTTACTGTACAACATATCAACAACATATGACAGGATACCGATGTTGCTGTACAACATATCAACAACATATGACAGGATACCGATGTTACTGTACAACATATCAACAACATATGACAGGATACCGATGTTGCTGTACAACATATCAACAACATATGACAGGATACCGATGTTACTGTACAACATATCAACAACATATGACAGGATACCGATGTTGCTGTACAACATAACAACATATGACAGGATACCGATGTTGCTGTACAACATATCAACAACATATGACAGGATACCGATGTTGCTGTACAACATATCAACAACATATG